>CM077033.1:8602737-9202737 GCA_039090855.1 Macrothele yani
TATGGTACACTTCTGTGACCACTTTGTTTCGTCCTTTTATTTCATCTTTGTGTGGCTGTTCCCCGAACTGTTCTGTAGCAGGGAAGCAATTCGATAAAGTTAATTGGAAAGATAAAACATTCTTATGAAGTTCTACTTTTTTCCTGATAAGGATGTGGAATTACCATCATATTTCATTTGTCTTAATATTTACTAAAACATTAAAATATTGAATTGCAGAACGTTAACTCTGTTTGTTTTGGCCTTGTCTTAGACACAGTTTCAACTTATCTATGAGCTGAAATTGTCAATAAAAGGAAATTAATTTTTTAATTTGAATAAAACATGCTTACATTTATTGAGTATAATATATAATAAATAGTATAGAAATTTTGACAGTTCTTGGAAAGATGAGATCTTAGATGTAACCTTCAGGGAAATATTTGACATCGCAGAATACGAAATAAATGCTCAAAACAGTTATTGCAAAAAAATTGCATGCGATGATAGACTGCCAAAGTACACATGAACAACGGGAGAATATGTATGAAGTTTATCAGAATAAATCCAACTTCACCTTGAGCTTCACGCAAAGAGTTGTTTTGCAGAGGGTAAGAAATTTGCGTTTCCACGTGGCTTGCCGAAGACTGAAGAATTAATACCTAACCTAGAAGAAATGACACGTAGTGTACCTGCAGAAGATTGTGAAAATTTTCGAAAAAGTAAATTGTATACAATTGTTTTGAAAAAAGAATTTAATGAAAAAAGTAATAAAAAATATCATTTAAATAAAATTCAGTATGAGAAAGAACAAATGAAAAAATTAAGAGATGACCCAACAATTAAATTTTGTGAAGCTGATAAAACAGGGCAAATTGTGATTTTAAACATCACTGAATATAATAAAAAAATTAATAGAGTAATAGAGGATCTGAATTGCAGCGTTCTGACAAGAGACCCAACCGAATCTCAAGTGAGGTACTTGACTAGAATAAGAAATCACAGCACCTTGCCTGAAGAAATAAAGAAAGCGTGCCCACCAATGGGTTCCGGAATACGAAAAATGTTTGCAAAAATAAAACATCATAAGCCTGATACACCTATAAGAGTGATGGTATCAAAAAAGAATTCCCCATTAATAAAGCTGAAAAAAATATATAAAAATAGTTGGCACCATTGTTCATGAAGACAGGGTTCACTGTGAGGAATACTTCTGAATTCATTGAAAAAATTTAAGTAATTAAACAAGATTTAACTGTAAATCATATGGCTAGTATGGATATTCGTGCTCTGTTTCCTAGCACACCAATACCTCAGGCAATTAACATAATTGTTGAAAAAATATATATGTTACAGACAATGAATGCAGTACAAATTGAAAAATTAAAAGATATTTCGTTGTACATATATGAAAATAACATTTTTATTTTTAATAACATAATGTACAAACAAAACTATGGTGGACCTATGGGGTCACCATTGTCAACCTTATTTGCCGAAATTATAATGAGTGACATAGAAACAAAAATAATAAGTAAACTAGAAGATCCACCACTGATATACTGCAGGTATGTTGATGACATTTTTCTGTTGTCCAGGCAAAAAAATTATGAACTTGAAGACTTGACAAAAAAGTATAATGATATTTATCGAACTATTGAATTGACAGTGGAATAGAAACATAACAATACATTGTCATTTTGGATATTATGATAATCAAAACAAATGATAATATGCAATACAGAGTGCATAGAAAATCATCATATATTCCTGTATTAATACCTTTTCAGTCATCGCACCCATTAACACATAAAAGAAATAGTGTTAAAACACTAATTAAAAGAAGTTTAACACACTCATCAATGAAACAATATAAAAAAGGAGAAATTTAATATATTGAAAAAATGGCACATGATTTTGGTTACCTAAACAGGTATTAAAAAGAAATGTATTTATGAAGTAACTCAAGCAAATAATAAGGGCACGATTGATATAAAACTATTAAAATATGTAGGAGCAATCCCATATGTTGAAGGTGTTTCAGCTAAAATTAATAAGGTTTGTGGCAAATATGACATTCAAGTAGGAAATCAGGTACATACTCTAAAAAAATTAGTAATAAAAAATGAAGAAATCAGCCAATTGGATAGAGCAGGTGTATATGAAATTCCTATAAGCCAGCAACCACCTTTGTCATATATAAGCAGCACCAAGCAAAAATTAAATTATAGATTGAACCAGCATATAAGTAATTGGAATAAAAAAGAAGCTAAGACTGCATTAACCCAATATTGTCTGGAAAATCACCAATGTTCGAAGTTTGAAGATATTAAAATTATTAAGAGCTGTTAAAACGAAAGGCAGTTGAGAATTGCAAATTCAGTACTAATTGAAAAAAAAAAACAGATCAAGATTGTGCACCATTAATGAGCCTAACAACTTAAACGAACAATGGAAGGCCTTAATAAAAATTGAAGAACAGCTAAAATGGAAAAAAAGGAAAGAGAGCAGCACTGACAATAGATGGCGTCAGAGACACAAAGATGCAGAGATTACGACTGAAGCCGGGACCTCAATAACTTTGCTCACTTGAGCTGTGGTAGGCGGTGAGACACATCTGCCTCCTGATGACGACAGTAGCCTTTTGAAAGCGCTAGAGGATTGTGTATGACGGGCTGAATGAGGTTGGCACTTGCAGTAGGGTTAGTACGGAGTTTGAAACGGATGGAGAACTTTTTAAGTCGTAGTTGACCAAGGTTTTACTGCCTGGGAATGTAAATAGTGTAATTCTGTGCATAGTGTTTTTAACTGAATGTATGAATGAGTGGTATGGTGTGTATGTTTGTGTGGTTTTTATGGAGATGACGAGCTATGTTTACGTCTCATACGGCAGAGGAAACCTGCATTTTTCTCCAGTGAATAAAATTAGAAAAAAAAAGGGGGAAATTACGATGTTTCATACCCGAGAGAACGTATCTCATAGGCAAGGAATCTTTTAACCTTTGAAGGCCAACTACATTAGATGATGATAATTGACGTGCTTGAATTGTTAAGGGGAAAAAAGAAAAAAAAAGTGACCAAGAACTTTCGGGTAAGTGATTGGCTATTTTAATAATATATCATTATCTATGAACGAAGATACGAATATCGAAATACTTCAAACACCCGTTGGAAAAGTTTAATAAACTGCTTATCGACTTATAAACCGAAAAACTGTGGCAAATTTACTTTCAATTTGAAAATGTCAGTAGTTTTTTACACAAAATTTATTTCTGATAACTATTAAAAAATCAATCGCTCAGAACTCTTTTCTGAACCAGGTCAGAAAGCAAATCTCGCTGACCTCTTCAGAAAGCCGATGTCCTCCAGTTTTACTATACTTTTAGGAAATATTCAATTTCACTGAAAAACCTGACTCGCAAAATGAAAGACAAACGAAAGAACGTAAGTTCTTTCATTTTTAATTTTATTTGATGGATATTTTCAAGGAATACGGCATTATCGTTTATATTTTTTACAGACTGCAGATACTTAAATCAACTAAAAAGTGGCACATATAAAACTGGCGTCTAAGTGTTATGTTCATTTGATAGCATTTGGATACATTTTCAGATCTGATATTGCTGGAAATGTGGTAGCTTCCTTTACTATATTAGGAAACAGAAAAATAATACACATTCAAAGGAAGTTTCTAAATTTTTGGAGTAAATCTCGACGTACTTTATATTTTCAACTATGTGCCCTTCCTCTTAACAAATAAGATAAAGGCGTTCCACACACGAATTGCAACTTGGTCAGAAATTTAATATACATCTTATTTATATAAAACAATTTTGTCAGATAATTTACTGCAAACTAAATACTCATAGATTAAGGCAATACATCATTACAAAAGTATTTAACTATATTGAACTGTGATTTCATTACAGTAAAAAATATCTGCACTCAAATAAGTACAAAATTTGTTGGGTTCTTGAACAGCATTTTTAAAAAGGCGTGAAATTTTATACATCTGTGATCAAATTTAGCAAAGCTCCGCAATGCAATTAATTAAAATAATGTCCCGATTCACGATTCGCAGGAATGCAATGTTGAATGAAAAAAATTATATTATTCAATTTATAGAATTAAAGCAACTCATGAGATAAGAAGCAGAATAAGTCTGGAAATCAGAAGTAAAATGTACTGCAATCATGCTATCAATTTTACTCCAGAAAGTACTATTGCTGGAAATTAAATGGAAAATACAAAAAGAGAATTTGGAAAGAAATTCCATTTACACATTTTCAAAATAACAATTATCCTACATGACTATACTCACTTGTTGGTTTTTCTTGAATTCTGGAAACCTCCACAGTTGATCGGTAACAATGCATGGAGGGGAATTTCCAGGACCTTAAGCATCGTTCGGGAGAAACAACAATATTTCGGGACAAGGCACTTTAAAATATAATCCATTGATTCTGATTAAAATTGGTAACATGGATTTAATTGCATATCCTCTCGCAAACTTCACCTTATAAGCAGACGTCCAATAAATTTTTCGTTTGAAGGAAATTTTATAAGGAAGCTCCTAAACGACTGAATTTTGAAATAATTAAAGACGTTTTATCAATGGTGTCGTGAAATCAAGTCACTCTCGAATCCCCACAAATTCATGTTCACTCGGCAAAAATAATACGTGCATAACTTGAAAATTTAAAAAAATTCAGCATCACTTAAAAGTATTTTCATGTAAAGAGATACTTCTGATATCCTACGTTTGTTGTTACAAATATGAATCGAGGAATGATTTTTTTTTTTTTGGTTGGAGGTTTAACGACAACCGTGAGCAACTCAATGGGCTATAAGCAGTCGCCCGTCCCTAATTTAGGGTCACTGGTTCCAGGGAAGGGAGGGAGCCAGTGCCGTAAGACAAACACAACATCCATGCCTCACCGGGATTCGAAACCGGACCCCTTACGGACGAATGATCAGAGGCTAGCGCCTTAGACCACTGCGCCACCGGGGCGGCGGAATGATTTCGACGTGTATATGTTTGTAAATTGCTTGGAAATTCTTGCCAAACCACATAACTTTCAGAATATGTTAACCCTTTACGCTGAAGGCGTATACATGTGTAATACAAGCGGTATCCAACATTTGCTGCTTTCCGAAACAGAGAGATGTTCACACTGCTGCCGGGATATACGAAAAGTGCAGCACAAAAATTTCTTTCCGCTTTCTTATCTAAGCAGTAAACCTAAATATAAACCTCTCACAGGTAATAAAACCTCTGTTTTAACCCGATTTTACCCCCTCTTGTTAACCCAAGACATGGCAGGAAACAAATAGCCTTAAGGAGACAGACACCACAGTACGCTTCTTGGCAAAACATAAGTTTTGTAGTTACTTAATCTCCACATTCTGAAGTTCGTCTTATTTGTTACAGCCATTCTAAGTTGGAAATCAGTTCTGTAACATTAGTTTAGGTGCTCCAAGATTAAGGATAATTGTGAATCCCCGGAAATATTGCACATGTCAACTACTCTGTACCTTCTCCGGAATGGCCCCGCTCTGAGTGCGACATACGTCACGTAAAACGCGAATGGTTATAAAGAGGGTAGTCAGTGCAGCAGAATAGTGCAGCTTTTGCACGTTTTCAGAGTTGCAATAGTGAAGTATATCTATATATGACCAGCAAGGTCATAATCATCGGTCGACTCGACGCGGCCAAACTCAAATGGCCAGCCTCGAGTAGCAGGAGCTGTCTATCCCACAAAGTGTCATTTCTAAAACCAGGTGGCGGTTCCAACAGGAGGAAAATGTGTCTGTATGCATCAAAGCAGTACGTTCGTGAATTACAACTCAGCAACAAGACCATCTTTTGTAACTTACTTTCAAACAGCACAGGAAGAGTACTGTAGGTTACCTTGCCGGAGACATTCCAGCTGCCACAAGGACCACGGAGTCAAGGTATACCATGTACAAACGACTGAGTGAATACGGCTAGTATGCCTGCACGCCAGGTAGAATCTTGTGTCTTGTTGCCGAACGTAAGAGAGGTCGTGGCATTTGTTACTTTTCGCTGCTGCTTTCTATACCTTGCCCTCCGATTTTTTTTCAGACCTTTCTGTTTGCTTTTAATTGGGGATGTTAACGTTAGTTTTTTTATATTAGTAAATTCTTCATAGAGTTGTGCACTTTGGGTGATTACTCTAGAATTTTCTACATCTTCCGCATGTTTAAAATTAGTATCCAGTGCCTTTTGCATTTTATTAGCTACATCAGTGTCAGGGATATCTTTTATTTTAAACTGCAAAAATATCCGCTTTTTCTTCGTCAGTTCTAACTACCGTCCCATCTGCGTTTTGAAGGTGTGGGAGTAATTTGACATTTTTATTTTGCAAGCTCGACATAAGATTCCATAGTGTCATTTTATTTTTTTATCCGAATTTTCAGAGTAGTCAATATGAGCTTCCTCTAATACTTGACTCCATGACCCATTTTCAAATTTTCGAATTTCTCTATTAATTTGTCTATTTAGGCAGTAGTAAAGGTCATAGAACGTTTTATTTCTTGTTTTTTGCCACTTGCTTCAGTACCTATTTTTCATTTAATAAGGTCCAAAATTTCCTTGGGTAAATAGTACGAACTTTTTAGCTCTTTTGGCAGGAGTTTGACATTCTTCCATAATTTTTTTAAGGGCGAGGTTAAAGATTTCAACGGTTATGCCAATTTTTTTCTTTGCTACTGCAGTCTCCAATTGCCGGAGGTGGCACTAATTTAATTTTCTCTTTAAATTGCTTTAAATTAGTGAGCATTTGGGGTGCTACCGTAACAGTTTTATCAGTATAAAGCTGGAGGTGAACGTGATTGTGGTCAGACGAGAGCGCTGCCTCAGTGTAAATTTCAAAGTAATATTTATTATTCTTCAAAAGCTCAAAATCTAGTATGTTGCTAGTTCCTCTGAGCGCCGTTCTTGTGGGTTTAGACGGTGCCCCCAAATCAATGTTTTGTTTAAAAGATATCTGAAGATATTGTTTCCACTTTTATTAGCTCTTGGACAGTACCAATAACGGTGTTTACTGTTAAAATTTCCCGCTGTGACCGTAGGAATATCTTCTTCCAAAAGATTAGAGCTTCACTGGTAATAATGTGTTTGGGATGATTATATAGCGCCGTAAATTTAATCTTGTTATTCTGTGTTTTAATAATAACCGAGTGCGCTTACATGCCATCCTCCTTCTTGCATATTGCTTCACTTTGCTCCAGATTATCTTTCACTGCAATAAAATTTCCACTACTTTTGTTGGTTTTGTCGTTTCTGTAAACCTTGTAGTTGGGAATTTTGAATTTATCTCTGTCTATTAGCCAGGATTCATTTAGTAGCGCAATATCAATTTTTTGTATTTTAGGTAGGCTAAGAATTCTCTATGCTGCCTTTTGATGGCTTGCGCATTCCAAATCAATATGTTAAGTAAATTTGTTTCAGAGTATAAAATTTCATCCTAATTTTTTTTCATCATTTTTTACTGTGTCAATTTCTTTAATATTTTTTTTACTTTCGGTAACCTGGCCATCAATATCAGTATTGTAATTAATTGCTTCCATGTTTTTGACCAGTTTGGCAGCTAATTCTGCTATTTTATTAATGGTCCATTCACCATTTTTCTGTTTTTTTAACAGTCTCACCATTTATTTGGTTTTCCGTAAAATTCTGACTCATGGACTTTTCTTTAATTTTATTAATTAAAAGGTCAATTTTACTTGAGTGAGTATGTTTATTCTCTGGACCCACAATATTTACTGATTTAGAACTGTTTTCGCCTATGTTGCGGCTCAGTTCTTCGGGGTTATTTTTATTTACATGTGTGAAGAATAGCCCCGACCCTCTTTCACTGCTTTCTATGTTCTTCACATGTGTGAAGAATAGCCCCGGCCCTCTTTCACTGCTTTCTATGTTATTCACATGTGTAAAGAATAGCCACAACTCTCTTTCACTGCTTTCTATGTTTTTAACTTGTTGGCTTGCTATTTCAGTGTGTTTATTTTCCACATTATCATATAGAAGAGGCATTTCGTTTTGTGTGTTACAAAGTGTAATGTTATTAGTATATTGCAACTGAGCACCTTCATTACAGGTAACTTTTTTCTGCCTCTTTAATTTCTTTGCCAAGCCTTCCTGTGAAATATTTTGGTTTTTTCACAGTTCCAGTGAAATATTTTGGATTTTTTACAGCTGGAGTAACTGTTTTTCTTTCAATTTTGTTGGCTTTTGCATAGCATTTTGACCTAAATATTTGTCAACATCAGCAATCAATTTCTCTGTCACATTTGTGTTTTGGAAACTTTTGCGATGCTTTTCAATTCTTTCTTTTAGCCCAGAATTCTCTAAATTACTTTTAACGAAAACTTTTGTTTTTCTTTGTGTAACAAGTTAGTATTACGCAGGTATTTATTTGCATCATTTTTTATTAATTCTGTGTCATTTACTGCATCTTTTATTTTTGAGCTTAATTTATGCTCATATGATGCCTGAGGTTGTTCTTTTATTTTGTGCTTCGTTTTCAACATGTTTTTTTTTGCAGTTTTTTTTTTCACTTTTCTCAAACTTTTTGAAACTTTCTAGAGTTTCAATTTTTTCTTTGTAAAGTCTTTCTTTACTTGTGTGAATACGTGTTCGTGTCTGTGGAAACAGTTTCTTTCAACTGCAGAAGCAGGTTTGGCAAATTCCTTTTTGAAAAAAATACCCGGCCCTAAAAAGGGCAGTTTTTTTTAACAGACCGACGTGGATTCACACGAAATTCCTTGCAAAAGCCTGACGCCGAAGCCGTCTCAGGTCTATTTTCCAAAAAACCTTTCTCTTGTGTAAGGTCGTCCGGACATCTCTCGGACTTTTCATAATTCATATCCGGTATTTTCTCAGATATCCCATCGCCCGGGCATCCCACCGGTGTTTTAATGATATCTGAAAATTTTACAAATATCCCATCGCCCGGGCATCCCACCGGTGTTTTAAAGATATCTGATAATGTATCAGATATCCCATCGCCTGGGCATCCCATCGGTCTTTTAGTGATATTTGAAAATGTTTCAGATATCCCATCGCCCGGGCATCCCATCGGTGTTTTTATCATATCTGATAATTTTTCTGTCTGGAATTGGCGCAGACATACAACAAGAGTCATCGACAACCTTTTTGTCAGATGACGTGCCTAGAGTTTTCTGAGGCACAGAATAAGAAATTATTTCACTTACCAATCTTTTTCTTGTTCTTCTGGTTCTTTTTTGGATACTATTACATAGTTCCGGAGGAAGGTTTCTACCTCTCCTGGATCTCATTGGATTCAGCTTTTCAGTTGACTGTCGAATTCCAGTGAAAGAAGATGAGGAACGGAAAACAACATCACTTTTCTTGGCGTCAGGCTTCTGCTCTACAACATCAGTACTGGTAATCCTATATATTTTTAAGATGGGCTGGAAGCTGAAACGAAGAGATGTGGATTCGGGAAAATTTTAATTGAGCTTTGAAAAAAGCTTAACAACTAAAAGATCCCCTAACCGGACTGATTCGGATAGTCTTGTAACCCAGAAACTATCTAATCGCAGAACAAGACGCACGGCCGAAGAACGACGAAAAGCTTGCACACAAAGTTCATACGCAGGAGCTCATACGATGTGCGACCTTCCTGCTGGTAACTCAATGTTATTAAATATCTCTTTAAGTTGAGCGATTTCGGAAACGAGCTGCTATTGTCTGGCGAAATGGCCTAGCACTGGGAGCAAAGCAGCGAGAGGAGAGAGCCATCGCTGCTACCTGCTACGTGTTACACGTTAGCAAGGAATGCAAATAAAAAACGAGATGGAAAGTGTTTTGAAATACTAGTAAATTCAAACTTCAAAGCTTAACATATTTATCAGTGATCGGTAATTTCCTATACATGAATTAATTAATTGCGAAAACAAAATAAATTAACAGCTTTTGTATAAAGAGATATAAGGCCATTGCTGTAAACAAACATATTGCTGAATTTCGTAGTTCCGTAGTGCGCAGGAAGTTATATTTACAAAAAGTTATTGTCAGTGCAAAAGTAAATTCCTAAAAATACAAACTATTTCAAATCTAGTCTTTCGCTTATCAGCGCATCACGTAGTCCCGTTAACGGGCTAAACGGGCAAGAAGTATTCATTATTCAGCATTTCATTTCTGCGAAATAAATCTAATGGTTGTTTACAGAATTTCACTTAGTAGCCTTCAAATACAAAAAAAGATTCGCAACAAATGTTCGTTATTCAATTTATTTTAATAGGTGGCATTAAAGCACAAACAACTATCAGAAATTATATAATACTATTGCAATGTCCTGCAGAATTTAAATGAAAATAAAATAAAATTTATCATAGTGTGCCACGGTCCATTCCTGCTTAAACCTTCCTCCTCAACCCAGGCTAGCTAAAATCCACCGAAAGGGACTGCATTAAGTTAAGCTAACTTGATATTATGTTACTGACAGCGCACAAAAAGCTTAACATAAGTTTTTGAACTCAATTGTTTAACTTGGATTTAGTATCTCAAATTTAATACGGAAATGGCGTTTACCTTGATAACAGATTTCAGTCAGCAGAATAGCAATGCTAACATCGGCAAAACTAAATAGATAACATGATAATCACACAGCGAGCTGCCACTTCCATAGGCTAAACAGGTCGAGCATATGTCGCTCTTCTTGGCCAGCAGGTACTCTAGCAAAGTCCATCTCTGACTTCAGGCCAGCAATATCCACGAGCGGTCAAAAGACACACAGCAAAGCGCACATAGTCCACTCCTCCTACAAAAATAATCCCTGCGGAACACGTAGTCACTTTATTATCCGCAAAACATAACACAGTTCAGCCAACCTCTGTCAAGAGAGCAAGCAAAGGAAGCGAACACTGAAGACACAGCCACCGGAAGAAGTTCGACCACCAAGTGCACGAGCCACGGAAAAGCCATGTGAAAGACCACAGCGAAAAAGCGACAAAGATCTCAACAAAATGCCTTTTTATCTCAGCTTCCAATGTCATATCTTCTCATCTTACGCATCGGGAAGGCAATCCTCTGGTGTAGCTATTCCTCAGCTTATCCCCGTAACGTGAGAAGTGCTACAAATACAGGGTGTGACAGAAAACCGGGGGTTTTTGAATGCAACAAAACTCATTCTTAGTTTAATGTGAAAAAATGACAAACATATCCACTGAACCCGACACATTGCCATTTGTGAAATATGCACAGTCACGCTCATGTTTGGAATATTATGACCAGCAGGTGGCAACCATTTCGACGGCTACACGATTACATTCTGCGGCGCAAATCGTCCATGGCACGTTCCAACATCGCAATAGGAATGTTTGCAACTTCTCTACGGATGTTGAGTTTCATCTGATCAATCGTGTGTGAGCGCATTGCATACACCTTACTTTTAAGACACCCCCACTGGAAGCTATCACAAACTGACTAGTCTGGTGATCGGGGGAGAGGGGAACGAAATGTTACCATTGCTGGATATGATGCGGTTTCCGAAACGCCGGTGTATGGCTTCCATGGAAATTCTTGCACAGTGAGATGTAGCGCCGTCTTGCTGAAACCAAAATACCTCATCTGAAAGAAATCGTGTAAGTTGTGGTGCGATGTTTGTGTCTATCATTTCGGTATACCTGTGAGATGTTACCGTTGTTGTTTTTTCTTGTTCATCCTCGAAAATGTAATTGCCGATCATTCCCATTGAAGAGACCGCACACCACACAGTAAATCGCTCACTGCGTAACAGCCGTTGATGCAGTTGAAGGGGATTATCCTCTGATCAGTAGCGAAAGTTTTGTTTATTCACAAAGCCACTAAGATGAAAGTGGGCATCGTCAATCATCCACAATAAACGCAAGAAAGCTTAATTGGCTTGCATTTTAGCCAAACGCTCAACGCACAGAGCCATTGGCTATTCGCAATCATTTTCACTTAACTGGTGCACAACCAGTATCTTGTAGGGTTGTCACTTTAACTTGTCAGATTGGACCCTACGGCTTGAGATTACCACTGCTAAAGATATTCGTCTCACACAACGTTTTGGATTTTGTGTTACGGAATTTTGCACTTCCTGTATTCTTTCTCATGTTCGAATACTCCTTGGCCTACCTGTAGGTTTTTGCTTCAATGCACTTCCCGTAGCTTCAAAAGTCTTCACCCATAGCTTGATGGCAAGTTCTGATGGAATAGGATCATGCTTCCTGATATTAAAATAACGACGATATTCTTTTCTAGCAGCGGCAGCACAGTCACCATTTTTGTAAAATGCCTAACAACTGCAGCACTTTGAGCTCAACTCCACAGATTCATATTCTCTGCAAATGGCGCCGTTTGGTGAAACGAATGACAACTCATAAGTGTTGCTAACATCATTAGGGAAAACATTCCCGAAAAAATGAAAAACGCCGGTTTTTCTGGCAGACTCTGTACTTGGCAACAAACATTCGGTTACTTTGATGAAGCCTACCATTTTCGTGCTTTTCTAAACTGGGCTTCCGCAGCTCTTCGGAGCCTTAGCTTTCAAGGTGAGGTATTTCAAGCGTATAAATGTTCTTGTTCTCACATAGGGTTGGATTACTCCTAGTGGAGTATTAGGAAATTTCTTATTTATTACATTACAGTGCTTCTTCAAAATATTTTTATCAGGTGACAGAAATGAGGTAAAGGTCAGATCAAATTGACTGATTTTGCTTAACCAGTCATCAGAAGGCATAAGGAGACCTCCTCGTAACAATGCTCCTATCCAGCACGAAGATGGGACATCGCCGGGAACAGCAGGTAAGCCCAGTGGGAGTGCCTAGTAACATTCGGAAAGCCCATTAAGAGTGCCTAAGGTTTAATCATATTTTTGTTCACGATGCGCAAGATAGCCAGTAATGCATGTAAAACCTTCAACAGGCAATCACTTCCAGTAACACGTGCTAAAGGAGGATCAGGATTAAAAGGATCATCAATCACAATGTCCCACATCTCAGTGATACCTTAAAATATGGAAATTGGTTCCGATATATCTGGCAAAATATTGCCCAATAGCTGAAATGTTAAAAAGGAATCATTGTCGTCAACATCTAAAGCAACTGAAAGGCGCACTAAATAAAGGAATATCTGATATGTTGCTACCCAGTAATAATATTTAACGCATGGTGCCGTGTCTTTGGAAAAAATGAGCGTCGCTTCTACAGGGCAGGTGACTGAGTCGAGTGTACCTGGTCCCTCTCAAGTTATTCCTAAATCGTTCGCTGTTGCTGCTGCTGCTAATAGTGCGAGTGTTCCAATTTCAAGTGATACTGTGACTCAGCGTCTGGGTTCGAACGCATTGCCTTCTTCATTACGGATTACACTACCCGAAAACAGTCCACAAGGTAAGGAACTTTCTTCTGCAGTGTTTTTATCCCAGATTTACGTGACACCCCAGTCCCCCAGTATTTATCAGCTGTGTCTAATGTTGTGCCTGGTGCGAGTATCGTTTCAGTTATACGCTTAGGCGGGGAGTGGTGGACCACTTCACTCACCAGAAAGCTGTAGATAAAATCCTTGCATTTGGCATAGATATTGGCTGCGTGCATTTACAACCATTTGCTGTAGCCCAAAGGCCAGTTACCGTAACATTATCACCTGTTCCTACAGCTGTTCCAGACTCGATCCTAATTGATGCGTTAAACACCATGGGCGAATTTGTAGGTTCTACAAAATACCTGCCGGCAGCTTCTCGCGATTCCCCATTTTGTCTCATGTACAAAGAGGGAGGCGACAGTATCGAGTAATTTTTTTCATCGCCAGTAGCCTTCGCCAACCGTCCCAAGACTCTAAACCTAGTTACTGAAGCCCGTACCTACATATTCAACCTGTTTGCTGGAGTGCAGTGCTTTCGTTGTAAGTGGGAAGGTCACCTTTCTTGGACCTGTCCCCACATTACAACCGAGGCCAGCTCTCCTTCGCCACCTGTTTCTACTGTTCCTCCTGATGCCGGCCAAGTGGTTGAGATGCAAGAGGTTCCAGACTCAATCCTCTCCTCTCCTCAAGTTCCGGCCTATGTGCCAGTCTTTGTTCATCTGACACTTCCAGTTGTGGCTCCAGTTCCATCTTCTGTTGATGCCGTTCAGTCCCCGCCTCTAAAACCATCTGGTTTGTCCGGTGCTCTAAAACCACCAAGGAGCAAGCGCTGGGTTGGCCTGCGGTGTCAACCCGCCAGGCACGCACCTCTAACAGCCTGAAGTCCAAGCGAGCAGCACCTTCCTCGAGATGGAGTGCGTCTTCACAATCGGTCTCGATCTCGAACCGGTTTGCAGTCCTAACAGATGATGACCACATGGACGCTTCTGTTTCTGCCGAAGATGATCACGAACTGGCAGACTCTGATGATGACACCCCTACCAGTTCGCTGCCTGAGCTAAAATCAATGTTTGATGACCAGGATCTCCCGATGTCTCCACTTACATATACAGACTTATTAGTATTAGCAACCCATCCAAGACGGGCAAAAGTGATCACAATTCCATGTATTCGCAGTAAGCTTTCTCATCTGCCACAGATGATCAGCCAGTTGACGCAATTGCATGGAGTTCTCCATAACGTTGCAATGCCAGTTGGTAGGGAGCAGTGCTCTCGCCGACTGGATTATTGGATTAATATCTTAAAGGCAGAACTGGAGGGTTGGCTGCGACCACCAAGTGACGTCCCAGTGGACTTTTGTAGTTTTAATTGCCGAGGATTAGCGTCTTCAGCTGCCAATGCTTTGGTCTCCGGGGACGTTCGTTTCCTGAGGACTGACACCCTCCTCCTGCAGGAGACGAACTGTTCCTTGGCGACCGAGTATTCCCTCTGGAAACGCTGGCCCTACACTTTTTACCACAACTACCGGCCACACATTGGGTCCGGTACAGCGATTGCGTTCCGTACTCGTTTTAATTCTCTTTCTTTCAGATATCGTAGAGTCACAGAGTCTGCTGAACTCATATCAAAGTATCTTCTTTAGTAAATAGTAACGCTGTACTAGTGATCCGATTTATTGGCGTAGAAAATAAACACATAAGCGTTTCCAAGCTTTCGCACATCAACCAGATGGCTTTTTTCAAGGAAGTTAGACAGAAACTGCAAACTAAAAAAAGAACGCTTAACAATTTGAACGCGGGAACTTGACAATAAATAGATGCGACGTTATATTCATTTAAAGATACGAGGCATCACGTTGGTTGCACGCGGGATCCTGGTAGAGAAAAGGTGTTACTTGAAGAATTGGTTCCAAATTCGGTGGCAACTCGAGCGAGACACAATCATTGCAAGCATCGCTGTTGGTAATGATCTCCAAGGTTTCCCGAATGGCTGTACAATTAGGGGTAGAGTAGCTAGCTAATTTATTTTATATCATCCCACATGGGAGTAGCTGACATGAATTCTACTTCTCCGGATAGTGCCGTGGCTACTTTACCGTATTTTGTGTCAATTTTATGTTCGTTGACTCTGATTCCAAACGAACGCTTGGTCATTCCAATGTAGTATCGTTTAGAGCCGTTCGGATACTGTAGGGGGATCGCATAAACGCCTGCTTCGCAGGAGAGAGGTGGTTTTTCACTATTTCTCTTTAGTATAGTATGTAAAGATGCAGGGGACCTTATGCCGACGCCGTAGTTCATCTTCTTGAGGGCGTTTTTGAGTTTGTAAGACACACTTCGAATGTAGGGAATTGAGCCTATATAACGTAGCTGCGGCGCAGGAAGACCGGAATGTTTGGCTCTGGCTTTTTGGATAAAGCTACGTATCTGATTCAATGAATATCCTGCATCAGTGGCTAGCTTGAAGACGCTTTCAATTTCGTGTTGTCTAGAATGGGTATCAGAAGAAACGGCGAAGGCTCTTTGAATTCGAGAACGGAAGATAGCTGCTTTGTATTCTGCGGGACAGAAAGAGCTGCGGAGCATCAGGTTGGGGACGGACGTGGGTTTATAGTAGACTTGTGTGCCGAGGCGGTTGTCAGACGATTTCCTCAATAAAACATCCAGATAAGGTAAAGCGTTGTTGCTTTCTAGCTCCATCGTTGAAATTGATCGTAGGATGTATATCATTGATTTTATCAAGGAAAATTGGAAGAGTCTCTTTTCCGTGGGGCCATACAAAAAATACGTCGTCAGCATAACGCAGCCAAGTGGTAGGCCGGGGGGTAATGATGGAGAATATATTCCGCTCAATTGGGCGAAGTATTGCTTCTGCAAGGATGGGTGAAAGTGAGGATCCCATCAGAGCGCCATTATTCTGTTTATATACTTGTCCTTGGAAACTGTAGAAGCTAGTATTAGAGACCAAGTCTATTAATTTGAAGATGCTGAGGCATGCCTCCTGCGTATAAAATGTTGAATTAGATATGGCATCCTTTAATGTTCTGATGGCTTCTGGAACGGGAATTGAGGGGTAAAGGGAAACCACGTCGAAGCTGCCGATAATGTCGCTTGGCAGGACAGTGAGTTTCTTGACTTTCGTTATAAAATCCAGAGTGGAATTTATTACTAAGTCCGATTCAGGAAGAAAACTACGTAGGAATTTGGAAAGTGCTTTCTCTAAATGGTACGTTTATGCAGACTTCCTGGATACGATGGGCCTCAGTGGGTTTCCTGGCTTATGGTGCTTAA
The DNA here is from genome assembly GCA_039090855.1 of Macrothele yani. Taxonomy (NCBI): domain Eukaryota; kingdom Metazoa; phylum Arthropoda; class Arachnida; order Araneae; family Macrothelidae; genus Macrothele; species Macrothele yani. The sequence continues at coordinate 8,619,382 of CM077033.1, forward strand.
GTCTTCCGAACAGCTTTGGGATCTGAGGTCCTGGTGGTAATCTGGCGGCTTTCCTAAGATCGTCTGGAATAGCGGGTAACCGGGCTGCTCTTTGCACCTGCGCAATCCAAGAATTTAGAGGGTTCCTTTGAAGGGCTATAGAACCAGGGTCAGTGATAAAATCTTCAATTTTCGTATTGTAGTCTTCTGCGTCCATAATCGCTATCTGGCCAGATTTGTCCGTTAGAGTCAATATTATGGACGGATCATTTCTAAGGATCGAAACTGGACTCGGAATTATAAATGTATTAGGTGTTTTAGTAGGATCATACCAAGATCGTAATTTAGAAGAACAGAGCTGGCGTAGTTCATTTTTTGAGTCGTTTGGAACTCGCGATTTTACACTTTCAAATTCGGAAACGACGCTTTTTGGGTTCGACCTGGTTCGGAAGCAGAATTTTGGTCCAAGCTCCAAAACTTTTGTTTCATCTTTGGAACGTGTCCGGTTGGTAATATTGATGAATGGAATTGTGAAATCTTTAGCCTTTGGAGTCTGGGAAGATCTCAAGTAATCCAGCTTTTTGTTATGCGTGGAGGATAAGGAACGTTTAATTTTCACAACTAACATATCTACACGGAGGGTCGAGATGTTGAAGGTGATCGGGTCGCACAATCCGTGCAATTTCATGTAGAGGGAGTAACTCTTGGTCTCCAGTGACATAACGTCCTTTTCTTTTTCAAGTTTACTATACGTGACAGGGTCTGACGAAGAAATTTGTCCTTTTTATTGTCAAACCAGGATCCTTTAACTGTTGATTTGAAGTTGCGGAACTTTGGGATTAGGCCCGAAGTTTTGCAGGCTGATAAAAAGTCGAGGTGGGAGCGTTCCTTCTCCAGTTTAAGTCGAAGACGTCTAAAAAGTTTGAAGGTGTTCCACATTGCTCGGAGAATGGCAAAATCAAATTTATAACGAGGAACAATACACCAATTAAGTAGTAAATAGTAACGCTGTACTAGTGATCCGATTTATTGGCGTAGAAAATAAACACATAAGCGTTTCCAAGCTTTAGCACATCAACCAGATGGCTTTTTCCAGGAAGTTAGACAAAAACTGCAAACTGAAAAATAGAACGCTTAACAATTTGAACGCGGGAACTTGAAAATTAATAGATGCGACGTTATATTCATTTAAAGATACGAGGCATCACGTTGGTTGCACGCGGGATCCTGGTAGAGAAAAGGTGTTACTTGAAGAATTGGTTCCAAATTCGTGGCAACTCGAGCGAGACACAGTCATTGCAAGCATCGCTGTTGGTAATGATCTCCAAGGTTTACCGAATGGCTGTACATTTAGGGGTAGAGTAGCTACCTAATTTCTTTATATCATACCACATGGGAGTAGCTGACTTATTCTACTTCTCTGGATAGTGCCGTGGCTACTTTACCGTATTTTGTGTCCCTTTTATGTTCGTTGACTCTGATTCCAAACGAACGCTTGGTCATTCCAATGTAGTCTCGTTTAGAGCCGTTCGGATACTGTAGGGGGATCGCATAAACGCCTGCTTCGCAGGAGAGAGGTGGTTTTTCACTATTTTCTCTTTAGTATAGTATGTAAAGATGCAGGGGACCTTATGCCGACGCCGTAGTTCATCATCTTGAGGGCGTTTTTGAGTTTGTAAGACACACTTGGAATGTACGTGATGCCCCGTATCCTTTAAATGACTATAACGTCGCATCTATTTATTGTCAAGTTCCCGCGTTCAAATTGTTAAGCGTTCTATTTTTCAGTTTGCAGTTTCTGTCTAACTTCCTTGAAAAAGCCATCTGGTTGATGTGCGAAAGCTTGGAAACGCTTATGTGTTTATTTTCTACGCCAATAAATCGGATCACTAGTACAGCGTTACTATTTACTACCTAATTGGTGTATTGTTCCTCGTTATAAATTTGATTTTGCCATTCTCCGAGCCATGTGGAACACCTTCAAACATTTTAGACGTCTTCGACTTAAACTGGAGAAGGAACGCTCCCACCTCGACTTTTTTATCAGCCTGCAAAACTTCGGGCCTAATCCCAAAGTTCCTCAACTTCAAATCAACAGTTAAAGGATCCTGGTTTGACAATAAAAAGGACAAATTTTTTCGTCAGACCCTGTCACGTATAGTGAACTTGAAAAGAAAGGACGTTATGTCACTGGAGACCAAGAGTTACTCCCTCTACATGAAATTGCACGGATTGTGCGACCCGATCACCTTCAACATCATGACCCTCCGTGTAGATATGTTAGTTGATAAAATTAAAGATTCCTTATCCTCCACGCATAACAAAAAGCTGGATTACTTGAGATCTTCCCAGACTCCAAAATCTAAAGATTTCACAATTCCATTCATCAATATTTCCAACCAGACGCTTTCCAAAGATGAAACAAAAGTTTTGGAGCTTGGACCAAAATTCTGCTTCCGAACCAGGTCGAACACAAAAAGCGACTTTTCTGAATTTGAAAGTGTAATATCGCGAGTTTCAAACGACTCAAAAAGATGAACTACGCCAGCTCTGTTCTTCTAAATTACGATCTTGGTATGATCCTACTAAAACACCTAATACATTTATAATTCCGAGGCCAGTTTCGATTCTTAGAAATGATCCGTCCATAATATTGACTCTAACGGACAAATCTGGCCAGATAGCGATTATGGACGCAGAAGACTACAATACGAAAATTGAAGATTTTATCACTGACTCTGGTTCTATAGCCCTTCAAAGGAACCCTCTAAATTCTTGGATTGCGCAGGTGCAAAGAGCAGCCCGGTTACCCGCTATTCCAGACGATCTTAGGAAAGCCGCCAGATTACCACCAGGACCTCAGATCCCAAAGCTGTTCGGAAGACTTAAGCACCATAAGCCAGGAAACCCACTGAGGCCCATCGTATCCAGGAAGTCTGCAACAACGTACCATTTAGAGAAAGCACTTTCCAAATTCCTACGTAGTTTTCTTCGTGAATCGGACTTAGTAATAAATTCCACTCTGGATTTTTATAACGAAAGTCAAGAAACTCACTGTCCTGCCAAGCGACATTATCGGCAGCTTCGACGTGGTTTCCCTTTACCCCTCAATTCCCGTTCCAGAAGCCATCAGAACATTAAAGGATGCCATATCTAATTCAACATTTTATACGCAGGAGGCATGCCTCAGCATCTTCAAATTAATAGACTTGGTCTCTAATACTAGCTTCTACAGTTTCCAAGGACAAGTATATAAACAGAATAATGGCGCTCTGATGGGATCCTCACTTTCACCCATCCTTGCAGAAGCAATACTTCGCCCAATTGAGCGGAATATATTCTCCATCATTACCCCCCGGCCTACCACTTGGCTGCGTTATGCTGACGACGTATTTTTTGTATGGCCCCACGGAAAAGAGACTCTTCCAATTTTCCTTGATAAAATCAATGATATACATCCTACGATCAATTTCACGATGGAGCTAGAAAGCAACAACGCTTTACCTTATCTGGATGTTGTATTGAGGAAATCGTCTGACAACCGCCTCGGCACACAAGTCTACTATAAACCCACGTCCGTCCCCAACCTGATGCTCCGCAGCTCTTTCTGTCCCGCAGAATACAAAGCAGCTATCTTCCGTTCTCGAATTCAAAGAGCCTTCGCCGTTTCTTCTGATACCCATTCTAGACAACACGAAATTGAAAGCGTCTTCAAGCTAGCCACTGATGCAGGATATTCATTGAATCAGATACGTAGCTTTATCCAAAAAGCCAGAGCCAAACATTCCGGTCTTCCTGCGCCGCAGCTACGTTATATAGGCTTAATTCCCTACATTCGAAGTGTGTCTTACAAACTCAAAAACGCCCTCAAGAAGATGAACTACGGCGTCGGCATAAGGTCCCCTGCATCTTTACATACTATACTAAAGAGAAATAGTGAAAAACCACCTCTCTCCTGCGAAGCAGGCGTTTATGCGATCCCCCTACAGTATCCGAACGGCTCTAAACGATACTACATTGGAATGACCAAGCGTTCGTTTGGAATCAGAGTCAACGAACATAAAATTGACACAAAATACGGTAAAGTAGCAACGGCACTATCCGGAGAAGTAGAATTCATGTCAGCTACTCCCATGTGGGATGATATAAATAAATTAGCTAGCTACTCTACCCCTAAATGTACAGCCATTCGGGAAACCTTGGAGATCATTACCAACAGCGATGCTTGCAATGATTGTGTCTCGCTCGAGTTGCCACGAATTTGGAACCAATTCTTCAAGTAACACCTTTTCTCTACCAGGATCCCGCGTGCAACCAACGTGATGCCTCGTATCTTTAAATGAATATAACGTCGCATCTATTTATTGTCCAGTTCCCGCGTTCAAATTGTTAAGCGTTCTATTTTTTAGTTTGCAGTTTCTGTCTAACTTCCTGGAAAAAGCCATCTGGTTGATGTGCGAAAGCTTGGAAACGCTTATGTGTTTATTTTCTACGTCAATAAATCGGATCACTAGTACAGCGTTACTCTTTACTACTTAATTGGTGTATTGTTCCTCGTTATAAATTTGTATCTCCTTTAGTTATATTTCCTTTCGTTACCATGTTTTCAATCTACACATGCCACAATCTTCAGTCGATGCCGATGCTCTCATTTTACATCTGATCTCCCTTCTTTCCCAAATCCCTCCTTCTGAGATTGTCCTCACTGCAGTTGACTTCAACTGCACTCTCCAACCGAGTCTTGACGGTGATGGTTCCGGGGAGAGTCGCCTTGACCTTTCCTCTCAACTGTCTCAACTAGTTTGCAATATTATCTCATCGATGCCTTTCGTATGATCCATCCTCTGTCATGTGATTTCACTTGGTTTCCGCCTGCCGCTTTAGCTCATGCTGTGGCTCGTCTCGACCGGTTCTGTTTCCAGTTACCTCCACTCTTCCCTTGTTGAAGTCACCCATCATCCTTCCGTTTCTTCTGACCATCGTCCAGTTCCACTGAGTTTTTTGTCTTCTCCCTCTGTCCCCCACTCCCCGGTTTGGCCTCTCGATGATTTTCTTCTTTCCGATCCCACTTTTCAAGATGAAGTCCGTTCGATTATTTCTTCTTCCATTTCCGATCTTCGTCTCACGGTTGACCCAGCAGCTCTGTGGCTTTCCACCAAGCTTTCAATCTTATAGTTTGCACGTCAGTTCTCTTTTTCGTCCCGTTTTCAACGCTTTCATGCTGTAACTTCTCTTCATTAAAAACTTCAGTTCCTGTCTTTTGCAGTTCTTCAATCGCAACTTCATGGTATCTTATCTTCTTTTGCTTCTTCCTCTCTCACCCGGTTAAAATTTTCACAGTTACGATTTCATGATGACCCTTTTCAACACCTCCGACATCTTGAATCCCACCGTGTTTTGAGTTCAAACATTTCATTTCTCTCACTTCCTAAAGGCTCAACAGTTTCTGATCCGGTGCAGATTTGCGATCGAACCTTTCAGTACTTCACTGATCGGTTTCGGTCGCGCGTCCTACAGCCTACAGAGAATTCTCCTTTATTATTAAATCTTCCTCAGGTTCCGTCTTTTTCCCCCTCTTTTGTGTCTCCGATCTTCCCTTCTGAAGTTCGTTCGGGCATTTCTAGTCTGAATGACCGCTCCGCCCCCGGGGCGGACTGTCTTCCGCTTTCTTTTTACAAAACCTTCTTCCCGCTCTACTGCCTCTACTCGTTGCTTGCTTCAACTCTATCTTTTCTTCTTTGGCTTTCGCTTCTTCTGACTTTGCTCTTGCTCTTTTTCGCCTCATCCCTAAAACTGGTAACCTTGGTTTTCTTTCTAATTGGCGCCCCATCTCGATTCTTAATACCGACTATAAGATATTTGCAAAAATTCTGGCCCTTAGCCTTAGCCCTGTCTTACAGTATATTATCCATCCTGACCAAACTTATACGATGCAGTCCCGTTCGATTGCAACTAACATCACTACCATCCGTGCCTTACACTCCCTTGCTTCCTGTCTTTGTGAACCGCTAACTATTTTTAACCTTGATCAGAAACAAGCTTTCGATTCTGTCCACCATTCTTATCTTTTCACCGTTCTTCGTCACTTTGGCTTTCCTTCCCTTTTCTGTCAAGCACTTTTAAATCTATACTCACATTCTTTCTTTCGTGTTCGGACCTCTTCTTTCATGACAGCTGCCATTCCATTTGGAAACGATATCAGGCAGGGTTCCTGTCGGGTCAACTGTTTTCCCTTTCTTTTCAACCTCTTCTAATTTCCCTCCGTTCTCGATTGCTGGCTGGCATTCAACGCAGTGTTGCCTCTACAAGGCACCACCGGGCGGTTTTGTCAGCTTATGCGGATGACCTTACATTATTTTTACGTTCACAACAGGCTTTTGGTGTCGTTTTGTTAATTCATAATGAGCATGCTTCAATTTCTGGTTCTGCCCTTAATACCTTTAAATCTGTTGGCTTGTGGACAGGCTCGTGGTCGACACGCGGTGATCGCCCTTGGGGTGCCCTCTGGTCGACTACAGTCATTAAACTTCTTGGGGTGTTCATTGGGAGCCCGGTGGCGGTTGCTGCCGCCACGTGGTGCTTTTTGGTGCACAACATGATTCGTCGCGTTGTCCTCTTTCGTCGTTTCAAACCGTTTTTTCTTTTTTTAGCAGATCGCATCTCCTTTCCACCTTCCTTCTTCCGGTCCTATCTCATACTTGGTTCGCCCATTTTCCTCCTCTCATCATTATCCGTCACGTCCAACGTACTTTTACAGATTTCATATGGGATGTTATTCACTGGGTTCATCGATCCACGCTTGTTCTGCCGGTTTCTTTTGGTGGCCTATCTCTTCCTGATATGTCCCTCAAATCGAACGCTCTCAATCTCCAACACTTTCTCAGGATTTTTTCACTTCCTTCAGTTTCTACGACAACTATAGTTGATACTTTGCTCTCTCCCCACAGTCCTTTCCTCTCTCTTGCTAATTTCATCCGCATGGACCTCTTCCCATTCCTTCCAGATCACTTTCCCGCTACTTACCGAACCGTTCTCTCCCTCTGTCGTTCCATATGCCCAGTCCGGCGTACCCCTGTCCTGACTATCGATCTTCTTACGGGACCTCTTTTCTTCTCTTCTGCCCTCAATTCTCCTACTTCTCACTACCTGCACTTCTCCTCTTGGTTCGCAAGTGGCGGTGTGCAGGTCTCTCAACTTTTTGACTCTTCACTCCTCTGGAAATCTTTTGCTCGACTTTCACCTCTGTTATTTGATACCCCTTAACATCGTGCACAGTTTCGTCTCATCCAAACCTGTCTAATCTGTCTTTATCTTTCTTTGGTTAATTCTACAGGCCTTATTCCTTCTTCAACCACGTCGCTTAGTCTCGCCTTTCTTCTTTTTTTAAACGACTCTCCTTTTCTACCCCATCAAGTTACAGCCAAAATTCTTTATTTGCATTTCCTCACCAATTCCACAGCTCCGCTTGCTATCCCTTCAGTTCCATCTGCAGAACTTTCAGGTACGTGGTGTGATCCATCGACTTCCCTGGCTTCTCTGAAAGCCAGGGTCACTCACTGGCTACATCTGCACCGTCAGTTGCTTTCCCAGCGTACCATTCATCGATTCCGTCGTTTCTCTACCCAACTTTTTTTTTTTTGCACTACCCTCGGTGATGTTTCCCATTCGTATGATTCTTGTCTTGTGTTACAGCCGTTATTTTCTCTTATGTTTTCCTTCATTATCAAAGTTTGTCCATGTCTTCATACAATGTTTCATTATTATTTCCTTAGAAGCTGTTCTCCCCTGCTGATGCCCGTAATTCTGTCTGTGCGTTCCTTATTGTACAAGCTAAGTTGACGATTTATTTATTTTACCATTCAAGCGTCGATCGGGTTTCTGTTTGGCGTTATCATCCAGCCAGAGTTTTTTTGTGCCGGAGGTACCGATCATCCATCAGATCAGTCCTCCAACTAGAGTATGACATGGCGCTGGATCGGCCGGATGTGCTTGCTTTTTTTCTCTCTGTTCACCGGTATCGACTAGGTCCGGGGTTTCGGCCGGTGTTTTTTCTCTTTATAACCGGTCTGTTTTGCTTTGTGCTTCTTTTTTCCCTGGTTGGTTTCTTTTGTTCTCAGTTTTTTTTCTTTTCGCTGCTTGTTGTGTCTGAGTTGTGTTGTTTATTTTTTGTCATGCTATTGGTGTGTGTGTTTTTTTTTTTTTTTGTGTTGTGCTTTTGCGTCAGCTGGCTGGGTTTTTTGTGTAAACGTTCTGAGTTGTGGGCTGTCTTAGTTTTGTTTCATATTACTGTTATTGTTCCCTGGGTGTTTTTTGTACTTTTGTTTGCTTTTTGTGCCCCTTCTGCTTGCCTGCATTTGGTTGTCTGTTTTTTTTCCCCTTCCGGTAGGAGTTTTGTTTTGTGTTTTGTTTTTATATGTCGTTCATATTGTTTGTTGCTTTTTTTGTTGTCCTTTGAGTGTTTTTGTGCTTTTGTATGGGGTTTTTTCCCTGTACGGCAATAGAAAGACATGTTTTTTTAGCGTACTTTTCTTATGCGGTGCCTGTGAGTTACAGTATTTTATCCTCCGTCGGCTGCAGGTCACTTCTCAACGCTGTTACGTTGTATTTCGTTTTGTTTGGTTCAAGTGCTGACCACTCTTTATTTTATTTTTTTTTACGTTTACTGCCTAAAAAGTGTTTTTTTTTTTTTTTCTGTTTTTGGCAAAATGTGTTTTGGTTGGTTATTTTTGTGTTAAATTTGTGTCGGTTTAGTTGTCTGTCGCTTTTGACAGTTTAAATGAGATTTTTATTTTCTGTTTCCTCGCTTCATAGCTACTGTTTACTAGCGGACGAAGGGGTCTTTTCCTTAATTTGTTGGTTTTAGAAATTGACCAACTCGTATTTTACTTATTTTCCCCTAGAATCCATGGGCTTTTTTTTTTTTTTTTTTTTGCTTCTTTAGTGTGTATGACAAGATGTTTTTCAGTGCTTTCGTCAGCCTGCATATTACTGACGGTGGTGACCCATTATTTTCTTTGTTTGAACCGTGTGCCTTATGGTGTTTTCTTTGTATTACGCGTATTGTATTTTGTGTTACTGTGGTTTTTTTCCGTCTGTCACAGACAGTGGTATCGTTCTTTACATTGCAGTGTTATTCTAGTTGTCCCTTTGGGATCGTTCGTTAGTTGCAGTACATTTTTTTCCGTCGGCTGCAAGCCACTTGTCAACGCTGTTATGCTATATTTCTTTTGATTGGTCCAAGTGCTGACCACTCCTTCTATTATTTATCTTTTTACTTTAACTACCTTCGAAGTGTTTTTTCTTGCAAAGTGTTTATTGGTTGTATATTATTGTGTTAATTGGGTGTCGGTTTACAAAGTCTGTTGCAATTGACATCTAAAGTGTGATATTTTTATTTCTCTTTCCCCGCTTCACGGCTACTGTTTCCTAGCAGACTAGGTTTTTTTTTCATTTAATTTGTTGGTTTAGAAATTGACCAACATTTTTCTCTAGCTTTTATGGTATTTGTTTGTGTAGTGTGCAAAATATGTTGTATTTCTGTGCTTTCTCCCGCCTGCATATAACGGATGGGGTTGACTTATTTTATTCTTTGTTTGAACCGAGTGCTTTTTGGTATTTCTTTGGATTTTGCATATTGTATGTTGTGTTACTGTGTTTTTTTTTTCTTTTTTTTCTTCCGTCTATCACAGACAGTCGCACCGTTCTTTACATTGCTATGTAATTCTAGTTGTCCCTTTGGGGCCGTTCGTTTGGTTGCAGTACTTTTTTTCCGTCGGCTGCAGGCCACTTGTCAACACTGTTAGGTTAAATTTCTTTTTGATTGTTCCAAGTGCTGACCACTCCTTTTCTTTTACTTTTTTTTTACTTTTACCGCCTTCAAAGTTTTTTTTCTTGCAAAGTGTATTTTTGGTTGTATATTATTGTGTTAATTGGGTGTCGGTTTTCAAAGTCTGTCGCAATCGACAGCTAAAATGAGATCTTGTAATTCCTTTTCCCCGCTTTACAGCTACTGTTCACTAGCGGACAAGTTTTTTCCCCTTTAACATGTTAGTTTAGAAATTGACCAACTTTTTTCTCTAGCTTTTATGGTGTTTTTTTTTTTTTTTTTTGGTAGCATGCATTAGATGTTGTATTTTTGTGCTTTCGCCCGCCTGCATATCAAGTATGGGGTAACTTATTTTATATTTGTTTGAACCGTGTGCTTTTTGGTGTTACTTTGTAATTTGCGAATCGTATGTTGTGTTCTTGTGCTTTTCGTATGTCACTGACAGTCGAATCGTACTATAACTTAATGCGGTTTTTTTAGTTATCCCTTAGTGGTCTTTCAGTTCGTGTGTTGCGAGGGACTGCACCTATTTTTTCACGTCGACCACCAGCCGTTGGTCGACACACTTCTTTTTTTCTCCTTTTGTCTTTAGTTAAGTATCTATGCTATTGGTGTTTTTTTTCCTTAAATGGCTTTTGACCCTCGGGTTTCTTAGTCCTGCAATGCTGTTCTGTAGAAGCTTTCGTGAATGCGCTGTATTATTCCGATACCGGTGAGCTTTAGTGCAATTTTTTATTGTTTTCCTGGTGATTGTATTTGTTTATATGTTGTCTTTTAAATAAAAGCTCTTATGAATCATACGTACTCGTTGACGTTCTCTGCCTTTCACTGTGAGATGATGTGATGTTAATTTTGGACAAATTTTAATATCAGCCCAATCCAAAGATAACAACTGCTCAATAGTGGTATTTGTGATGACCTTGTTACTTGGCAAGGTTAATCCCGCATCAAGAAAGTTATTTATGGGCAACTTCAATAGATGGGGTAGATCGGCAAACACCCAAACCCGTTTCTGGGGGTCTATTGGTTTCGGAAAAGCTTGTGTTTGTGTGTGACATGATGAGTTCCTTCCACACTGCACAATTCTTTGGCCCATGATCAGACACTACAGCAACAACATTATATTTAATATCACGTAAGGATGATATTATTTTCCTGTGTAATGACGCTGTCATTGATACATCAAAATCATAATATATCGTCTGCTTCCGGCTGGAAATATTCCTCGCACCATAGCCACCTGAACATTGCTGTTGGGTCCAAAGATACGAATTTCTTCCTGGTCATATGAAATCCGGCTGTCGACATTCATTTCGTTAAATGAAATTACACATACGTGGCCTATATCATTAAATCTTTCAACCTGAGTTTTCATTAACTGCAGAACATCGCGCAAAATACCAGAATAACAACGGAATGTCGCTGGGTTGAAAGCCCAGGCAAAGGAAACCCCATCTTCAATTGCAAGAAGTTGTAGGATTTACCAGATATGGCCTGCAATCTAATTGCTTTACATATGTCATCCTCTCCCCCGTGCACATTTCTTTTGTCATAGAACAAACAACGAATCTGGTTTTCTGTAAATATTTTACGTACGAATTTACTCACATCAGGTGCCACTTGTGAAGTTCAGTTATTAAGACATTCACGCAAATCCCTTTGAGTAAATGTAGGTTTGTTATTAAGATGCTTATTTTGCACTCTTAATTTGGTGCACTCAATACTTGATATTTTATTTCTTATTTCAAATGACCTTATGTTCGTCATCGGAAGTTGAACATCAGCTAAAGTTGATGACGTAAGGTCCAAAGATACGAACTTCTTGACACAGATTTATCAATTTGTTTTTCTTTGGAGACACATTGCGAAAGGTTTCCAATGCTTGTTTTCTTACTTCACGTCCATGTAATCTATTTGATGCAGGACTAATATTCAGAACGCTAGGAATGGTGAATGATGATTTATGAGGATTAGCAGTTGTAATATGCTTATGGCCAATTTGACCTCTAAGACTGACTATGAGCACAGCATCTGCTTTCAGTTTCTTTCAGCCAGGTAATCTAAGTAATTCTGATTTTAAGCCACGAACATAACTGTCAGCAATAAAATGTTTCAAGCAAATTCTTGCATTTTTATTTTTAAAATTGTCCTTTGGTTTACATTTTAGTACCCAGAGTTTTTCCAACACAGGATTTGTAGGAAACGTGTGATAAATAATATCCGAACCTTAAGTCTTCCTACTGTAAGGTAAACATCCTGCTATTGCACATAGAGTCATACCGTGCTACACTGATATAACACAATAATGTGGACTAATGGTGTTGAAAAATAGCTAGTTGTGAAGTATATTTACCAATTATGACGAAAAGCAATGAATTTTAAAATATCAGCAGGCCTTTTCACCAAAGCGAAATGTTTTTATAAGCATGTGATGGAGCTTAAACCCTCCGAGATTACTTAGTAATTATAAAGTACATTTACAAATTATGAAGACACAGTAGTTCCTAAACATCAGCCCACGTCTTTTCACCAAAGTGAAATGCTTTTTCTTCTAATAACCTTGGCTTTTTCTAAGAACGTGAACGAGTTTGAGTTTGCACTCTCAAGCCAAAAATTCTGTGCGGCGTCGTTATCGGCTTGGTTATCTGGTGTCATGTTTGGCGGCGTTTGTTCCCAGGGTCACGTCATGCGCAAATCCCAGAAAACGGAGACCGCAACAACATACTGAAATGGAACACCCCTAGTGGTACCATGCAAACACCAGCTGTCAGTCGACGGTTGATACCTTAGCTAACCCAGTGAATCCCAAACTTTTTGAAACCGCGCCGCCCTTAACACTTCACATTTTCCGTGCGATGCCCCTGTACCCAAAATTAAAAATCAAATGCCCAAATTCTAGTTTGTGGTACTTCTTTCTGTTGTTTTTTTTTTATTGGAAAAGAAGTATGTACACTATTGAGATAAATTCGTGCGATGTTCTACAAATCTAGTATTTTTGAAATTTGGAATATCAGCTGACTGGCCTGAAACTCATTCCGCACAAGGTTCAAAGTGCCATTATATTTCAGAGATCTTGGAGATCATGTTTATTCTATTAAATGTGGATTGAATTGGAATTTCTGACCAATCAAATGTCCAACAAACCGTATACCAACGACAAATACTCATATGGAAGAATGATATTAAGAATTTCGTACGAACTAGATTAGCTCTTAACTTTACTTATTTCTATTATACTGTGTTTCATCCTCTCTTTTCAGTGATATTATCCTTCCATGTTGGCATCCCATCTTTCTTCGTATCGTTGTTTCGGTCTCTTAATGTTTTGATTGAAACTTTCATATTGTTCATCATTTACAACTTCTTTGTTTCTTGGAAAAAATTCCAAATTCGAATCCAGGAATTGTATCTTGAATGAAGCCCGACATCCCAGCCTCTGGTAGCTGTGCAAATGTCCTTTCAGTGACACTTAATAGCGCTCAGATTTTTTATTACCCTCAAAACATTTAACCACTGACAGAAAGGCCTTCCAGAAAGCAAGTTTCAGAACAAATACTTTGTTCTGGAAATTCTCATCTAACGAAATTTTCCTGATCTGGGCTCAAACAAGTATTTCCTATTTCGTATTGTATCACTTACCCTGGGAAACTGGCTACTAACGTATGTGGTACCTTCTCCATCCTTACCCAAAACTTTTACGAAACTTTTCTTCAAACCCAACTTAAATTGTAAATGGGGGAGGGGGCGAAACAATATCTCATTTCGGTAAAATAAAGGCATACTTTAAATTATGTTGCCGCTGGACAAAATTCTCTCTGTGTGGCCAGTGTTTCACAATGTATTGTTTACATGTTGCTCTCTTATCCCACACACAAAGAAAATAACTGTATTTCGTAAATCCCCCTGAAGTCAGAGAAGCGAGGCGTTGATTTTCAAATTTCCACAGATTTGCCAGCAGTATTTGTTTTATAGGATTGCAATTAACAAATGCACCGTACGTTTGTATGTTTATGTCATATCCACTGAATGTATAGCTGGTATTGATGGCTTAGTGTTGCCATTGTGTAGAGGAGAAACACGTCTTTTTGACGAGGTATGAAAAGTCTCCATACCTGATAACCCTTAACATTTCTCCGTCAGTGTTTGAAAACACACACAATGAATTCTGCATTGAAAGTGCAGTGAAAATTGTTTATGCACCTTTCTGCACAGTGAAATTTGAATGCTTTGGGGTAGTAAGCTGCACCGCTACAGTCTAGATCAAAAACGTTCGGCTTGATATTTGGTAACATTAAAGCTGAATCAGTAGTTAAGTTTTCTTTTAGGAATGGGATGCATTATCGTGTTTTGTCCGGGAAAGTAGGATGGTTCAAAAGATGTTTGTAGTTCACTCTCTACTCCTGTTCTTTTTAAGAAGGCCGAATTCTTCCACCTGCGTAGGTGGCTCAGAAACGGGAAGTTCTGGTCTCTGTAGTATAAGAGGTATTGCAGACAGAACAGTAATATGTTCGATTTTACATCTTGCTTTCTTTGAAAATCACTAGATTTTAATGAGGCAAAAATAACAGTCCTCCGAATGGCTAGTCGTCTCGCGCCAGGTTGTCGGAATTCCAAAAGACATACACCGTGGTTGGTCACAATTCATTCACTTAATGAAATTTTAATAACATATTACGCGGCACATGTGGGACCGCGAAGTTTGTCTTGGTAACTAAAGTGACTTTCAAGATAATAATGGAAAACTTGTTTAACCGTGGTTGTTAATGACCAACGCAGTTTTTTCACAGTGGACTGTCCAGCGATGCAACAAAACTACCTGTTCGAATTACACGTTTGCGGCATTTTATTTCTATTATAAAAAAGTAAATGAGCAAACACGCGATTCATTAATCACTGCAACATGTTACGTCCACACAATTTCTTCAATTAAACCGTAAAGAACTAATTTCACCACGAGACAAAAAATTCTCAGCCACATGTTGGCCTCGCGCCTGCAATGGATGGGAAACCACAACGTAAACAGTCACGTGCACGTAGTACAAGAACAAATGGTTTATATTTAGTTCAATTCTTACTATAAAAAACGACCATATAGTGGAAATGTGACCAAGCAAGGTTGTCAATACACTGAGACGTACTTTCAGCGGGGGCCTTTTGGGTCGATTAACCGAGTTATGTAAATCTTCGAAATTTCGGCTTTTGTAATGTTAATTTCTATCAATTTTTACAAAATGGTACGTGGAGGCTCTTCTTATCAGCACATAAAAAATTATTCATCCATGTGGCAAAACCCTCTCTCTCTCTTTTTTTTTTTAATTTTTTTTTTTGATTGAAGATTTAAGGAAAAAGGTGAGTAACTCATTGGGTTATAAGTAGGCGCCTATCCCTAATTTAGGGTCCCATGGTTTCAGGGAAAGGAGAGAGCGAGTGCCGTAAGACAAACACGATACCCATGCCTCACCGGGATTCAAACCCGGACCGTTCTCCGACGAAGCGTGATAAGCCAGCGCATAGACCACTGCGCCGCAGGGGCGGCAAAAACCTTTTTAACTAGTGTTATTATTAAAGCAATCTATGGGAGTCTATAGAGTACGTCAATAAAAATGTGTATATCCCATCCCACTAAGTATCTTACATCATTACACCAATGGTTTTTCTTTTCCTTTCGATTAAGTGCCTCCTATGGAATTTCAGTGGCTGAAAGGTATTAAAAATGTTTACATTTTTAATACTTAAACCACTGTCTTCGATATTGTTATATATGATATCTCTCTAAACTTTATCACCATTATTATTCCAAAGATTTTGAAAGACAAGTTTTTCATCTTGTTTTAATATTAAATTCGGTGCGATTACGCTAGGCAAATAATAATGACATTAAGAATAGTGTAGCACATTAATAATTTTGGTTTTTGTGTATAAGTAGTAATCCAATTCCACATTGCTTTCATCAATTTGCAAAGTTTTTGCAAACACTGCTTGCCATTCCGGTGACATTGTTGTCTAATCGATAGGCTTCTGACTATTCGTCATATATAGGTCCGGGTTCGAATCCCATGGTGGCATGGATATTGTGTTTGTCTTACGGTACTGACTTTCTCTCTTCCATGAATTTAGTGACTATAAATTTGGGGCTGGCGAATGCTAGTATATCCCATTGATTTGCTCACGGTCGTCAATAAACTTCCAATCAAAATAAAACAAAACAAACACTGATAACAACACTGATCCCTTCGACGTCTTTAACTTACACCGGGACACCTAAGATCTTAAGATCTTCTAATTTGTTGTTACAGTAAATAGGTTATTTTTATGTTTCTTTCAGATTCCAAAACATATTGCAAGTATTTAATTCTGAGAGCATCCTGGAGCTAAGATGTCCTTATTTCTGTTGTATCTTATCTATGGATTCATTGTTTTTAGCAAGCAGGAAAATGTCGTCAACATTTGCCGGCACTTAAGTTTTTCCTTAATACAACCAGCAAAATGGAGACCTAATTAATTTCTTTCGTTTTCGATACTTCAGGAAAACTCTTTTATAACTGTTCTGTATAAAAGAAAGAATAATGTGCATCCTTGTCTTAGGCCCTACGTGCTACGAAATAATTCTGATTTTTGATAACTAAATGTGATATTTGCCTTAATACCATTTCCCAAGCGTTCTTGGGATGGATGTTTATGATTAAACAGCATTGCAGTGAGGAATAATAGAATCCGATCGAAAAACGAAGTCTAAACATTTTGAAGCTCACACTTCAATAATTTTGAAAAACTCCTTCTGGTTACGTAGTGCCTCAAAATTGTTAGTCTTCAGCATGAAGTGATGAGTAAGAGAAGGGAGCATTCGAATTGTCAGAGTACGCGGAAATCTTTGAAAGGCAGGATCCTTAACCCTTTAAGCTGTCGGTCTACGGGAACAAAATGCTGCCGAAAATCCCCCGAAGCTTGAACGCGTATTGTCTCCAAATTCACCTATTTGTTCAGAAAAACCTGGTCACATTTGCGGCGGGAAACAGCTTTCCCAACAAAGCTATTGCTGTACCCATCTCACCCAGTCTCACCTGAGCAGGGTGGAACACAAACCTGTGACGCCAGAGTAACGCTGTCATCAAGTCTTTTATTCTCTGTTCTATGACCCAACACGAGAACCGGGAGGTGAGTCTCTTTCAACACTCCTCCTTCTGCCTGACAACACCGATCGACTCAGCAAGATTAGGTAGCCACGGAAAAAAAGGAATGTTGTACCAAACCAAATCTGCGTTGCTGCCACAACATATAATTTGGTATTATACTCTTGTCCTGCTGAAATATAGCCTCGGGTCAGCCTGCAGGTAGGGAAGTTCATCGATTCGTCGAACGTCATTGGCGTAACGTATCCTCGTTATGGTGGTACAAACTCACACGAGAAGTAATCTGCTTTCGTACTCGATAGCGTCACAGGACATAATGCCTCGAGTTAATGCAGTACGACATGTACGAATACACTCTTCCCGACGTCGCCGGTGGACACATATGTGGCCATAATTTTTGCATAAACAGAAACATGTTTTGTCCAAGAGCACGATGCTGTACCATTTGACACGCCACTCCCATTTTTCGATCCAGCATTGCGTACTGGGAGTTCGATGCTGTAGTGTCAAATGCAACCTGAGTAGTGATCGACGAGCCTGCATTCCGAAGTGAAATAACCGACGACATACTCTTGTAGTGACGCTGAAAAATGCGTCACAGTTCACCAGAGCTGCACCAACGACATGGATGATGCAGAACGATCACTGTAAAACATCCTAATGAGATGGTGGTGGTCCATCGGTGTTGTCTGTGTGCCACGCTCAGAAATTACTTTTCTTGACTTACGGCTTTTATCGTAACATTCCCTTGACACTTCTGACACGACCGAGAAAATGCAACACCTACAACATACAATCTCCCGGACGGAAGCATTGCAGTCTATCATGCCGAAAATACCTCAGCTCAACCCGGAGATGTGATTCAACGACTGTACTGCACAATTACGATGCACCCTAGTGCACTTCTGACTGAGCACTGACATACTGACCTAGCCACCTGTCGCTCACAAAGAAAAACGACCGGTTTCCTATCAGTGACTTTGCGCAATATGATTTGCCTAGGCGTCATGCGCGTGCCCCTGTTACGCCGAATTGCAGACCAATTCTGCAATATGCCTGCTTCCCGAATACTTTAAAAAATGAACGTCGTAGCTGGACTCCCCTTTTAGATGCACAGTTTGCTTGAAAAAGCAAAGGATCTCAGTACGCTATTCAACGCGATTTCGACGTAGTGAAATTGAATTCTTTCATGAGAATCTCTACTTCCACAAGCTCAGAAATACTAATGAAATCATTAGTATATATCATCATCATCATCACTGACAACCATTATCAATCCATTACTGGGCAAAGGACTCCCCAGTTTTGTTCCACAAAAGTCTGTCTTGTGCCAGTCCATTCCATGTTACTCCCGCATACTTTCGAATTTCATCCACCCATCTCACATGTAGTTTTCTTCTGGGTCTTTTCCTGTCCCTTGGAATCCAATCTAAAATTTCGGCTGTCCATCGATGATACGTTCTTCTGGCAGTATGCCCAGCCCATTGCCATTTCAGGGATTTAACTCTGATCATGATGTCTTACATTCTTGTCATTTTTCTGATCCAAGAGTTCCTCTTCTTATCTCTCCTGGTTACACCAAGCATGAATCTCTCCATGCTTGTTTAAAATGTCTGCATCCTTTTGTATGTTTCTTTTAGTTAAGGTCCACGTCTCTGCACCATACGTAAGCACTTGAAGGATGCATTGATCAAACACTTTTCTTTTTAAGACATAATGGCATATTGCTTTTGAAAATTATACTGTTTCTTCCAAAAGCTCGCGAAGCAAATTTTATACGCCGATTAATTTCTTCATCAATGTGACCCTGACTTGATATCTGCTGTTCATGTGCTGTTCAAGAAAAATGTTTGTATTGGTTGTCTCCAGCTTTTCTGCATCAATCGATAAAGCTTTCTTTTTTTTGTAAAAACTTTGTACATCACTTTTGTATCCTGAAAGTTCATTTTTAATCCCACTTCTTTGCTCTTGTCAACACGTTCCTGGGTTATACTCTGCAGCTCTGATGTGGTAGTTGCAAAATTGACTACGTCATCAGCAAAACGAAGGTGAGTTAGATAATCTCCATTAAACTTTATCCCTTTGTTTTCTCAGTTCAGTGATTGAAAGACATTTTTCCAATGTGGCCTTAAAGAGTTTGGGAGATATAGTGACACCTTGTCTCACTTCCTTTCCAAATTTTATGGGTGCTGAATTCTCAAATAACCGAATCTTTCCACTTGCAATTTCATAGAGGTTATTAGTAATACTAATGTATCCATCTTCAATATCACAGGACTTCAATGCCATTGTAACTGCTGATGGTTTCACCGAGTTAAAGGCCTTTTCATAATCGATAAAAGCCACGCATAATGGAAGTTCATATTACCTCTCTCTTTTAATTAGTTCTCAGAGTACGTGGATAGGATCTATAGTGCTGTGGCCACACCTGAATCCAGCCTTTTCTCTCGGTTGAGCCATCTCCAGTGTCACCTTCTAGCGGTGTGAAAGTATTTTAGTGAAGATTTTATAAACCACTGATAGGAGGGTGATAGGTCTGTAGTTCCTGAGATCCTCAGTGTCGCCTTTTTTATGTAGCAGGATCATTGTAGCATTGTTCCAATCCTCAGGAATCTTCCCTTCATTAAGGTATCGAGTGAAAACTTGGCCGAGTACTGTTTCAGTTTCTCCACATGCTTCTTGTATGATGTCTACGGTAATTCCTTCTTCTCCTGGAACTTTTCTCCGTGTCATGTTCTTGATTGCATGTGCAGCTTCTGCTGGGGGGACTGGAATAACTCTGGTACTGGTATCATTCGTAATGTCTGAAGTACATGTATCATCCCTTTCATATTGTTTTGAGTAGAAACCTTTCACTCTTGTCAAAATGTAACCTCTATTTCTTGTTACAGGACCATCTTCCTTTCTCAGAGCCATAATCTGTTTTCTTCTCTTACTCAGATGTCACTTTGCTCTCTTCAAACTTTGGTTGCTTTCAATCGCTTTTTTCACTAGTTCACAGTTGAATTTCCTTACATCTTCAGTGATACGTTTTCGTACTGTCTTGCATAGCTCTATATATTCCACTTTGGAAGTCACATCTCCTTTAGTTGTTCTCATATCTCTTCTTTTTTGCATCGGAAGTTTGGTTTTTTCTGATAATTTGTTCGTGTGCAATTTGTTCTTAGTACCAGCTATTTTTGTTGCTGTTTCCATAAAATCCTTTTTTTAGTTTTCTGTTAACTTCAGAGATGTCCACTTCTTCCGACGTTAGACCTTCTAGAGCAGTGAATCTGTTCCTCAGTTCCGATTTAAAGGTGTTATGATGTTTTTTGAATTGGGTCATGTCAATACACTGTGTTTATTTTATGAGCTTGCCATGCTCGAGTCTAGCCTTGAGGTGCATCTTACATCGTACCATTCTATGGTCAATACGTGTGTTGTACTTTTTTTGCACAAAGCAGTCTTCCATGACAAATTTCTTGTTACACATAATAAAATCAATTTCACTCGTCAATCCATTGGGATGCCACCATGTCCATTTCCTTTGCGGCTTTTTCTTGAAAAAAGGTGTTCATGATGAAAAACCCTTCTGCTTCGGCAAACTCTACCAGTTTATTTCCACGCAGGTTTCTGTTGCCGTGACCGAATTTACCTACTGAAATTTCGTTCTGTTGCCGTTGCCCTATTTTCGCATTGAAACCTCCAATAATGATTTTCAATTGCTGCTTGCCTTTATTACTTAGATGACCAATTTCCTCATTAAATTCTTCAATCTCTTCTCCAGGATGACTTGTGGTGGGTGGATAAGTTAGAATAATCTGAGCCTAATATCTTTCAACTTCTACAAGTTTATCCGTCAGTTTCTTGTTTATTATAAATACAATACCACTCGTTCTGCCAGTACCTGTCCCACGATAATAGAAGGGATGTCCACTTTTCAGTTCAATGTGATCTTCTCCTTTTCTCCTTACCTCACTTAGCCCGACGATGTCCCACTTGATCCTATGTAATTCTTCCAATTCAAGAAGTCTTGAATCAGAAGGTAGGGAGCGTCCATTATTCGTAGCCAAGGTGAGCATGAGATGTGTAACTTTTGTTTTCCGCCGAAACTTGGTGGTTTTAAGACCGCGTTGGGCCTTGAAGTCAGTATTAGATAAATACATGTCATTGGACTTGAGAATTTGGAAAATTAAAGAATGAAACTTGAGACTTATGTAAATGTCAAGCACCCAGTAGAATCATCACAAAAATCAATGCTTCCTGTTAGGATGATTCTACTGTACGAAAAATTCTCTTGGATGGTGTTCATTATAGAAATAATGATTTATAAAGAACAAACTAGAAGTTAAATGATAAAAATATTACATTTAGTATTTCATTGGAAACAAAATATATTTATATTTAAGATTGCAAGATATTTGAAATTGCAATATCAAAGGTAAAAAGAACATTTTTAAATGACTTCGGTTGTTAGGGGATTGAGTTTCATAGGTTTATCTTTGTTTGATATAGTCTGATGCTAGATGTGTTAGCGGGACTTACCTTGAACCGTGGATCCTGGCAGTGATTTTTACGAGACGTGTTATGGAAATACGTGCAGGAGTTCGTAGAATGCGGTGATGACTTTCGGAACGGAAGTGTCAACTTTTGCAGGAACACCAATGGACATGATTCAATGTTTTGAAATTCCGAAAGAATAGCACAGTTATGTTCCTGTGTGACGTCTTCTGAGGGATGTGAAGCGTACGACGTTTAAGAAATAAAATAGGTATATCTGTATAATACCATTGGCGCAGCCACGGAGGGGCTTAAGCCCTTTTAAATAAGAGCAACGTTATTAAAGCAGCGTTCGCTTCGCATCTTCCTCAACACGTCATACAGCTTTGGACCAATAGTTTTTAAAGTATAAAAATAGCAACGTTTGTCGCAATAAAATGATTATTATACATTGATTATAGTTTAGTAGAGCGTTTGGATAGGCATCATCAGGACGAATAATGAGTAAACATTTAAATTATTTTTACCTCATAAATGTGGGCTTTCACGTTTCAAACCGCTAGGCTTTAAGTTTCCGTGTGAAGGAGCTCACGACCTACGTAAGGAACTATGAACTGAAGAAGTCGTCTATAACCCAACATTATCACAAAAATAACCAAAAATATTTGTTTGGAAACATCGCGCTCTTTGATAAACCTGATTCGACTATCAAGCTTAATATATTAGAAACTTTCCACATATACCGGAACTATTCATGGCTTGTCAACGACATGATGTCGACTCCATTTCTTTCAAATGCGTGGAAACAACTCATCAAAACCCGCGACTCTTAGAACTATGATGATGTCATAATGATTTGAATGTTTACGCTCCATTCGTCCTGATAATGCCGAGCCAAACACTTTGCAAAACTACAGTCGATGTATAATAAACATTTTATTGTGAGAAACGTTGTCATTTTTATTCTACATATATTAACACTAGAAGTTTAGTAGTCATAAATTATATATAATTTGTGAAGGTTTAGTTTATCGACCTAAATTATTTAGCTGACAATTTCAAAAAAATATATATATAAGTGTTTTGAAGTATGTAAGCATGTAATTTGATGTGAAATGGCAACGGGGATGTAAACTCACGTTCCTACGAGCTAACCCACAGCATCACCGCAACGTCGCTGGAAACGGTGTCTTTAGGTCATTTTTTCGTTTTTATTTAAAAGTTGGAGACCATAGATATGGGACCGCTCAAGAAGTTGACCGTTGTGTTGAATTTTGAACTAAACAATGTTCCGTGTAAGTTTCATTCAGTAGCGATGCTTGACCGGAGAAACAGGTGAAATATTACAAAATGAGCATTCAAGAAACATAGGTATCTGTTTTTTTTATAAGAAGGTAAGAAGGGTCAATTATTTTATGTTTCTAGGAAGTAAAGCGGTCAACGATAACATCGTAAAATGGCTGTTTATATACAGTTTCGGAAAGGGAGATAAGTATTTTTGAGCCGTGATAGTACATAACGATGATGATCTTTGCAGTGAAATCCAGTTAATTAAATGTCTTTATTATTTGTTTCGTTCAAGAAATCCTTTCTATAGAACAACCTGTCGCGCATGCTCTATTTCTGAGCTGTGCTTTTCTCCCTCTTTTGTTGTGCGTTTCAAAAGCCTTAGTGAGCCTGGGCTTGGATAGAATGTAGGAAACGTAAAATGTTTCAAATCAATCTAAGAAGGTGTGATGTAAAAACACAATTTCAATAGAGAGTACTTTTATTTAGAAGTAAAGCCAGTTTTCCTTTTTCGAAACATACTTTTTTGTGGAAATTACGCTAGAAACGCTTTTTACAATGCGTAAAAATATGAATCTACAATGTAATTAATGAAATGGAAAACTATTTCAGATGATAAACTTTTCGGATTTAATTTAATTAAGAAACGTTCTCTGGTCACCAGATCACTTTCAAGCTGCCACGAACCAAGCTAGCAGGTTCAGTACTTTCTTAACATATGTATACAGGTGAAAACAGAAAATAGTTTTTACTTCAAGTATTCATACTTTTCTATTTCATTATTTCTTCATCTGTCTATGTTGCTCGTTCACTGCACGTAGGGTATTGATTCTGAGTATCTGATTTGGTAGCTGCTAAGCTGTCACATAACACGTCATAAACGTTTTGGGCAACATTAGGTATACGTCTGAAGATATAATAATTATTTGTTTTTGTAATATTTTTCTGCATATTGCAATGTAAGTCATTATTAATGTATATGATTCAACATTCCGTGCCAAATATTTAGGTATCCATTTTAGAACACCATGTGATTTAAATGAAAACGGCGTGATTCGAAAGCAATCTATAGTCTGAGCGTTCATCAATGTTAAGAGACAATAGGGAAGTTCAAGCAAACTTCACACCCACTCGTACTGGTAAACATTCATGTCCTATATTATTAACAACGTACAATGCATGATTCGGCACTTTGCATTTAGTTTAACAAGCTTCACGGTGAAGTGTATTGAAATGTCTGCATTATCAAAATACACCCATTCTTAAGCGAAATATTTGGAATTCAAAATATTGTATAATTTAGCAAATGATGTAACAATAACCGACATGGATGATGGGATAAAAAATTAGTCGAGTGTTGAAATTGTAAAATTTCGAAGAAATAATGTATTTCATTAAATTTATGGTGAAGACGTGTTCAGTGGAAGCCGTAAATTGTACTGAAAGTGAAAAATTGAGCTTCCAACATTTATTGAATATTCACGCTATTAAATTACTGTTTGGAATAAACAGACAAAAATTCCCCTCCAAATATATCGGGTTTGGAATCGACTTTCCATTAAGTTCATGACATTTCAGTTGCTTAAAAGGAATTAATCCAAACTAAAACACGTGGAGATATCACGATCATCATTTACTTGAATCTTTATTACATTATTGTGCACCACCAGCGGTTTCATCAGGAACGGTATCATTTTCAGTTGTCTAAATAATGACTTGTACGTCTATTGAGAAGACATGTACAAAAGCCGGAAACCTCATAAAAAAAAGGTTCGAAAAAGCCTCAACGTGACACTGACATTTAGAGATTAACATTCAGAAGGAACATTATAATTTGAAGTAGAGTCGCCCAAAAAAACTTCATAAAGAACCTATTGTGTCTGCAATAAGTAACTAACGTTGAAGCACTCTGAATACTCTTTATTTTATTACCTGAAATTATCAACTTGAAACAAGGGAACGTCAGGTACGTGATTTGATACTTATGTTTTTCGTGTGAATCGACATGTTTATTTTGAATCAAAAATTACTGCTCACATGTAAAGCGTTCTTGATCAATTCATGAATATATGTTAATAAATTAAACGGGTTAGCCACCTAACATTTAAATATTATTACATAACTACACATTTCGTTAAACAACATTGTGTATTTAAAAACAAAAGAACTTTGAGAAAGCATGTATTGACATTTTATTCCACTACTGAGAAACGACACTTAGTTTGTACTAATTTCTTTAAAAAATATATTAAATATAATGAATAAAATACTCAAATTTCTCTAAAAACTTGGTATAATGTCTTTTGTATTGTGAGTAGTAGCTCACTGCGTATTCAATGATTAAAAATTGTTTCGGAATTACTATGTCGAGTTGTCCGTGGCTAAATTATATATTTAGTATTATCATTGCTCGTATGCATAGGACTATGGGTAAATTGCATTTTATCCCGCCTTTCCCGAAGTAGCCGTACATGTCATTTTATCAAATGGCATGACATATTTTCTGAGGTGACCGTACGCTGTCATTTTTATCTAAATTGCACTAGTCAGGGAATGAAACACAATCATTATATCCTTGGTACAAATGATTTTTTAACATTTTTAATTCATGAATTTTTAATGCAATTTTTGCGCTGTGAGAAATTTTGGTTAGCTTAGAAACACATGCTAGAAATAAACACTTGTTTGAGTAGACCATACTAGAGACGGGATTCCTACACTTACAACCACTTCCACTTTTATGCTCGGAAAAATTGGAACATTTCTATCACTGTAAGTGATATTAGTGTTTTATATCCAGTCTATGTGGTCCAAGTTAAAATGAAAGGATAAGGATAAAACAAATATATTTTAACAGCACCTATTTTGTAATTCGCAGTGACTCGCAGTGCACGCATTACGCATTTTTATATGCTATAAATCTGTTGGGGAGAAACCGATGTTTTGAAAGAAACATTTTCTGCATTACCATAACAAAAATTCTGATTCACAAAATCTGAAAAATTAAAACAGAAATCTAAGTGAATACAAAACAGGAACAACAGAAGTTTATTGTACTATTTGACCACAAGTATTGTCTTCATGAAAGCATGAAAGCTTGTACAGAGAAATCGCCTTATTGAAAGAGTATCTATGAATGATTTTGCATAATGCACATATTTCGCTAAGAATTTGACTCATGCATAATTTATCTTTAAATAATACTAAGACATATTTTTTTAAGTTCATGTTTAGGAAAATATTGATGGTAATAGCCAAAATTTGCTTATATCGATTTATTTACTTATTTTCTGAACAAGAAGGAAGCCAAGTAGATACCGTTTTTAATAAATCTTTGAAAATAGGGTTTTAACAGTACAGAAAGTGTTGTAAAGTGAAAAACTGAATTCATCCAACAGCATTAAAATTAATGTATTCCAAAGACTTCCTTAGTAAAACAAAATGTGCAAACTAAAACTAAAGCGAATACAAGAATAGAATAAAAAATGCCTTCATTTTTTTATTTGCAGATCTTAAAAGAAATACATCTGTTCTCTTGGTACATGCTAAAAAACTTCATTTCTATTCCTCACCATGCTAAAAGAACTTCGGTAAGAAGCAAATTACGAATTTTTTAAATTCTCTAATATTCTGTGCGAAAGTTGAAACAAAAGACTTGCTTTACAAGTACCACTAAACAGTATTATGAATTGGGTTTAACTGATTTTAGAAGTGACGTTCCAGAAATGAAAAAATTACAGTTCGCAGTTATTATTTTGCTACGCAAATCTGACTTAGTACGTATACCCGAAACTGTAACTCCGCGGTCAAGTAGGTTTCATTATCCTTTCTAACGCTGAAAACCATTAATTGTTAAGAACAATATTGGTTGGATTTTTGCGCTGTCAAAAGCATGGATACTACCGCAAAGTAGCATAAAAAGAACATATCAGTACCTTTAAAGAGGAAGTTTCTATTCCTTCTGCTCTCTCTGCTGCAGTAATGCGATTATATAAATTCTGAAAACCACAAACTCCTAAAAAGAAAAAGAATTTCAAATTTTGTAATAAAGCGAACATTTTCATTTTAAAAATCATAATTGTTTGAACATATGCTTCACTATTAACTATAAGAAATAAATAATAAAGGCTTTGTTTTGAAATAGTAAACTTGAACATCAGTTTCAGTTGAAGTGGAAGTTCACGGGTACCGATCACAGATACCAGGCAGAGATCTTGCATTTACAACCAGTTTTCTTCCTTCTAATAGATGCTGTGAGAACACTGGTGTTCCAAAGCTCTTACATTTCTGCTCTTAAAAGGATAATTGCTGCAAAGGGTGAAATAAAGATCGGAGAGACATCTGTGCTTCGTTGGATATTATTTTTTCTACTTCTACTTTAAAATGAAGCACTGAAGCAAAGGAATGGACAATATTGGATTTTCCCTGCATTCTGCTACGTGGTCTTCATTTAGAAATGTAAAAAATCTTTGCTGGCTTGAATTAAGGAATGTATTGTCACATGCTCAATTAATTTCGAAAGCGTTATGTACATAAATGCTTACAGTGATGTGCAAGAGTACTGCAGCACCTGCAAAAACTGTGACTTTTTAAGCTCAACGTTTTTTGAACTAACTAATATTCATTATTTCATCGCTTATATGTTATTAAATGCAAAATTTAATGGAGATTTAAAAAATATTTCAGTTTTTTCTGTTGCTAGAAAGGCCGTTACATAAAAACTGAGAGTAACTTTTTGAGTTGGCAAAAGTGCTTAAGGTAAAAATAACGACGGATACGTCTAGCTCAATTGAAGAAGTATCTATGGCTACAGTTATTAGCTGTGACAGACGATTCTGGTTTTGTTATTGCTCATTGTTTAGGGTGCATCTGCATTTCGCCATACAGCTATACAGGTAAGTGATTGAGGGTTAGGAAGCACAATTTGTTGTTCGATAAAATTTTGCTATCGTTTGGGTAAAACGGCTCAAGAAACAATTGATTTAATGAACAAAGCTTACAAAAAATAAATATTTGGGTAAGTCAACGATTTTTAGATGGCACCGTGATTTCAAAAAAGAGTGTTTGTGGCGGAACTCGTTTCTAAACCTGGTCGACCTGAAAGTGTTGTTACGGAGAGTATTGTTAACACTACTTGTGCAATCCTGCAAGAAGATCGACGAATGACCTGTGAAGCCATAGCGGTGTCAACTAATATCTTAAAAATGTCAGCATTCCGCATTCTACGAGAAAAATTACTACTGCGTCGTGAGTGTTCCAGATGGGTTCCTCACCAACTGACGAGAGCACATGTGTTAACCAGAGTTCAGGTGCATCATAATTGGAAACAAATTATTGCAAAAGATCTAAACTTCCTAAACGCAGTAATAACCGCCGAAGAAACATGGGTCCACTATGAAGCGCGCAACGAGCGTCTGGAAATACACAGGCTTGAATTACCCGAAAAAATCCGCCAAACCAAATCAGCTGGAAAAATTGTTGATGATAATTTTCTTTGATCACAAATGTGTAGTCTTCCAGCATGTCGTTCCTCCACAATTCGCTGTCAATCCTGAGTATTATATTGCAGTCTTGAAGCGTCATATATCGATTAAGCGATCGGAACTGGTGCGCAAATGTACCCTTTCAGAATGATAACGCCCGCCCACATGTGGTTGCTTGAGTTGAACAGTTTCTTTCGAAGTGCCGTATTCAAATCATGCCACAGCCAAGCTAAAGCCTTGAATTCAACCCATGCCATTTCTGATTATTTCCTTCAACGAAGAAGTTCTGTCGCGCAACATTCGACACACATGCTGACGTTATTCAAGCTGTATATGAGTCGCTAAAGCGGCTTCAACAAAATACTTTCGCCACATGCTTTGAAAAGAGAAATGAACGATGGGACCCTTGCATAACAACCGAAGGAAGATACCTTGAGAAAGGGTAACATATATATTGCTGGACCTATATTTCTGCATTTTGTGGAATTTTACTCACAGTAATTATGGAACGGCCTGTGTACTTCTGTTTTTAAGATATGACATAAAATATGGGGTTTGTAAAACACACTGAAATTTACGTTAGGTGAGTATAAGTTCTTACAGCTAATCATAGACATTAATTTACTTGATTGGCTGCTTCCTAATGCTATACTAATATTACTCCAGCTTGCATAAGGTTTAACGCAGAGCTACTAGAGCACTGTCTTTTATCATGAGGCTGTGATTGAGAATGAAACCGAGCATCTACTTAAATGAACTGCTGGAATATGCGTCTCGCGTCACAGCGCATCATGTATGCACCCCTTGTTAATATTAATTCAGGGCAACCTTCTTTAGGATAGGGGGGCATATATTGTGAAACATCTTTCAGAATGGGCTGTGTTGCATAAATGGTATTCGAGCTCAGTATGGGAATTTCTTTTCACGCTCAACCCTTCTCGCCCACTGATTTACTGATGCGTTGGTCCAAGGAGACAAGTCTCTTTTAAGCTGATTCCGGCAATTCTAATGCTCCCTTCTGGTATTCATGATTTCTTTTCAGTTGACACTAACGGGATTCCACATGTTTTGCAAAATGTAGCTAGAAGCGTAAGTTACCCAAGGCAAAAACAATGACAGCTGAAGAACAAGAAAAACATACAGAGCTCATTTCATAAATAAATAAAAGAAATAATTAATTAAAAAAATTAACAAGAACATTCCTCATCTCATAAACCAAAACAGACAAAACACCAAACTAAAATATTTATTCAGTTCGCAATATGAAATTTGCCTTTTCACTGACTTAGAATTTAGCCAAAAGCTGTGCATATCCTCTTACTCGAATGTTTCATTACTTTTCTTTAAGCTTTCCTATTTGAACACCTGTTCAATATTCTCTTTTCAAGTCGGTTGGACGTACGAGTTCACGTCATTCCCGTCCATCAAGATCGGGTTGGATTGTATGCGGGCGACAAAATGTGTCGAGGGAACCAGTAACCAGAAGGAGTTTTTCAAAATTATTGAAGTGTCTGCTTCAAAATGTTGAACCTTCAATTCATGATACGTTACTAGAGCATTGCAATGCTCGCTTCTTGTTTTTTTTTAGGGTATAATTTGTTTACATTGTCAATAATAGTTAAATCTCGGAACTGTACTCTGCGGACGGAGTAAAAATTGCTGTTTTGCATGACGAGGGATACTCTTCAAAGCAAGTCGCTGTAAGAGTGGGCTATAAGCAGTCTACTGTTTTTAGGCTACTGAAGAAAATAAAAAACAGTGCTGATATTAAAAATATGCATCGCAGCGGAAGCCCCAGATCGACTACGACCTTCCAAGATAGAGTGCTTAGAAAGCTACCGTTGGCAGGCTCAATTCACCTGAGTTTCTTCCAAGATGGTCTGAACTGACAGATGTTACTGTTAGTACATCTGTTGTTAGAAGGAGGCTGCTTCGCTATGATTTAGGTGGTTGCAAACGCAGGCGTAAACCACTGTTAACTTCAAATCAAAGTCACCGTAAACCTCAGTGTTGAAAATAGAATGTCCCTTGGACTACCAAGCCCGAGAAAATATTCTTTTCAGTGATGAATCAGAAATTTGCCTTAATGGTAATCAGATATGTAAGGAGATTCATGCGTGATGAATTCCATCCAAGTTGTTTCTTCCACGATGTTCTGAAGTGACAGATGTTAGTACATCTATTGTAAGAAGTAGGCTGCTTCGCCATGACTTAGGTGGTTGCGAACGCAGGCGTACACCACTGTTAACTTCAAATCGAAGGTACCGTTTACTTCAGTGTGGAAAATTGCATGTCCCTTGGACTACGAACCGGGAAACTTCAGTGTGGGAAATAGCATGTCCCTTGGACTACCAATCCCGGGAAAATGTTCTTTTCAGTGATGAATCAGAAATTTGCCTTAATGGGAATCAGATATGTAAGGAGATTCATGTGTGAAGAATTCCATCCAAGTTGTTTCTTCCACGATGTTCTGAAGTGACAGATGTTAGTACATCTATTGTAAGAAGTAGGCTGCTTCGCTATGACTTAGGTGGTTTCAAACGCAGGCGTACACCACCGTTAACTACAAATCGAAGGTACCGTTTACTTCAGTGTGGAAAATTGCATGTCCCTTGGACTACGAAGCCTGGGAAACTTCAGTGTGGGAAATAGCATGTCCCTTGGACTACCAATTCCGGGAAAATGTTCTTTTTAGTGATGAATCAGAAATTTGCCTTAATGGGAATCAGATATGTAAGGAGATTCATGTGTGAAGAATTCCATCCAAGTTGTTTAGTGACTGCTGTTAAGCGTCTGGTAGAGGTAATGGTCTGTACACATGGGGTTCGTAGCTTCCATATTCTCGATGGCACCGTAAATGCCCAGAAAGGCTGCCAGATAATAGGGAACTAGATACAATCATCATCTGGAAGACTTTTATGACCGCAGTTTTATTTTTCACGACCACAAAATATCTTGTCATCGTGCTAAAGTAATGAAAATGTAGTTTCAGGAAAGAAAGTGTTCAGCATCTTGATTGTCCACCACAGTCACTGTACTTAAACCCTACGGAACATTTGTGTTCTAAATTTCATATGATCTATCAAAAGAGAATTTAATAACCGAAATTCAACTCTTACAAATGTAATTCAAATTTAGAACCTCATTGTTGAACCCAATATTTTACACAACCTTGTTCACAGTATGCCAGCAAGATGCAAAGCTGTGATAAAGGTTAAAGCCTGGGAAACCAAATATTAGGTACATTTTATAATTTTGCTTCATTTTATTTCTCTATTTAAATGTTATTTGATTCCTTATGAATTACAATAACAACGGTTTATGGTATTAAAGATAAGTGTCGAATAAATGATCTTTTAATAATAATTTCGACTTGGTCATGATTTTTGTAAGGTATCTTAAGAACAGAAGTAGCTACAGAAAAAGTCAAATACATATTTTAAATCTCCGTTACATTTCTCCTCTAATGACATAAAAACTGTGAATTAAATATGAAAAGTATTTATTTAAAAATAGTCAAATTTAAAACCTCACGGTTTTTGCAAATCATGCATTACTTTTACACACCGCTGCACGTACACATCTGTACTGGTAGAAAACTCTTTATAAACCCACGACGTTAACATTTTGATTTAGGTAAACAGAAATTGCATTTTTCTTTAAACAAATAATCCAGGTGCTGTGCTGGAGCACTTTCAACATCTATCCGATATCCCTAATTAGTGTTATTAAGGATCGGCTGACAGAAAGCAGCGCGTCGGCCTCTTTTTCGCTCGTTCTTTCTGCTTTATTAGCTGCCAGCAGTTCCACTTCGTTTTGTACAAGAAGCTCGTAATTTTTCTTTGTTTTGGACGCTTTGGTTCTACTGTGCTGTTAGGTGCACAACTGCAAGAGACTTTTCAAAGAATTTGGTAGGTGTGAGGAAACTAGTATTTCCTGGTGTGCAGGCCAGACTTGTTGCCTATTTCAAGATGTTCAGACGGTTAACCAATGACCCTCATAGTGAATAGGTCTCATCGTTTTGGGCAGTTCAGGTGTTTGAAGAACCACGTTCGGTGAAGGATGCGCTGTGTTCCACTTGCCTTTGGGATGTTGTCCCATAATCGTCATATTCCTCAAGATATTATGATGATCCTGATGTGTAGCTTCACCAGATATCGTGATGATTCTGGTGTATTGCTCCTTCTATTAGTAATTGGGGAATCGTCATCCTGACAATAAACGATCTGTTGAAACACAGTTGCTCCTCGTCCAGAAATATGGGCATCCAGGAAGCACAATTATGCCTGATGTGTGGGCCGGCTACCGCAAATTGCTAAACTAAAGTATCTCAACATCTTACAGTGAATAATTCTCTGAACTTCATTCATCCAGTTAGAGGGCTTAAACTCAAGTTGTTGAGAGCAATAGGCGTCCCCTCAAACCCAAACTCATACAAGGATATCAAACATTTATTTGATAGACTATATTCTGGAATAGTTTTTGGGTGAAATTGTCTTTCTTTATCACCCTATTTTGAGGAGACGATGCGCATCGTCCGACTGTTGTTACTTGTGACACAATAAATTCATATTACACTCACGAAATCAGTTGATCTATTCTGCAAGGTGGGTACCTTCCCATTTAAGAGAAAACTAAACTTTTCCTTCACAGCAAATGTTTTGGAGTATGGAAACAATTTGCATTCATAAAAGTCCTTTTAAGAACCAGCCAAAAATATTTTCGAACGGGTTTATTACACAACCTATGCGCAGAAACTGTCACGGTGGCTGAAAGATGGCAGCACATCAGCGGTGATGGGTAAATCTCTAAATTGTATAGAGGAGGCAAGAGTGTGAAGTTTAACATATGGATGTTGCAAAGAAATGAAAGATAATACATTCGAAATATAATTTTTTTAGTTGGGACGTTTGTCGACCACCGTGGGCAAGTCACTGGGCTACGGGCAGTGGGCAGCCGTTCGTCCATAATTTCGGGCCGCTGGTTAAGGGAAAGAGCGAGCCAATCCCGTTAAACAAGCTTAAAATTAGGATTTGAAAGCGGATGCATCTGAGGCAAATGATCAGAATTGAACGTTTTGACCACAGTGCTCCCGGCGTGGAATTTTTTAAATGAATGGAAAGAGTACAGAGAATTATAATCAGCGTATTGAGCTGAATAATTTTATCAAATCTTCCTCTTTGATATGAAACTCGTGCATGACTTCAGTCGTTTGCTCAAATTGATCACGAAAGTTATTTCTATAGGTAGAAATATTCACGTCGTATTAAATTTTCTTTCCATTGTTGCCAAGCAACGGACTTAAACTTTTAGCTTTGGAGTCACCAGAACAGGAATGAATATTAATGAATTATATTTCAAATATTTAATATAAATAAATTACTGAAAGAAATGAATAGGTAATATATATTTTCCATACAGTCAAATATTTATACCATTTTCAGGTAAAATTGGAGCCTTATCAATAGAAGTATATCGTCTGAGGTCCAGGCATTTGTTGAAACATCGATGTCTCCTATGTTTCAGAATTTTACAAGCGCACGACGAATTTATAAAACACCTAACCCTTACGTTTCAAAGGAAAATCGTATTCGTAGATCTAACTTCTGGCAGGAGATGCTATACAGTTTTCAGTTAACCTCATTTAAAATAAAACAATGGACGTTAAATTCACATCATAGTTCAAAAATTTAGCTGAGATACTGGTCATCAAAGAAGTGATTCCGACGGTACTGTGCCGAAAAAATATCTAAGGACCAAAGCGTTATTGACAATAATGTTACACATCCTATTCTTCCCTATCTAAGTAAAAACAGAGCGATCACTTGCGACAATTGTGCTGTCTGTTACATTTACCTGAACTTTATTTTTAAAGAAGAATGGGATGGAGTCAGAAATAACTTATGTTATCCAGGCGTTTAAATTCAAGAAGTGGAATGCTCTCACATTCCACTTCTTGGAGTTATTCTGAATATACTACTAAACAAAGGAGTTAATTATCCTGTTTTACATTTATTTCCAAACGAATTTAGGAAAACATAGGAAAAATGTTCTTGTCAGTGTTTAGTTTTTAATGCAGCGCCACTTTATAACGTATTTCAAATGTTATTAAAAAATTAATAGCATAATGTTAAAAATTGGAAGTTGAAAAGCAAGAAGAGAAAACTGACGAATTACAGAGAATTATTTAACGAGGAAAAGGACTTTTTTACTTTAAATCTTTTAACTGCCGTGGTTTCTAACTAAATGGTGACGAAAATGTTCTCCGCTCCCAAAACAAAAGTGATCACTTAGAGACCGGGTTTTACGACAGCTACGGTAAAACAATTTTCTCTCCATCTGATCGGAGCAGTGCCGTTCATAAAATTGTCTCGGGTGATACCCGCTCCGTAATACAGCCCATCAATCTCTTCTTCATCATTGATGGCATGACGGAGAAAGGCAAGATTTCCTGGCACGATCATCATTTCACTGGGTGGAAACAAGTGAATCAAATATCTTCTGCATTTTTTCTTTTAGGTTAGTTGCCATGGGTATAGCTATTTTAAAGCGTAAATAAATCCAAGAGATTAATGTCAATCATCCCTTTAAATTAACACTTTGCATAACAGATCTAAGGGGAGATCAACGCGTTGTGGTTTATATCGCCTCATATTAATAAACCCCATTAAATTTCTGCCAGCCTGTTGAAGGGTTAAACCTATTTTCATTTTATTTTTATTTCACGACACCTTCTGTTTACTTTGGTAGTTTGTTTGAGCTCACTGATGTTTAAATACCAATAAAGTAGTTCTTAGATCGAAAATCTTAACTTTAATGCTACTAGAACGATCTTATTACCATTTCATCATTGGTTTTATCTAACAATTTGCAGTAAAATGAAGATGTACCATATTTGAATAAATTATATTTTATTTTACATTTTGATTTTTCATTACGGTTTTACTCACAAGATGGGGACACCATTTCAAAACTCTGGCCGTACTTGTGGTTTTTTAATATGTACCTGGTACTCTCTAATATTTAGCTTGGTAATGTATTAACAAATACGAAAGCCGGTATTTCTACAATTACGGAGTATAATAACTAAGAATACAAGTCATCACACACCATTTCAAAGCGGTTAATTTATCGAGTCTAAATCTTTTAATTATAAGAAACCATGACCAACCGCAGAGACGTCACACGACTTTCTGTCATAGCCCACTTTCTGTTTACATCGAACGAAACGACCGAGTCTTTCAAACTGATCACCTTAGTAACCGGAACTATTAATTCTCCCCTAGAGTGGGCCGAAAAAACCTTTTTTTTTTAATTTGTCTATCGCCTAGTGCGGCATGCAATCATTGGCCACTCCTGTATGGAATAGTGTTAGTAGAACTGTCCGTTACACGAACTTTAAAGAGACTACCATCAGGAAAACAGTCGAAATCTTCTCCAGCAAACTAGCATGTAATGATATGGTTTTTATTGAACTACAATGGTTTAGCATGCGTTACTAAATGATGGAAACGGAATGCGGCGCACAGTATAATTGCGTGATAAAAATTCATGTAATATACTCGTCCTGTCACCGACGTTATTTTCAAAAATAATTTTTGTTAGCTACGTATTCCAAGCCTCTGCATTTTCGTGTCTACCATTAACTTGAAAATGCCTCACAGTGGTGTGCAAAAGCTTAGCGAATATTCGTGCTTATCACACCACAAAAATAATGGTATTTAATTCGCTATATGGGGATGTAAGGTCAGGTGTTGCGTAATATCACAGCCTCTCCTTGACAAATGTCAACCCCGCCTTCTTGTGGTGCATCCGGTTCCCACTAAAGGGGATCTGACGATCGCCAATAGCAGTATAACTATACCATGGGAATCAGAGGAAATGCTATTCCACACTCACCAACCCGCTTGGCCAGCGTGGTGAGTAATGGCCAAACACCTCCAAAATGACACTTCAACTTAAATCTTGGTCTTCAGTCTCCGGCAGCTGGAATGTACCGGGCCAAGGCAGCTGCCAGTGCGACATGAAGGCAGAGGGTGCTAAAAATCCCCGGAGGACCGGACTAGGCAGCCATCTGATGCTGACCTTGGCTACGTATATTGGACGCTCCCTATATTCTGATTCAAGGCTTCTTGAATTGAAAGAGGAACTACAAAGTATCAAGTGAGACATTGTCGGGCTAAGTGAGGTAAGGAGAAAAGGAGAAGATCTCATTGAACTGAAAAGTGGACATCTCTTCTACTATCGTGGGACAGATACTGGCAGAACTAGTGGTGTTAGATTTATAATAAACAAGAAACTGAAGGATAAAGTGGTAGAAGTTGAAAGCTCCTCTGACAGAGCTGCGCGACTCGTTATCCAACTCTCGAGAAGATACGAGGCTCAGATTATTCAAACTTATGCACCCACCACAAGTCATGCTGAAGAAGAAATTGAAGAATTTTATGAGGAAATTCGTCATCTAAATAATAAAGGTAAGCAGCACTTGAAGATAATTATGGGATATTTCAATGCAAAAATAGGGCAACGGCAACAGAAAAAAACTTCAGTAGGTAAATTCGGTCACGGCAACAGAAACCAGCGTGGAAATACTCTCGTTGAGTTCGCAGAAGCAGAAGGATTTTTCATCTTTAACTCCTTTTTTAAGAAAAAGCCACACAGGAAATGGACATGGAGACATCCAATTGGGACGACAAGTGAAATTGATTTTATTATATGTAACAAAAAAGTCGTCATCCAAGACTGCAGTGTGCTGAACAAGTTCAACACAGGTAGTGACCATAGATTGGTGAGATGTAAGATGCACCTCAACACTAAGCTCGAACGTGGCAAGCTCAAAAGATAAACAAAATGTATTGACATAACCAACCTTAAAAAACACCATAATACTTTCAAGTTGGAACTGAAGAACAGATTCTCTGCTTTAGAAGGCCTAACATCAGCAGAAGTGGATATTTCTGAAGTTAACAGAAAAGTAACCAAAGCTCTTATGGAAACAGCAACAAAATTAGCTGGGTCTAAGAACGAGTTGCATGTGAACAAATTATCAGGAAAAACCAAAATGTTGATGCAAACAAGAACAGAGATGAGGACAACTAAACAAAATGTGACTTCCAAAGTGGAATATATAGAGCTATGCAAGACAGTACGAAAAAGTATCACTGAAGATGTAAGGAAATTCAACTGTGAGCTAGTGAGGAAAGCAACTGAAAACAACCAAAGCCTAAAGATAGCAAAGGGACATCTCAGTAAGGGAAGAAAACAGATTATGGCACTGAGAAAAGAAGATGGTTCTGTAACAAGGAATAATGGGGAAATTTTGACAAGAATGAAAGATTTCTACTCCACATTATATGAAATGGATGATACATGTACTCCAGACATCATGTAAGGTACCAGTACCAGAGTTCTTCCACTCCTCTTAGCAGAGGTTACACATGCAATCAAGACCATTAAGAGGGATAAAACTCCAGGAATAGATGGAATTACTGTAGAAATCATACAAGAAGCAAGTGGAGAAATCAAAACAGTACTCGCCCAAATTTTCACTCCATGCCTTAAGGAAGGGAAGACTCCTGAGGATTGAAATAACGCTACAATGATCCTGCTACATAAAAAAGGTGACATTGAGGATCTCAGGAACTACAGACCTATCAGCATCCTCTCAGTGGTTTATAAAATTTCACTGTAGTTCTTTCACACCGCTTGAAGGTAACACTTGACATGGCTCAACCGAAAGAACAAGCTGGATTCAGGAGTTTCTACAGCACAATAGATTATATCCACGTACTGAGAGAACTAATTGAAAGAGCGAGGGAATATGAGCTTCCATTGTGCACGGATTTTATCGATTATGAAAAAGCTTTTAGTTCGGTGAAAATCCTGCGGTATTGAAGATACATACATTAATATTATTAATAACATCTATGAAAATGCAAGTGCAAGGATTCGGCTGTTTGAAAATACAACACACGTAAAACTTGGAAAGGGAGGGAGACAAGGTGACACCATATCTCCGAAGCTCTTTAATGCCATATTGGAAAATGTCTTTCAATCACTGAACTGGGAAAACAAAGGGATAAAGATTAATGGAGATTGTCTAAACCACCTTCGTTTTGCTGATAACGTAGTCATTTTTGCAACTACCCCACCAGAGCTGCAGAGTATGATCCAGGAACTTGCTGACAAGAGTAAAGAAGTGGGATTGAAAATGAACTTTCAGAAGACAAAAGTGATGTTCAATGCTTTTACAAGAAATGAAGATTTATCGATTGATGGAGAAAAGCGGGAGATATCAGACACGTACGTTTATCTTGGACAGCAGATATAAAGTTAGGGTCACATTGATGAAGAAATTAATCGGCGTACAAAACTTGCCTGGAGACCTTTTGGAAGAAACAACATAATTTTCAAGAGCAATATACCATTATATCTTAAAATAAAAGTGTTTGATCAATGCATCCTTCCAGTGCTTACGTATGGTGCAGAGACGTGGACCTTAACATAAAAGAGACATACAAAGGCTGCAGACAACTCAAAGAGCATGGAGAGGTGCATGCTTGGTATAACCAGGAGAGATAGGAAGAGGAACTCGTTGATCCGAAAAATGACGAGAGTGGAAGACATCATGATCAGAGTTAAATCCCTGAAATGGCAATGAGCTGGATATACTGCCAGAAGCACAGACTATCGATGGACAGTTGAAATTTTAGATCGGATTACAAGGGACAGGAAAAGAACCAGAAGAAGACCACATGGGAGATGGGTGGATGAAATTCGAAAGTATGCGGGAGCGACATGGAGGAGACTGGCACAAGACAGACCGTTGTGGAGAAGAATTGGGGAGATCTTCGTCCAGCAGTGGATTGATAATTGTTGACAATGATGATGATGATGATGGGTTTCTTGAGTAAGGGAATTTAAAATTAATCAGAGGGATTCTGAAAGTACTCAACCCTATCGTTAGTAAGAAATCCCCATAAACAAATACAAAAATAAGATTTAAAAAAAAAACTGGATAAAGACATGTGCTAGCGCAGGCTCTATGTTCCAGAGAAAGTAAAAGAATGATAAATGCTGGAAAGAAAAAAGGGATGGTGAGTTCAGGAAATATCGAATAAAGTAACAACGGGAATCATCAAAATAGGTTAAAAACTGTATTAGGAATCTAGTAAATTAACAAAAATTTTAATTATCTTAGCCAAAACAACAGCTTCTGAAAAATTGTGTTTAAGCACCTAAAAACTGCTAGAGAACAGGAAACAAACGATTTCTCTTGGTAAGAGAATGCAGCTTTTTGTAGTTTAATGAGATTTGTGTCTGCCTTTACAGCTGGTGCGTACAACTATCCTGTTTTAGGGTCTCTACGAGGATCACTTTGAGGTATTCTATAGCGTGACAATGAAGCTTCGGTAAGTGCAATAGTAAAATTAAAATGTAGAGTTCGCTCCCATACAGCTTTAACAAATCTCCTAACTACCATATTGCACCCGAGGAGTTAAGAGGCTTAACGATCGTAGGGCGATGTGGGAAAAACTTAAAAACAGTCGTGAGTGCACAGCTCAGAGGATATCACGTACTGAGTGTTTTGATATAAAGCAATTTATATATCTTGAGAGAGTTAAGGCATTCATCGTGGTTAACAAATTAGGAAAACTTCAGTAAATGTATTTGAAAGATGAGACAGTTTATTATTTAGGTGCTGAGAAATTATCACTACATTTCTAACAAAGATTGGGATCGTTAAGCGCTTTGTCTTCCGGACCACTAATTCATTCTTCAGGAGACAAGGTAAATGGTGATGCAGAAGTAGAGGAAGTAACTCTATATAATTTGGAACACTTAGAGAGAATTTCAGGGTGACTCGCTATCTTCTCTTAAGGAATCAAGAGGCATGATTGTAACATTTAATAGTAATATGCTTTCTACGTGGTAAGATGGGAACGCCCTTCTCGTCGCTTTTATGCTAAATACATCTAGTCTGCTTGATAAATTACTTGAAAGCTTAATTTTGCGAAAATATTTTTTTAAATTTTACAAATAAACACCTTCGTTTTTCTAAGGATTTGTAGCAACTGGGTCATTTTATGTTTGATTTCTCAAAACAACGAGTTAAAAATTAATAGTCAAGATATCAGGTTCTCGTGCGGAATGAGCCAATCATAAAAACTTAAGGTAGAAATCTTAAAAGCACGATAATTAAAACAATTCGCAGGCTTACGATGAAGTGAAGAACTTATTTAATGTATAAGTTAAAAGATAAAATTAAAGCCATAAGAACTTTCGGTCCTATGGTTCCAGAGGTTAAAAGATTTGGTGTATACACTATCCCACTTGATAGTTTGAATCAAATTCCCCCTTGCAGCCAATACATCGGATCAACCAAAAGGTCATTGGGAATTAGGCTCAACGAACATAAATATGCTGTTAGGAATGGCCTATCAAATACTGCCCTTGCAATACTAGTGAACGAAGGACAACATTATCCTAATTGGAAAGAAGCAAAGATCATTACGACACTACGTACTATCTCCTCCTTATTATTCACCGAAAGTCTGATAATTGCTGAACATGGAACTTTATGTTGTAATGGCAATACTCCAGTCTACATACCAAAACCTTGGACACAACTATTAAAACTTTACCCTCCAGTTGTGGAGAATGAAAATATTTAAGATATATTAAAAAAAAAAAAAAAAAAAAAAAGAGCATGTTTTCCGGTTATTGTAGGTAAGTTATGCAAGATTGCCTCCTTATTTTTTGCCTTACTTCATTCATTTACTCTTTTTCTACGTCTTACTTGTCTGGTATGCTAAGTTTTTGATAATTTGACTATTTGATTGCATGTATTCATATATCGATTTAAAATCATCATATCTGGATTGACGACATGATCACCAGTTCTGTACCTCACGCTTGTAAGTTACTTATGTCTCCCCACCCAAAATGTTCCTTCAGTACTTCCATCTCATGAGGGCCTTTAGGAACACCGAAAGTTCTTATGGCTTTATTTTTAATCTTTTAACTTATACATTAAACAAATTTTTTACTTCATCGGAAGCCTGCGAATTGTTTTAATTATCGTGCTTTTAAGATTGCCCCCTTAGGTTTTTATGATTCAAAAATTAATAAATTATATGGGAAAATTTAGGAATGAAAATTAGTTTTAAAGGGAAAATATAGCATTTTGTAAGGTAATAAGACAAAATATTTACCTGAAATTCAAATTTCCGAAACTTTCAGTAATTTTTTCGAGAAAACAATTTCGTTACGAAAAATAAACTGTAACAGATTTGGCGAAACTTTAAGGATTATAACTTTCTGAGCTACAGGCTCCTTAGTTCTAAGTAAGTCTTCTTGGAATTCAAGGAGAGCCAATAGCGAAATTCAAAAATTTATTAGAGGTCGTTAACGAACTGTTTCAACGATTAGATTTAACCATAACTCTAAAGAAAACTGTAGTTGTGTGGAAAGATATATACATTTAGAAAACTAAACTCGTACTAATAACATGTATAATCTACATGCTTAACAAAATAGCTTTGATCCTGGATTCATCGCTTAAGCATGCAACTCAATTTTCATGCTTCTGATATAATCCACTTTATCGGAAATTTTACGATTAGCATCCCGGTTGAACATTCTTTTTTCATAGAAATAGCGGAGGCCTAAAAGAAAAACTAATGGATTTGTGTATATTTGCAAGGATTTTCGTTGTATATAGTAGCCGAATTTAAGCTGCCGTATATCGTTTTCTGTTCACTACATTAAAATGATAACTGTTTTGCAAGTTCTATGCGTATTCCTGATAATTTAAGAATCGTAAGTATAGTGTTTTATGAAAAAACACATTTTCCTTTTTCAACCGAATGCCTAATTTATGTATCGTCATTTGCACTTAAACATAGGAAACGTATTGACTGCATTTTCATTACACGTTTCCAGCAATATTTTACAATATTAAAAACAAAAGTTATGTTTTTCATCTTAGGCTCGATCATCAACTATATTTCAACTTTTCGCCTCAGATCACAAAGATTTAGATAATTTAGCATAGCATCTTTCATAGCTTCCATTTTTCAAAACTAAATAGAAATACTAGCAGATATGAACTTAATATAAACTGTGATCCTCCGTTTGCTCTAACATTCAGTTAAAGCTACTTTTCTCCTAATGAACGCGGACAATGTTCTGTCTTAGATTTTTTTTTTTAAATCTTTTCCAGGTTAAGATGTCATAAAAATAGACAAGCTATGATCACCTACTTTCACTATATCGGCAGATACTTTGTGATACTAACAAATCCTGATGGAACATGATCTAATTTGTCTGTCATTTAAAAGTGGAATAACCAAATCGAGTGTAATGAGAACTTCATGGTGCTCTTATCTCTGTTCATTACACGAACAGATTTTTATTTTCCTTGAGTGAGATGTTTAAGGGTGCGAAAAAAGAGGGAAAAGGTTTTACAGGAACTCTATCGTTCAAACAGAAAAAAAAATTGTACAAACGCGTGAGGATAATACAGAGAGGTACTGGAAAAGGAAATTTCATACGTGGATCCCTTAATGGTGAGCGTTTATGGCAGCCATAAGATCTAAGCTGCAGGAGAGACTTCTTTCGGTTTGAAAATTTTCCTAGTTCCTGTAGGAAAACATTTTTGTGCTATTCTGATCAATCTTAAGTGTATTATCTTCCAACCTGATAAAATGCATAGAAGTAACGTCACTTAAAAAACTTCTAATCCCTCAGAAACCGTGAAGCGTGAAAAAATAATAAGCGTGTAATACATAGATATTGTGATAAAAAACACTGATAGTTGAAAGATTTAAGAATATATCAGTGGGTTTTGGGAGATATGGTTAAATTAATCATCGCCTTCAATCTAGTTCTAATCAAAGCATTAAAATTCCGAAGAACAAAATATTCTGGTATGAAGCAATCTGAACACCGAATCACAGTTTCTTCATGACAACAAATATTAAAACAATGCAGCTCTCAGAAAATATTGTGAATGGTTTGCCATCCCTTTCAAAATCAGCTAAGGCTTTGGAATCTAAGTGTGTTGCAGTACTAATAATTATTGGCGACCTCCGGTCTTATTCAAAATAAGCTACGGCTTTGAGATCTATAAGCTCTGCTGCAGTGTAAAAAAGAAATATGTGTATGATCCCTGGTTCCTTTCAAATCAGTTACGCATTTGGGATCTGCAACTATTGCCACAGTTTCGGGAACAGATTTTTGTTGCAGTTAAATGTGCCTCATATCCCAAGGTTATTATTTTGAAACACACTGATCATGTGTTTCTCAGAGCAAAAACAGCGCGTGTTATACAGCAGAGTGACCAATCATTGTGAAGAAGTCGGTAAAGACATTTTTGTAAAATGACAATGCTGCGAATTTTCGGATGTATCGAAAAGAAGTATTGTCGGACGTTATTATTGCTGCAAGCCAATCGCTATGTTGTTAAACTTGAAGACCTTATCGTTAAAAGTCATAAATCACAGCGAAATATGTCTTTGAAACCAGTAAGAATTAGTGGGAAGAAAATTTTCGCTTCTTAGTGCTCCTGATTATGGTGACACGGGACTGCCTCTACCTGAATGAGTGGCAAATTCGCCGTTGAGTTTTCGAATTCCCAGGTCCAAATGTGTATGTTTAGTACGAAGATGACATTTGCATAGTTGACACAAAAATCGAAACCTGCATTGCGTCGAAAGATAAACGCAAGTCAGCAAATCAATCAGGGGAGAAAAAAGGAGTAGAAAAAATATTCTTAAGAACTGAGGTGA
Source organism: Macrothele yani (assembly GCA_039090855.1). NCBI lineage: Eukaryota > Metazoa > Arthropoda > Arachnida > Araneae > Macrothelidae > Macrothele > Macrothele yani. The sequence continues at coordinate 8,663,357 of CM077033.1, forward strand.
CATTTTCAGTTAAATCCAGGCTCTAGGCCAGATTAGGACCTAAATTGGTTTACAGAGCCTCCCTGTAAAATACAGAAATTATTTCTGTAATTTGGGAAATATTTTACGGTATACAGAACCAACATTGAATAAACAGAGGCAGTACAAAGTAAATCTTTTGCTTTTCTAAGTTTTATTAAGTCTGAATTTTATTTATGTGCATGTAGGAGTAACTTCAACTGTTAACTTATAAAACATTCCCGTCATAGCTTCAAAACTATTATTGGAAATAAATCAAATTCACAGAAATATTTAATTTTGTTAATCTAGCAAATGGATGTATATGCTATGTTTCCTTTCCACATCTGTTCGATGACACATATTCGTAGCGACATTTAGACTCTGTGTCTCTTGTTTCTTTTGACATCGTTATAACCTAATTTGGGTATATATCAGTTACTTTCGTATCAGCCGTTCGTGAGAAACAGTGACTTATATCTAGTTTTTCTTTCGTTGAAACGCCGTTTTCACTCCTGAATTCAAAAAACATGTTAATCCCAACTAAAGATTCAAGAGTTAAACTTCGCTTGTCCCGCTTTTTATGTGTACTTTTAAGGGAAGAAATCAGCTAAATTACCTTATGGAATCTGAAGCTTCCTATAAATAAATTATCTTCTTTGCACTGCATGAAAATTTAGATTATGTAGAGTTCTATTTTATAGCTTCCGTATGCCTCCTTTACTTTTCCGTTAAAAATCGACAGTGTTTTAAAAAATTCTCTATGTTACTACTGAAAATACACAAGTCATTCGAAGCCTATTTATTCAGAATAACATATATATCCAAATTCGGGCACGAAACGTAAGCAAATCTTGTTTTTCCTCGATTGTATACACAAACGTGTTCGAGAGATGAATTCAGCAATCAGTGAGATAAATTATTTTCATATCTCTGTAGAGTAACGATTGATATCATTTAAGAAGAAGCCACATTTTTTATTTTTCAGTGAATTATTGATAAAATGTGTAATTTGAATTCAGTGAATACAAGGGTTTTTGAATAAATATTTGATTGGCATTTCTTGAAACGGTCTAGAGCAATTCGCAATGTAGGGGTTGGAACTAAAGACATAATCACGTAACCATAATCTAGAAAAAGACTTTCAATTAATATGCCACATTAAATTGAAACTCTTGTTCTGGGAACAACAATATCACTACCATTGGAAAACTCAGGAATTAATATAGACACAGAATATGTAATTACAGATCTTGAAATCATTCCTCGAAGAAGAAGAAAAAGCAAAAAAAAAAAAAAAATTAGGAAGGAATTGTAGTTTGTAAAGCTCCAAGCAAAAAACAGAAATATCGTTTTTAGGACAAAGGACAACCAGCGTTATTTATATTATAAGGTTGCACACCAGTTACATCTCTTCTAATATAAAAAAGCAGTGGGGAAAACATGACCTCCTTCTATTTCTCTCAATTTTGGATTTCGAAAACGAGTCCATGCGAAACTGGAAAAAGAGGAATCTGTTTATAATTTATAGATATTGTAGCATTTTCTTATACAACAGTTGATACCAGTAAATCTGTTGATAGAGTAACAGAACGTGGATCATATAATGAAAAGCCAACACTTTATTAAATGTTTTCTAAATCATAGGATTAAAACATACATTGCATTCTTCATCTCTTCGATTGAAGGTCTTTCTAAAATTCAAAAAATGTTGTTTGACTATATAACTAAATGTCTATGTATTTAAGCGTAAGTTACGATATGCTCTCTTTTTCAGTTTGAGGTGCTCCAACTTCTCTGACATTTCTTAATAAGTCTGGTAAATGCCGAATAAAATTGCATAATATTTCTCCTTCCAAAAAGTCAAAATACTTATATAATTATCTATTTACTTTATATGACACAGTATTAAAACATTTGACTGCACAGGAAAACAAATACATTTGTTTCTTAGTTTTCCTATTAATATGCGACTACCGCTTATTTCTAGACTTACAAAATTTTAGAATTTCGATGCGCAACGTGTATATTTACAGAAATGCAGTGCTTAATATGGTAATTACATAGACAATTAATTTCACTAACGCAATAATGATGTTTTTATGATATTTACATGTTTAAGTTCTACATTCTGTTTTTAAGTAATTTGTGGATAAAACCTCAATTTTCAGCGATTTTAATTTTGCAAACATGTCATTTTCAACTATCGGTAAAAGGACTAGATAATTAAAATAAAAAGACTTTTCACCGATGTAGACAGTTCAGTCTTGCCAGCCGAAACAGTGATAGCAAGAATTATTGTTCCATTTTGCTGTAAAGTTTATTCGTCAATTTGAGTTTTACAACAATTATATTTTAAACCTTACAGATTTGAATTTTATAATCATGTAACGTTTATTCGGCAATTTGAATTTTTATAACAATCATCTCAAAAACGTGGCTATTTTAACCAATAAATTGTAGATATAGACAGAGAACATCTGACGCCCGATGAAACAGAGCAGTGTGTGTTCACCTTATTAATAATAAATATGCACCAACTATACTTAAAATTGTATAGCAATACCAGTAATCGAAAATTTCTGGCGTAGGATAGAAATCAAAGTTTTCAAGCTTCCGCAAATCAGCAAGATGGGTTCTATCAAGAAAGGTAGAGAGTAAACAAGGTAGGCATATTGCTGCCTACCTTCCTTGAAAAAATATGTTTGATGTTGTGCGAAAGCTGGGAAATTTTATTTTCTATTCTTCGCCGAGTAATACGAACTACTGGTATAATTTTACCATTTTGACTGTTCACCCATCTTGCGCATCCACCTGCACTGACGTTTTCTTGTACACCTCAATGAATTAAACCAACGGAGAAAAAATGCTCTCGAACCTGAAGACTTGAAATAAGCCTTGAATCTACAAACAGATCTGTAATAAAATATATTTTTTAAAAACTTTTCAAAGAATAAACTAAAAATATTCCTGTACAAGCAAGTTCATCTTTGCTTTATATTTTAATGTAAATACACCATATTACTGCACATTGAAATATTCTACAGTAGAAACCGGATTTATAGTTTTACAAACCTGAAGAATAAATGTCCGCTGTTTTATGACCCAAAAAACTTATTTTTCATCATTTTAAAAGTATGTTTTGCAGTTTTGCTGAAACACATATCTGACAGAGCGACACATTTTGATACCTACCGGTATGCCATACCGGCCCATTTCGAACACTGGGTATAGTACTCGTATGTTTGTAAACATCACATACCTGCACATTACATTTCCACACGCACTCTTTTTTTCCTGGCTTGGATTGAAGTTTTGTTGTACATGCAAGTTAATATTTGCAGCAACGAAATCCATATTGCATCTTGCACTGTAGAATACTGAATTCCCTGTTTGTATACAACCATATCCAATAACGGTCACTAAAGTCTCATAGTTGTTAAACTTTAACATTTAAATATATTTTACCGAATTCGTTTCAATGCGATAAAACGTATATTCATGATTATGCATCTGACAGCTCACCGTGTTAAATCTGACTGACTGATTGATAACCTTGCATTATATACTTCTGTTCCAAAATTTATTTTAAAAGTTAAAACTACAGGGCTCTATAGGTAGTTCCTTTACTTTACCAGACAGTCTCCCTAACTTCCTGAAATCCCCATTTTCCCAAAACAAACAGCGTGAAAAACACATCCTCCCTAGTGTCCGAAATCCTGGGAAAACTATTATGCTTAGAGGTGCTGAAATGAACTTTCCGGGGTTGCACAAGTGGTGCTAGTTACGCCACTGCAGATGCGCAGAGGTGTTTTGCAACTTCCCCCTCTCACAACCTTGCTCTGCATGGCTGCTAGACTGGAAGCGATGATAAGCGCTGATTTGAATTCCTTTTCCTCGCGTTTTTGAAATGCTTTTGCTGAAAGCATTGCTTAACAAAGCATCAAAAAACTGTTTCTCTTCTTCCTTTACTATAAAAATGAAGGACCCGACAATTTCTTAGTTTATACAAGTCAACCGCACGAAAATTCGCGACCTTGAACAAATAAAAGTTGCGTATAATGAACACAAAAACAGCTGGTTGTGCATAATGAACAGGAGTAAAAGTATGTAATGAACTGGAAAAAGATAGTAGCGTTTACTTCCGAATTTTGAAAGATGACACTCTAAGAGCATGCTGGACAACCAAAGAGAACCATTTGCCGGAGGGGTACATAACTCTCTTTTGTCTGTACAAAACTAGTACACCATTCTGGCAGTGTTTATTTTCGATTTTGGAAATATGGCACTCCAAGTACATGCTCGAGTGCCACAAAAGGAGAGTAAAAAAGTACCACTTCCGGTGGTGTACAAAATTTTCTTTTGGGTGTACAAAACTGTACAAAACTAGGAAAACATTCTGGCAGTGTTTATTTTTGTTTTTGAAAAAGTGGCACTCCAAGTACATGTTCGAAGGGCACAAAGCAGAGTCAAAAGATACCACTTCCGGTGGTGTACAAAATTTTCTTTTGGGTGTACAAAACAGTACCAAACTAGGACAATACTCTGGCAGTGTTTATTTTCGTTTTTGGAAAAGTGGCACTCCAAGTACATGGTCAAGAGCCACAAAGGAGAGACAAAAAGGACCACTTCCGGTGGTGTACAAATTTTTTTATGGGTGTACACAACTGTGAAAAACTAATACAACATTCTTGCAGTGTTCATTTTCGATTTTGGAAAAGTGGCACTCCAAGTACATGTTAGAGGGACACAAAGGGGAGTCAAAAAATACCACTTCCGATGGTGTACAAAATTTCTTTTCGGTGCACAAAACTGTACAAAACTATGACGAAGCTCTGGCAGTGGTTTTTTTTCAATTTTGGAAAAGTAACACTCCAAGTACATGCTCGAGGGCCACAAAGGAGAGTCAAAAAGTACTACTTCCGGTGGTGTACAAAATTGTACAAAACTTTGGCAGTAGTTATTTTCGATTTTGAAAAAGTGGCACTCAGCATGTACTTGTAGTGCCACTTTTAGAGAGCCGAAAAGTACTACTTCCGGCGGTGTACAAAACTGTACAAAACAAGCACAAACTTTGGCAGTATTTATTTTCGATTTTAAAAAAGTGGCACTCAAGCATGTACTTGGAGTGCCACTTTTAAAGAACCGAAAAGTACCACTTCCGGTGGTGTACAAAATTTTCTTTTGGGCGTACAAAACTGTACAAAACTAGTACATAACTTTGGCATCGTTGATTTCTTACTTTGGAAACGTGGCACTTTAAGTACATGTATCTATCTAAAAGGTCTCAGTTTCCATGCTGTGAACAGAAGGGAAGTCCACAAGTACGTTAGTCTGTTGCTGTGAAGATTTTTATATTTTGTTATTTTGATTTATAAATGTGATTTTCTTTCTAAAGAAAAAAAAAATAACACTGGTAACAACATATAACCTTCATTTACCACTGCAACAGAACAAATGTTAGTTTAAAAAGAAGTATTATTTACTTCTACCTGCTGTTTCCTGGTTTTACTGATGTACAAGTAAGATTTATTTTCTGTCTTCAGTATCATAACGTGCAAATTTAGTTGTTTCTACATGTATTGAAAAAATGATTTGTTGCGCATCTGCATGTTTTATTGGTAAAGCTATCTCAGATGTTTAACGGTTTAGCATTTTGGTAAAATGTATACATCTTAAGGAAATGTTTCTTGCACCACTTTTGTTGACGTTAGTGGTAGATTTACTTAGTTATAAGTTCGAACGACCAGAGTCCGCCTTATAAAAAACATAACGACAGTAAAACAAATCAGGAAATATGTTCAAGTCAAGCAAAAGAAATGCAAAAGTTCTTAAGCCTTCTTCCTTGAGTAATCCATGAATAAGGAACACACTGACACCGCACACGGGTAATGTTGACATTACGGGTATAGGCCAAAACCAAAACTATCGACCCAGGACTTTGGCAAAGGCGGCGAAGCAAAGTCCTTTAATAGAAATAGAAGGAAATTGAAAAACGTTCCGCAAAAATCCAGCAGGGGTTCACCAGAAGCGAAACAAAAAATTACAAACAGGCCGCCATCTTGGGTTCTATGTAGACAAATACCTTCAAAAACATTAAAATATTCGCATTTCGTGCCACTACTTTTTAAGTAATTTGTCAACAAAACAACAGCCTATTTAGTGTATTCTGTGCGACAAATTGCAAAATTCCCATCAGCTGGAATTCTAAGCGAAAACTTCGCCAATACACTGTCAGTCTCGTTTAAGCACTAGCATTTCTTTCATTTTGTGTAAAACTTTCAAAATAATTTTGAACTAAATATTAGAACAATTTATTCATATTGCAACACAACCTTCGAAGTTCCCATCAGCTAAAATTTTATGAAATTCTCCCGCTACTCTGTCAGCCTATTAGCACATTACTGATAGCTGAAACGACGCACACAGGGTAGCTGGGTGCTGTGACTAAGATGGTCACATTTCCGCCGTGGCAGCATTTCGTTTCAGGGCCTCTTCTTTCCAGCGAGCTATGGGTGTGTGCTTTCTTTGGCAACACGGCGAGTTATCGAATGAAAATTTCATCGGACGGTGGCCTGAGATACAACTAGTCATGGGTCGTTGACCTATGTCCACAATTCTTCTACTTTGCGAGAGGGTCGCGTAGGGTGATTTATTTACCTGCCAAATGTGATCAGGGACGTTAACCTTTGGGTAGAAACAAAGTGTTCCAGAAAACACAAGACCATGGCATTAGAGAGATGAGTTTCCTACGTTTACGACGATATTTTCATGTTACACAGGCTGATACGTCGGTGTCTGACCCCTAATGACTGTCAGCATCGAAGAACAGTAGTTTGGATGTCTGCCGTTTTGGCGTCTGTTCTATGCCTGAAATCTTGTAGCTGTATCTGTCTGTGGATTTCAAAGTTCCTTATATTAAGACATTACATCATAATATACACAATTTCAATAAATTGGATTTTTATACTTTGAAACCACTGCATTCCCATTCTTAAAAGTTGCATTTCGGTTGAATTTCCGCAAATGTGATATCCTAGAAAATATGTTCTGCAAAAATTTTCTTTGTCAAAAAAATATAGGTTTCCCCGTTTATAATTTGTTTTTTAATTTGCTTCTCATAAAATTAATCATTTTCGATGACATGGGGAAAGCGTGGTCTTTGGAAAACCTTTTAAATTTTGAAGGTTTAAATTATAATTATTTGAAAATATTTCCCATTGTACCTTTTTTTTTTTAACTTCCGTGGAAACAACTTTGATGATCGCTTGTAGCGGCTTTAGTTGTTAGTTTTGTGCGTCATTTAAACAGCCAATTTTTGCTACCTTTGTTTAGTAAAACACATTGTTAGCAATCTCAATACAATTCGTATTCATACGTTAGTTTAGAATCCAACATTCCGCCATATCTCTTGGCAGAAAGCTTTTTCAAAATAAACACGAGAAGCTCACAAGAGGAACCACTCTTTTATTATTCTATAAAAATAATTTACTTTAAGAATAAACTACTGAATGTAAGCAATTGAAACACACCAACGTACTGAAACTAGAGAAAAACTTCCGTAAACAAGAGGAATCATACAAACATAAATCAAGCTGTTCTTTCAATGGAACATTAGCACCGAATTTGGAAAGTTTTATCATCCTGGAACTTGAATCGAACCTGCATCTCCCGAATTGCTCTTGAATTCCATTCCACGATGATAAATTTTCTAATTTCTGTAGTTATGTTACATGGAAAGAACAGCTTGATTTAGGTCTGTATTAGTATTTCAACTTGATACAAGAAGAACCTTATTTTAAAGCTTTTGCTTTCTGTTTTTGATAATGCAGAGCGTTATTATTCAAAAATTCATCGCTTAAAAAGTCATATAATTTATAATTGTCCTTGCTTTAAATTAACTAAAATCTATTGTTCTCAAGTTAATCTCCCTTTTGAATGTCTGCAGGAGGGAGATTGTTTCTACAACGATACATGGGGACATAAAAATATTCAAGTAATATGGTAATTTTTACAGAAATGGAATTACAAAAACCATATTATAGCAAAATACATATTTTCACATCAGAAATGGAATTTGATATTTCAAAGTAAATAATGGGAACAAGGAAACAACTACATAATATGCCGGCAAAAAATATTGCATTCTAATTTCTTTTTTTTTAAGAACTTAGTGGCAACAAAGCATGGATATACTATTTGAACTAACACACATTCTTGCCTAACCGATACTTTGTTTATGTTCATAATTATGTTTGCGTGTTTAGAAAAGTTTGCATTATTGTAAGGAAAATCGCATCATTCAGAAGATAAACGATATCTGTGCTTTGGAAATAAAAGGTGGAAGTGCGAGGCACCAGATGTCCCACAAAAAAAGAAAAGAATGAGAAAAAAGATTGTAGCATCTAATAGATAACAATAAATTCTCGGGAAATGTCCATTACATACCCTTACGCGGTGTTTAAAAAAACGACAGTTTTAAATATTACCTTAACCCTTTTGTGCGGTTTATAACAATTTAGGTTGGAAACGACGATTTTTTATTTAATACACAAAATACAACAGTAAGCTGATAAATTAAAAAAAATTAAAACGGTCTACATATTCGGACCTAAGGACAATTATCTCTCTATGAGGAGCAAGTCTAGCAAGCGGTTCATTTAACGGAAAATCAGTAAATAACCGTATGTGTTGACAGACTTGTTCCTGATTAAAACATGACTTTATCATTTCAAACGTGCACCGTGCTTTATTATATAACCGTATGTGTTGCCAGACTTGTTCCTGATTAAAACATGACTTTATAATTTCAAACGTGCACCGTGCTTTGTTATTATGTATGTTTCTTAAATTACTGATTCTCTTTGCCTGTAAAATTAAACTTTAGTTTTCAACAAACTCCTTAGTTAGATGGAATAATCTGAATTTTGTCAAATATTTCAAATGTATGAAATTTTCCATATTTTAACCGAAAAAGTGTATGTTCTGGAAATTAGAATATTTTTTTTTAATTTCGTCAGAAATTCTTTACCCACGGATCAGTGTAATAAAATATTTTATTGTGTTCCTTTTGACATCGAGATAACTATATCCGATATCAATTTTTCACTTGGATTATTATACGATACAATAATTTGTTACAATTTCTTAAGAAAACCTTGAGTGCACCTAGCGATAATGCGCCCTCTATCGATACTCTGTATCTTATAACCGTTCTTCAGGACTGCTCTAATAATAGCAGTGGCTTACTCCTTGTGCCAATTACAGACTTTACTGGCATTCCTTCAGTCATATTATAAGTTGAGTAGAGATATGGAAAATTACTGGAAGGTGTGAACGTCCGATTAGCAATGTGTTCAATTGTCTACAGAAGCTAACAGCGTGAACAACCCACACACAGTACGTTTCTGACCATTTGCGCATTACATTTCAACTGCGTCGCTCTGTTTGTAAGGACCGCTATTGATGATATCTAGCACGTATATTTAAAAATGTGATCATTTTCTTTACGGGTTAAATTGTTCTTCAATTTGAGAAATTAACATTGTGGGAAACCGCTGTTACCTTCCAATGAAATCGTACAGAGCTGTATAAGTGTTACTAACCCAAGATTCAAAGAAGTACGAGTGCCACAGAAGGAGACCGTGACGTCACGCCTTGGCTTTCGCCTTGATTAGTTGCCGACTTACGCAGCCTTCGATCTACTGGCATTCTATATCATTAGAAATAATCGAAGGAATCTTGGTAAACCCCAATCTGGATGCACTAATCTTTTACTGCCGTCCTGCAGCAATGAAGTATACGAATATAAATACTGTAAATATTAAAAAAGAAACCCAATGCTTATGAGCAGCGAATGACAGGATTTACCAAATGCTATGACAATTCAGAAAAGCCATTTAAGTAGACAAACCTGCCTTCTCTCATTCAAGAAAAAGGTGGCGAGTTGTTGAGAAAAGTAAAGAAGTAATATGAAGTAGGAATACAAGTACTAAATTTGTGAAACATCCATGAAAATTGCCATCATAATATTTCAATTGAAGTGGAGTGTTAAATGCAATGCAATACATATCTTTATCCTCTAGTGCTTTGACAGAGCAATTTACCGATTCAAAGAATTACTCAGATTTAAGGTAAAGGTAATTTTCTGTGTAAATATACTGTATCAGGTTAATTACGATGTTTTTAGACAAAGTTGTATTTTGTTCCCCTTTGAGAAAGCTTTTAACACATTTAAATGATATATATCCTACTCTGAGAATTCAAATATGTAGGAGGCATTCAGTGTTGTTTTTTTCAGTAAAATATCGCTAAATATTTTTATATAAAGTTTAGGCATTTAAAGTTTTCTGATCTTTTATGTAAGAAAAGCAGGGTAAGTGAAGCGAATTTTCAATCGCGGTAAAAAAAAAAAAAGGAGTAGTACCCGAAATATATCCTTTAAAACATGATCTTATGCAGGTGTTGCCCTCAGTGGCGGCCATATGAGTATTTTTCGTGGGCGGCTAAGAAAAATCCTTACCTCCTTGAAGGCTGTCAAAAATTTCAGTAAATGTACAAAATAATAAAATACAACAAAAAAATTATACTTTCAATCATTAATATCTTTAATATCTTATTGTTTTTAAAAAATGCTTTAAAAGGATTCGTCTATTTTGGTGTTTTAAATTTATCAAAAATTTGGCTATACGAACGTTTAGGGTCTGGCGGGGCTTGATCCACCTATTTTATGGGAACCCTACGAGCATGCATTGATTCTCATCATCCAGCAGTATGAAAGAACTATCACTGTAAAAATTTGGAAGATGTGAATCCATGCATTGGTGTAAATATCACATGGATGATAAGTCAGATAATAAACGAAAATTTCGTCGACTTGGAAAGAGAATCGAACCAGCGTCTAACGGACAATGCCCGAGTATGCGTAATGCTACCTGACATGTTATCTGAATTAAAATCCATGTCATATTTACAAAAATAAACAGATTCACATATGCCAAATTTCTATTGTACAGTGGTATAGTACCGAATTTCACTCATTGGGATTCTGTGCGTATGGACAATCACGGTAAGGAATCCAGATTCGTTTTGCATGCTGCTGTTTGCTTCGACTAGCGAATCTTGTGATGATTATATTAAAATTAATCAGAAACTTGAAACTTGTTCGTTCTTGGTGGTATAACGGTGAGTATAACCGGCCGCTTTCCGGCAAACGCTGTTTCGATTGCTACCCCAGGACAACCAAATTTTTAAGTTTTCGGATAATATCTGACTTAACGTCCAGGTCACATTAACGCCAATAAACGGATTCACATCTTCCAAATTTGTATCCTACAATGGTGCAATCCCGTATTTCATTCATTAAATATCACTGTTTCATCATCGCATATCCACTTCAAGCGTACGAAACGCATGTCAAACGAATAGGTGTATTCGTTATCTAATTGGTCCGCAAAGCTCTTCCCAACCGAATGAGTTAACGAATGCGGATTCAAAAATTGGTAAAAAATATTAGTGTAAAGAAAATTAATTGAGCAGAGATGTGTATACAAATATATATACAGGGTGATTCAGCTAAGCGTGTACAAACTTCTGGTAGGGGTAGGTTGCACAAAGACAAATCGGAATCACTTAGCAATGCAGGTTCGGAAACGCCATCTTCATACGGAAGATGGCGTTGTTCGGCAGCGAAACTGCTCATACGTACTTTCAGGATACCTTCATTCATAAACCGCCCTCAGAGGTAGTAGGATGGTTGAGTTAATGAACGCAGAAATGGCTGATATGCACCTCGCATACGGAGCAGTGGACTGCAAACAATGAGCCGCCGTGCGACTGTACAAGAAACAGTACCCAATGAGACGAGTGCCAAACCACCAAATTTTTGCACAGCTGCATCAGAGGTTATGCGACACTGGTTCTTTCCAGGTGCGTTCCAGGTGTCTTGAACAATGGGTAGGCACTCGTGCCATCGAAGAGAATGTGTTAAATCATGCAGAAGACACTACAAATTCCAGCAAACGAGCAATTGCCCTTCGGCTCAGTCTGTCCCATACCACCGTACGGAGGGTTCTGCACAAAGACCAATTGCATCTATATCATGTGCAACGCGTTGAGACACAAAGCCCTGAGGATTACCCTCAGCGCATTGCATTTGCGCAATGGCCCCTGTAGGAGAGTGCGACAGAACCCAGATTTCCTACTTCTGTGGTGTTCACAGACAAAGCGTTCTTTACAAGGGAAGGTTGATTCAATGCACATAACGCGCATGTATGGGCGGCGGAGAAGCCCCATGCTGTCTGACCACGTGCATCACACAACCATTTTGCTGTTAATTTTTAGGCCAGCATTGTCGGGGACCACTTAATTCGCCCATACCTCACGCCACCTGTTTTGAACGGAAGGAGTTACCGGATCTTTCTGGAGGACGTCTTTTGAGAGCTATTAAACGAAATACAGGTCGCTCAATCGCTGCGCCGTGCAATGTTATTCCAGCACGATTAGGTCCCTGCCCATTTCAGCAATGTCGTTCGTCTTCTCTGAAACACGACATTTGGACATCAGACTATCGGGCGTGTTGGTCCCGTTCATTGGCCTGCAAGGTCTCCTGGCTTAACATGCCTTGATTACTTCTTCTGTGGTTACATCAAAGGACTTGTGCACGACATCCACATTGAAAGTGAGGAGGACCTTGTTGCACGCATCTCTGTAGCTGTTTCGGAAGTCCGAGACACGCCAGGAATGTTCCTAAATGTAAGTGATTCCATGCGCCGACGATTTCAGGCGTGTGTTACAGCTCATAGTCGCAAATTTGAACACCATCTGTAACATCAATGCACTTCGCAGATCTCATGTGAGTAATAAAAAGCATTTTGTAATCTTGCGGGCTGCCCTTTCATTTCTCGTTCTCTCTGTACACTAGCACAGAAAGATGGCGTTTCCGGCCCTGCTTTGATATGTGATTCTCATTTGTCTTTGCGCAACTTGCACCTCCCACAAGTTTGCACATGCTTAGCTATCTCTGAAAATAATGTTCGTACAAATTTGTATAAAAACATATGTCCAGAATAATAATTGTTTCTGAAGTTACTAAACAAAACACACGTAAATCATTTAAAAATAAAATTTTTGGTCAAGAAAGGAAATGTTTCCTTTGAAAATAAACGTCTTCTTGTTGTCGTTCACCCGAAATACATATGCTTTATTTTAATACACACACACATTTCTCCTTATTTTGCCTCCATCATCAATGTATTTTCAATGTTCTCTAATGGCGTTACATTCCCTTTCAATGCCTGTATAACAGGAAAACCCCTTTCAGAACATCTGATGACATGTCACATTAACATGTGTTCTATTGCTATAAAAATGTGCATAAGTTATATCACTACCTCCTTAAAGCTGAAAACTATAAATATAAATTTTTAAACACATTGATGGTAATATATCATACTATAAGAGCATAATGTCAGTTTCTGACACCCATAATCAAATGTAGATCACATGTTTTAACCTTGAGACAGGAGGAGGTGACTGGAACTAGTTTCATGTGAAGGCACAATGGCAAAACAAAATGTAATTTCAATTAAATCCTCAATTATGTCTAAGGAAAAAAAATATGTCTAAACAAAAGACCACTTTTTGTCTCTTTTTTGTTTTATGGGTGCAGGTTATAAGTGGGAGATAAGTAGAAATCAAAAGAACACCTGTTAGGCTTTTATGGAAAAACCGCAAGAATACCTAAGCTTCTGTCGTTTTTTAAAGTGCATTCCGTTTGATTTCTTTACCACAAAAACATATAGAAGAATTTAAACGAGCGCATATCTTATTTGATTAAAGTACACTACATCTTTTAGCAATTATTTTGTCGTAAATGTGCTATTTAAAGCAAAAACATTCTAATAAACTTCCCAGTTTCGTACAGCTTGTTCAATACCATTGGAAATAAGAAGAACCGCTAACAACGAAACATTTTTATGGATAAAATAAACTAAATACTGTAAAATCTGGGCAACCTTCACATAAATATGCGAATCTATATACGGAGAAACAGAAGAACTGTTATACAATAGTAATTTATCGCTAATGCTCTATTTTGGTCATGTCAAACCTTATAATGCCCCAAATTGCAAGATATTTGTCCGATTAAAGTAGTCGTTATATGTAACTTTCATTCCCTTTTTGAGAGGAATTGAAATATTCCTACTAATAAAGTAGCTGCTTGTGGTGCAAGAAATTCCGTTGATTTTGTGTCAGCACACATATGTATTCCATCAATTACAAACTGGTATTCCTTTGTGTTCAGATTTCCTTTATACTACTAAAAACAAAATTTTAAAATAAGTGAAGCTCTGCTACTCCACGGGATATAAACAAAAAAGTGAAAATATTTTGACCATCGCGACTTTATGGTAATCAAAACAAGGGCAGGTACACGATTCCACATTTGAAAGCGAATAAACGGTATGTAAAACACCAGATACTGAACTCTGTTAATCAGTGTCCTTCTTGTTCTTTAGATGGGAAAAACAGTGGCTTTAAGCAAGTGTAACAGGGGCTAAATTGTTGTGGTCGGATGATTAGGTCAGAGCTTTACCCAGACGTCAAGTCTTGTAGGCTGCTTCCGATCAGCTGTGTATCTTCAAAACGTGGCACGAGGAAGGAAAATTCGTGATCCCACGTCAAGGAGTGTGCCTACTATACCTCGCCGATCCTGGAGTTGAGAAGAAGCTATTCTCAAAGGTATGAGCCAACAGAAAGTGAACGCTAAATTTTGGCCTTTCTTGAATTAAGATACAGAAATGTTTTGCTTTTTTTCCAGTGTTTATTCGCTTTAATTCCACGTTTGTAGAGCGTGGGGTTATTTCTTCTGTAGTTGGGTGCTACTTGCTGAATGTGACAGTATTCGCAGATTCACACGGAATGAAACCATGAAATATATATCTTTTAGAAGGAGTTGAACTTTTCGAAACAAAATAGAGCAAAAATCAATACATATTCCATGTGCATTATTACTAATTTTAGATTATAAAACTTATCAGTAATCTACCGATACTTAATATAAAACTGTTTTACAATAAAGAACGGTAAGTTAAAGGAAGAACACAATGTTTAACTTATAAAATTTTGTCAAACTCAAGGAATTGAGCACAACTTGTTAATTCTCTAAAGTCACATATACTTATCGATAGATTCTCTAAAAATTTCAACATTTATACTTTCTCGAGAACACTATCTAGTAATGGGGGCATTTGGGAAGAAGTGAAAGTTAAAATCCCATACTGGCAGACCATCTGTACAAAGATCATGTACTTACTTACATTATAGAAGATAAGTGTTGAGTGTCATAAATTTCAATGGGAATATGTAGAAATTAATGTTTTACCACAGATCTGAGGTGAACTTGTCTGAACGCAGAATACAAAGCTTTAAAGGTTACTAATTAGGAAAAAAAATGTTTCCCACCTAGGTTCTTTGTAACAGTGGGAATCATCTTTAATTGCAAAATACATTAACACTTTTAATGTTAGCCGAAGGTAGTGTGGTTCTTGCAGTTCAATAAAAACTGACAGAAACCTCATCAGTTATTAAAATTTTAAGAGTTTTAATCTTAAAAATTATTTTTTAAGAAACTAATCAGTAATTAAATTTTTAAGTGTAGGTTGTTCCCATTGTTGAAACTTCCTCTAAATAAGATCACAAGAATTGGTCTGATGAGATAGACACACTACTGATGAACTTCAACGCATTGGCACCAACAAAGAGCAAGGAATGTTATTGATCTCTTGACGTTTTACTTTACTTCAAATCATGCTTTTTATGAAAGGATGTTGGTTAAATGCACACATTTACGTTCACGTTTCTTCAAATATAATGCAGGGTGTTCTAAAATGTCTAGTGAATTTTGCGATCCTGTGCTGCTGCCAGTTTTGATCTAAAAATAAATCTCTTTCCCGTCAATATGTACAGGGAAGTATCAAAGCCGGGTCACCCACTTCTCATGCGAACGGAGGCTCATAACCATATGTAATGGCCAAGTCCAAGAAGACTACTTCCATCAGATAGGTATCAATGTCCTTAGCCGCGAATCTGAGAATTCTGCTCTATGAATTAAAAAAATATAATAGAAATAACAAATTTGCCAATTGTTAATTTTACAGCAACATTCGTCTGCAACAAACTCTTTACAGAAAGTGAAACTTTAGTAAATCAATTTTTAAAACAGGTCCCTCACGTCCGCGCACAAACTAATTCTAAACGATCATCTTAAATCGTTTAAGGTAGAAAGAACAGCAACACTGATTATTGTTTTGAAAATAACTTCATGATGTTAGACATTTTTGGCAAGATCCTTCGCAATAATTTTCAGTGTTGCTGTCTGAAAATGAAATGAAAATATGTGGACTGCACAAGATATTTCCCAAAATATTTTCGCTGGAATTATTTGTTTGTTGTTTATACTTAGATTTTATAACATTCAAAATCTCCGAAACAGTAATACTTTATTAGATTTTGAAATTTTTATTACACTGATGTCGCGCAGCGTTTACGTGTAATTCAGTGGTACCACGAATTTCTTATGTATATCATATGGACGTGTAAAAAATAATTTTACGAAGACATTGTTTTCTGATCACGAGGTTGTCAATAAAATATTTGAAATATGCACCACTGCTATTTATTTTTCAAAAAGTCAATAACGTCTTGTATGTTTTTTCCATAGGAGTTCTACAAAACGGCAAGTGTTATCAGGTATTATCCCGTGAGAAAATGTTATTATGAAAAACATTTATTAGAACTATCCTTTTTAAGCTTTGAAAACTAAACAAACAATTTTACCAAGATATCACACATCAACTAATGGCTTTCTCAAGGACGTCAGACGATGAGATGCTCAATACTGAAACATTACAATTTTAATACGCGTCTGTTGACTAAACACACACATACATACGATGGAATCAATATTGAACAAAATGGTTCAGGGCTTCCATTCTAGTTTGCATCGATCTATACAATATGTGAAAATCCTGTTAGCAGGATGTAGACTAGAATGTAAGCTGCGAGGAGGTATCCCAGATGTACACTGAAAATCCTTCTGGCCGGATATACGAGGTCTTGAAGTTGTACGTAAGCTGCGATATTGCATATCTCAATTGTCGTTGTCAATGAGAATCTCTAAACAGAGGTGCAAGCCATGAGTTTACCGAGCAACGTTTGTTGCTAACTCGGAATTCGAACACAAGGCCTGATCAGTGATAGGGATGGATACGCAATTGCTACAGCGTTAACTATATAGTTTTCTCAAATCTGCATTTCGATAGTGCATTGATATTTTTTCTGAACAGTCAATAGTAGATTTTCAGTGCTGTAAGTTTAAACCTTAAACAATTCAGCTCACACATATGGCACTTGTGATGTGAACGTCCAATTTCAGCTCATTTGCTCGAATCAAAAAATGGAATTCAACCAATCTAACTCGTTGATGATTAAAGTTTCTCTTCTCATAAGAAACTAAAGCTATTTAGCCCAGGTGTACCATTGCAGTTTTATTTCACCAATATTTTCCCTATTTTTTCACCACTGAAATGCTCTTTTTACCAAAGATGGGATCACTGTGTTATTTTTTTGCTGAAAAATTTATGAAGTTCGCAAAATAGTTCAAAAAGTAATTTTCGATATTTTCCCATGTTGATTCTTTTGATCATGAATGGAATGCGATATGTTTTGTGCAATACAAATTTTGAAGATGTGAATCCGTCTTCTAGTGTAAATATGACATTAATGGTAAATCAGATAATATCCGAAAGCTTGAAAAACATCACAACCCCACTACACCAACCAGAACAACCAAGTCTCAAGTTTCCCGTTAAAAACCTTAACCAGAAACTTAAACCTTGGTCGTTCTGGGTGGTGTTGTCGTTAGCATACTAGAGCTATCCGGGAAATGCGGGTTCGATTCCCGCTGCAGCACGATGAAATTTTCAGGTTTTCGGATATTATCTGACTTACAAAAAACGGATTTACATCTTCAGAAAAAAGATTCTTTTGATAATCCGTTCGTTGAAATGCTGGTTAGAGTGCCACGGTTATGGCAAATTCTAATGATGTGCATGTGGTAAACAGGAATGTGTGTTACCAAAATGCAAAGACAGCAAAGGAATTAAAAGAAGTTTTGCATCGTTCCTTATAAGGAATACTTTCAAAAACCACATTTACCTTTCTTAATTGGAAGTCCACAGTTTCAGTTAAATTTCGGTGAGAATCATTACAAGGAAATTTAAATGATATAAAAAGAAAAATCCAAGAACTCTAGATGAAAAAGTTATTTCGTACAATAATTGATATAATTTAATAATAAAAAGTATTATTTTTCTAAAAAATTTGTATCATATAAAGAAACGTGTTTTGTTTTTTGTTTTTTTCGATGCACATAAGAAAGCGGTATCACAAAGTTTGTAGGATCACATGTTTAAACACAAAAACTTGGCAATCAAAAATATATAAATAGCTTTTTAGTCAGGAAATAAACTGAATAACATTTTATTTGTCTGATTCATTGGCATAATTGAATTACCAACATTTTTGTTTCTAAAAGACGTAGTTAGAGGCATAATTTTATTTACAAATCTAGAAATATTTGATGTCAGACCACTTTTTCTTAATTATAAAAACTTTTTCAAATTATATACTAAAAGCCAGTATTCCAGAAGTTGTGGTCTATTGTAACGTGTGTTAGAAACCTTTACCTAGACTGAATGCCATTAAGGTACTTTTTCTGTATTTAGTTGAAAAAATCAAACAAACTATTGTTTCAAAGATTATCACATAAGCAATTCCAGGAATTCTTTGTTTTATATGTTGGTGTACCCTTACCTTAAGAGGAAGTTCGTATTGATAGGATGAAACTCGGCCGTCTGATCACATAGTATAGCGGTATTTCAAGAATCGTCAAAATTAAAGGGTTGAAATTAATGGGAACTAGTTTGTCATCATATCCAGAATGACAGTCTGTCTGGGCCTCCATGCACAGTCGTTAATGGTTCGACACGGGAAAATAGCCCAGAAAAGGAGGTCCTGTGGAACGTAACAGTTGTTGCATTTCAGGGATCAAAGGAAATTCGGTAGATTTCGTGCAAGCTAACAGACGATCGAAATCCTTGAAAATCACTGCAGAATTCAAAATGTGCGAGCCAAAATCAACCTACGTAACGATCAGAAAGATGATCATATCGAGAATGAGTGTCCAATTGTCGATGTTGACTCCTCTGATTCACCTGTTGTTTTCTTCCAGAGGACAGCCCATTTCTAGAATTTGTGCGTGAAGCAAAACTTCGGTAAGCCATTGCTAGTAATGCATGTGAAAGATCAGGATAACAGCCTTTGGCGAAACTCTGCAATAAATAGTCCTGGCGGCAAATACACAGGTTTCCAAGATGAAAGGCTGGAAGTGAAAAGCAGGAAAATTATTCAAATCGCGCGAAGAAATATTATGATGTATACAGGACATATGAAAATGGACAGGAGAATGAAGCACAAGTAGTGACTTTCGCAAATAAGGAGCAAAATGCAGTCTAATATGTAAATTGAGCAAAATAGTAAAGCCCACAAAGAACGGCAGTGGAATATCTTATTGACAGCACGCGTTAGAGGCATACCATTCCATGCAAATATCATCCTTATGTGTCATACTCGTGTTTCCGACACTGAACATTGGCATGGAAATCTGTATCAAGGGACGTGATAACGCCCCGAAAATAGATTTAACGTTTAGTAGATATTCAGTAAAAACCGGTGGGTGTGGCCGAGGTCGTCCAATGCGTACGACATTTCAAGAAGATGACTAACGCTTTAAAGTGAATACATTTTTATTGAATAAAATCATCCTTTATCAGTAAATGTTTCATCTTCAAATGCTGAATTTCTTGAGTTATATGCATATCAGTTTTTTTCTTTTCCTGTAACTGAAGGTATAATTTATTCAAGTAAACAAACACGTCCCCCAAAGATGCAGACTTTAATAATAATTTATCATCAGTCATTAAGGGCAAAAATGTCGTTCTTCAGCATTATTTTCCGCAAAAATGTAGCCGCAGCTTCTTTCAATTCCAATAATCCCTACACTAACCTTCCATTGCTTAGCGACCTTACCTCATTATACAACAAAAGGTCGTTGGCAACAGTTAGCCTGGAAATCTATGTTGAAGGCTTGAAGCGGGACTAAAGAATTACTTAACTTCATTACTTGAACATTAATTTAAGTTCGTCATGTAATTTGGCACAAAAAACCGTCTGGTGAATCAAACAATATGTACTTTTATTGTTAGGGACAACATATTTTTTTTAGAAAGAAATCCTTGTTCCTCACCGACCGTAGATAGAACGCCATCACTAACTACGAAAATAATTTGGTGAAATTCAGGTTCATTAGAATTAAAAAAATATACACCGTAATGCAGATATATTCGCCAGTATCCTTTCACCCCGTGGAGTTATTCAGTTCTATACTAAAATTCCCGCCGTCATAAAACCGAACAAATACGGACATATGAGACACGTTGTTATTGTCTGTTGATTGGTCAACGGCAGCTGACATCAAATCACGTTTTTTTAGAGTACTTATTAAAGTGTCCAATATATTTACAATACCATTATCCATTCGATGAGTTGTAGTGTCATTTGGAAGGGAATTTGTTTTATGGACGGAATAACCTTACCTTTGACGTCTTCGTCACATACATCGTCCACTATAGCAAGTTCATAACAACCTTCCGCGCCAGGGAAAGGATCCTTATTCTTCGATAGCAACCACGAAATCTTCAGAGTTGCAAGATGACAGCTTTTTTGCTGAGAGGAAGTTTTCTGCATTAGAAGAGATGATTCAAATAACTTTCACTTAAAGAGGATATTTCAATTTCTGGGCTGTCACATGCAGGAGGAAACTTCTGATTAAACCTCACATGTTTCGCCCAAAGTTATGCCTTATATTGCATTCTTTGTATGCAGACACAGTTTTATTGCTCACTAGGAAGGAAGGAATGGCCCCTTTTCTCTGTGGCAATGTAAATAAATACGCTTCAGTCCAGTCGCTGTTAAACTCACCATTTTCACCGTCACCTTTTCTTTTCTTTTCTTTTGCGTTGAGAACGACATTTGAAAGATCACAATAATTAAATCTGCTGTGCTCGGCGATTCACGAAGCGCGATACAAAATAAACCGCGGAAAGAATTAGTTTTTTTTTTTTATTGGAGGTTTAACGACCACCGTGAGCAACTCAATGTGCTATAAGCAGTCGCCCGTCCCTAAGTTAGGGCCACTGGTTCCAGGGAAGGGATAGAGCCAGTGCCGAAAGACAAACACAACATCCATGCCTCACCGGGATTCGAACCCGGACCCCTTTAGGACGAATGATCAGAGGCCATCACTTAGACCACTGCGCCACCGGGGCGGCAAAGAATTAGTTTCAAACACTGCCAGCAAGAATTCATAGATTTCCCGTCGAATGGAGAACTGAAGACACGAACATAAGTGTCCCACTTCCTATCTCCGGCGACGTGTTGTAGAGGGTTTTGGTAGAGACTCAGATATTTCCCAGAAAAATACCAATTACGTTTTTTTATTTGTCACGTGAGAATGCACATACTTAAACCTTTAAACACAGTCACAGAGCGACATGAAGCAGAAATATTTTTACTGTTTTATGTTATAATATAGACAAACATTTTTATTTTTGTCTTGTGTATTCCATACATTTTTTTCTGGTTTAATTGTTTACCGATGACCAGACTGACACCCTTCGCGAGCCGCATTTGGCCCGAGGGACAACCAGTGAGATCCAGTGTCTACAGTGTATGATGTACTGATCATGCAGAATTCAAGCTAATGCGTAAATAACATTCCAGGTCTGGCATTTCCGATTTCACAAATTATCGTTTCAAAAAAGGAATGTAAACGCAAACATCCTGCATTACAGAATTTTGTACATTCAGTAACATTCTGTACTCAGTTACTAAGGAAGTTGACTGAAACAGTGCTAATTTCAAACAGGTGTTTAAGATGTGATTTCTGGTATTTCTTGTTTTAATGTAATCTCCAAAAATTGAATGCACTCAAAGTTTCGGAAAAAAAGACAAATAAATCATGTGTACCGAAATTCATCTCATGAAATCTGTGATAATTATGCGGGGCGTTCAAGTGCAGGTCATGAGGGCGAGAACTCACTGGAATTTCCAAGTATAATCTTGCTCAAACCACAAGTAATCGGGTTACAGGTATAAATAATTTTAATTGCTCCATTTTGTGGTCAATGTCTCTAAGTTATGCAGCGCTGTTTTTCTGGAAAGCGTGTTATTCTAAAAAACTAAGATCACACATACAGATTATCATGTTAAAACATGTATGCATTCGTACTATTCCTCCCACTAAAATCACATCCCAGTGATAAGAGGTAGAGCTATGGAGACATGCTGTATTTAAAGCCTGAACAGTATAGTATTCTAGCAAATTGGCGCTCAGCAAAATGCGTTACAACACATAAACACACTATTTCCCAAATTAGTTGGTATAATTTTTAGCTCCAAAGTTTCGCGTACAAAAGAATACTTATGGTGATAAAAAAAGAAAATCCCCCATACATCTAAATTTTTTTATTACTTTTTGTTATGGTTGATGCCTAATGAAAAGCGAAATCCACACAAAAGAACCAAATAGAAATCCCGGCTTTTATCAAACACTACTTATAAATATATGATTTCATTAATATTAAACTGAGAAATTTTAGCAATATATTTATTTCTAGGTGTAATGAAATAATAGATAATGCAACTTTGAACGCATTTAGTTCAGTAATTGCAGCTTGAATTTCTAAATACTTAAGATTTACATCATTGTGAGTAAAAGGAAAACGTTTCTGATTACATGCTACCAATTTTGAATATAATGTAAAGTAAAGTACTCAAATTTACCTGTCTTCTTGTATATTGTACTTCTAGCTCAAAAATTTCCACCACCCTCCCAACGCACAAACCTTCTTTTGTACAAGAATTGCCGGACCTGAACATTTTAAAGGACCCTGGATTTCTTTTGCAAAAACCAAAACACTTCCTTTTGCCGCTTCTGAGGCCATGAACGTTCTCTAATGAAACGCATGTCATTTTCGAATCCTTCTCATCCGCTAGTGTCTTATCTACAGATTAAGTGAACTATTTATTATTTACATTAATCTTTTTTTATCAGCAATATCAAAAAGTTTCTTAATTTAGATATCCAGGAGAATATAAATTTTGCAACATTTGAAGTAAGTTGGAATTGGTTGAATCGCGTGCACGTTTAAATTCTGATTGAAAATTGGATTTCCAAATTGAATTTCCAGTGCCCTTGGAATCGGAATGCGAAAATATTTACAGTTTATTTATGCGGATGGGGGACTTCTGAAATCCGGCACCCTTTGTGTTGAACTTTGGAGGTTGTCGCTTCAAAACGTTTCTAATTCCCATTGTATACACAAAGGATAACATCTCTACTGAACAGTGGCGAGACACCTTCTTTTAGACACTGCTAAAAGACGCCTACAATACTGAATGTAACATGCAATACAATATTATTACACTGAGTGGCCACTTTATTATGACCACCTGACAGTTTCATGCAAATGAGCTATGGCTGCCCGCTGTTGCTGCCAGAGGGTGAGGCAAGCATAAAAAGTGAAATCTTAGTGCTTGCGACAGTAGTAGAAGTGATTTCTGGGGGTTGATGTACTTTCAACGTGAGATGATTGTAGGAGCTCGGAGCCATGGAGCGTGTATCACCGAAACCACAGCATTCGTGAAATGTTCCAGTGCAGATGTTGTTAAAGTGTTTGAAGACTGGATTGTCAGCCAAAAAACTGGGTCTCTACGTGCAACGTGTGGTCGTAATCGACTAGTGACTGATCGGGCGGAACGGAGAGTGTCCAGACTGGTAACAGACAACAGAAGGGCAACAGTGCAGAAAATTACAGACCATCTTAATCAAGGATCCCCTCAAATGATCTCTGCACGCACTGTTTGCCGTACACTGCATCGGATGGGATATGGCAGCTGAAGGCCTGATCAAACACCTTTGCTGTCTGCAGTTAACAAGAGAAAACGTCTCCAATTCGTAAAGGAGCAAAAGGATTGGACAGTTGATAGTTGGAAACAAATTATGTGGTCCATTGTATCACGTTTTCAGTTGCACCATGCCCATGGCAGAGTGAGAATTCGGCGGAAACAGCACGAAATCATGCACCCCAAATGCATTGCTACAACCCATCAAGCTGGTGGAGGCAAGGTTATGGTTTGGGGAATGTTTTCCTGGCATGCTTTGGGCCCTTTAATTCGTGTTGATCAACGTCTGACTGGCACATCATATCTAAACATCGTTGCTGACCAAGTGCATCCTGTCATGTGGATGGTTTATCCCAATGGCTACTTTCAACAAGATAATGCGTCCTTCCATAGTGCTCGTATTGTACAGGATTGGTTTCAGGAACTTGCCCGTGAGTTTATTTAGCTTAGGAGGCCCACAGAATCGCCAGATATCAACCACATTGAGAATTTGGGGGATGAAGTTGAACGAGCCATCAGACACCTGGATCCACAACTCTGCAATCTCACATTCCTGGAAAGTGCTATTCATCAGGCATGGCCTCAGATTCCAGAAACCACCTATCAACATCTCGTCGTGGAGTCCATGCCACGAAGAATTAACGCAGTATTAAAGGCAAAAGGTGGCCCAAATAAGTACTGAGGAGGTGGCCATAATAAAAGGGCCTCTCACTATATAAATGTACTTTATTATCATATTGATTTTTTTAATAGATGAAGCGTTTAAGATGTTTCGTACCCAATTTTGTTTCTGCTTCGCAAAACCTGTATTTATACTGTA
This sequence comes from Macrothele yani, assembly GCA_039090855.1. NCBI lineage: Eukaryota > Metazoa > Arthropoda > Arachnida > Araneae > Macrothelidae > Macrothele > Macrothele yani. The sequence continues at coordinate 8,688,261 of CM077033.1, forward strand.
TGAGACTTGTAAATATTTCATGTTTGTGCCATAATATGTTCAGAAATGTGTTTCCGAATAGGCAACATTACGGGCTGAGCAATTCCACACTCATTCGCAATGTATGCAAATGATCCATCTGGTATGCAAATGATCAACGTTTGGTGCAATTGCGCATGACCGTACACCCTGTGTTGTCGCTGCAAGCACGAACCAGAAGCCTTTAAAGACGTCGAGTAGTCTATGACCCATGAAAGCGAAAGCAAGCAAGAGTACATACTGACAAGAATGCCGGGTAAACGCCAGAGACAACGACTTACGCATTTGGAGATAGACCTAATCATCAGGCTGAAAATTGCAGGCTGGTCGGCCCGCCGTATATTCCACCACGTGGATCGTTCGGACGACACCGTCCTACTTGGAGCAGTGGACACGTGACAGCATTGCAACACAGCGGACCGGCTCCGGATGGACCAGGAGGACCACCGTTAGAGAGAATCGACGGATCGTGCGTCAGGCACGAACGGATATCATGGGGACCCGGTCCACTATACAGGCAGATGTAGCGGCTCCTGTGTGCCCACGAACCATTTCCATATTCCTCGCCAAAGGGAACATGCGATCCCAGCGTCACTTGTTCGTGTTGCCATTAAAACAGTAACATCGCCGGTTCCGTGTGCAGTGGTACCAGGCCAGAACGACGTTGAATGGCACGGACTGGCGACGTGTGGTGTTTAGCGATGAGTGCCGCTTCGTTTTGGCGTCAGAAGATTACCGTGTCCTGGCTGGAAGTCCCCCGGGTCAACGGCACAACCCCCAACCTCGATGTCGAGCGCCACACCTCCTACACTGCGAAAATTATGGTCTGGGGAGCCATTGCCTACGATAGGCGATCAGCTCTAGTAGCGGTACATGCATAATTGACGGGCCAGAGGTATGTGAATGAGACCGTACACCCCTATGGGCTCCCATTCACAGCCAGGATTCCAGATGCGTTATACCAGTATGATGACCGCCTCCCGCACGCGGCTCGGATTACCCAGCACTGCATACATCATCTCCTGACACTTCGATAGCCTGCCCGCTCCCCGGGCACGTACCTTATCGAGCATGTGTAGGACCAGTTAAAACGGCGGATGCCACAGTGCCGCACTACCCGAAATTTAGAGCACAGCGTCCAACACCTATGAGCCAGTCTGCCGCAGGACAGAATCAGTCCCAATACAGCAGAAGACGTTTCAGATATGTATCAGTAATGTTACAATCTCTCATTTTTGCTACATTTTCAGAGATACCTTACAATTACGTTTCAGCAACATCTATTTTGGAACATACCTCTTTGTACATTACGGTTACGGTGAAAATAGCATTCACCGATACTACTGCTTTATATTTCCAATGTACATAGTTGTTACCTTAATGTTACATGCCGGCGATATTTAAGATTTTTCGTTTGGCAGCGGCGTGGATGCGCATGCGCATTCATGTCATTTCATCGAAGCACTCTCGTAATGGTTCCTCGTCCTGCTGTGATATTCTTTGGTGATACTGTCGTACTCGAGTTAGCAGGGTGTAGGAGAACTAGCCTCCGGAAAAGTGACCACAAAATGTTTAAGGGGCAGTATAGAAATTTCATTTTTGGCCGTTTCGAGTCCACGACGCCCAGAAGTTGGGTATCTGAGTCATATAAGTAAAGTTTCCATAATTTCGTCTTCTCTTAATTGCGATTATTAATGTAATCCTTCGTAAAAATATTTGTGATCTACAAGTCAACAAAAGATTTTAGGTTTTACAAACTACAAGTCTGCAAATTAACTGAGGGCATGTGCACACCAGGAAAACTGTGAAGGGGGGGGGGAATGCAAAAAGTGTAAAATATACAGTATTTCTGGTCCGATTGGGAGATTTTCAGCATTTACAACCTACAAGTGAACAAATTATCTGAGTGTATGTGTCGTCTCACGTAACATCCCAGCAAAATCACAAGTGCTGGGAAACTGCTGGATACCAGCTGCCAGTGCTGGGTCACTGCTGGCTGAAATCTGCAGCTCACGGCCCGGTAGTGGTCAGTTGGTGGCAGCGCTCTCATTTGGCGAGCCATTGATGGCCCTGCAGCATCGCCATGAATTGTGAGTCTCCAAGCAAGTGCCACTAGTGGCTCGTTGCTGGCAACCAATGCAACGCCCAACAGCAGGTGGAAGCAACGGGACTGCGCATGCGTAGAAGCAACAGTTGGTGTGTCTCTCATGCGGTACCAGTTAGTTGAAGACGACGCTATCGCCATCGTGTTATTTTAGTGGATGTTAAGAAAAAATCCATATGTGAAGAGGCGAATTAATTTCCTAATGAAATTTTACGTCGACGAAGATATCAGATTAAGCCGTGAAATACTAGATTACAGCCATTAAATACACCCACTCCATTCCCATGAATAACAATTCATGGAATGGAGTTGAAGAATAACAAGAAAAAAGTTGAAACCGCTTGAAACACATATCCTAGAAAACCATTAAAACAACGTTTGTTGAAAAAAAAAAAAAACAATTATACGCGTACAAAATTTATTAATTACTTGAAAAAAAAGCAACGCTATGTGGTGTACTCATCCATGGGTTGAATACACAAGACTGGGAGGAATTCGCTTCTAAAAATAACGAGAACGAAAATAAAATATCTTTTACTCTTTAAAACAAATGTAGCTTCGGACAACGGAAAGGAAAGACACAACGTTAAAAATGTAACAGAATGTGACATGAACCCGGGTAAATATATATTTATTCAACAATCTCTTTTCAAGACGGCAAGGACAGTCCATTACTTTGGAAAGCGACTCTAAGTATGTACACGCCTTGAAAATGAGTGAAGTTCCCTAAAGGTAAAAAAAAAACTATCGTTACGTTGAAAAAATTAATTTATCAATTATATGAAACTGACTTTTATGAAAAATACCTCGCAATATTGTAAAATGAAAGAGGGAAGCATTCCGATTACAAATTGCATACCAAACAGACAGCTTCCAGCAGCTGGCCGAGCGTGGTGAATTAGTCCGGTCGGTAGCGAGCGCGGCTTCTACGCAAACGGCCCAGGTTCAAATCTAGTCAGATGCAAACTGGCATTTTTCCGGTCTGTTGAGAAAATTTCCCCAGCGCATTGCGTAAATTCACAAGCTTCGTAAGGGTAGAAAATTTTTTTAAATGTAGCTTTGGGAAACTGCGGTTAACATTTTTTTATATTATTATGGCTACTACTGGGAAATTGGCGCACAAGATTCGGCAAGCCACCAGATACGTCACGTGGTTGCTGGCTGCCACTAACGGCACATCAGCGGACACCATCAGGCTAGCCATCATTTCTGGCACGTGCCTGCAGGGCCACTGACGGGCTACTTGTGGCAGCTACTGCCTGTGATGGACAAATGATGGCCCTTATGTGGCATATGACAACTGATGGGGTGCCAACTGTTGGCCAGCTGTTGGCCTGAACTGCTGGCCCTTCTGTTGGCCGCCCGGACATTTTATTGACGGTTCGGCAGTGGCAACATAGTGCTGGGCCATTGCTGACAGTGCTGGCTGCCAGCAATGGCCCAGTGCTGGGCCAGCAAGACTGTTTTTGCTGGGATGTTGGGGTGGCGGGACACAAAAAGTATAAAATATAAGGAATTTCTGGTCCGAACGGGAGATATTCATCATTTACAACCTACACGCAGCAAACTCTCTGAGGGCATGTGCTGACTCAGGAAACCTCTCCCGCGGGGGGAGGGATACCTAAAATATAAAACGTAATAAAGTATTTCTGGTTGTAAATGATGAAATCTCCAGATCGGACTATAAATACTTTAAATTCTACACTTTTGGTATCCCCCCCTGACAGGATTCCTGTGTAGGCACATGCCTTTATATAATTTGTTGAGTAGTAGCTTGTAAATGCTGAAAATAGAAATACATATTTTCAGCGGTTACAAGCTATAACTCAACTAAATATTTTTTAATGAAAGCTGTAGATCATAAAACTTGAAAAAATATCGTAAATAAGGAAATAAGAAATTGCGGAAATGTTATGTGTGTCAGATAACCAGTCTCGGAAGACGTAGCCACGGAGCAGTCCAGAACGCAATTTTTTAAACGGCCCCTTAACATTTCTGTGGGTAGCTCTCCGGTGGCCACTTCTTCGGTTGTCAGTTCTTTGGTGGCTAGTTCTCCGCTTTGTCTTTAGAAAACTTTGTCTTTAGAAAATCGAAAATCATGGAAATCTCAAAATTCCTTACTGAAAATGAAGTATGAAAAAAACAAATTATGAATAGTTGCTCAAGTAGAGGGGAATATAGCCACACGAAATGTGTTTATGCATAACAATTTAATGGAACTGAAATTCCAATGTGTCCAGTTCTCCGGTGGCCACTTCTCCGTACTCGGAGTTATCTAGTTAGTGTACAATAGTGTCCATCATTAAGTTTTGCACACCATTTATAATATCTTAGGTTTGTTGGTTTTGAGTCAACAAACCTACTAAGAGATTAGTTCTTAGTTTGTAAAAGTAGGAAAAAAATAATGTTGATATATCAAAATTTTTAACGATTACGCAAGTTTTGAAAAAAAGAAGAGTGAGATATGCATTAAAAGATACATTTCGTTGATTAATCATGAATAAATTTAAGTCATCCTTCAGAAAAATAAAGTAATCCGTGGGAAAAATAATTTATTTCTATTTAACAACGTATTCGCAGAGCTCTGCACTGTTAAATATTCCCGTAAAAAAAGTATTGTTCCCTGTGTATTTTTACGGTCAAGGCCCGTTTCTGCAGTTGCAGGGCGATGCCCTATTTTAACGGGCAGTGATATGTAGGACAACTGTTCCAAACCGTAATTTTACGGGCGTTGTTCAGTGGCACGGTACAGCCAATGAACGATAATGGCATAAAAGGAATGCGGCATGCGTCGCTTTCTGCTATTGGTCAGCGAGTGGTCACGTGTTTCTACAGTGGATGCTCGTTTTTTTCACAAGACGAAATGACGAATACGAAGATGTGCAGGAAGGAAGGACACCATGCCGCCATGTTTGGTAGTGAAAGAAAACATGTGAGTAGTTAAAATTAAGTTTATTATAATATGTAAAAGTAACGACATCAATTACACACGTTTTTGTTTGATATTAAGCTCACGAACTGTGTACATATATATAATTTTAAAAGTTTCACCACCAAAGGAGCGTGGCCGAAACATTGTCACACAGGAAAATCAATGTAGTAGCCAAGATTTCATTTGACTGGGGGAGGGTGAGGGCATTTCTCTCACATGCATATATGTTTTACTATCAAATATGATACAGTGCTTTACTGTTCTGTGGAAGTCTTTATCGCCTGGTATATACCAAGCGTAGACTATGATGTCGTATAAGTTACTTTTATACGACATATATATATATATACATATTATATACCTAGCGTTGACTATATATATAGTTTATATCATCATCATAATCATTGTCAACCACTATAAATCCACTGCTGGACGAAGGTCTCCCCAAGTTTCCTTTACAACGGTCTGTCTTGTGCCAGTCTCCTTTATGTCACTCCTGCATACTTACGAATTTCATCCTCCCATCTGCCATGTGGTCTTCTTCTGGGTCTTTTCCTGTCCCTTGGAATCCCATCTAAAATTTCGGCTGTGCATCGATGATCTGTCCATCTGGCAGTATGTCCAGCCCATTGCCATTTCAGGGATTTAACTCTGACCATGATGTTTTCCACTCTTTATATATATTTATATTACATACCTAGCGTTGATTATGCTGTCGTAAACATGCTGATTTGGGAATTACGTAGGGAAGCATTCTTTTCGCATGTTTAGTCTGAAATCAATTCCATTTTGCCATATAACACGAATATATTGTCTTGCCGTTTTGTACTTTTTTTTCGTGTAGGTGTGGTGCTGTTGGTCTCTGATCATGATTTTTAGTAAATTCAGCAAAATTAACCTAAATATATTGAGCGGGGAATTAACGTGCATGTTTTTCTCTTAGCGATTCTCTCAAATAGTTTAAATTCAGGGCATAGTGTTCAAATTCTGAATTTAAACAGAATTATTTCTAAGGCACAAACTGGCTGAACAATACTTTTTTATGTAAGACTCCTTTTCATTTGCTCATGTACTTAAGAACTTGTGAAGTATTATATTTGCACCTACGAATACAAAAGTTAACTTTGGAGTACAGATATGTACAGGCATATTCTTTAATGAAACGTTTATTCCACTCTATTTATGTGGGTATAAAATATATAAAAAATTCAAATACACACGTATATTTGCTAAAATTACGAACACTGATGTCACAGAAATTGCACAAATGGCTAAAAAAATCAAATAAAACTGGTCAAGTTATTTGTTTAGTATCAATAAGATGTATGAGCTCATTTACTCTTGCAAAGTTCATCACTATTTGGAGTTTTCTTGCTTATGTACAAACAAGTTGTCTTCAATATCCAGCTTATTTCAATATTTTGTTTTTATGGTGGTTAAGGATGAAACAGTAGTTTCACATAAATATGTAGTTGTAAAAGGCAACAAATATTTAAGACAGTGCTCGACAATGCTGGAAATCCTTTTTCCATGGAAATCCAAAAACTAGTCACTATTTTCAGAGAGTAAATGCTTTTCAAACCAGCTTCCAAAATATGAGACTCAGTTGTTTTGTGCGCCTTTTATGAGGCCCAATAGTTAGTGTCATTCTTGTGTCTGATCTAGATGAATCTAGATGTATCTTCAGAAGGACAATTCATGTGAAGTATTTATCAAAAATACAAAAAAAACGCCGTATTGCGGCAAGAATCAACTATCATCCAGCATTCCTTTATATTGTTGTTTGCTAAAAAACTATGAAAGACATTTTCTTTTATAGGTGCAGCAATATAATTTCTAGAAAATCGGTGCACAATCTCTTCACCAAAACCGATTATTTATTGTTCGCTTTTAAAAATTATTAGTGGTAACGAATCGCAATGTCTCCACTTATTAGCATTTTGTTAGATTCACCTCTGGAAATATTTATCAGGTGAACGACCCACTGAGGATAATCGGCGCATTAACTTTGTTCCAGGCATTTATGTAGATACTTCTTACGGAAAATATATAGAAAATCTTTATAGCAAATTTGTCCCTAGGTGAATTTGGGCACAACTGTAGTTCAAAGGCATTTCATTCCAACTTTAACTCTTAACAACTAGCGTCTCGCGACAGCGATATTCACAGGTATCGAGTTATCTCATTGGCAGCAATAATACCGGCACCCACCAATTGGCGACCGGTACTGAAACAGCACTTGTAGTTCGTGTACGTCGTCGAACTCGTAACTCAGGTTGTTTACATCTTAGTTAACATTAGTTTCTTCATTGGCGGCTGTCTGTACAAATCGAACAATTTAACCTGTTTGCAGTATACATCCAAATTTAAAAATGGCTATTCTTCCACAAACGGGCGCATTCCTCATTTCTCACAGCTAAGACAGCTGAACGCTAGAACAGCTCCGCGAGCAATCTACTGTTTTCGATCTGGCAATGCATCTGTTGTTGTTTACATTCGAATGCAAACGTTATTAGTGGTTTAGTTTGCATTCTGTTCTTATTTTTATATTCATCATGATGACTAACGTTGGTTTCATTAAAAAAAAAAATATTTCGTGTACTAAATGAACTATGTACTATGTTGAAAAAGAACTAAAAAAAATGAACGATCTTACTGCTATATACGTTGGGAGACTGATAAAAAATTTTACTTTCGTATTTGCAGTAGGTATTTTAATTCGTACTGAGAAATATATAGAAAAAGACAAAGAAGAATAGCAGCGATATTTATTGCCATTCGTGATTAATTATTATTTCAAGGGTGGGTTGCGAACCATATCTTTCGCACCATGATATGCATGTTTTTCTACCTCGTACGACATCGTTAACGAGACTATACAAATTCCATTGAGGCATTATAAAATACAACAGACCAATTCAACGACAACTTCATGGAATTTTAATACTATCAAAGGGTAAAATAGACGGACAACTTAATATTTATTGAGCGTTGCCAGATCGAAAACAGTAGATTGCTCGCGATCTGTTCTAGCGTTCCGCTGTAAACAGCAAGTGACGTTTCAGTGCCGGTCGTCAATTGGTGGGTGCCAGTTTTATTGCTGCCAATGAGATAACTCGACACATGTTGATGTCTCTAACCCGATATGCTAGTCTCTTAACAATAAAAAATTGTAAAATATTTAATAATATAATTTTGTCAGTTAAATACTGTCATTAAAAACTACATAAATATAAACACTGAATCTAATTCTCAAAACTTTAAGAATTTGCGAAGCACATGTAATATTTATGAACTGATGAATAAATGTGTATGCGACATGGGATTCACATTCCTTTCTCAAGTTCCTCTGAGCAATGGAAGGTACCTAAATTTGTGAAATCATGATTTTGTGCGTACCAGTAGTGAAGAAAGCAGAAGTTGTATAATCAGTTTCGAAATTGTCACGCAGAAAATTAGAACATTTTGAAAAGTCATTCCACGCATTAGGTTATTGCTGATTGTATAGATGCTATCTGTTATCGGCAACGTAAACCTTTTAAAATACAGGGAATATTTGTTTTAATCGAAGAGAAATACTTTCGTTCTTGTCACGTATGTTCCTTTTCGCGACAGATATTGGCTCAGGACAGGTGCATTTTATGGGATGTATTCTCCAAATCTCAGGTTAAGAGTTTCTTGTAAAGCAAACTTGTATGTGTGCCGGAAATCTAATTTCCACGTGAATGAAATGATACGTAACACGTGTGCGTCGATTTCAGCTGTCTATGGAGAGAAGCAATGTTTGCGTGGGACTGTGTCTATAAGATCTGCTGTTATACAGGGAAAAACTCTGGCAGAAATTATTTTTTTTTAATTCAAAAATGGCAGAAATCCCTTCATACATACATGCGATGCAAATACAAGTTATTCAACTTTGAGTGTTCAACAAGCTCTACTTCACCTATAGTAAAATGCAATGTTGTGTGGCTCGGGACACGCATATTTAAATATCCGAATAGAATACTATATTTCTGTTACAAGGAACAAATTCCACAGGAATAAACCATCATTGCAAAATCAATATTCATAACTCCTTTAACATGTCAAATAACCGATTATGCGTAACCAAAGGTGTTTTAAACGATGTGTATTTTGACACACATTGAAAAACGATATTTCTATGTTTGATATAATTTTTTTCCAGTATTAAACTCAAAGCTTTCATACCATCGTTATCCAAATAGAAATGTGCATGAAACTAAAAATATATCTATTACATAAATAGATAGTGATCCTCACTTCTGTTGTAAAGAACGACAAAAAAAATTTAATTGACTTTTAGAAGAAGAAATACATCTGCAAACAGAGTCAACTGAACACCACGCAGTGAAACAAAAGGAATTCCACAAAAAAACTTGGTCCCCAGGTTTCTAAAATTGGTTCTGATGATATTTCGTACAGGTTAATTAGAACATGTTATGAAGCTATTTGTAATAACGAGGCTCATCATTCTTAAAACTGTTTTAAAGCAAAACTCGTCATTCTTGAAATTCATTTAAAGCGAAGCTGATTGAGATAACCAGTCCCGGACTTTGATGACATCAATAATTTTGTGCCTTAGTTTTTCGTTTTAGAGCATGTTTTTAAAGTTCCTGTGTACGTTTTGAAGTTTGAGGCCATTTCGTTCATATTTCAGAGCAATTTTTTATTTAGGTCATTTTTTTTTTAATTTTCTGTCCTTTTTATAATGAAAAAGTAAAATTTTCATTGGGATTATGCTTTCAAATTACGACACTAAAAGCCTGAATTTCCAGATGACCAAAGCAAGAAAACTTCAAAAGTATCTCATTCTGGTAACTCTGTTCAATACACGGTTTAGTGCTATCCAATTTGGAGGACAGTGAATCCCTATTTACCAGTTTGAAAGGGATTGTGCGGGAAGTCTGTGAACAAAATAATTCAAATTCACCTGTGTGACGTTACGCAAAACGGTAATTATTTCTGTGATAATGCTTATTTAGTATATCCGGAAAAGATCAAAATCGTAGCTCGACAGCTTGCAAGTTTTTGTTTTTTTATAAACGTGAGTGTAGTTATTTATGACTTTAACATTTAAAACCCGGAGTTAGAAATTTTAGCGAGCATATTTGACTTGATATATGTAACAATTCTCTATTCCTAGTATTTGATCCGGTCCTCTGTTCTATATTTCTTTGCTACAGTTCAAGAAGGATATAACGGTTTTTCATTTTTCCGAATCTTTACTGTCAATTTAAAAATTAAAAAGTTACTATCTACATTTTTATTTTACCGAAAACACTAGGAAATATGGTTAAACTTAAAATGTGGTAAATTGGCTAAAACATATATGGTAAAATTTAAAAACAACTGTGAATAGAGGGATCGTTTAAATAATTAAAAATGTATTTTCATCTTGTTTAAAACGAGTGATTTCGCACTTCATGGTGTCATTCAAACATTTTTAATTACCTGTCATTCAGACAGATATTTCCTTGGATATTAGTTTCACGTGAAAATAAAATAGCAGAAAATGCTGTACTCCTAAAATAATCAGCACAAACTTAAGTGGCAATGACTCAAACAAACGCATGTGCACAATGAAAACCACAGAACAATTAAAAGAAACGTGAGAAGTAAATCCCAGTTGAAAATTTAGATTATACGATCTGTAGCAAAAAGCAAACATAACAACTGGGAGCACTAAAACAGCACATTGCATCTCGATTGCCATTATTAAGGAATTATAGAGGATATTACCATGGAGATGAGTATTGTAACCTGATTTCGAAAGAAAATTCATATTTTGTCACACGAGAACGTAAAACCTATGTATTATGATTTGGAAGAAAAAAAATGTCACTATCAACGAATAATGTTATTAACAGAGTCGTCCCTAAAACACGTTGACGAAGCATTTGCGCTTGTACCACTTAATCAACAAGTACGCTCCGATGATCTCCGGATTTCGGGTGACACCTTAAATCACGTTTAAAAATTATTTCTTTGGGTCAGATAAACCAAGTACAAGACAACTCATGAAATTCCAATCACAGCAAAAATACCCTAAAAAAATTTTAAAATGAGAATTTTAATAATCTTTCTTCAATAAAATACCAAAGGCTCTGAAAATATTGGCCCATATAGCGGAGTAGTACTACTAAAGGTATTTGAAAAGCATCATCATCGCTAATCATTATTAACCAAATACTGGTCTCGAAAATTCTTCGACAATTGTGTCTCTTTACCCTGTTTTCTCTATTTCGGTCCCAATCTTCTCAAATCCCAAAGGGTCCTGTGCATCTACTTTGTATCCGTTGATACCCAAGCTAATATCTCAGCTGTTAATTGGTGGTTGGTATTTAAGTAACTAAGAACAGATCATTGTCATTTCATTGATTTCACTGGAAAAACCAAGTGTTTCAATCTGTCTTTTTCTTGATTCAAGAGTTGCACTTTTCCCCTTTCCTGTATACACCAAGCACGCATATATCGATTTGTCTTTTATTTCTCTGCTGCAGGTGCAGAACCTTTTTCGTAAAGCAACAAATGGCCGATACATTATGTAGAAGTTGGACGAATATTGAGCAAAAACTTTTTCTCTTCAGCCATAATAAAATTTGCACTTGAAGATCGCGATGTCTCTACATCGTGCACTCGAACAAAGTTAATGCGCCGATTATAGACAATGTGTGCTTCACCTGATAATTGTTTCCAGAAGTGAATGTAACTAAAGGCGAATAAGTGGAGTCAATGCGATTTGTTTCCTCTAAAATTCTTTAAAATCGAACAAAAAATATTCGATATTTGTGAAGGGATGGTGCACGGATTTTCTAGATATTATGTTGCTGCACCTATAAAAGGAAATATCTTTCATAGATTTTTAGCAAACAACAATATAAAGGAATGCAGGATGATAGTTGTTTCTTGCCGTAATACGACGTTTTTTTGTATTTTTGAAAAATACCTCTCATGAATTGTCCTTCTGAAGATACATCTAGATCCATCAAGATCAGATACAAAAATGACACTAACTATTGGGCCTCAGCAAAGGCATACAAAAGAGTACAAAACAGTTGAGTCTCAAATTTTGGAAGCTTCAAAGAAATCAACTTACTATTTTTATTTTATTTTTTTTAAATAGTAAACTAAACAAAATTTGCAATTTATCCTATACTGTTGTTAACAAATATATTTATTTTCAACATATGAATATAATCAAATGCGTCAACTTCTGATGATAAGATGCAATAAATAGAAAGATAAATTTGATTATAAATAGCGGCTTGAATGGAAAATTGGGAAATTACTAGTAATTCCAGAATCTCTTCCGACAAAATGTGTTAATGCAAATTCGCAGACTTTCGCTTAGAATACATCGGAACACGGCAATTGGGGATTATTTACTTTCTTGATAGAAAAAATAAATTGGCATTTTATGCAATTTCATCAAAATAGGCTAAGAAAACTTTGCTTCGAGCGAAATTTGATTAAAAAGAATACAAATTTCTCCATAGACGAAGGAAATTTCACTAAGCTTAGATTGAATAAATTCTAACCGAATTATAATGGTGCAATCGTAAAGAAATACACTTTTAATATTATTTAGTACTCGTCTTTAACCACTGCCATGTTGAATATTTGTTCCTCACTGCATCTTTTTGTGGTCCACCAAACATTCTCCACATATCAGATAAAAACTCCAGAAGAATTTTTTGTATTTCATTCCTTTCCTTTCCGAGAAATTCTTCATTTTGCTTCGATTCTGTTTAGTCTTTGATTAATAAATCGCATATTATTTCATCTGAATCCCTCACTAAAAGGAATATTTCTCTTATTGCGCTTTGTAAATGTAGATTTAAACTCGCAAATTACCTTTTACCTAAGTAGTATATTATAAATAAAATATATGCATTATAAAGCACATATCTTAAATTTTTGAACAAACCTTAAAATGCAGGCATATAAAATGACTTTTTCGGATGCTTTGGTAGCACACGCAGCATCAATCCTTATTCAGGAAAATTTAGTTAATGGCGCTAAAACCTCAGAAATTACTCAGTTTTACTGTCTGCACGGTGCAGGCTGCATTTGCCTGTGCTGCATAAGTTGACTGCTGCTGCTAACTCTGACGTATTATTCTGATGGTAGAAGGCAGTTTGAATCACTATGTGCTATAATATTACTGTAAATATATTCAGAATATCGGAGTTAAACACATATTATCCTTAGTATCTCGAGCTTTTCTTGTAGTGCCGAGGTCATTGGAATAACGAACGTCATTGACTTCTGAGGACCATTTAATCAACACTTGAAGTACATACAAAGTACCGAAATAACATGGGCAGATCCCAAGTTTTATCTTGGCAAATAATTACCCCACCAAGCATTTGCGTGCTTTGCTAAATTACAGTTTTTATACATTTACCGTAAAATGCTGTAAGAAAATTAAGAAATACGTTCCAAACACTGACATCACTGACGTCTTTCCAGGGCAAAACAAGACTCGTTGAATAACTCATACAAGCAGACTACGCTGTTGGAAAGTGATAGACGGTTAATCATCAGGATAAAGAAGGACCAGGTTTCAGTATCTGCAAACCTGTATGACCGTGATGTGGAGGCTCGCACGCGGAGCAATACACCGGGAAATAGCGCTGGCGCCGGGGAATAGCCTATGCGAATTGTTGTACCAAATATATTTATGTGTGAGATATGACAAGAATGCTGCATTGAGCACCAGCTCCGATTCTTTGGCGGACTGGTAGGGGCTGTGTATAACACATTAACTTAATTTTCAAATCAAGCCATCAGTGTATAATAATTAAACAAGGGTGTAGATAATGATAAATAAAGAAAAACATTTAACTTTGCATCACAGCCAAACGACGCAACAAATTACAAATAAATGGGATAATGCAATCCTCCAAACCTTTTCGTTTTTACTTATACTTAATTCTGTAGGAGCTAGAAAATTTCAGTCTTTAAATTTGTAAGTTGATAATATAACGCAATAATATCATGCATCCTCCATTTAAAAACAAAATGTAAATTCACTGCAATTTGCAAAGAGCATATCGTTTTCCGTATTTCCTACTGAAATGCATTGTGTAACTAGAAGTTCCAGAAATCGACAAATACGGTGCGGAATTATGCCCCTCTAATATACATTTTCGGAATATAAAATTGAAAGCCACTTTGTTTAAATGAGTAAATACAGATTCCATAATGGTAAGAGTGTTTTTGCAGAACTAAGTAGCAATTAGGAGTGTAGCATTGTTATGCATGGGATATGTTAGATTCTGTTTCAGTGTATTTTACTCAGACGACTGCAAGAGCTCTTCAAACATATTGCTGACTAAACTTGACTCATGTCGTACTCTGTATGTCTCATACATTTCCTGGGCGCTTTGGTTTTAAACACAGAATTAGGCCTCTTTTTTATAACTCTGTAGCTAAAAGTACACGAGAAACAAACTCTTCTCATGAACACCATGAATAACCACGCCCCTTAATGTGCTGAAAATAATGCAAAGTTTACTACTTGTTATTAGCCAGGCCAATTTTAAAAAAGATACTGTCGTAATTGACTTAGCCAAAAATAATTTCTTGGAAGGACTTACAGCGAATGTACCTTAACTTTCTGACATCATTTTGGAATAATTCATAACGTGAAGTTCATGCAAATTTGGTGAGAAAAACAAATTAGTATTTAATTGTGTAATTTATTTTTTCATGACACGGGGACACACTACTTCACATGGTAAAAAGAAAAACTTACCTCTCTCAAAAGAAAAAAAAAGAAAAGAAAGGGTGCTGGAACATCTACTTTTGTGTGAAAAATTAAAGCAGAGAAGTCCAATAGCGAGCGTATAATCCAAAGTTCTTGATGAAATGTTACCATGATTACAGAACGTATGAGCTGATCACTACAAAAATGCTCGTAGGGAAATTTGCACGTCAGTGTACAAATTGCTATAACGTTTGTGTAAGAAAAATGCTCATAGTTAAATTTGCACATCCGTGTACAAAATGCATTGGAATATGTAAGAAAATATTGAAATAAAATATGTAAAATGTGAAATGTTAAGTGGAATTATAATAATATGAACATTTTTGAAATTATGCTGAGATAGAGTGTTTTACGACTTGCTGATATTAGAGGTACGCACAAGTATTACTTAATAAACTTCAATTTAGGAAACGTTTTACAATGTACAATTTGCACGATTTTAAATCTGTGATGAAATGAAAGTAACTTTCTCTAACCTGCTGGAGTGAATTAATTCGTGGTTAGCAGTATGAGATGCAATCATCTCAAGTGAATACATTGTGTGTGAAAGGAGTGGGCGAACAAAACTAGGATGTAACGAGTGCATCTGCGTGTCAGAGAGCGATATTTTACCTCTAGTTTTGTTATTCAAAGGGTTTTTATAGGTGATTTTGGCACTAAACCTTTCGGAACGAATTCACATTAAAAGGATTCTAAATATGGGGACGAACCTGCTAAAGAAAAGAGAAGATGTTTGAAACACTTGCTCGTACCCATTAGCATGATGAACTTCTGAGGGAACTAGAATTTGCACATCATGACTTATCTCGTGGAGCAAAGACAGAAGGACTAGTTGCATACACACACATTTTTAAAGTATATGACTGTTTCTTAAAATGATTACTACGTGCATTCGGAAAGGAACAATTATATTCAGGAGGTCAAAGGAACAACCATTTTTAGCACCCAGCTTTGTTTTGTTTTTCTGTTTTGTTCTCGATTTCTATTTGTTTTATGATTTGTCTTTGATTTAAAAATTATTTCCTTTCTTTGGGTTTTGCATTATTCCTGTATCATCATCATCATCATCATTGTCAACCATTATCAATCCACTGCTGGACGAAGGTCTCCCCAAGTTTCCTCCACAACGGTCTGTCTTGTGCCAGTCTCCTCCATGTCACCCCTGCATACTTTCGAATTTCATCCACCCATCTCCCATGTGGTCTTCTTCTGGGTCTTTTCCTGTCCCTTGGAATCCAATCTAAAATTTCGGCTGTCCATCGATGATCTGTCCTTCTGGCAGTATGTCCAGCCCATTGCCATTTCAGGGATTTAACTCTGATCATGATGTCTTCCACTCTTGTCATTTTTCGGATCCACGAGTTCCTCTTCTTATCTCTCCTGGTTACACGAAGCATGCACCTCTCCATGCTTCTTTGAGTTGTCTGCAGCCTTTGTATGTCTCTTTTAGTTAAGGTCCACGTCTCCGCACCATACGTAAGCACTGGAAGGATGCATTGATCAAACACTTTTCTTTTAAGACATAATGGCATATTGCTCTTGAAAATTATGCTGTTTCTTCCAAAAGCTCTCCAGGCAAGTTTTGTACGCCGATTAATTTCTTCATCAATGCGACCCTCACTTGATATCTGCTGTCCAAGATAAACGTACGTGTCTGTTATCTCCAGCTTTTCTCCATCAATCGATAAATCTTCATTTCTTGTAAAAGCATTGAACATCACTTTTGTCTTCTGAAAGTTCATTTTTAATCCCACTTCTTTACTCTTGTCAGCAAGTTCCTGAATCATACTCTGCAGCTCTGATGGGGTAGTTGCAAAAATGACTACGTCATCAGCAAAACGAAGGTGGGTTAGATAATCTCCATTAATCTTTATCCCCTTGTTTTCCCAGCTCAGTGACTGAAAAACACCCTCCAATGTGGCATTAAAGAGCTTCGGAGATATGGTGTCACCTTGTCTCACTCCCTTCCCAATTTTTACGTGTGTTGTATTTTCAAATAGCCTAATCTTTGCACTTGCATTTTCATAGATGTTATTAATAATATTAATGTATGCATCTTCAATACCGCAGGTTTTCAGAGCCATTGTAACTGCTGATGGTTTCACCGAATCAAAGGCTTTTTCATAATCGATAAAAGCCATGCACAATGGAAGTTCATATTCCCTCGCTCTTTCAATTAGTTCTCTCAGCACGTGGATATGATCTATTGTGCTGTAGCCACTCCTGAATCCAGCTTGTTCTCTCGGTTGAGCCATGTCCAGTGTTACCTTCAAGCGGTGTGAAAGAACTTTAGTGAAGATTTTATAAACTACTGATAGGAGGCTGATAGGTCTGTAGTTTCCGAGATCCTCAATGTCACCTTTCTTATGTAGCAGGATCATTGTAGCGGTGTTCCAATCCTCAGGAATCTTTCCTTCATTAAGGCATCGAGTGAAAATTTGGGCGAGTACTGTTTCGATTTCTCCACTTGCTTCTTGTATGATGTCTACAGTAATTCCATCTTCTCCTGGAGCTTTTCCTCGCTTCATGTTCTTGATTGCATGTGCAACTTCTGCTGGAAGGACTGGAGGAACTCTGGTACTGGTATCTTTCATGATGTCTGGAGTGCATATATCATCCCTTTCATATAATTTGGAGTAGAAATCTTTCACTCTTGTCAAAATTTCGCCTCTATTTCTTGTTATAGAACCATCTTCTTTTCTCAGTGCCATAATCTGTTTTCTTCCCTTACTGAGATGTCCCTTTGCTATCTTTAGGCTTTGGTTGTTTTCAATTGCTTTCCTCACTAGTTCACAGTTGAATTTCCTTACGTCTTCAGTGATACTTTTTCTTACTGTCTTGCATAGCTCTATATATTCCACTTTGGAAGTCACATCTTCTTTAGTTGTCCTCATCTCTCTTCTTTTTTGCATCAACATTTTGGTTTTTCCTGATAATTTGTTCACATGCAACTTGTTCTTAGACCCAGCTAATTTTGTTGCTGTTTCCATAAGAGCTTTGGTTACTTTTCTGTTAACTTCAGAGATGTCCACTTCTTCCGATGTTAGGCCTTCTAAAGCAGAGAACCTGTTCTTCAGTTCTAACTTGAAGGTATTATGGTGTTTTTTAAGGTTGGTTATGTCAATAGATTTTGTTTGTCCTATGAGCTTGCCACGTTCAAGTTTAGTGTTGAGGTGCATCTTACATCTCACCAATCTATGGTCACTACCTGTGTTGAACTTGTTTAGCACACTGCAGTCTTCTATGACGAATTTTTTGTTACACATAATAAAATCAATTTCACTTGTCGTCCCATTTGGATGTCTCCATGTCCATTTCCTGTGTGGCTTTTTCTTGAAAAAGGAGTTCAAGATGAAAAACCCTTCTGCCTCTGCAAACTCAACGAAAGTATTTCCACGCTGGTTTCTGTTGCCATGACCGAATTTACCTACTGAAGTTTCATTCTGTTGCCGTTGCCCTATTTTTGCATTGAAATCTCCCATAATTATCTTCAAATGCTGCTTACCTTTATTATTTAGATGACAAATTTCCTCATAAAATTCTTCAATTTCTTCTTCAGGATGACTTGTGGTGGGTGCATAAGTTTGAATAATCTGAGCCTGGTATCTTTTCGAGAGTTGGATAACAAGTCGTGCAGCTCTGTCAGAGGAACTTTCAACTTCTACAACTTTGTCCTTCAGTTTCTTGTTTATTATAAATCCAACACCACTAGTTCTGCCAGTATCTGTCCCACGATAGTAGAAGAGATGTCCACTTTTCAGTTCGATGAGATCTTCTCTTTTTCTCCTTACCTCACTTAGCCCCACGATGTCCCACTTGATCCTTTGTAGTTCCTCTTCCAATTCAAGAAGCCTTGAATCAGAAGATAGGGAGCGTCCATTGTAAGTAGCCAAGGTCAGCATCAGATGGCAGCCTAGTCCGGTCCTCCGGGGATTCTTAGCACCCTCTGCCTTCATGTCGCACTGGCCGCTGCCTTGGCCAGGTACATTCCAGCTGCCGGAGACTGAGGGCCAAGATTTAAGTTGTGGAATCATTTTGGAGGGGTTTGGCCATAACTCACCACGCTGGCCAAGCGGGTTGGTGAGTGTGGGATAGCATTTCCTCTGATCCCGATGGTATAGTTATACCGCTATGGGCGGTCGTCAGAGCCCCTTTAGTGGGAACAGGATGCACCACGAGAAGGCGGGGTTGACATTTGTCAAGGAGAGGCTGTGATGTTACGCATCACCTGACCTTACATCCCTATTCCTGTATATATATATATATATATACATATATTATCATCATTGTCAACCATTATCTATCCACTGCTGGACGAAGGTCTCTCCAACCCTCTTCCACAACGGTCTGTTGTGCCAGTTTCCTCGAGATTAATCCCGCATACTATCGAATTTCATCCACTCATCTCCCAAGTGGTCTTTTTCTGTGTCTTTTCCTGTCCCTTGGAATCCAATCTAAAATTTTGACCGCCCATCGATGGTCTGTTCTTCTGGCAGTATGTCCAGCCCAATGCCATTTCAGGGATTTCACTCTGATCATGATGTCTTCCACCCTTGTCATTTTTCTGATCCACATTTCCTCTTCTTAGCTCTCCTGGTTACACCAAGCATGCACCTTTCCATGCTACTTTGAGTTGCCTGCAGCCTTTGTATGTCTCTTTTAGTTAAGGTCCACGTCTGTGCACCATACGTAAGCACTGGAAGGATGCATTGATCAAACACTTTTCTTTTAAGACGTAATTTCATATTGCTCTCGAAAATTATACTGTTTCTTCCAAAAGCTCTCCAGGAAAGTTTTGTACGCCGATTAATTTCTTCATCAATGTGACCCTCACTTGATATCTGCTGTTCAAGTTATACGGACGCATCTGATATCTCCAGATTTTTTCCATCAATCGATAAGTCTTCATTTCTTGTAAAAGCATTGTACATAATTTTTGTCTTCTGAAAGTTCATTTTTATCCCACTTCTTTACTCTTGTCAGCAAGTTCCTCTATTATACTCTGCAGCTGTGATGGGATAGTTGCAAAAATGACAACGTCGTCAGCAAAACGAAGGCGAGTTATATAATCTTTATCAATATTGATCACTTTGTTTTCCCAGTTCAGTGATTGAAATAAATTTTCCAATGTGGCATTAAAGAGCTTGGGAAATATGGTGTCATCTTGTCTCACTCCCTTTCCAGATTTTATGTGTGCTGTATTCTCAAACAGCCGAATCTTTGCACTTGCATTTTCATATATATATCCTGTATATATTCACTATCTGCCAACAAGTATGTGGACACCTGTGATAGCAAAGGAAAACAAAGTTTATTCACCTTCAATAGTTGGTAGAGCCTCCACGAGCGGCGATTACACCTGCGACCCTCCGGGGCATACTCTTAACCAGGCGTTATACGACGGCTAGCGGTATTTTCTTCCACTCGTCTTGGAGAAGACAGGTCAGTTCCTTCACCGATATCGGACGGTGGGGACACCCCTTAAGTCGATGCTCCAACTCGTCACAGATGAGCTCGATAGGGTTAAGGTCCGGGCTCTGTGCAGGCCATTCCATTCACTAAATCCCAATGTCAACATACCAAGCCATGGTGGACCTCGCAACATGACAGGTGGCACTGTCATCCTGAAAGTAACATGGGTCAACCCCGTACAACCACCACAACGTAGGAAGCGCATGGTCATCCAAAATGGTGCAGTAGGTCACGGCGTTGAGTCTACCAGGAATTGTGACCAAGGGTCCAGTGCCATACCAGGAGAAACACACCCATAGCATAATTCCACCGCCGCCGAACTTCACAGTTGGCACAATACATTCCGGCGGGAGGCGTTTTCCAGTCAGACGTCAAACCCAGACCCTGCCATCTGAACGGTATTTTGTGAACCTTGATTCTTCTCTCCAGATAACCCGTTTCCGCTGTTCAACGGTCCACTTTTGACGTTCTTTGCACCACGTTAGCCGAGCAGCGCTATTGGACTTGGTGATCAAAGGCTTGTGGGCGGCAGCACGTCATTGATAACCGAGCAGATGGGCTTCCTTACGGATGGTATTCACCAGAAAAACACTCCCGGATGCCTGTTGAAACTACTCGTGGATGTGGCCCATTGATTTGGTGCGGTTCTTCCGAATTTCTCTGGCCAGCACCCTTTGGTCTCTAACTCCCTGTTTTGTGGGTCTGCCGGGTTGGGGCACATTCCGACAGTCACCTCTTATCTTCCACTTGCCAATCACGTAGGCCACTGTTGATTTTGGGTACTTTAACTCGCTTGATATATCACGTATGGATAGGCCATTTCTGTGATACCCGACGATTACACCTTTCTCGAAATCGGAGAGCTCCGAACTGCGTGGCATCTTGCATGCGACTGGTTGCGCATATATATATATATATATATATATATTTATACGTGTGCTTATATACTGCCAAATTTTGTATGCGATTTTGAAAAAAGAAAATTAACCGTAGATGGTCTGAACGCGAAAATATTGTAGACATTTGTGTGTTTTTCAGCCGTGCACTGCATTAAATACGTTTTTTGAACATAAAGATATAAAATATTACAGATTAAAAATAAAAAGAAACTGCTCCGTTGGGATACATGTTACCTGACGAAAAACAAATCATAATTCATTTCATCGGGAAATAGAACGCTTTCTGTTTTGGAAAGATAATGTGTGCACCTTCAAGATAAATATATGACGTGCTTTCATTGAAGCCATGCTAACAAATAATTTGCAATGTTTCAGCATACTTTATAACGAAACGTATTTGTGCGTTTTTTAGATCTGCTAATGCAAATATTTGAAGTACGGTTAACACAATACATTTTCATAACTGATTGGAGGTGTGGCTGCCGTTAACCCTTTAATCACTATCAACCTAAAATCTGGCATCACTCTAAATCCCATAAGGCCAGAAACTGCCTTATGTTTAACTGCTTTGTTTAATAACAACAATGGTGACTGACAGTAGCTCCTGATGATCCATCATAGGTCGTGCAAATTTAAAGAACAGGTATCGGTAGGATATCTGACTCACTCTAGGGAGGTGTTTTGGGAAGCTATGGCCTTTTGTATGTACTGGCGTTTTGGGCGTTATGATCGTTAAAGGGTTAAGTGGGATTATATACTTTACTTTGCTTCATTCATCGCAGCATACTACGAAAATGTTTAACATATTTCTCTGTCTACCTGAGCACAGTTTTGTTTTTAAAAATCTAACAAATTAGGTACACCTTTCTAGAACGTTTATTTGAATAGTCCGGCAGATAGATTTTATTTCCTCTTGAATATCTTTCTGGATTTTAACAAATAATTGTACATTGTTCTTCGAATTTCACCCTAAAACTGGAAATCTCAGTTTTTATTTATTTACGAGAACGCTTTTCCCTTCATAAAACAATCTGCTCATAACGTATTTCTATTCTAGTTTTAAACAATTTCTAGTTCAAAACATTTCGACAGCATTAGATTTTGTTAACTATGCACATTTAGTTTCGCAAGTTGACGTCTATATACATATTTTCGTTATTTCTTATTGCGCCTCGCGATTAATTTCCCATTTCAAACCATACGTCACAATCTACATGATATTTTCAGATTATCTCTTTTCTTTCCTGTGAGTAATTGAAATATGTTTCCAATAAAAAAAACATTTCTGAAAATAATAATTTTTACAATATTTTTATTCCAAATTATTGCTTCATGACAATATAGATTATTCTCTTCTACAACCGGAATGTCAGATTTTCCAAATTTCAAATGAAGATTTTAACACTAGCGTCAAACATTCTCTGCCGTAAGATGGGTGCACATTTCTCGTTGGGAGTTTTTAAATATTTCAAATAATAAATGAAGGTGATTTAACTGTTCTTTAGTTAACGCACAAAACGGCGTTTAGGGACAAATCTAAATTTTATACGTAGCACTTTGGGGGTACAATTTATGTTCATTAATTTTTCATGTTTGTCCAGTGACATATTCCATGCGCCGTTATTAAGAAAACGGGTGCAAAAATTTGCGCTATTAAATAATTAATAATGCACCATCATTGAAGAAACTGTTCTTTAAATATTTAGAAACAGCAATTTTAGAAATTTAGGAAATAATATCAGCATTCGTACTCTCTTTCTCTACTGTTTTCATGTAACCCAATGGTATAATAGAAGATGAAAATCGAAAGGTGTACACAGTATTTTTACTAAAAACAAATTTAGAAAAAATTGAAATTAATACCAGAACTGGTACACGAAATAGGTGAATGGCCAATATACCGTATTGGCTCATATGTAGTCCTCACAGTCAGTCGGAATAATCTTTAAGAGAAATCATCTGACATACATACACATATTTAAGAAACGAAGGATCTCTGAGCATTTCTTTACAAAGAAAACTACTTCACTTAGTACAGCAATTATTTTAATAATTTTTTAATTCAGTTTCGCGGTTAACGATTTCATAGTCTTATTCGCTGACGCACGTTTTCATGATCTTTCCAAACTATACCGTCTTCAGTGTATTTCATTTCGTCTGAAAGGCAACATATTTGAAGACGTGGTGGGTCTTTGAATCAATAACTGCTAGAGTGTTACAAATACAGAATCGATACTTTATATTTCGGTTGTTACCCTCTGAATCTCAGTTTAAAATCCAGAGAATTATCCTCAAAAGCTAATTGGTCCGAACGCTTATTAATTTCCCAACCTCAGAAAAAGTAAAGTTTTACCATTGTTGTTCCTTGGACCTGTCTTTCAGAATGTCTTTACACAGTTAACTACAACAAAGAAAAGTACGGAAGATTTGCACAATTCCCTATTTTCATCGTTCCTCATTTAGATTTTGCCCTTCAATTAAATTTTTGATAAGCTACTCATATAGTAGAATTCAATTTATGAAGATGTTCTGTAACCTTAACAAACAAGTCACAACACAAATTTTCAGTGTCTTTTCTTGAGAAACATCAAAATCAATACTGTGTACAAATATTTTCAAAACACCTTCGCCTACTATACTATATGTGTACGTACCTATGAAGGTATACGTAAAATATATCCGTAAAAATTTAGCTTATCGACCTTGTGCGACTCCTGAATGCATTTGTACTGCCGAACTCCCGAAATGGAAAGGAAGTAGTTCCCAAATTCACCACCTATACCAATCAATAATATGAAGCCCAAGATTACTTTATTAAAGCCTACAAAAAGGCGTGAATAATTGGATAGTCTCTTAGCTAAAGGTTATTGAAACTGACAGCTTTAGAATTTTAGTAATCCAGTTAAAAAGTAATAAACTGCTGATAAACTTTTGTTGAAAATTTCGTATGGTTATTTCAACGAAAAATACAAGTAGAAGGATGTTTCCTCTGACCTTATTACAGGGAACTTAAATATCTTTCTTATAAATGAAAGCCTTAGGGGTTATTTCGTCTTATGCGTATAATAGGTAATTTTACAAGGATCTTTGAAATCTAAGAAATTATGATGCATCATCATCATCAAGATTTTCTACCACCAAGTGGATTTCCTCGACCATGTAGTTCAGCCAGGGACTTCCTGCACTTCTCTTTATGCAACGCCATTTCTTCATCCAGTCTTTTATATTTTAAACTTGATTTAATCTCCTCCATTCACTTTCTCCTTGGTCTTTCTCCTCCCTCTTTCCTGGATCATCCCACACTATCGGAATTTTTGGAAGTATTTTTGATGACATTCTGCTTACATGGCCGAACCATTGCAACTTCTGCATTTCAATAGATTGAATAAAGTTTACTAAAACGCTCATAATACCTGGAAATTTTGTATTACGCACTTTTCAACGTCTGAATTTTCTTGCAAACGTCATTAAAAGTCCATTTCTCCAGCTAGTGTTTGTTGTCGATGTCTTTTATTCAATGTCCACGTCTCCGCACCATATCAAATGATGCTCTGTACAATCTCATAAAATATGCGTCTTTTTACACTTGAAAGACTTTGCTGCTCCAAAGAACAGGATTCAAAACAGAAATAGCTTTCCTACCCTCCACAGTTTTCCGATCAATGTCATGATAACATGTACCATTCTGATGTATTATGGATCCGAGGAATTTAAGTTCCTCAACCGTTCTCAACGTAATGTCATCAGATATTTCATTGAAGTCTCTGGGATCACAGGACAAGTGCTCAATTTCATTTTCGTTAATTTTAAATCCCCAACGTCATATACAGAGGTCAGTTGACGAAATATACACTGAAAAGACAGATTATTGCGTACACCCGGTGAAAATACGCAAAGCCGCAAGACAGCAGCAAATCATGGTGTGCAGGAAAACCGGTTATAGCTATAAATAGAATAGGTTGGTACGCACAGGAATTCATTCTGTCACGTGCCCACACAGATCCAGAGCGATACTTAAGTGCGTTTGATAGAGGTCAAGTCGTGGGGGTCAGGAAGGCCTGATTTTCAATAAGCGCAACAGAGAAATGGTTACCAATTCCGCGGCAAACCGTAGCAAGTGTGTGCCAGTAGTACGTGAAATCCGGCAAGACCGCTAACAGTCGGATGAAATGCGGTCCAAAAATGCATTAGATGATTGAAGGCACCGATAGTAATTAACCTGCATCGTACAAATGAAACGGAACGCTCGCTTTACAGCAAATCACGTCACAATTTAATGAAGGAGCATTCACAAGCCTATAAAGACAATCAGTCGAAACATGGAACCACTTGGCTTGGCATTCGATGACCACATCGTGTCTCGATATTAACGGCAGAGCATCGCGTGATTCGGCTGGAATTTTCGAAGGCCAAACGAAACTGGAGCATGAGTATACTATAGTGTCTGTCACTGATATACACTATAGAATAACATATTAATGGTTGGATTAGTTCTTTAGATGAACTATCCGAACGTAAGTTGGAGCATGGATGATTGGAAAGGCATCGTATGGTCTGACGAATCCCGTTTCACATGGTATCGCGCAGATGGAAGGCAGCGTATGTAGTGTTGACCCCATGGAGCTATGGAACACGCATGCCAAGTTGTGTTTCTACAGTCCGGTGGATGCAGGGTAACTGTTTGTGCAGCTTTCACGTATTCCAGCCTGGATCCCTTGGCATCTCTGGAGTTTTCCGTCACTGGTTCCAGCAATGTGGAGCCCCTGGCCGACCATCTCCACCCTTTTATTACGTGCATCTGTCCGAATCAAGTTCCTATATTTCAAAAGATAACGCTCTACCCTGTCGGTTCCGACTTCCGACCGACTCGTTGCAGGAGCATAGCAGTGAGCTTACCACAGTCGCACGGCTCGCTCGCTCACCGGACATCAACCACACAGCGAATTTATGGGACATATTGGAACGAGCTGTTAGTGATTAACTATCCCCAAATACATCTACGCTTGCTCTACGGCAAGAACTCTTAGATTGTTGTTCAGCGTTACCTGAGTCTGTGTTTCGGAAATTCATTGCTACCGTATCACGATGTTTGGATGTTGTCCTGCGTGCAAAAGGTGGTGTGCACGCTATTAAATGGTTATACGTAATAATTCGACCTTTCAGTGAATAAATTACGTCATCCTTATTTTCTGCCAAGACGATTTGTTCATCTACAAACAGCAAATGTTACACGAAATTATTTTGAATCTGTAACCCAAATTTCTGCACTTCGCTGACTGTTTTCTGAGACAAACCTCAATGTAGATCCTACATTGTGTAGGGGATATACAGTTTCCCTGCAAGAGAATTCTGCTACGTACAAAACCTTTGATAGTTGTTGAGCATACTTGATAATACATTTATTGTCACTCTATATCTCTGGAATAACACTGATTATATTTCTTCACCAATATTTGCGGTCTTCAAAGCCTTCCAAATTAGTATTAGAGGAAACTGTCGTAAGCCTTTTCGAAGTCAATGAATATTAATTTCATACCTCTCAATTTCCCTTTTTTTCTATGATCTGTCTCATTGTAAATATATAATCTATAGAGGAGCTACCAACAGTGAATCCACTATGTTACTAAATTATTTCATACTGTTTTTTAATACTTATTTGAAAAATTCTTCCAAATGTTTTTATAAATTGGTTTGTTACACATATTCCTCTGAATTAGAATTCATTCACTAATAAATTTTTAATTTGTTTTCCTTTTTAAGAGATATTTTTTATCATCATCAAAACTCAAGCTTTAGCATGTAGGTGCTTCTCAACTGCCTTCCAAATATGTAAATAATCACAAACACACTCCTCCCCTCAGTCCTTCCTTTTTGTGTCTGATAGAACTTCGATATCAACCTCTTGCAACCCGCCAGGCAGCAAGTCTATATTATATGTGAATCCTTGGATATTGCAGCATCCAAAGTTCCATATCCGTGTACGAGATATTTTCCATGAATATAGTCTGCAATTATTTCTGTTTTATCTTTTAGCATTTATGAAATGTTTAAGGGGGACGGAGAGCTTGCCGGTCGCACGCTTCCACACCCACATGCACTCCCAAGGTTCCCTTCTTAGGCTAATCGATCTCTTTAAAACTGTGGGGCTTTGGTGGCCATACCAGGAGTAAATGCATAACCCGGTATAGTTTCCAGGTTCATCGTAATATAAAAGCCCCCGCTACAACAAGGTGAAGGAGGGCACCATGGGGAGGGGGGACGGTTGATTACTATTGTCACAAATATAAGATAAATGTTCTTTGTCCTACGGCATCGGACTCTCCTTCCATTTAACCAAATGTCCTCCTATGTTTAATAGTATTTAATTTCCGTCATCAACACGTCGTTAACACCACACACTGATCACATACAATTTTATAAATTTTAACAAAACCATGAGATTCCCGATATAAATTATTCACGACAGGCTGTTGTCGCAGCGGTTTCATTTCTACATAATGCCTCAACACAGGCGAATTGTAACTAAGAAAACTACTGTCTAGTAGGCAACTTTGGCAAAATTGTTTCTTCATATATAGAAGTTTTCAAAGAAAATAGTGAAAACTTATAAAATTCCCCTTTCGAATGGAATAATATCCACAACATTATAGCTAAGTCAAGTTTTTTAAAACACATTTTACATGTACGTCATGAAGGAAGAAGTGTGGTTCTTACTTGCTCCAGTGAGTTTGATGCATATCAGAATCTTTGATTTCCGAAACGTTAAACTTGGTACGAAAGGAAATTATTTCATGTCACGTCAAACGGATTTACATTACGTCTTACGACAACTAGATTTTCAGATAAAGTGCGTGCTCCGTCGTAAGCACCGAATCTATGTTATACTTTAAACAAGCTTTACGACAAGCTTGTCCAAACAGATGCGCGTGGGCCGCATTCGTTCTAGGACGGTTAGGAATGCGGCCCAACACAAATTCATAAGCTCACTTAAAATATTATGAGGGATTTTTGCGGTTTTGTGTAACTCGATTACGCGGTTCTCGAGCGCGAACTTTGTAGACTGACCAAACGGAAATGAATAATCAAAGTATGTTACGTCCACAAATATCGAAGTATTATCCGTAATTCGCATTATAATTGAACAGTTTGGCCAGAAGAAACGAAAAACTGGTAAAATTTACAAATAAAAAAAAAGCGAGAGGACAATTTAGATTTTTCGCAATAAAATGAATTGTGACAAAGAATTTAAGTGTGTATTATGTACTAGGCATAGCGCCGCCGTACACCGTACGCCGTCGCTATTTGTACGTATGATTGCCTTCATGGCGCTGTGTGGCTTCCAGTGTGTTATCTTCCAAGAATAGACAGTCGAATTGAACCCATGAGACGTTAAGCGTGCTTGTGACGACTTGGCGAGTAAAACGCAGGTATTAGACAATAAATTGTTATTTTTTAATATTCCTCCATGGCTTCCAAAACGTCTCAAAAGAAAACAGAACCCGAAAACAAAAAGAAAAGTTACGGATGAAGGAAGATTGTTCACCGAAAAGTGGACAGCTGACTACTACTTTATCGAGGTAAATAGTAAAGCACTCTGTTTAATTTGGAGAGAAGTTGTGCCAGATTTTAAAGACTATAATTTAAAAAGCCATTAAATTGTAAAACATACTACCAAATTCGGTGCGTATAAAGCAATGTGTCGTAAGGACAAAATAGCTAACAGAGAACAGTCTGTCTTCTCAACAATTTAAAAAAAAATGTTACAACTCAGAAGTGATGAAAATAACTGCAATGAATATAACTGTAATACGTGTTGAAGGTAACATTAAAAACACATGGCAGCTAAACATAATGCACGATTGCAAAACTTCCGAACACTAATGACAAGTTTAAAACCGTCATCAGTTGCTAAAAGCATTTATTGATGGTAAAAGTGAAACAATAAAATCATTAGCTGTTCATGGCTTCCTAGAAGTCCATTATCAGATGACATAAAGAGACAGCTTTAATGGAGGTAACATACACTCACGGACAGTGAAAGCTGCGCAGCTAGAAGAAAACATGCTACAACCGCGAAATTTTGCAAATAGCTAGAGTGCGTGCTGGTGTGCAATTGCGCATGACCGCACACTCTGTAGTGGCGCGGAAAGCACGAGCCGGCAGCCTTAACAACCGGCGTGTAGTCAATGCCCCACTAAAGCAAAAATACCGCCGATGCAAGCAAGAGTACATAGAGAACAAAATGCCAGCTAGACGCAAAAAACTTCGATTTAGGGACTTTGAGCGAGGTCTGATTATCGGGCTGAAATCCGCAGTGTGATCGCTCCTTACAGCTCGCTATATGGATCGTTCTGATCATACCGTTTTACTGTGCTGGGAGCAGTTGAGACGTAACAACACTTCCACACGGCGGGGCGGGTCCGGACGTACCAGGTCGACCACCGGTAGAGAGGATCTACGGATCGGGCGCCAGGCACGAATGGATCCCAAGGGGACCCGATCCACTGTTAAGGCAGATGTAGCGGCTCCTATGAGCCTACGAACAAATTCCTGGTGTCTCGCGTAAGTGAAGTTGTGATCCCTGCTCACCTTACGTGGGCTGCCATTAACACCGAATCATCGGCGGCTCCTTTTGCAGTAATGCCACGCCAGAACGATACAAATCGCCACAGACTGGCGAAGTGTGCTGTTTAGCGGTGAGTGTTGCTTCGTTTTGAGGACAGATGATCATCGTGTCCGGGTGTGGAGGTCCTCGGCTCAACCGCAGAATCCCAACTTCACTATCGAGGGCAGCTCCTACCCCACTGAAGGCATTATGGTCTCTGGAGCCATTGCCTATGATAGCCGATCATCTCTAATGGTGGTACGTGGATCGTTGACGGGCCAGCGGTCTGTGGATGAGATCCTACGGCCTCATGGGTCTCATTCATAGTCGGGACTCGTTCGCTATACCAGAAGGATAATGCCCTCCCGCCCACGGATCGTATTTCCAAGCACTTCGTGCGTCATTTCCAGGCACTTCCATGGCCTGCGCGAACCCCGGACATTTCCCTTATTGCGCATGAGTAGGAACAGTTGAAACCCCAGCTGCCGCCGTGTCGTACCATCCCGGATTTGGAGCACACCGTCCAACAGGTGTGGGCCAGTCTGCCGCACGATAACATCAGACGTCTGTTCGCCTCCATGCCGGACCGTATTACATTCTGTATCGCCGCACGATGCAGTGCGACTTGCTATTGAAGATGGCCGGACTGTATGCCACACATCACTCTGTAATTGTCTGGCAGCTCTGATTTTGCCATCATGTTTATCATTCATCTTTATCATTACGTCCATAAGATTTTAGTTCAATCCGATTCTTCCTTCTTGTTGCGCAAATTTCATTGTCTGTGAGTGTAAATATCATCATCGCCGTCGTAACTTTGACTTGACATGTGATCGGGTAGAGACAGCGCCACCGCGGAAAGAACAATTTGACAGAAATAAGTATGGTTTCTTACATACGATTAGGTAGAATGAAATTTCAAGAGATACAAATTATCCATATATATAGGAAACACAATTAAATGTAAAATCCATGGTAATTATTCATGACATACGCTGGTTGTTGTAAAAATGGGAAACAGGAATAATCCTAAAAAAAGCATCAAAGAAAAATAAAACATACAATGTTATTATTGAGTAGATAAACGTCAGTAAATCTCAAATATATGGTATGGTAGTTTTTGTGCACTTATTTTCCCAGTATGAAGATACAGAAGTATGGGTCACGTTTTAACAGTTTACTTAAAATAATAATGTCCATCGCGATTCTTGATAGAAAACCTTATGGTTGGTTTGGTACCAGAAGTTGTTTCAACGCAAGTGTGATGTAGGTTGGTGTGTTAGCATTGCAACAAAAAACTCCTATATCAAGGATAACGCCATTTTCAGCAAGCAATGAAGATGAGTTGGTAGTTGGTGTTATCAATACAGTTGTTTCGTCTCAGATGAGAGAATGCATATCTTTGCTTACCAAACGTGCTAGTCAAGCTTGGAGGTTACCTATTTTTAACGTCGTATTAGTGCTCCTCTAATCGTGAAAGTAAATTACTCTTAGTAAAACACGTATAAACACTGTTAGGTACCTCATAATTCATATATGAGGGGGATACTATAAAGTCCTGCCCTAATTGAATTATGCACATGGTCGCGATCATTCTTAAGCAATGTCGCCAGGTTAGTTGTTCGGGTGCCAAAGTCAATTCCAAATCGACAGCACAGAATTTTTAAAAGGGGTGTATCATTTGGATGATAAGTCATTGAGCCCACGAATTTACGGTGATGTATTTAACTCGAAAGGGACGTTGAAGAATTCATTGAACTTTTTTCGGAGGATTTTGTTAACGGTGTTAAGACCTGTTTCGGCGTACGTATGTAGTCAGCAAGATTACTGAAATGATTAAAGCTGGATGGTGACGCTTCGTTCGAGTTATATTTCCAACTTACTTACTGTATTAGTAAATAACTGTAATCATATACTATATCATTGTACTTCACTCTAGTTATGTTTTATTATTATCGCAGTCGCTCTAATCTATGCACGTGAAGCATTTTTCTTAAGTAATACGCGAACACGTCCTCATTAAATAGTCCTCAATGTATTACGTTTCTATTTTCAAGAAACTCGAATTTATGTCATTATACCACATAACTCATTACACTATCTCTGAGTAGGAATGTTTGCAAAATATGTACAGACTTAAAAAATTTGCTGTTTTCTTTCCAAATAAAGCTTATATATATATATTGTA
Organism: Macrothele yani; assembly: GCA_039090855.1. Classification (NCBI taxonomy): domain Eukaryota; kingdom Metazoa; phylum Arthropoda; class Arachnida; order Araneae; family Macrothelidae; genus Macrothele; species Macrothele yani. The sequence goes on from CM077033.1 coordinate 8,720,272, forward strand.
AAAGCAATACGTAACGTTTCAGGAGGGTGCCACATTAAAACATGACCTTTTACGAGGACATAAACGAAAGAGTTCATTCCAAGGCTGTAACAATATTACAAATGATTATTTTTTACAAAACCTGTACCAATTTTGCAGTACGAAAAATCAGATGTGATGAGAGAATGGCGAATTTTTTAGGGGTTCAAATTTCTTCTTTAGCGAACTTTAAATCGTTTATTGCTGTTGTAACGTGCTGCAGACAAAAACATGCAACTTAACAAAAACAAAATTTTAAAAATAATATATTTTCAAACATTTACTGAACCTTACCTTAATATTCCAGAAGTACAAAATACTTTTAGTTCTGCTGATACACTTGCATCTCCGATTCAAAATAAAAAAAAATAAGGAAAAAACTCGCACTCTGCCAGTATGTCTTAAAAGAAAAGTGTTTAATCAATGCTTTCTACCAGTGCTTACATATGGAGCAGAGACATGGACCTTAACTAAAAGAGACATAGAAAAACTGCAGGGAACTGAAAGCAGCAAGGAGAGGTGCATACTTGGTGTAACCAGGTGAGATAAGAAGAGGAACTTGTGGATCAGGAAAATGACAAGAGTGGAAGACATCATGATGAGCGAAAAATTCCTGAAATGGATATGGGTTGGATATATTGCCAGAAAGACGTACTACCATGAACAACCAACATTTTAGACTGGATTATAAGGGACAGGAAAAGACCAGAAGAAGACCACGTGGGATATGTGTGGATGAAATTCAATGCTATACAGCAGTGTTCAAATCACTAACAAACTGCAAGAAATATTTCCGATTCTCTTTTTGCAGAGAGATGAAGTACTTCCCTAAGACATTAAATAATTTTAGTGTTATGAAAAGTTTTGGTTTTGGAAAAAGGGCTATGATGAAAATGATAAATACATACTTGGTTAGATAATAATGTGAATTTTCTTTCATGTAAATTAGATAGAAATTATCGTTATTTACTTTTGCATTTAAGATTAAAAATAGCGTGAGCGGATTGATATTTAATTCGCTTATCTATATAGCAATATCATGTAGTGGATAGCACGGATCCACAAAATTGCCATTTTTAAAACTAAGTGCACTTAAATATTATATTCGCCAAGTAGTACCATAATGCGAATATAACAAAACTTCATACTAAAGGGAACAAAATATGTATAAAACTGATCAAATTTCATACAACATAAAATTGTATACCTCTCACGATTCAAAAAATTTCTTCTTGGCAAAGCAAATTTAATACTAACGGGTCTGCAACAAATGAGGACTAAAGTCACGATTACAATGTAGATTAGGACACTCGTTACAAAACATTTTTCATATCAAAATATTTTGAAGATTTTGCAGTAGTGATTCAATGTTGATTTCAAATGAACTGCAAGTATTCTAAAATTTGGGAGACAAATATTTGTTGCAACTTTGCGTTTTGTGAAAATGGTGAGCAAAATGTGTTTGGTACAAAATTTCGCACTGTCATTCAGAAACAGACCTTGATTTCGTTTTCTTTAGAAACGGCAATACTTGCTAGTGGTTTATTTTTTACTAGAAAATTGCATTATCTACTAGCGAAAGTTGATCAACATTATACAAAAAAGAAACTTTAACATGGCCTTTTTGCATTAGTCAATCATGACAAATTTTGATTTCACCCCTGTAACTGTCACATTGTAATGCTGAAAAGATTAGAGATACTTAGATATAACTCACCTTTTCATGAACTAACAGATTAATTGTAACAACTTAATTCAAATGCAAATATTTGAAAACATTAATTTTATTTATATAACTTTATTCACAATATTCAAGAACACTATTCAAAATCTTAAGTTATTTTCCGTATCGCTGACGATCTCGGTTTCGGGTCTTTAAGTCATACCACTTTAAAATAGCAAGCCTGGTTTCAAACTTGTCGTCATATGAAACTTCAACCTCAATATCCATGAATGCGTTCAATGTTTGTGAGTTTAAACTGTCCCTCTAATCACCCTGGATTCTCTTCATGAAAATGAACCCACCCTCACATGCAGAAGTAGATAAGGTAAATGTGTGGATATTTCTATCAGTGTTAAAATGTTTTATAATGTTTGTACTTTTCACGAAATATTCGTTTCCAGAAAGCAGTTGTTCCTCTTTGTATGTGTCTAAAATATTCCACACGGCAATGCAGTAGCGCTTTACAGTTCACACAAAAATATTCAAAATTTTTCCAGTAGCAACTTTTGATATTACCCCTTTTTATCAAAAGCAAAATGCATTTGCTTGGTAGCAATTTGCTACCTACCGGTCGAAATCGAGCCCTGTTCAGAGATTAAACCCTTCTTTATTAAAATCATAAAAGTATTTTGTTAATGACTACACATAATACAAAGAAATTCATATTATGTAAATTTCGCATAACTCTGTTCAAAATATATCATGCGCCGTATGTGCAAACATAATTGCAATTTTATCATTTTCACGGATTGATATTTTCTATAATAAATTCTATATGTTTGCATATTCCACGGATTTACTCTTACAATTCGATGAAGTTGTTTCTGCCTACCCCAAAAATAAATTTTTGTGGCATACAATGTTTCACGGCACTTTTATTTTACAATTTCGATTTTATATTCATAACATTATTGTTTCAAAAGTACATTTGAAAAACATAGGTATTCACACTCACGGCACAAAATTAAAGGTGATTCGTAGAGATTAAAACCACGTTTGTACGTTTTTTAATTGTACAGTTTTCTTGAATTCATGTAAAATATAACCCGTCCAGAATTTTTTGAATTGCCCTTAATACTACATTTGATTAGATATGCTGTTCGAATTTGCTTTCTTTTCATTAATACGTTAAATTGTGAAACTTCGGGATATTATATCCTATAATCCAACCAGACCAACTCCCTCTGTCAAACTCTGCTTTCACCATCCATCTTCCCCGCGAACTCTTTTTTCGGTTCGCGCGCTCTTACGCAGCAATGGTTGGTCAGTTCAATTGCACATTGCAGTTGAGGAAGCTTCTTGATTGACTGTGTAATATCGGAAACTTTCAGCATAACGCGTTCGCTTAGATTCCCTTTGTCTCACTGTAGTCATAGTTTCATAATCACGTAAAGAATTGTTTTATAAAAACCAAATATAAGTTTCGAAGCTATTGTTTTGTAAAAACCAAATATAAATTTCAAACTAATAGATAATCGTTACAAAACTTTTTTCATATCTAACACTCTGATGAAAACGACTTTAGTTGAAAATTTAGAGAAACCAGTTTCTCCTCTTACGACGATCATCACACACCTAAAGCGATCAAGAACATGGCACTGGTTTCATGCTCAGCTGCATCGAATTTTTGGATATCATTGTCTAGCAATGTTTGTACCACATACAGTTTTTAAAGTGCTGTGACACCATCCAGTGTGATTGAAAACAGAGAAATTGACACAAAAGAAAGTCGTAACAGAAAAACACATAACTCAACATTTTATTACACTGAAACTGCAAACATACTACAGCATTAACGACTTGGCAAACATCACCAAAAAAACGCCGTGTACCTTCTAGGAAGGATAAGTGCCCTGCTTCGTTGATATGTATTTTCAGTTACTCACAAATTTCAATTGAACATGTAATCGGGGTATGAATGTATTGCCTTAAAATAATGCTGTGTTTCTACAATTTCTGATCAAACCGGTGTATAGCGAGATTTTTTTCAACTCACTGTAAATACCCCAATGGTTCGTTACGTTTTTCTAAGTGCAATAAATCGTTTATTCACTATCGTAATCCGACTTTTCACTTAGATTCTTTGAAGATCATTCTCCAATTTTATCCTCATAAAATGTAAAACCTGCGTGATTTACGAAATCCTAGGAAATTTAATTGTTCAGTAAAATATTTGGAAAATAATTTTTATATACTATAAAACTTGTTTTGGAAAACATGCTTTGCCTAGAACTTCAGTATTTTGCATTTTGCCTTTAATTAGGCTGACGCCCAATAAAATCCTGAAATTTCGGTATATAAAATGCATTTCGATGCTTTCAATACCAACAAGGTGTCCTGAATTCGATTTTGATGGGTTTCATTCTGTATCTGTTGCGGGTTTTAACATAGGGTTTTAAATTATGACGTCATCAAAATGGCCGTCTTATCAATTCATTTTCTGTTATATTACAATAATCCATGCAGTGCTATCGTGTTTGGTGTCAAATTAAAGCTTTATTTCTGTAGGAATAATACATGCGTGCATTTTGATAAAATAACTTTTATGACGCCATAAAAATGGCTACCTTCTAAATTCATCATTTTACTGTTTTATTACAATAATTCATTTTATACTAGCGTGTTTGGTATCAAATTAGAGCTCTATTTATGTAGAAAACATATGTGGATGCGTTTTCGTAAAGTTACTTTTATGATGTCATCAAAATGGCCATCTTCTAACAGCGGCAGAGTTAGCAGTACTTAGCAGCATTAGCATTAACCTTGAGCAATATAATTTGAAATAAACATGTAGAAAGGTGCACCCTTATTTGCATCTCTCAGCAAATTAGAGTCTTACTTCACAATCAGTAACCAGGTCTCACCTCCGGGCGGTGGCTGCAGCGAGACCCACCCTACGCATCTCAACCATCCTACATTGATGGGTTATAGTCATCAAAGTTGTCGAATCATCACTGTCATCTGCAGTCTCCACAATCGATTTAGTATATGAATTTTCATATTCTTCACTTCCTGTGCAAGTGCAAAATGGTGTTCATGAAAGATTACTCATTTGGCACTTACGTCTATAAAAATTCGTTTCACTGTCACACTTGCAATTTATTACCTTTAATAGTTCATTTGGTGCTGCCGCAGTTCCTGTTGTTATAGTAATTGGTGAAAGAGATTTTGATTCGTCATTCTTCATCCAAGCATAATAACTCCAGTTACCATCAGGAGGACAATTTTTGGTTGTTCCTTCTTTCCAGACAAGTATCATGGCAAGAGAATGTGTAGAAACTGGTCAGTTTTAGGAAAATATATTGGCATCGAAATGGTGAGCTACAATTTGAACGAGACCTAAAGATGAATCAGCGATTGGAGCCACACCCCTTTCCATGACAGTATGTGATCGTGCAGATCCTTTGAAACAAAGGTACTCTTTAAACGAACAACTGACTCCAAAATCACAGAATCGTTTAATCATTTTTTTGTCTCTCAATACATTGCCAATGCTTACATGCAAGTGAGTGTATCAGTTCCGTACTTTGCTTGTTAGAATGTTTCCTATCATAATACATGATAACGACGGTGTCTGCTTAGGGTTTTCTCTAGTAACTTATTAAATAAGGCTCAAATTTGTTGAACAAACTTCTCTAGCAGCTGCACATCGGTCAATTCTAGTTTAGTATTGTTTTTTATTCACCATAAGTTCTGTGTTTCCGTCTTGGTCATGTTTGCTACTACCTGAATGGAATATTGGTCATCATCGCTTTCTTGAAGGTGCAGCCACTTTGTGCCGCCTTTTGAAACATAATCTAGTTTACATATCCCTTACACGATATTGTTGTTAGTTCACCTTTAAATTCCATATTTAGCTTAGATATTAATGAGTTACGGTTTAGTATGGTGTCACCCGCACTGTTATATGAGTTTTCAAGTTCCACAGATGACCAGATCTGTTCTTCATCTAAGAACACCATGTTAACAACTTGATCGTAAGCCACATCTTCTTTTGCTTCAGATGTTTGTTGCTGGTCAAATAGTACATTCCTAGGTTTCAAGAATTTGTGTATACAGTCCCTGTGGTATTTTCCGTCTGCTGCATGTAAATCTGACACTGCACCTTGTAGACCAAGACTAACTTCATTTGACAATCCATCAATCACTCCCCGCATCGCAAGTTTCCTTGATAGCGTCTTTAAAGGTTTTACTACCTCCAGCGTCTGTACAATCCTTTGTAGGACACTCACTAGCTGGACGCCATCTTCTAGAATTCTTGCTGCCCTCCTAGATTTCGCAGTTTTTCCACAAATATATGTACAGAGTTTTTGGAAAGAAATGCTGCCAGATTGACGTCCACATATTCGTTTAGCAACTGCCACTGTACTCGTGGCACTACAATTCGAACATTTCTTTACCTCCCCATCAATGAGAACTTTATTTGTATACGAGAACACACAAAACTTGTGATGTTTTAATTTGAGGTTCTTATTGTTTTCGAATTTAATTTGAAGTTCAACATGTACACTGTCACCAGTTTTGCTACTCGATTCTATAATAGCACGAATGCGAGCTTCACCTGACGTACTAAGACGGTCGTCTGTAACGGTACACTTAAAAACTCTCTCCGTTTACTTCCATCTTTAGCAAAACCGGAACGAACAAAGTATTTCCAAGTTTAACTGAAGCACTTGATATTAGTTTTATTATTTTTCAAACCAACTGTTTCATCTTATTAGCACAACTCCAATATTTCGGAAACTAGGTGAAAAAATAATAAGCAATGCGGTACCTGTACTGTGAATATCTTAAACTATTGTTATATTGCGGCCATTTTGATGACGTCATAAATTAATTTTATGAAAAGACATGCATATATAGCTTCGACAAAAGTAGAGCTTTAGGTGGAAGTCAAGTAATTTTGCTTCCTATACTTCCAATGGAAAAACGTCTGCACAGATTTTCTTCTTAATTAATGCGTTCCCAAGGATTAAAATTTGAACATCGGTTAAAATTACTTCATTTTATAACTTGGAATATTTAATATTTTCTAAAGCATAACCATAATTATTCAATCCAACTTTTGCTTGTCTACTGACGTCATCAAAGCACAGGTCGCGCCATCCGTTTTCTGGTTTCAACACCACCAAATGAAAAGTTATTGATTTTTAATATAATTATGGTTATGTTTTAGAATATTTCAGTAATCCACGTTATAATATTAAGTTATTTCAATCGATGTTTAAATTTTCATCCTTGGGAACACACTAATTGTGAAGGAAATGTGTACAAAAGGTTTTCCAATGGAAGTATAGGAAGCAAAATTACTTGACGTCCTCCTTAATTTGATACCAAACACGAGAGCACTTCATGAATTATTCTAATGTAACAATAAAATGATGAATTTAGAAGGCGGCCATTTTGAAAGCGTCATAAAATAACTTTTATTAAATTACACGCATACAAAATATAGTTTCTGCGTAAATAAAGTTTTAATTTGATACCAAACACGATAGCATTACATGAATTGTTGTAATATTACAGAAAAATAATGAATTTAGAAGGCGGCCATTTTGTTGACGTCATAAAAGTAATTTTACCTAAATACATTCATACATAATATAGTTTTCACTTAAATTGTGCTTTAATTTGATATCAATCACGATAGCACTACATGAATTATTTTAATACAGTATGGCAGTAAAGCGATGAATTTGGAAGGCGGCGGTTTCCACGGCGTCATAATTCAAAACGGTCAAGTGATGCACAGTGAACCACATCAAATTCGGATTCAAGACACAATCTTCGTATAGAAACCGTTGAAAAACATCTGATATACCGAAATTTTAGGTTACCTCAAGAAATGGTGTCCTGGCAACAGACTACATACATCGTGTTGCATCCAAAGGTTTCTTTCGTCCACTTCCAAGAGTGCAACAAACTGTTTCAACAAACGCTGGTATGGTTTGTCATTAATGGTTCTATCAAAGAAGAGTGGACGAATAACTCCTTTACGAGTCAGCGAGCACTAATCACGAGTTCTCCGCTGGTGAAACGGCTTTTCATGCTTCACGTGGGGATTTTCGGCACTCCAAATCCTGCTGTTTTGTCTATTAAGCCAGTCGTTTAAATGCGACCATGTCTCGTCTCTGATAAATTAAAAATCCAGTACCTGAATTCTCTCACTCACGAAATTACGGAATCAACGGCGATATTCTATTAATTAATTTCTATTCATTGGAGCCAAGAAGCTATTGCACAAATAGTATTTAATATGGTTGCACTTTTAAAAATTTTGTGGCTCGATGAACAGAAGATCTAGACACACCAATTTCAGCTGATAAGTGCCTTACTGACTTTCGATCTATCCCCGGTGGCTCACACTGTTCTCGCAGTCCACACAGCCATTGTTCTTGTTTCTTCCTTGTTATTCACGGAACTGTCTGTCAGAATTAAGTCAACACCCTAAAAATAAAACTCTTACTCGGAACTGTTCTCTCTTGTACTCACACCGAAAAGATTGTTGTATTGTAGTGCAAAAATTATTTTTTTTAAAACACAGAAAAAATACTGTTGTGCACATAAAAAGAATTTTCTGAATTAGTAATTCAAATTAAAGTGTAGCCGGTATGTATCCTAAAATATGCAGATTATTATACTATAGCGAAACATCAATTGAGTGGTATCAAGTATGACATTCATTGACTTCGTCCTTGACATTTAATGAACAATTTCCGTACGACTTCACTGCTTACCTTTAGTATCTTTTAGAAAAATAACATCCTCCTAGACAAATTTGCACAGCAAATTCACAATTTTGTTGTTATTGTGATATACTAAATTTTAGAGAGAACTTTGATTTCGTTTTTTTCAGTTATTTATTTAAAATATAAGTTAATTATAAACACGCATATAATATAAAGTTATAAACTTCATCGGTTTGTTTCTTTCTTTCAGTAAGGAACATTAGAATTTCTCCATGTCATCATCATTATCATCATTGTCAACCATAATCAATACACTGCTGGACGAAGGTCTCCCCAAGTTTCCTCCACAACGGTCTGTCTTGTGCCAGTCTCCTCATGTCACTCCCGCATACTTTCGAATTTCATCCACCAATCTTCCATGTGGCCTTCTTCTGGGTCTTTTCCTGTCCTTTGGAAACCAATCTAAAATTTCGGCTGTCCATCGATGGTGTGTCCTTCTGGCAGTATGTCCAGCCCATTTCCATTTCAGGGATTTAACTCTGATTATGATGTCTTCCACTCTTGTCATTTTTCGGATCCACCAGTTCCTCTTCTTATCTCTCCTGGTTACACCAAGTATGCACCTCTCCATGTTTCGTTGAGTTGCCTGCAGCCTTTGTATGTCTCTTTTAGTTAAAGTCCACGTCTCTGCACCATACGTAAGCACTGAAAGGATGCATTGATCAAACACTTTTCTTTTAAGACCTAATGGCATATTGCTCTTGGAAATTATGCTGTTTCTTCCAAAAGCTCTCCAGGCAAGTTTCGTACGCCGATTAATTTCTCCATCAATGTGACCCTCACTTGATATCTGCTGTCCAAGATAAATGTACGTGTCTGTTATCTCCAGCTTTTCTCCATCAATCGATAAATCTTCATTTCTTGTAAAAGCATTAAACATCACTTTTGTCTTCTGAAAGTTCATTTGTAATCCCACTTCTTTACTCTTGTCAGCAAATTCTTGGATTATAGTCTGCAGCTCTGATGGGGTAGTTGCAAAAATGACTATGTCATCAGCAAAACGAAGGTGGGTTATATAATCTCCATTAATCTTTATACCTTTGTATTCCCAGTTCAGTGATTGAAAGACATTTTCCAATGTGGCATTAAAGAGCTTCGGAGATATGGTGTCACCTTGTCTCACTCCTTTTCCAATTTTTATGTGCGTTTTATTTTCAAACAGCCGAAGCTTTACACTTAAATTTCATAGATGTTTTTAATAATATTAATGTGCTCATCTTCAGTACCGCAGGATTTCAGGGCCATTGTAACTGCTGATGATTTCACTGAATCAAAGGCTTTTTCATAATCGATAAAAGCCATGCACAATGGAAGTTCATATTCCCTCGCTCTATCAATTAGTTCTCTCAGTACGTGGATATGATCTATTGTGCTGTAGCCACTCCTGAATCCAGCTTGTTCTCTCGGTTGAGCCATGTCCAGTGTCACCGTTAAGCAGTGTGAAAGAACTTTAGTGAAGATTTTATAAACCACTGATAGGAGGCTGATAGGTCTGTAGTTTCTGAGATCCTTAATGTCACCTTTTTTATGTAGCAAGATCATTGTAGCGTTGTTCCAATCCTCAGGAATCTTCTCTTCAATAAGGCATCGAGTGAAAATTTGGGAGAGTACTGTTTCCATTTCTCCACTTGCTTCTTGTATGATGTCTACAGTAATTCCATCTTCTCCTGGAGCTTTTCCCCGCTTCATGTTCTTGATTGCATGTGCAACTTCTGCTGGAAGGACTGGAAGAACTCTGGTACTGTTACCTTTCATGATGTATGGAGTTCGTGTATCGTCCCCTTCATATAAGTTATATATAATCACGCATATAATTAAAAGTTAAAAACTTCATCGGTTTGTTTCTTTGTTTTAGTAAGGATCATTAAAGTTCCACCATGTAGCAGAATCTGAATTACAATTATGAGATTTTCGTTTTTGAGCGTAAACTGTGTTCAATTTGTTGAAATTTCGATTATTTGTCATCTGCGTGATCACCTGTAATAGTAGTGCTTCACAGAATACAAGTGTAATGCTGAAATTTTCCTTTAAGGAGAGGCATGCAAACAATACCTAGCACATCGCAGAAATACCATTAATAAAGATTTAGGACAATTTGAATTTTGCTTTGTTGTAGAAAAGGAGTATCAAGGTAAAAACTGTAAGAAAAGAATTGAGTTTTGAATTTCTCTTTATTGCTCTGTAGGCTTCAGTCTTTGTACACCGGGATTTCATTTCCATGTGGCATAATAGTCACATTATGGAATGCTTCATACGAGATTTTCATTAAATCCAGTTTGTGACTTCCAAATTACTTTGAAAAATATATAATGCTGTTCTTCATAAGCAATGAAAATATGAATCTCAATTTCTTTAGAGTGATGTTCACAATGTAACATATTACAACAAAACATGAAAAATTACATAACTCTGGACGAGTTTCTGTTCACAAAAGGAAAAGGAGAAATATCTGCAGTTTTGAATGGAAAAATAATTTTTCTATTGTGTTTAGCAACAGCCTGGTAATAATTCTTGAGAAATTCAATAAATAAATGTTTTTTGGGGCTGTCCCTCAATTGTTTTTTCCTCGGATCATTTAAAACGACAGCAGCTGGATGCTGTCGTTTTAATTTATGCCTAAGATTTGACGTATTGCCCAACGTTTTGTAATTTTTTCCGCGAAGACTGCATTTTGCGTAGACCTTACCCTTACCAAAAGAAAAAGAAAGTTGCGCAAAATATATTATACGTTTACCCATTATGACTGATTAATTACCTTCAACAAATAACTGTTTCATCACCTGATGCACCTATAAACTTCCAGTAGAAACAACAAGAACAATGCTTTTGACTTCGTCTTTATCCGACTAAAACGAACAACAAAGTGTAAAAACCAGATACCCTTACGGTTTACGCTTTTAATTACAGTTGGCTTTAGTTTCTCATTGTCATCATGTATCAATGTGGATGGCCTCAATGTTTTCGACACCAGATTAAATGAGGTGAAAATCAGCGTTTCTATCATCAAAGCCATCGGTGGAAGCTGAATAGTTTACAACATCATGATTTACACTAACAGCATTAAAAAACCTAAAACAATTGTTTGTTACAAAACACTGTCGATGCAGTATATATATATATATATATATGAGTTGGACAAGACTATCGATACTAACGAGAGTGCCATCGATACTACCTTCACCTCTACTTGTCATGCTCTAGCTTCAATACCGTTCGTCGAAGCTTCTTTCTAGAAAAATTGTTCGGTCAATGGTTGTACGATTTCTGATTTTTTTCGTGCTCCGTGGTTGAATACGAAATTATGTTTAGTGTCTGTCACAAAACAAGGGACAAAAGAATCACCATGCGCAAAAGCAGAGGATGAGTACTTTCAGGTAATGCAATAACTAGAGCATACTAGAAAAGTTACCTATATGATTTCAAATGGATATCACGTGATTCTGGGCTTCGAACTTTAGTCTTTACACCAGGATTACCAAAAAATTTACTTTCTGTATTTTTGCCTGAATCGGTTTCAACTTTCATCTTTTGCAGCACATCAACAATGCAACGAAAAAAGTTCCTTTGGATATCTCCCGAATGTTATCTTACGATTTACAATTAATCACCTGATACGCTGTGCGTTGTAGCTTAACGTCTAAAATGAGAACGTTCCACCGAAGTATTTGCTTTGCTATCAATGACCTAACAATGATACTTGTTAAACTTTCCAATAGGAATATTGAGCACCGAGGACTTTGGATGACATTGAAGAACAATTATTTCAATTTCGTCTCATTATTTTTTATAAGAAATAGCCATTTTTCAAAGAAAATTCAAATTTTACATTACATTGCAAGACAAATAACTATTCAATATACTGGATATAAAATTTTACAAACGTACAGTAAAATCCCACCTTATTAATTTTGTTCAAATTCACATGTTTTTACTTCTTCTAGTTTGCATACTTATCGAAGTGGATACCGCAATGTGTCAAGAGTTCTTACAGTAAAATGTCAGAGAACTGTGTCGGAATTACGTATATCCATATATATATATATATATATATATATATATGCCACTTAGCTGTTTGTTGAAATTCGGATATTTTCTCCTTAAAAAGAACTATATTACGTAGTAAAAGATAACAACTAATTGTAGTATATTTCACTTTATGTTCATATATCACGTATCTCGATTTACATCGATCTTTGCTCACAACGTGAGCTTCACTGACATCCATCCCATCGGCACACAAGACTATTTGTACTTCATACTCCTTATGCTTGTCTCATAATGACAGCTTTGAATGGTCATCTCATGAACAGTGAATTTCCGTCTCCAATAATATTGCACTATTATGAAAATTTGTATAGTTACTTTATAAAATTGAGGATTGTAGGCACGAAATCTGTAAAATTCATTGGTAATGTAACATATTGTAACCCATTTAGCGGCCGATATACCTGAGCCAAATGGTGCATAAAATGTTTGCCCTACCCAAACAAAAATATTCACATAGCTGCAGCGTTCGCGAAAACTACGGCAAACAATTCCTTTTCCCATTCTGATCTCAGCAGTAATGACCATAAACCTGTCACTAATAATAAGCCATCTGTTTTAATTCTTTATTATCTGTTCATAACGCAATCAGGGATGGGAAAGGCGTAGTCCTTTTGACACGGACGTCATGCCACAAGGTACAAACAAGTGACCCAAACATCCCCCCCCTCCTTTCTTGGGTTAATCGCCATTGTTGTAGCCTACTTAGACAGTACTCAATCAGAAAGCATTAGTGCCAATGATCCGTTTAAGAATTATTGCTTCGTCCTATTAAGGGAAATGGGTACCTCCCTGAACTAGACGAGACAGATCAGTATGACTACTGCTGTCTCGTATGACTACTGCTGTGATCGAAAGTCAAATCGGGCACCTTAGTGAATGAGTGTCTTCAGTCTATCAGTTTACTTCCCGCTTCGCAACGCATTCTATATGTATCCCTGCTGACATTAATTTAGGGCATCCCACTTTAGATTCTGTGGGGGCATATTTGATGAACCATCTTTTAGGATGGATAACGGGTATTATAGCCCCGTATGATTATTGTACAAATATATAGAAATGAGTCATATTAAAAGAGAACTAGAAATGAGTCATATCAAAAGAGAACTAGAAATTAGTCACATGGATTTATTCCTACATTTTAGCAAAATGTTGTGCAAAGAGAACCATTTGCACTACATTTTTTAAGCCGTAAAGACTTACTGCGATGTGAGGAAGACGTTTTGTTAGACAAAATGAAACGCGTTAGGCTGAACAGTGTATTTTATTTTCCAGAAACGCCAAGGGACAGATTCTAAAAGTAATGAATGCAAATCGCATATATTATTTTTATTCATGCATATCATCTTATTATTTGCCGTAGGTCCTTCGTGAGGAAGGATTCAGCATTCGAAATAATATTTCGTGGAAAAACGCAAAAGGAAAGTATATTTATCAAAATGCGTAAGTAGTTTTTCTATGTATTATGCAATTTTCCTGATAAATTTCATAGTATTTTTTCTCGCCTGATTAAAAAGTATCCGGCCGCTTATATTTCCTCCTAATCGAAACAGAGTGCTGCTCCAAGACTACTGGATCTCGACTTTGAACTTTAGTGTGCATGTGTGATTTTTTTCACCTGGCAAGGGTTTATGCTATTTGTTTCCTGACGGTGAAGAACTTTCGTTACTCACAGCGTGTCCATCCCATTCTTGTATTGCACCGCAATGACTGAGTAAGCTGGGTAGAGAATGTGCATCATGTTTCAGTAGAAACTTAGTTTCATATCAGCTGAAGTAATTGAAATTATAACAAAGGCTTCTGTTGACAAAGTTATAGCTACGACAGGAATCCAGAAGTGACACTATCGGAGGAAAGGTTGATCAGCACCTGTACCGAGCAACGAGCGTTTAGGAAAGTGGCCAACGGGAAGAAACCCGAAATGATTGAGAAAGTGAGTGCTATTAAAAACACTGTAAATAAAACGATGAGAGAAATACCTGGTAGTTCTACTGCGCTTATGAGTTGCACTGCGGCGAAAAGGAACTCTCCTGACGCAGCAAGGTGGCAGGTAGCTGCAGCATAGTCTAATCAGATTCAGGAGTTTTTGGGGAAAAAATAGATCACAGATTTGTGCCATGCCTCGTATATCTGCTTTCGACTTCGGGCTGTTCTCTAAGATCAAAATGCTTTTGAGGAACAGATTATTTGAAACAGATAAATCATAAGAACGACAATAAGAACGAAACAGATAAATCAATAAGAACGACAATAAGAACGAAACAGATAAATCAATAAGAACACTTAAATTAACCCCATAAGTTGCAATAATTTGGACTGTACCTAGCTCACACAGTGGCAAAATACAAGCATGCACATTAAGTTCCAAAGTAGCGTAACAATAAATATTGGCAACTTGCTGCGTGTATTTTGGGTGCCAGAAATTAGGCCTGTCACATATCGAACACATGCTTTACACCCTTTTTTCAAATTATATATATTGAATTCATCATACACAAAAGTACTTTATTAACATAATTTATTATGTTCTAATTAGAACTATTCAGTGATATATGGGAGTAAAGTATTTTCATCTCTGACCTTCATATAATAAATTCAAAAACTTTCAGTTTAATATCAAGAAAAATATTTATTTAATTTATTAGTGCAAAGTGGCTTCTGGGAGTTTCCAGAAATTTCATATTATGAAAATGCCTCTGACTGGGCTTTAATTTTGAGTTTTGAGCGATGTTTTCAACTGAAATTATGTGTGAGAATCGAAAGGTTGTAATCGAGATATCTGACAAATCAAGATATTCATTGGAAATAATTATTCAAATGATTTCTAATATTAGAATTTACCGGAAGATGACGCAATGCCCTCAGAGCTGTCATCTGCGTTTGACAAATTGAGATATTCATTCCAATTGATGATATACGGTAGTTCTTTCTTTCGCTTCGAATTCGAAAAGTTCTGAACAAAATCAGCTACGCATTAGTACTAGGTTAAATTTCACAAGCATTAAGGCCGTATATTGAAATATTTCCTTGTTTCAATGCACACTAAAGTGCCAGAAAAATAGGTACACCAGTCTCATTATAACGTTCTGATTTCAAAGCAGCTTTTCCATACTTGTCATAGCATTAGTGCTGACTAAAATATTCACAAATCTTTGCTCGCTTGAAACTACTTGTGTCAGTAAAAAAAAAAAGGAATTGTAACCACTAATTCGTAAATTTTCATTTGCGTGATCTGTTCAATGGTAGTGAGAAAACAAAAACATTCTCTGGATTTTCTCAATTTTGTAATACATACGCGGTTATGTATAAAAGAATCAAAGAACACTGCATTTTCGATAATCTGAAATTCAAAATCTAACATGTAATCGTAAAAGCTGCATAACTGATATCATAAAACGATAATAACCACAATAAAATATCGGGGCTAGCGCATAAAATACAGGAACTTCAGATTAAGAATGTTTCTGAAACACAGTTTATCGATTCGCTGCTATCTCCCAGTGTCCTACAGCTTCACCGGACTTGTAGGTTTCTATTCTGGAAGAATGGGACTTAATCTCATAGTCTCCAGTGAATACCATCTTTGATGCATGGTTGAATGCGGTGATACTCGCTTTGCTCTTCTGAAAGAGTGGGACTTAACCTACAGTCCTTTGTGAATACCATAACTGAAAGTATAGTTTAGCGATATAAAAGATGCTTTGCTCTTCGTGGAGATCATATTTTTTACTGAAAACTGCGGCGCCATTTTTTTGTTTTTGGTGATTTCTGTAAGAAAAGCATGCCTCATTTCCGAGCTTTTTTTGTCACCGACAATTTGATCGCATATCCACATTGTAGTGAGTGAAACATACACTAGTACTCAAACTTAAGGCCACAACTTCGTCTTCACATTTGTGAAACACTGTACCTTTAGACAGACAATGGATTGATTTCTTTTCTTAAGTCCCCTACTTTGTCAATTTGAGTCTTAGTGTTCGTTTCATTCACTACAATTTATTAAATTATTAATTCCTGTTGTCAGTAGATAAAGTATTTGGAAAGAGAATAACCTTACACCCATTAAATATCTTTAAAACAGTTTAACAAAGGATCACATGAAATTGAATAATATTAACGTAAAACTGTCTCTTTGTGTGTAACCTACTTTTTTATGTATTAGTCATTTCTTAAAACGTCGTTTACCACTGACTACCTTCAAATGCCATAAAAGTGATTAAAAACTCGCGCAATATTATTTCTTGGTACAAGTTCACAAACTGGTGAATATGCACAATCATTCCGTTGGCATAGTCAATTCACCCTGTAAAACAACCTTTCATAAGCTTATTCCAGATACAATAAATGCTTCTTCAACCTATTTCTTTCGTTTTTGAGAGAAATTACATATACAGTTACGGAAAAATAATTAATGGCAACACTGGAAATTTCTGACGTTTTTGGATCTTCAGTGCAGCTACAAAAATAAATATGCAGACAATACTCACAATCATCATCATCATCATCATCATTGTCAACGATAATCAATCCACTGCTGGACGAAGGTCTTCCCAAGTTTCTTTTACAATGGTCTGTCTTGTGCCAGTCTCCTCCATGTTACTCCAGCATACTTTCGAATTTCATCCACCCATCTCACACGTGATCTTCTTTTGGGTCTTTTCTTGTCCCTTGAAATCCAGTCTAAAATTTCGGGTGCCCATCGATGGTCTGTCCTTTTGGCAATACATCCAGCCCATTGCCATTTCAGGGATTTTACTCTGACCATGATGTATTCCACTCTTGTCATTTTTCTGATCCACGAGTTCCTCTTCTTGTCTCTCCTGGTTACGCCAAGCATGCATCTCTCCATGCTACTTTGAGTTGTCTGTAGTCTTTATATGTATCTTTTAGTTAAGGTCCAAGTCTCTGCACCATACATAAGCACTGGAAGGATGCATTGATCAAACACTTTTCTTTTAAGACACAATGGCATACTGCTCTTGAAAATTACACTGTTTCTTCCAAAAGCTCTACAGGCAAGTTTTGTACGCTGATTAATTTCCTCGTTAATGTGGCGCTTACTTGATATCTGCTTTCCAAGATAAATGTAGGGTAGGTATTGGTTATCTCCAGCTTTTCCCCATCAATCCATAAATCTTCATTTTTGTAAATATTTAAGTAGAAGTAATGTAATAATATCGATTGATTGATAAAAGCTTGAGACAACCGATTCCTACATTTAACTTGGACAGTAGATAGTTGTTTGGTGTAACCATGAGAGATAAGAAGAGGAATTCATGGATCCAAAAAATGACAAGAGTGGAAGACATCATGATCAGAGTTAAATCCCTGAAATGCCAATGGGCTGGACATACTGCCTGAAGGACAGACCATCAATGGACAGCCGAAATTTTAGATCGGATCCCAAGGGACAGGAAAATACCCAGAAGAAGACCACATGTGAGATGGGTGGATGAAATTCGAAAGTATGCTTGAGTGACGTGGAAGAGACAGGCCCAAGACAGACAATTCCGGAAGAAATTTGGGGAGACTTTCATCCTGCAGTGGATTGATAATGGTCGATGATGATGAATGTGATAACACAAGACAATTTTAAGGCAGTAACTGAAGTCCAAAGAAATATAACTGTTATACAATGAAACGAAAACACGAAATTGCGAAGCTAATAACTCGGCTGAGCAATATGCAGCAGACTGAAGGAGTTAGCGAAATTAATAGTTATGAAACAACGACAAAGGAATATTGAAGAAAAAATTTGTGAAGGCAGGAAAATAGAAAAATAAAATAAAATAAAATTGAAACTGAAAAAACCCAGGTTGCCTTCATCAGGAGAGCAACAACCCATAGGAGTGGCTTTTATGGTATCAGTGTGCGACTAGGAAAAACCAATAGTCGACTGATCCTGCTTCCGAAGCCCCTAAATCCAGACTAGTTAAAATTGGAAACATCCGAATGTTAAAAAACTGTAGAAAACAAAGAAACGTTAACTCAACCGAAGAAAGTTCTTTAGCATATATTTTTTTCTAGTTTTTTAACACTCGGATGTTTCTCACTTAACTAGTCTGGATTTAGTGGTTTCGGGAGCAGGATCAGTCGATAATTGGTTTTTGCTAGTCGTTCACTTATACCTGAAAAGCCACTTCCCCGGTTCGTTGCTCTCCTGATGAAGGCAACCTGGTTCATCCAGTTTCAATTATAGTTTGTTTTATTTTTCTACGTTCCTGCATTTACAAAATGTTTGTTCGATATTCCTTTGTCGTTGTTTTATAACTCTCTCTTTCTCTCTATATATATATATGTATATCATCATCATCATCATTGTCAACCATTATCCATCCACTGCTGGACGAAGGTCTCCCCAAGTTTCCTCCACAACGGTCTGTCTTGTGCCAGTCTCCTCCATGTCACTCCCGCATATTTACGAATTTCATCCACCCATCTCCCATGTGGTCTTTTTCTGGGTCTCTTCCTGTCCCTTGGAATCCAATCTAAAATTTCGGCTGTCCATCTATGGTCTGTCCTTCTGGCAGTATGTCCAGCCCATTGCCATTTCAGGGATTTAACTCTGATCATGATGTCTTCCACTCTCGTCATTTTTCGGATCCACGAGTTCCTCTTCTTATCTCTCCTGGTTATACCAAGCATGCACCTCTCCATGCTTCTTTGAGTTGTCTGCAGCCTTTGTATGTCTCTTTTAGTTAAGGTCCACGTCTCTGCACCATACGTAAGCACTGGAAGGATGCATTGATCAAACACTTTTCTTTTAAGACATAACGGCATATTGCTCTTGAAAATTATGCTGTTTCTTCCAAAAGCTCTCCAGGCAAGTTTTGTACGCAGATTAATTTCTTCATCAATGTGACCCTCACTTGATATCTGTTGTCCAAGATAAACATACGTATCTGTTATCTCCAGTTTTTCTCCATCAATCGATAAATCTTCATTTCTTGTAAAAGCATTGAACATCACTTTTGTCTTCTGAAAGTTCATTTTTAATCCCACTTCTTTACTCTTGTCAGCAAGTTCCTGGATCATACTCGGCAGCTCTGATGGGGTAGTTGCAAAAATGACTACGTCATCAGCAAAACGAAGGTGGGTTAGATAATCTCCATTAATCTTTATCCCTTTGTTTTCATTGTTCAGTGATTGAAAGACATTTTCCAATGTGGCATTAAAGAGCTTCGGAGATATGGTGTCACCTTGTCTCACTCCCTTTCCAATTTTTATGTGTGTTTTATTTTCAAACAGCCGAAGCTTTGCACTTGCATTTTCATAGATGTTATTAATAATATTAATGTATGCATCTTCAATACCGCAGGATTTCAGAGCCGTGGTAACTGCTGATGTTTTCACCGAATCAAAGGCTTTTTCATAATCGATAAAAGCCATGCACAATGGAAGTTCATATTCCCTCGCTCTTTCAATTAGTTCTCTCAGTACGTGGATATGATCTATTGTGCTGTAGCCACTCCTGAATCCAGCTTGTTCTCTCGGTTGAGCCATGTCCAGTGTTACCTTCAAGCGGTGTGAAAGAACTTTAGTGAAGATTTTATAAACCACTGATAGGAGGCTGATAGGTCTGTAGTTCCTGAGATCCTCAATGTCACCTTTTTTATGTAGCAGGATCATTGTAGCATTGTTCCAGTCCTCAGGAATCTTCCCTTCATTATGGCATCGAGTGAAAATTTGGGCGAGTACTGTTTCGATTTCACCACTTGCTTCTTGTATGATGTCTACAGTAATTGCATCTTCTCCTGGAGCTTTTCCCCGCTTCATGTTCTTGATTGCATGTGCAACTTCTGCTGGGAGGACTGGAAGAACTCTGGTACCTTTCATGATGTCTGGAGTACATGTATCATCCCTTTCATATAGTTTGGAGTAGAAATCTTTCACTCTTGTCAAAATTTCGCCTCTATTTCTTGTTATAGAACCATCTACTTTTCTCAGAGCCATAATTTGTTTTCTTCCCTTACTGAGATGTCCCTTTGCTATCTTTAGGCTTTGGTTGTTTTCAATTGCTTTCCTCACTAGCTCACAGTTGAATTTCCTTACGTCTTCAGTGATACTTTTTCGTGCTGTCTTGCATAGCTCTATATATTCCACTTTGGAAGTCACATCTTCTTTAGTTGTCCTCATCTCTCTTCTTTTTTGCACCAACATTTTGGTTTTTCCTGATAATTTGTTTACATGCAACTTGTTCTTAGACCCAGCTAATTTTGTTGCTGTTTCCATAAGAGCTTTGGTTACTTTTCTGTTAACTTCAGAAATATCCACTTCTTCCGATGTTAGGCCTTCTAAAGCAGAGAATCTGTTCTTCAGTTCCAACTTGAAAGTATTATGGTGTTTTTTAAGGTTGGTTATGTCAATACATTTTGTTTGTCTTATGAGCTTGCCACGTTCCAGTTTAGTGTTGAGGTGCATCTTACATCTCACCAATCTATCGTCACTACCTGTGTTGAAATTGTTTAGCACACTGCAGTCTTCGATGACGAATTTTTTGTTACACATTTTTAAATCAATTTCACTTGTCGTCCCAATTGGATGTCTCCATGTCCATTTCCTGTGTGGCTTTTTCTTGAAAAAGGAATTCAAGATAGAAAAATCCTTCTGCCTCTGCAAACTCAACGAGAGTATTTCCACGCTGGTTTCTGTTGCCGTGACCGAATTTACCTACTGAAGTTTCATTCTGTTGCCGGTGCCCTATTTTTGCATTGAAATCTCCCATAATTATCTTCAAGTGCTGCTTACCTTTATTATTTAGATGACGAATTTCCTCATAAAATTCTTCAATTTCTTCTTCAGGATGACTTGTGGTGGGTGCATAAGTTTGAATAATCTGAGCCTGGTATCTTCTCGATAGTTGGATAACGAGTCGTGCAGCTCTGTCAGAGGAACTTTCAACTTCTACCACTTTATCCTTCAGTTTCTTGTTTATTATAAATCCAACACCACTAGTTCTGCCAGTATCTGTCCCACGGTAATAGAAGAGATGTCCACTTTTCAGTTCAATGAGATCTTCTCCTTTTCTCCTTACCTCACTCAGCCCGACGATGTCCCACTTGATCCTTTGTAGTTCCTCTTCCAATTCAAGAAGCCTTGAACAGAAGATAGGGAGCGTCCGTTGTAGGTAGCCAAGGTCAGCATCAAATGGCAGCCTAGTCCGGTCCTCCGGGGATTCTTAGTACCCTCTGCCTTCATGTCGCACTGGCCGCTGCCTTGGCCAGGTACATTCCAGCTGCCGGAGACTGACTGCCAAGATTTAAGTTGTAGAGTCATTTTGGAGGTGTTTGGCCATAACTCACCACGCTGGCCAAGCGGGTTGGTGAGTGTGGGATAGCATTTCCTCTGATCCCGATGGTATAGTTATACCGCTATTTGCTGTCGTCAGAGCCCATTTAGTGGGAACAGGATGCACCACGAGAAGGCGGGGTTGACATTTGTCAAGGAGAGGCTGTGATGTTACGCATCACCTGACCTTACATCCCCTCTCTCTCTCTCTCTCTCTCTCTCTCTCTCTATATATATATATATCATCATCATCATCATCATCATCATCATCATCATTGTCAACCATTATCAATCCACTGCTGGACGAAGGTCTCCCCAAGTTTCCTCCACAACGGTCTGTCTTCTGGCAGTCTCCTCCATGTCACTCCCGCATACTTTCGAATTCCATCCACCCATCTTCCATGTGGTCTTCTTCTGGGTCTTTTCCTGTCCCTTAGAATCCAATCTAAAATTTCGGCTGTCCGTCGATGGTCTGTCCTTCTGGCAGTATGTCCAGCCCATTGCCATTATAGGGATTTAATTCTGATCATGATGTCTTCCACTCTTGTCATTTTTCGGATCCACGTGTTCCTCTTCTTATCTCTCCTGGTTACACCAAGCATGCACCTCTCATGCTGCTTTGAGTTGTCGGCAGCCTTTGTATGTCTCTTTTAGCTAAGGTCCACGTCTCTGCACCATACGTAAGCACTGGAAGGATGCATTTATAAAGCACTTTTCTTTTAAGACATAATGGCATATTGCTCTTGAAAATTATGCTGTTTCTTCCAAAAGCTCTCCAGGCAAGTTTTGTACGCCGATTGATTTCTTCATCAATGTGACCCTCACTTGATATCTGCTGTCCAAGATAAACGTACGTGTCTGTTATCTCCAGCTTTTCTCCATCAATCGATAAATCTTCATTTCGTGTAAAAGCATTGTACATCACTTTTGTCTTCTGAAAGTCTATTTTTAATCCCACTTCTTTACTCCATTCAGCAAGTTCCTGGATCATACTCTGTAGCTCTGATGGGGTAGTTGCAAAAATGACTATGTCATAAGCGAAACGAAGGTGGGTTAGATAATCTCCATTATTCTTTATCCCTTTGTTTTCCCAGTTCAGTGATTGAAAGACATTTTCCAATGTAGCATTAAAGAGCTTCGGAGATATGGTGTCACCTTGTCTCACTCCTTTTCCAATTTGTATGTGTGTTGTATTTTCAAACACCCGAATCTTTGCAATTGCATTTTCATAGATGTTATTAATAATATTAATGTATGCATCTTTAATACCGCAGGATTTCAGAGCCATTGCAACTGCTGATGGTTTCACGGAATCAAAGGCTTTTTCATAATCGATAAAAGAAATGCACAATGGAAGTTCATATTCCCTCGCTCTTTCAATTAGTTCTCTCAGTACATGGATATGATCTATTGTGCTGTAGCCACTCCTGCATCCAGCTTGTTCTCTCGGTTGAGCCATGTCCAGTGTCACCTTCAAGCGGTGTGAAAGAACTTTAGTGAAGATTTTGTAAACCACTGATAGGAGGCTGATAGGTCTGTAGTTCCCGAGATCCTGAATGTCACCTTTTTTATGTAGCAAGATCATTGTAGCGTTGTTCCAATACTCAGGAATTTTCGCTTCATTAAGGCATCGAGTGAAAATTTGGGCGAGTACTGTTTCGATTTCTCCACTTGCTTCTTGTATGATGTCTACAGTAATTCCATCTTCTCCTGGAGCTTTTCCCCGCTTCATGTTCTTGATTGCATGAGCAACTTCTTCTGGAAGGACTGGAAGAACTCTGGTACTGGTACCTTTCATGATGTCTGGAGTACATGTATCATCCCTTTCATATAATTTGGAGTAGAAATCTCTCACTCTTGTCAAAATTTCGCCTCTATTTCTTGTTACAGAACCATCTTCTTTTCTCAGTGCCATAATCTGTTTTTTTCCCTTACTGAGATGTCCCTTTGCTATCTTTAGGCTTTGGTTGTTTTCAATTGCTTTCCTTACTAGTTCACAGTTGAATTTCCTTACGTCTTCAGTGATACTTTTTCATACCGTCTTGCATAGCTCTATATATTCCACTTTGGAAGTCACATCTTCTTTAGTTGTCCTCATCACTCTTCTTTTTTGCATCAACATTTTGGTTTTTCCTGATAATTTGTTCACATGCAATTTGTTCTTAGACCCAGCTAATTTTGTTGCTGTTTCCATAAGAGCTTTGGTTACTTTTCTGTTAACTTCAGAAATATCCACTTCTTCCGATGTTAGGCCTTCTAAACCAGAGAACCTGTTCTTCAGTTCCAACTTGAAGGTATAATGGTGTTTTTTAAGGTTGGTTATGTCAATACATTTTGTTTGTCTTATGAGCTTGCCACGTTCGAGTTTAGTGTTGAGGTGCATCTTACATCTCACCAATCTATGGTCACTGCCTGTGTTGAATTTGTTTAGCATACTGCAGTCTTCTATGACGAATTTTTTGTTACACATAATAAAATCAATTTCACTTGTCTTCCCATTTGGATGTCTCCACGTCCATTTCCTGTGTGGCTTTTTCTTGAAAAAGGAGTTCAAGATGAAAAACCCTTCTGCTTCTGCAAAGTCTACGAGAGTATTTCCACGTTGGTTTCTGGTGCCGTGACCGAATTTACCTACTGAAGTTTCATTCTGTTGTCGTTGCCCTATTTTTGCATTGAAATCTCCCATAATTATCTTCAAGTGCTGCTTAGCTTTATTATTTAGATCACGAATTTCCTCATAAAATTCTCCAATTTCTTCTTCAGCATGACTTGTGGTGGGTGCATAAGTTTGAATAATCTGAGCCTGGTATCTTCTCGAGAGTTAGATAACGAGTCGTGCAGCTCTGTCAGAGGAACTTTCAACTTCTACAACTTTATCCTTCAGTTTTTTTGTTTATTATAAGTCCAACACCACTAGTTCTGCCAGTATCTGTCCCACGATAGTAGAAGAGATGTCCACTCTTCAGTTCAATGAGATCTCCTTTTCTCCTTACCTCACTTAGCCCGACGATGTCCCACTTGATCCTTTGTAGTTACTCTTCCAATTCAAGAAGCCTTGAATCAGAAGATAGGGAGCGTCCGTTATATGTAGCCAATGTCAGCATCAGATGGCAGCCTAGTCCGGTCCTCCGGGGATTCTTAGCACCCTGTGCCTTCATGTCGCACTGGCCGCTGCCTTGGCCAGGTACATTCCAGCTGCCTGAGACTGAGGGCCAAGATTTAAGTCGTGGAGTCATTTTGGAGGGGTTTGGCCATAACTCACCACGCTGGCCAAGCGGGTTGGTGAGTGTGGGATAACATTTTCTCTAATCCCGATGGTATAGTTATACCGCTATTGGCGGTCTTCAGAGCCCTTTAGTGGGAACAGGATGTACCACGAGAAGGCGGGGTTGACATTTGTCAAGGAGAGGCTGTGATGTTACGCATCACCTGACCTTACATCCCTATATATATATATATATATATATATATATCATCATCATCATCATTGTCAACCATTATCAATCCACTGCTGGACGAAGGTCTCCCCAAGTTTCCTCCACAACGGTCTGTCTTGTGCCAGTCTCCTCCATGTCACCCCTGCATACTTTCGAATTTCATCCACCCATCTCCTATGTGGTCTTCTTCTGGGTCTTTTCCTGTCCCTTGGAATCCAATCTAAAATTTCGGCTGTCCATCGATGATCTGTCCTTCTGGCAGTATGTCCAGCCCATTGCCATTTCAGGGATTTAACTCTGATCATGATGTCTTCCACTCTTGTCATTTTTCGGATCCACGAGTTCCTCTTCTTATCTCTCCTGGTTACACCAAGCATGCACCTCTCCATGCTTCTTTGAGTTGTCTGCAGCCTTTGTATGTCTCTTTTAGTTAAGGTCCACGTCTCTGAACCATACGTAAGCACTGGAAGGATGCATTGATCAAACACTTTTCTTTTAAGACATAATGGCATATTGCTCTTGAAAATTATGCTGTTTCTTCCAAAAGCTCTCCAGGCAAGTTTTGTACGCCGATTAATTTCTTCATCAATGTGACCCTCACTTGATATCTGCTGTCCAAGATAAACGTACGTGTCTGTTATCTCCAGCTTTTCTCCATCAATCGATAAATCTTCATTTCTTGTAAAAGCATTGAACATCACTTTTGTCTTCTGAAAGTTCATTTTTAATCCCACTTCTTTACTCTTGTCAGCAAGTTCCTGGATCATACTCTGCAGCTCTGATGGGGTAGTTGCAAAAATGACTACGTCATCAGCAAAACGAAGGTGGGTTAGATAATCTCCATTAATCTTTATCCCCTTGTTTTCCCAGCTCAGCGACTGAAAAACACCCTCCAATGTGGCATTAAAGAGCTTCGGAGATATGGTGTCACCTTGTCTCACTCCCTTTCCAATTTTTACGTGTGTTGTATTTTCAAACAGCCGAATCTTTGCACTTGCATTTTCATAGATGTTATTAATAATATTAATGTATGCATCTTCAATACCGCAGGTTTTTCAGAGCCATTGTAACTGCTGATGGTTTCACCGAATCAAAGGCTTTTTCATAATCGATAAAAGCCATGCACAATGGAAGTTCATATTCCCTCGCTCTTTCAATTAGTTCTCTCAGCACGTGGATATGATCTATTGTGCTGTAGCCACTCCTGAATCCAGCTTGTTCTCTCGGTTGAGCCATGTCTAGTGCTACCTTCAAGCGGTGTGAAAGAACTTTAGTGAAGATTTTATAAACTACTGATAGGAGGCTGATAGGTCTGTAGTTTCCGAGATCCTCAATGTCACCTTTCTTATGTAGCAGGATCATTGTAGCGGTGTTCCAATCCTCAGGAATCTTTCCTTCATTAAGGCATCGAGTGAAAATTTGGGCGAGTACTGTTTCGATTTCTCCACTTGCTTCTTGTATGATGTCTACAGTAATTCCATCTTCTCCTGGAGCTTTTCCTCGCTTCATGTTCTTGATTGCATGTGCAACTTCTGCTGGAAGGACTGGAGGAACTCTGGCACTGGTATCTTTCATGATGTCTGGAGTGCATATATCATCCCTTTCATATAATTTGGAGTAGAAATCTTTCACTCTTGTCAAAATTTCGCCTCTATTTCTTGTTACAGAACCATCTTCTTTTCTCAGTGCCATAATCTGTTTTCTTCCCTTACTGAGATGTCCCTTTGCTATCTTTAGGCTTTGGTTGTTTTCAATTGCTTTCCTCACTAGTTCACAGTTGAATTTCCTTACGTCTTCAGTGATACTTTTTCTTACTGTCTTACATAGCTCTATATATTCCACTTTGGAATTCACATCTTCTTTAGTTGTCCTCATCACTCTTCTTTTTTGCATCAACATTTTGGTTTTTCCTGATAATTTGTTCACATGCAACTTGTTCTTAGACCCAGCTAATTTTGTTGCTGTTTCCATAAGAGCTTTGGTTACTTTTCTGTTAACTTCAGAGATGTCCACTTCTTCCGATGTTAGGCCTTCTAAAGCAGAGAACCTGTTCTTCAGTTCTAACTTGAAGGTATTATGGTGTTTTTTAAGGTTGGTTATGTCAATACATTTTGTTTGTCTTATGAGCTTGCTACGTTCGAGTTTAGTGTTGAGGTGCATCTTACATCTCACCAATCTATGGTCACTGCCTGTGTTGAACTTGTTTAGCACACTGCAGTCTTCTATGACGAATTTTTTGTTACACATAATAAAATCAATTTCACTTGTCGTCCCATTTGGATGTCTCCATGTCCATTTCCTGTGTGGCTTTTTCTTGAAGAAGGAGTTCAAGATGAAAAACCCTTCTGCCTCTGCAAACTCAACGAGAGTATTTCCACGCTGGTTTCTGTTGCCATGACCGAATTTACCTACTGAAGTTTCATTCTGTTGCCGTTGCCCTATTTTTGCATTGAAATCTCCCATAATTATTTTCAAGTGCTGCTTACCTTTATTATTTAGATGGCAAATTTCCTCATAAAATTCTTCAATTTCTTCTTCAGGATGACTTGTGGTGGGTGCATAAGTTTGAATAATCTGAGCCTGGTATCTTTTCGAGAGTTGGATAACAAGTCGTGCAGCTCTGTCAGAGGAACTTTCAACTTCTACAACTTTATCCTTCAGTTTCTTGTTTATTATAAATCCAACACCACTAGTTCTGCCAGTATCTGTCCCACGATAGTAGAAGAGATGTCCACTTTTCAGTTCGATGAGATCTTCTCCTTTTCTCCTTACCTCACTTAGCCCCACGATGTCCCACTTGATCCTTTGTAGTTCCTCTTCCAATTCAAGAAGCCTTGAATCAGAAGATAGGGAGCGTCCATTGTAAGTAGCCAAGGTCAGCATCAGATGGCAGCCTAGTCCGGTCCTCCGGGGATTCTTAGCACCCTCTGCCTTCATGTCGCACTGGCCGCTGCCTTGGCCAGGTACATTCCAGCTGCCGGAGACTGAGGGCCAAGATTTAAGTTGTGGAATCATTTTGGAGGGGTTTGGCCATAACTCACCACGCTGGCCAAGCGGGTTGGTGAGTGTGGGATAGAATTTCCTCTGATCCCGATGGTATAGTTATACCGCTATGGGCGGTCGTCAGAGCCCCTTTAGTGGGAACAGGATGCACCACGAGAAGGCGGGGTTGACATATATATATATATATATATATATATATATATATATATATATATATATATATTCTATTAAGAAGATACCTAAGCAAAAAAATACATATATAATTTTGACTCACACCAAGTACAACATAGAAAAGATTATGTATCTACCTGTGTGAGTAAAAGGAGAAAAGATAATAAAATAAAATAAAACAACTGAATGTAGAAGCTGTCGAGAATACTGAGCCTTGGCTTTATCAAGGACCAGCAAAAACTCTGCATTTTCTCACTTCCACAAAGACCTAGTTGGAAATGGGTTTCTGCAAGGCCATAGATGCAAGTAACATTCCCACCTAAAATTGTTTTAAAAAATATATATATGTCATGTCCTCCGCAGAGTTATATGACCTAGCACTAGTTAACAATTTCGCTTGCATCCATGAACCTTCCTGGCCCGACCCATGCTCTTCATCTGTTACTATTAAACAGAGAGAAGAAGATTAAAGAGAACTCAAGCTGTGAGAGTGACATAATAATTAGAAATAATTTTCAGCTATAACGAAATTCCAAGTTCGTTTGAGAGAGAATTTAAACCTGAAAAACAATGCAAAAGAAATCCAAATTTTTCATTGCAATTAAAAAAAGGAAATATTAATTTTTAAAAAACAGATTTTTGAAAGAAAACTTGAGTCTAAAACCCCCTACTCTACAACTTATGACAGCACGAAAACGAGAATAAGTTAAAGACAATAATTAACTAAAGAAAACTTTGTGAAAGTTATATGACTTAAACTGTTAGTTGCAATATGTACAAAGTATTTCAGCAGTGCTTTAAGTGCATAATTAAATAGTTATTAAGTACTTAACTACTTTGAAAATACAGCGCAAAGAAAAGGAACAAGCTTAGCCATCTGCTGTTCCTAGGTTCCCCAAAAGACGCGCAAAGTTACAAAGAAAAGAAAGAGTTAAAACCCGCAAAAATGTTAACAGACAAGCCAGTGCCTAAAAGCTGAAAAGCAAAAAATCAACAGAGAAAAAGTACATGAAGTACAAACATTGAACTTATAAAACCTAAAACCCAAATACAAGGAAGAGAGCTTACCTTTTGTGCGACGAAACTTTCTCCTCACAAGAGTAAAACATGGCTGACCTCTTCCGCCACTCCCTAGTCGCTGGGGGCAGTGTGGGTGGGGCTGATGGCCTCCTCATACAGAAAGAAACCAACTCGCGGAGATTTTAACCAGAGAAAAAAATATATAAACTTAAGACTGTGGATCTGTATGATCAGAAAGAGCAGAATTAACTCTCCAGAATACATGAGAAATATTATAAAATACACGAGTAGTGTATTTAATAATCTTTGCATGTATTAAATCACCTTAGTGAGCTTCTATAGATTAATCAGAATCTTATTAATTTTAATGTTGGTTTTACTATTTTTAGTGTAGCTATCCTAGTGATGAATAACTAGTTTTCTTTTTTATTTGTTTTTATTTTCTTTTATAAACTGATTTTTAAGCTTTTTTTGTGATTTTGTTTATATTATTTAATTTTTTGTTTTAATAGGACCTTCATATCCATAGCACTAAGGTTCCTTTAGGTAGTTAATAGGCATCCTCTAGCCAACTTCCTTACGGCTTTGATTGGTCAGAATCATATTATTAACTGTGTAGAAAATTAAAGCAGATGTGCCAACCTTACTCTATTATTCAGAATAATTTTTCTTAAAGTTCTTTTGATGAAAGAAGAAGGAATTTCGTTCTCTAGAAAACTATCTAATAGTTTTCTAGAGAACGAAATTCCTTAGGTTGGCAGATCTGCTTTAATTTTCTATACAGTTAATAATATGATTCTGACCAATCAAAGCCGTAAGGAAGTTGGATAGAGGATGCCTATTAACTACCTAAAGGAACCTTAGTGCTATGGATATGAAGGTCCTATTAAAACAAAAAATTAAATAATATAAACAAAATCACAAAAAAAGCTTAAAAATCAGTTTATAAAAGAAAATAAAAACAAATAAAAAAGAAAACTAGTTATTCATCACTAGGATAGCTATACTAAAAATAGTAAAACCAACATTAAAATTAATAAGATTCTGATTAATCTATAGAAGCTCACTAAGGTGATTTAATACATGCAAAGATTATTAAATACACTACTCGTGTATTTTATAATATTTCTCATGTATTCTGGAGAGTTAATTCTGCTCTTTCTGATCATACAGATCCACTTCGCCAAACGTACACTAATACTCAAACTTTAAATCTTTGTTGCTTTAAAACCTCCGGGAATGGTGACTTTGACACATTCCTGAAAAGCTTCGCGAATGTGACTAAGTGAATTCGACGAAAGCAATGCAAAAATTGCCCGGATAACTAGGGTGCACAAGATTACAGTTGGACGGCAACTGGCGAAGATCTGTGATATTGATCGAATCAAGAATGGCAGGATAGGTAAATATGGCCAAAATAAAGACAACTCCTAGAAGTAACAATGCGTTGAAACGGTTGTGTCTGCGAAACAGGATCATATCGTCAGCAGTTGTCTCCAAAGATTTGTGGGAGAGCTGTGGTAAAATTGTTTGTTCCCGAACAGTGAGAAACAGGTTACGTTCGATTGGTCTGACGTCTTATAAGGCGGTAAAAAAGCCGTTGTTGACCTATGTACAATACAAGAAACGTTTACAATGGGCAAAGGAACATAAGGATTGTAACACTGATAGGTGTCGTCAAGTGTTATTTAGTGATGAGACAAAATTGAACATCGACGAAAACATAGCGGGGTGTCAAGTGTTTCTACGAAACGACGAGGAGATGTGCAAAAGAACATAAGGATTGGAACACTGATAGGTGTCGTCAAGTGTTATTTAGTGATGGAACAAAATTGAACATCGACGGTAACAAAGCGTGGTGCCGAGTGTTTCTACTAAATGATGAGGCGATGCATCCCCCTTGCACATTTAAGACAATGAAGTATCCATGCAGTGTTGTGATTTTTGGATGTTTTGCTGCTGCTGGAATGGGGAGCATACTTGTGTGTGAGAGCACTGTTAGTGAACAGGTGTACAAAGGTATCCTTCAGGACAAGATGGTGATTCCAGGACATGCTTCGTTCCAGAGTCCGCCATACACCTTCCTGGACGATTCGGCCCCATTCCGCCGTGCAAAAATCATTAAAATTTAGGTTATGTCTTTAGGCGATGTTGTGCTTCTTCCTTTGCATTTTAATTCAACAGATTTTAACCCGTTGGGGAATTTGGGGCGCATTCTGAAAAGAAAAGTGCACAAATGTCACCCAAAAATAAAGTGGAACTGATTAACGCAATTACTGACGTTTGGTACAACTGTATTTCATCCGATATGTTGCGTAAGTTGCCTGGCTCCATGCACAACAGGTATGCAGCCGTTTTTAAATTAAAAGTTCATGTAACGAAATATTAAATGCACGGCGGTTCAATACTATTAGTACCGCACCAAACTTATGTTATGTAAAGTATAATAATAAAGCCCATGCCATTTACAATATTTCCGAGATTTCTCCGTTAAAATACATAACGGGTGAGTATGTTTTCAAAATATTGCAAGCTACCTAGGGCTATCACATCTTGCTGAAGGCGTTTCTATACGTGAATGTGAGAGGACCCGAATGTCACCCAAAGGAACTTTAGAGCAAAAAGTGATGGAGAGGTGTATAATAGACAACAGTCCAATCTCAATTAATCATCAGTTGCTATAATTATCATGCGAGTGAGATTTTTTTTTCATAATAATATTTTTTGTTAATGCTTTTTTTGCTAGAAGATTGGAGATATTAAATTAGGGTTTCCGGAAATTGTCTTAAAAAATTATATTTGATGCATTACTTTTGTGTGGTACAATCAGTGCTCTTGTAATATAAGAGCGTTCTGTCTGAGTTAATTTGTTCTCTATCTTTATATTCCTTCTTGTTAAATGTTTTCTTTTTTTATAAGAAAGTTCTACTTATTCGTCTAAACCGTACTGTCATGTTTTATTATGTACAGTTAGAATTATACTGCGAGCAACAGAGATGACCCATCCTGTTGGGAGTCTGTTACGACATCTATCATCCATTATGGATATTTGAAGCTGCTAGTATTGCTGGCCAATAGGGAAAATTTTCTATTTTAGTTTTCTTCATATTGAAATACTACTTGCGCTCTAACAAAATGACGAAATAGAATTGAAACAAAATTGTTATGCAAACAGTAGTATTCAGTAAGTTCATTTACAGTACATAATGCACTTCATTTGTTACAAACAATTTCTTCCAATCGAATAAAATGCAAAATTTGGCTTTTCGATATCTTTAAATATCCTAAAGGATTTTTATATTTATACATTACGGTTTACAGGATTTACTTTTTATTAATTTAAGATTTATTTCTTTAACACTAACATGATGTTTTCTGAGTCATGCATCAAGAATTGTAACGCGGGAAAATGATTATTCGTTTTAAAGATATGATTATGTTTAAACCGTTAATTTCTTTACAGCTTTTCCGTCTATATTTAAAATTGAGACATATACTTTCGCCAGGAAACATTCTTCAAAGAGTCGCAAGATGGGAAATTGCTACTCTTTGTTGAATGTAAAACATTCGACAAAAATTGATATTGTGTTTTAAATAAAATTCAAGTTCTAAAAAGAAATGACTGGCAAAGCAAAAAAAAAAATAAATAAATAAATAAATGAAGAGTCCAGCATTTACCTGCACGGTTTTATTGGACAATATTTGTTTTCTATTTCTTTAATCCACTAATTTTTGGTTCTCCTTGCCAGTTCTGTTTATGTAGGCAGATATGAGAATATTTCGAAACAGTCATTCCTAAATTTTGAGGGAGAAACCAGATGTTACGTATCTCAGCAGTAACAGATTACTTTCTTAACTCCAATACTTAAACAAATGCGAAAAAAAAAGAGGCTGATGTGAACTATTCCAATTAAGAAATTATCGATTTTTTTATAATTCCTTTTTCCAGAAGAAAAAACCGAAAGTAGTTAAAATGTCAACCGTTTTTCAAATAATAAATACTGCTTATTTTATAAAATATATTATCAACTGATTTCTCTTTTTAAAAAGCCAAAAAACACATTAACAGCATAAAAAGTTTTAGAAGTATGTCATTTAATTATTGCTTTAATAACAATACCAAGTGTTATTCAGGAAAAAAATTACCTTGATGAAATATGTTCGACTTAGCACAACGCTATGTTTTTAAATTGGCAGTGATTTTTACGCTATCCAACCGTAGGTTAAAAAGCGTATATGCTCCAACTTTTTCCGACTTTCCGCACGATAACTCGCATAAAAATGTTTCGTTTTCGATGAAATTTTAGCATGCGGCAGGGACGAAACCTACTGAAAATGGGTGAAGTGGGGTCAAAAGTCGGAACATAGGTGCGGGACGCATTCGATTTCTCTTATGCGTCACAACTTGCGTAAATATGGTTCGTTTTAAATAAAACTTTAGTATGTGGTGGGACCACCTGGGGACGAAGCCTATTTAAAATGGGTGAAGTGGGGTCAAATGTCAGGACATAAATGCGGGATGCATTCCATTGCTCTTATGCGTCGTAACGTGCGTACATACTGTTCGTTTTCAGTACAATTTTAGTTTGCGGTAGGGGACCACC
This sequence comes from Macrothele yani, assembly GCA_039090855.1. Lineage (NCBI taxonomy): Eukaryota > Metazoa > Arthropoda > Arachnida > Araneae > Macrothelidae > Macrothele > Macrothele yani. The sequence goes on from CM077033.1 coordinate 8,754,329, forward strand.
TGGGGACAAACCCTATTGAAAATGGGTGAAGTGGGATCAAATGTCAGGACATAGGTGAGGGATGCATTCCATTGCTCTTATGCATCATAACGCGTAAATATGGTTTGTTTTCAATAAAATGTTAGTATGGGGTACGGGATCACCTGGGGACGAACCCTATTGAAAATCAATAAATAAATAAATAGATTGCTCTTTCCACGTTCCAGAAACACACAGCATCCGAAAAATTGTTTTTCAGCCAACCGCTGTGGAATTGAACCAACAGAACTCTCGATATCGCGCCAAGTGCGTTACATTTACGCCACGGTGGCCACAAATCCACGGGGCTATGTGTATTTAAGTCAGCTTCTGACATCATAAATCCGTAAGATGGGCTTAGCTACTGAGACGTCTCCATCTGGTTGGCATAAACGGCACTAGTTATATATATTATAACAGTTAAATCCAACGGGCGAGATCCAGGTGAAAATACTCCAAATACGTGGCGACAGTTAATAAATAAATAAATACATCGCTCCTTCCACGTTCCAGAAACACACAGCATCCGTGGCGTAAATGTAACGCACTCGGCGCGATATCGAGAGTTCTGTTGGTTCAATTTACCAGCGGTTGGCTGAAAAACAATTTTTCGGATGCTGTGTGTTTCTGGAACGTGGAAAGAGCGATGTATTTATTTATTTATTAACTGTCGCCACGTATTTGGAGTATTTTCACCTATTGAAAAACGGTGAAGTGGAGTCAAAGGTCAGGACATAGGAGCGGGATGCATTCCATTGCTCTTTTGCGTCATAACTTCCGTAAATATGATTCGATTGAGACAAAACTTTATCATGTTGTCCCGGAAGTAAACTGTTACGGTTCTGTTGAATATCATCGAAATGGGGACAAAGATCAGGTCATAGGAGCGAAATTTATTCTACAGCTGTTATCCTCATAACTTGAGTAATAATTGGAGTAAGTATTTCTGGTATGTTGGAAAGCGTATCATGATCAATGCATTGCATGATTTTACTAACTTGTTTCATTCTCTTGAACCTTACTGTACTTCCAGGAATAGAGATCAGATGACATCCACAGTGTCTTCTCAGTACCTCGAATGATATTTAATTCTAAATGGAAGTTACGACATTCACCTTTAACATCTAGGATCGTCAGTTTCTGGGAGAACGGCTTTACGAAAACGAAAAACGCTGTTTATTTCCTCCACGTATTGAAAAATGATTTCATCTTTAGCTCGTTTGCTTCTCTTTGCTATCGAAAATCATAACGTAACTAATCTAATCCTGCTGGTACCAGTAAAGATAGATAGCTAGGATTCATCGATGTGAAATGTTGGCCACATTTTGTGAACTGATGCGTGGTGTTTGCGCCTGTTGGGGCCATATTGGATGTGTAATAACTGAAAATCTTATTCATGATGACAATGCATCTTTTATTGAATCATCAAGCTGCGAATAAGTACATGGAGGTAGTAAAATACATCAGCTGCATTTTTTCGGGCGATTTTTTCCACAGAAGCTCCCTTTTTTTGTTAAAACCCACTTATGGTGTATTAGTAAACGTCATATTTCTCTATCACACTGAGTGCCCGATGTTTCAGAGGACAAGAGTAGCTTTCATTTCCTTGAATGTGTGATGATGCAACTCGAAGTGTGATGGTTACTCGGGTGAGTCACGTGACTGTTTCAGCCGAAGAGGGTAACTTCGGCGAAGGCGAACTGTTGTGACATATATGTGTTTGTGAAATCAGTAGGGTCAATTGGTTTAAGTCGAAAGAGTACGGCAAGCGTCCCATAAAGCAAAGAATAGCACGATATCCTTGATTCAAACTTTGGTTTTTCCCTTCCGTTGTTTTTTTAAAAAAAGCAAGAAGAAAGCATTACAAACAGAAATGCGTGGAGAACTAAGACTTCACACAGCCTAAAGTCAAATTAGATAGTAGTATATTAAGTAGAACTAATGTAGCCAGGTCTATACACCGTCGAGTTACATTATTGTGACCACCAGCAAATATCCAGAGTAACCGCAATATGCAGAGCATTTAGTAACTAGAGGTGCTGGGAAGGACTCAGTGATGTGCTGGAAGATGTTCACAGTTATGTGGAGCCATGCTGAATGATGTGCATCTACCAGCTGCTAGAGGGAGCGTGGTGGAGTATTCATAGGGTGAATAACACGAATGAGGTGGTCCCTCAGAAGAGCCATTGGGTTTAACTCAGGGAAATTACGGGCCAGGAAAGTAATTTGAAATCTACATCCTGCTCTTCCATCCACTCTCGGATATTTCTAGCTGTGTGACACGTCGCACTGTCGTACTGGAATATTCGATCTGCCCCAAGGAAGACAATCATCGTGTAATTGTGTACGTAGGTCTAAAATGATGGATTCAAAAGGAATTCGGTCCACAGTGCCTTGTACAGGTATGCGTGGACCCAGAGAACAAAAAGGTAACATTCCCCAGACATAAACGTAGCCCCCACCGTTTTGTGTCCTTCCAGGAATGGCTAAACAGCGTTTGTTCTGTATACAATCACAATCGAAAATGTCATGTTTCGAGCTCTGCCCATAGAACTAGAAAACTTTGTATTAAAGGATGTGGAAAATACACTAAACACCATTCGACGAAAATAACACTGACATATTGCACTTTCACCGAAATCAGTACGTTCACATTACGTCAATTGTAGACCTACTTAAATCTTCGGGCACCTTACCACTTCTCTAGCGGAAAATAATTTAGGCACGCGCTGATAATGTGAGGAATGAAGAGGTGTTACAGATGTGTAATGTGCGGCAAAATGTTGTTAATAAGACGGAAAGTAATATTCTCAAGTGATTTAGCCATTTTTAAAGAATGAGTGATGAGCTGCTGACTGAGAGAAATATTTTCAGCCCAAGTGGAAGGAAAGAAAGTTAAAGGATGGCCAAAAAAAATCATGGGAGAGCCAGATTCAGGAATGTCTGCTTGAGAAAAAGATTATGAGTATGAAATACAAAAGGTTTTGTGTGCAGTGTGTGTTGGATGTTAATACAGAGCGTGAGGTGTGCAGAGATCGTTTCAAATGGAGACATTTGGCACACAAACAGTAAGTAAATTCTAGTTCTATCAGGTAAATGTGTACTTGGCACATTGTCTTTCTTTCAGGAGCTAACCTTTGAATCTCAGAGAACAGGTTAATGATATTTTATGTGAGGGTGTTATTGCAAACACTTAGTTGCTTTAAAGGAAACTGTTGTTGTTGGGAAATAAACAATTCCTTTGTAATCGGATTTAAAAGGAGCTTTAGGGACATTGCACGATGACCCCTGAAAGAAAACTAGAGCATTTGAGATCTCAAAAGCTATTGGCAGATATACTAATTTGCTTACATTTTACGTTTGTTCTACTGCATAATGTCAGTGTGCTGTTTAAATTGATTTCGAAGCTGGCTGTAACGCTTTAACCGGATTAGCGAACAAATTTACTCGGTGCCTACAAAAATGGGCTGAGATTGGTTCGAATGAATGTGTACGCAGTCTAAGCAATGTGCGGAACACGGCAAACATTTGAACAATTTTGCGCAGTCCAGCCAACGTGCAAACTTTAAACATTTCAACAACTGACGATAAGATATATTCCTATTTTTACAGTGAACTGGTTCTTTAGAAGGACCATTGCAAGCAATGATATCTTAATTGCATTTCTTTAATTCATTTTTTCTAATGTTTAATATACAGATTCATTTAAAAATAGGTTGAAAAATTTCCTTTCTGCCAAAATGTCGACATAGGTGTACATAAATGCAGTGTGTGTGTAAACTTGAGCATGCATAATTTACGAAATACCTTGCAGAGTGAGGTGGGCTGGAAAACTTCGTTATGAACTGACCTTGATATCTGTCCTTTTCATAGCTATTTGATAAAAGTTTAAGGATTTCTATTACTCCGTGAAATTCCGTTTCTTCGTTTGGTGAATATGTGCATCCACTGTTTTAGATCTGATTCACTGTTTCTCAGGACAGGAAAAGACGTTCTGTCGGCAATATCAGATGAATCAGTTGCAGTACCCTCATGAGCCATACGGTTTCCAGACTCAAATCAAGTACCATTTTAAATGCCCTGCTAACAATCTCCTTTTAATTCGTCAAATTAAGGAATAAATTACTACTTGTAAGTGCTTCCATGTTAGGTTTCTCGTTTTTTAAAAAAATTCATTAACCATATTTTAGAGAAAGTCCAACAGAATAACAGTCTTTTTGAATGCATTCAGAAAAAGATAATTCACAGTTTGCAACTCCTATGCCTAACAGAAGAAAAGCAAATATTCTGGCTAATCATATGGGTTGAGTTTGTGTTAGTCTCCCGTGAGGTGCCCGTACTTTGTTTAGAAGGTGGTACGCTGTGCAAATTGAAGTACCAGGTATGAGTTTATAGAGGTGCCAGTTAATTTGATTACTTTTCCTATGCTCCATGTAATGATTTACACGTGATTTTGTATCATATTGTCTTGAAAACATTCCCGTTTATTATCTGCAGTTTGATAAATTGTAACAATTATTAGTGGTCTAAAAGCCGCTAATACTATAAACACCAACAAGGTTATCAAGATGTATTCAAATAAGCTGTCACCAAATAAAAATAAAACATTCTATTTAATTCTTACATGTAATGGTTTACTATAACATGTCAGAATGCATTGCTGCGAATTTTTGATGGCTGCTAACATATCTCGGAGTACCACAGCTCCAAGCTTGGTTGACATCTACTGTATCCACAAGGTATACCTTTGGATTCCATTCGAAAAACACTAGCAACCACGAAGGAGAACTCTCAACATGTCTTCAGCAATTACCGTTGTATACCACTGCTTTCACCTCTTCAATAACTTCAGCCTCGCGGCCCATGTGGCGCAGTTGTCTAAGCGCTGGCTTATGATCATACGTCCGAGGTGGGCCCCTGTTTAAATCCCGGTAAGCCGTGGATAATGTGTTTGACTTCCGGCACTTGCTCTTTCCCTTCCCTGGCACCAGCGACCCAAAATTAGGGACAGACGGCTGCTTACAGCCCAATAAGTTGCTCATGGGGGTCGATAACCCGCAACCAAAAAATATATTCTGCCTCTGTTTAGATTTCCTTTAATATTCTGTTATCTACCAATCAACTCTTCGTCTATTCTCTGCAATACATATACCAATCGCTAACACTCGCACAGAAAGTACACTGTTCACATGAGTTTGATTTATAGATCTTATTCCCGTAGTTAAAAGTTGTGTTGGGAAGGTTGACCTAGCATTCTTCATTACGCCGAACTAGAAGTTCCAAGGAATGTTTGATGGGATGGCTAAATAAAAAAAATGATGTCCACACATAGATCGCATCCCTGTATTTCAAAGTTTTGTTGGGAAGACTGACTAAGCATTCTTCATTACGTCAAACCAGTAGTTACATGGAATGTTTGATGGGATGACTAAATTAATGGAATGATGTACACATATAGATGGCCTCCCGGAAGATCAAAGTTTTGTTGGGAAAGCTGACCTAGCATTCTTCATTACGTACAACCAGAAGTTCCATAGAATGTTTGACGAGGTGGCTAAATTAATAGAATGATGTCCACACATAGATAACTCCAGTATCGCTCCAGTTGGGAAAGCTAAGTCTGACGTACTGACGTGTGGGGCTTTAAGGGGTTTCAACGCCACTGTATACCAACATCATAGGGATCATCTCCACCTTATGTTAAAAGCCATAGTGTTCATCTCTACCATATAGTGTAGATGTACCCTATGGTGTTAAAACACCTTACCGAAAGCCACTTCCCGAGGGTTAGCATAAGAGTGGAAGTCTGTATCGCACAGACCCGTACACTCAGTGATCTGGTAATTATGAATTCTAAAATCTATCACTTATTCTACCTAAAGTAAGGCTTGAGAGTGTTAGTTTGAGCCACAGCATAAGTATTAAAAGTAACTTCAATCGAGAGTGGCTGACTCTGCTGCAATTGAATTACGAATAAAAACCCCGCTTACAAGCACCTTTCTGTGTCTGTCAGCTGAATTGTTTCAACAAAAAGAAGCGTTTTAGGTTGGCGCTGTCGCAGATGTAATGACACATACTTGTCTAGAAAAGTAATGCATTCTGATATATCTGTCGGATTGTCCAACTGATAAAATATATGATAGATCACCACGATATTGCATGGCACCAAACCCATAACGTTTAAGAATGATTAGACTACCTCACTCTAAAAGAAGTAAACAGCTGTTTAGAACGTGATTTAACAATCCCGTTTCTAAAGTAGGTGGACGCGTATCCTGATTGAAAACAAAGTACGTACTTTACTTTCAACAACAAACGTCAACTCCAAAATAATATGTACAGCTACATTTTGTACCTACAGAAAGTGCTACTTGTGTGAAGCTCGACCACGTAACTTTTGGTGAAAAATTTGATCTTAAAAACTCGACTTATGAGCGAGTATATTTAGGCATTTTATGGAGATTATATGCGTTCATTCGCTACGAACATTGAAACTGCAGAAGAAGTCAGTCTGATTTTCATAAAAAAAAATTATATATTTTTTCCGTAGTCCCGGTGCGGCGTTCAACGGCCCACTGCCGTCGCACTCGCCGGTGGTGTAACGTCAATGGTAATCGGAGCCATGGGTGCCGTGCGGCAAGTCCTCGTTCCTGCAGACGACGTCGAACGGTACGTGCTGACAGAGGTTGTTGCACAACACACCCTAAACGTTCGTTATGTGGCGGTGCGAGCCGTCAATGCTCACAGTACAACAAGCCTGTCCTCTCGTTCGGTGGTTTGCCGCGTCTGCGGCAATCACTCACGTCGGTCCGTCCGTCTCTCCTGCACCCACCGAATCCATACTCGCCTCACTGTGACTGGATGTCGTCCCACACGGGCGCCCATTTTTCGGTATGACAAACCGCTCTCGCGATAAGCCTCTAATCGTCCTCTGTCGAACTTGAAGCGTGCTGGAATAACTGCCGCATTCTGCGACGACGCATCAGGAAGCTTCCCACGCACAGATCCGGCCGCACAACACATTTACACTACTTACACCCCGCCTTCTGTATACCCTTCTTATAGTGCTTCTCGGTGGCGTGCCGGGCGCACATGATTTGCATATGCCCTGCAATGCTAATCCTTTGCATGTCCTCTCGCGGGCAACGCATGCTGCGAATTTCAGGCCAATCGTATACTTCCTTCTTGGTGTTGCATTTTGGGTGACCAGCAGTGTACCTCATTCTGGATACTACAACTTTACCAAGCTCCAAAGCTCACGCACAGATGAAAAAAAGAAATTAGATATCAATGTGGAATCTTATGAAACACGAATAAGTAGTTATTGTATGTTACCCGGTTGTGACTGTTTACAGAAGTTCTGCTGTGAAATGATCTTTTATACAGTTGTGCTGATCAAACTCTTCTGAAAAGTTCATATAAACCGTTAGCTCTATACATTGGTCCACAAACACAAACTTCAACTTTTGACTCGACTCCAATTCATTGTCATCTAAACCCGTTTTCAGACCAGAAAAAGAAAGCAGCAATTTGAATCTTCGTAATCCCGCTTTATCTTTCACAATAGTAATTTCTTTCTTAAGGCTGAAATTTGTTGTAAAAGTTACAGAATGTGGGTCTAAGTACTTTGCAGGCGCACAAATAATAAATTGAATTTTTCAAAAATGTCAAGAAGAAATGCCAATTTCAAAACAAGATCACTGACTACGTATTTCTCAGAACTAGGGTGTTTTTTTGCAAGAACATAAGAATGAAGGTCACTCCTGAGTTCCTCACCCTTTTCAAGGCATTTTCACGTGAAAGCCAGCGAGGATTACAATAATGCAGTAAGGCAGTGTATTTAGGCCACCTATCAGCGGAACTTTGTTCAACACCCTTGGAATTCAGTGGCCTAGTTTTAATGGAGTTTGCCATTTCGATCACTAATTGAATGGTCTCAGTAAAGGCAGGGCTGGTGTTTCTTTATGCAGGTGCTTCCCTGAGAATGCTGAAGCGTGTTCATAGAGCATAAGGAGATTCTGCTCTGATCAGATCATGCATTCTGCCATAACAAAAAGCCACAGGGCTAACGTGATGTTAATATATCCACCTACACATTTCTACCTGTAAATTTTATTTCATTGATAAAATAATCTAGTGTTTCAAAGAGGTGTGCTGCTTTTGTTAAAGATTTTACACTTTTGCAAAAAATATCTTCCGTTTCTCTCATATTTTTCACACGTTAGTGATCGATCAAAATAATGGCTTCGTAATTACTAAATGCATTACCGTAAAACAAAAACTTTACTAAGAAACAAACTAATACACACATATTGTCAAAAAAAAAATGTTGGATTCTGATGAAACTCCACCTGAGAGTCGAATATGCAAAATATTAAAAAAAACGACCAATGACATAACAGTGGCACGCCACAGCGCACGGGAGCCGCGCATCGAGAAATGTATATCAAGTGCACAGCTCACTAACAAGGATCGTTTTGTCAGCGTATTGCTGTTACATTAACCTCCACGGAATGTGAGATGCCTCAACGTTGGTTTCGTGCTACGGGAGTTTGGGCGAGAACATATAATTCGGCTGGAGATCTGTAGGTCGAGTAATCGTACCGCCAGGAATTTTGGTTCAACCGCGTGTGAAATCTAGTGCTGTTGACGCCAATGGATAAAGGACGGTGCTAACCGAGAGTCACGCGGGTAGTGGATGGCCGAGGGCAACGACTAGATCGAGCAATTGTGAGAGTTGCACTAACAGAAACGAATTCATCGCTCACAAGCATCCGTGACCGTATTGCGTCGTCTTCTTACATGGAAGTGGCCATCCGGTCCGTTGCCAGACGACTTACAGCTCGGGGGCTACATTCAAGGAAGCCACTTTGACGCCTACCAAAGATCCGCGAGCAGCGTCGGCACCGGTTGCAGTGGTGTCATGCCCGATCAATGCGGCAAGCGGTCCAATAGCGGTTTCCGGTTGTCATCATTGATCAGTCACGGTTTCAACCTGGCGCCGATGATCTGCGGATATATGTCTAGAATTGAACTGGTCAGAGTAGGGATCATAACTTTACTGTGGAACGGCACTTGACTCGCATACCGGGAGTGACTGTCTTGAGAGCCATTTCCTAGGATAGCTGAACACCCTTGCTAGTCCTTCGTACCAGCCTCACGGATGAACGGTACGTCCACGATATTGTACGACCTGGTGTGTTGCTATTTCTTTTGCAGCATTCCTGAGCAATTTTTCAAACAGGATGATGTCCGGGCACACACGACTTGCATCTCGCTGGCCTGTCTCCGTAATGTCAAAACCCTTCGAAGGTCAAGAAGAGTTCTCACCCGTCGAAAATGCTGGGACACGATGATGCGCCACCTGATCTCCCCGGGAATGTCAGCGAAGTGGCCAAAAATTTGGACACCATCTGGTTTACCTCAGGATAGTATCCTTGAAAGAAATGTTTGCGTCTATGACACGCCGGAAAACCACTTCTACCCAAGATAGCGCTACAATGCAATGAACTGTTTGATTCGAGTAGCTGTTCTATTGGAATAAATCGCCCAGCTGCTGTGAAGTTCTTATCATTTCCTTTCAGGCACCCAGACAGTATTATCTCAATTAGGTGATACCTTCTGGGTGCTTTTTTTGTTTTTTTTCAAAAACTATTTATTATGTTTACATCCCAAGTGATTATTTTACAAGCACTGAAAACAGGCTGCCTTGGCGATCGTTGTACGCAGTGAGAACTCAACTTGACTCCAAGTGTCATTTTAAATGAATGTTGGTTCATCTTTAGATAAATTACTAAATTATCTCTTTTTTACTTTGTTTTCAGTTGACCACGTTGATGTTAATAGTGTTGCATGTGGATTACTGTTTTTCTCTTTTATTTCTATCACCCTCGTAACCATGGCTCCAAAGGATAGATATGAGGCTAGTGAGGTTTCTGTTTCAGAAGAAGAAAAATAATCACGATTAAAAATAGAGTGGAAATAATAAAGCAATTGGAAAAAATATGAAACGTCAATAAACATTGGAAAAGCTTGACGCTACAGTCGGTAAACCAAGGAGGTTAAAAAAGATGGGGTAAGGCTGACATCACAAACTTGAAACACTTTGAGCAGACGACTCTCAAACGTCTCACCAACATGGCGCCAAAGGATGTGATTGGCTGCGACGTCATTTTCGTTACGTTTCAGTAGCTGCCCTTTGATTACACGAAGGGAACGTCTGACCCTTACTATATTTATTCTAACTACTTCTGGCTAACTATCAGAACAAAACGGTCATTACTGTGTTCTATACAGGGTGTTCCGAACGCGATTATTGACGCCGAAACGTTTACAATCATTCAAGTGTCGGGACAAACTTTAGCCTATACATCCGAGTAGGAACTAGGACAACTTTTTTAAAAAGATTTGCTAAAAATAAATCCAAGCAGCCACCAAAAATCTATCTCAAACATTCCTTAAATTTCAACCTGTTAAATGGTGTTTAATCAGATCTTTACAACGCAGGAGAAAGACGCACGAAAAATTTCTGACAGAAAACGTATCATATATTATTTTATAAAAATTAAACTGAAAGCCACATAGGTTTTAGAAGTGGAGATTTGACGTACGTTTCTAACTTTCAACTCAGTTTTTCTGATTAGAAAAATGGAATTTAAAATTAAGAATACACTACAGTAACTTCGGAATGATCAATCCTTTCAAAATAAAGTATAAAAAAAGTTGTTAGATTCCAAATATTTTGCAGGGAAAAAATGTGCATTTTTCTAAAAATTTTCGATCCGTTACAGAAATATGTGGAGCCACCTTTACAGGTAAAAGACAGATAAAATTATATCCTTTCGAATCCACTTCTCAAAACCATTAATAATGAGAAAAGTTAGATATATAAAAGTTATTTTACTTAATCATTATTCGGTGTAGTGAAAAACAGATAAATAAACGAACGTACGGAGATAAATGAAATTTACAAGCATACGGAATACTGAATACTGTTTTGTTTGTAACTTGTACAAAGATGAACAGAATTTGATTGATAATATCATTATTTCAATTTTCCGGGAGATATTTTCTGAAAAATGCTTCCCATTGGAAATTTCTCCTTTTCTTTTAATGAAAAGCGTTATTTAAAAATGAAATAAAGTCGAAATTTCAGTAGTATGACTGGGCAATTCCTGATATCCTTCTGCATGTATGAACCATAGACATGCTTTAAACTTTGGTTGGCTCACTAACTGGTGGCATGCGGAACGGCATCCTGTCCTTAAAGCCTGGGCTGTCTAACTGGTGGCATGCAGCCTGCGATGTAATACCAAACACTTGGTATAAATTGTATGAATTAAAAATTTATCAAACATTAGATCAAGTATATTAGAAGACGGTCCGCAGCGTCATCCCTGATGGTTTCTACGAAGAGAGCGATGTTTTTCTAGAAGTTTTCAATAAAGTACTCATATTTGGCCGGAAATAGTTTTAGTTTTTTTTTTTTTTTGAATCTAGTATGTTTTCGTAACGCAGAAATAAGAATGTGTGTACTCATCGGTTTGAATACTTCTCGCATTCAGCTCAATCCAAAATTTTTACATTAGGATTAGAAATGCACAACAATATTTAGGCAATAATAAAAATAAGCTGTTGGAATTAGCTTATAATAAATTATAAACCACTGCTCGAGATTCCCATGCGCTAGACAGAAAACTGTTTAAGAAGCCGTCGTCATTTAGGGCACGCACAACCTTAATAAATGTCAATAACCGTTTCTAAAGACTTTTTAAAAATTGGATTTCTAGAAGTGTATTCTTTGTATGAACAAAATTTTTTTTTACGTTATCCCTTTTTTTAATACCTTCTCTTAAAATCGGGACATGGTTGGCACAAGACTGGAAGGATGCAGGAGAAATCAGGTTGATGCCTTTATGTTTAACATTCTGTGTACTTGGATGTAACGCACTGTCCAATGTGCAGAAAGTTTTGGGCACTCATTTGATGAACAAGTGGTTTCAAACTGGGAAACAAAATCCGTAGCACTAATTCAAATATCGGGAGCTCTAGTTCAATGGTAACCAGGGATCATTCATTGATACTTTTCGGTACATTCATTTATATTAGTGTTCCGCAAACATTTTCTACTCGCGGCACACCATAAAATTATCCATGACTCAACACGGCACACCAAAATGTTAATCCCCTGAAAAACGTGTAATATGACACTATTAATATAAATACGTAATGTAATCAACCTATTATTATTAAGCTCTTATATTATTCTATTATTATTCTGTCATATTATTATTAAACAGAAATCGACTCGTGCATTTATTAATAATTTATATATATATATATGAATAAAACAGTTGAATAGTAATAGAAAATAGCAAGACTGAAAACATAAAATAGTTGAAAAGTAATAGAAAATAGCAAGACTACTAGCAATCAAAATTTTTGAACTACTTCAGAGCAAAGCTGTGGTAGAACTATAATAATTGTAAGACGTGGTACCTATACTCTTCAAAGGGAAGAAGGGACACATATATCAACTTATTTAAAATAAAGTCTGAAAATAGATGTTTGCATCGGTACAGGAAGAAAGTAATAAATTAGAAGAAGCACTAACAAACATGGGCAAATATCAAAACAACATAATAAAATAAAAAACCACTGGGAAAATTTTGCTAATCCTCGAACGTTTAGGAAAAAGCGTACACAGAGCATGCGGCAAGTGTAACAAAGAAGCTGCATTCCGCAGCGGTAGAGGCGAGAAAGTACACAGAACATGCGGCAAGTGTAACAAAGAAGCTGCATTCCGCAGCGGTAGAGGCGAGAAAGTACACAGAACATGCGGCAAGTGTAACAAAGAAGCTGCATTCCGCAGCGGTAGAGGCGAGAAAGTACACAGAACATGCGGCAAATGTAACAAAGAAGCTGCATTCCGCAGCGGTAGAGGCGAGAAAGTACACAGAACATGCGGCAAGTGTAACAAAGAAGCTGCATTCCGCAGCGGTAGAGGCGAGAAAGTACACAGAGCATGCGGCAAGTGTAACAAAGAAGCTGCATTCCGCAGCGGTAGAGGCGAGAAAGTACACAGAACATGCGGCAAGTGTAACAAAGAAGCTGCATTCCGCAGCGGTAGAGGCGAGAAAGTACACAGAGCATGCGGCAAGTGTAACAAAGAAGCTGCATTCCGCAGCGGTAGAGGCGAGAAAGTACACAGAACATGCGGCGTGTGAAACAAAGGAGCCGCAGAGCGCAGCGGTAGATGCGAGAAATACAAATATATCAAAAAGCAAAACTACGATATAAAAATAGCACATAAAAATTCGCGGCATGTAATAAAGAATAAACAAGCATCATCTTATTTAATCAGTGCAGCGGCAGAGAATGAAATGCAAGCATATGAAACAGAGTAACTGGGATAAAATAAAAAAATAAAAGTCGACAATTAATTTCTCACAATTGGATACTAAGTAAAAGTTCGCGTCATACCTTTCACCTTGTGGAGGCACACCGGTTGCGAAACACTGAATAAATTATGAAACATTTCCGACGAATATTCTGTTGAGAGGGGCCATAAGGGTGTGAAGTGTAAGTGCGTGAAGTTGGAGACAAGTATATTGTTGACGAGAATCTGAAGTTCAGGAAATATGGGCAGTATTGAAGCACTGAATTCCGACATTTCGTCAGAGAAAGGAACGTGATCGGCTCCCGGTGAACCATACATTTTGTGTTCGATTTGTCTTATGGCAGTAGCCGTCTTCCTTCCCTGTAACCAATGGCCCTAATTGAGCAACGGAATACTACAGGGTGTGGCAGAGCAACGCAAGTTTTAGTCATTATTTTTTAACAATGCCTTAACAGCTACAGCACCTTGAGCTCCACTACAACGATTCATGTTTCTGCAAATGGCGTCCTTTTGTGAAACGAATGACGATCCATAAATGTTGCGAACATCATTAGGTAAACTTTCACATCACTAAGATGTACTATGAGATTCAGATGTTGGCTGGACAAAGATATACAAATTACAATTGTCTGTACAATCAAGTATCATTATCTGGTAGGCTGCATATCTTTGTCGAACTAACCTCTTAATCTCAGTGAAGAGCTCAGTGATGCGAAAGTTTCCCTAATGATGTTTTCGCATCATTAGGTAAACTTTCGCATCATGAAGATGTATACTGAGATTCAGAAGTTGGCTGGACAAAGATATACAAATTACAATTGTCTGTAGCATTAAGTATCATTATCTGGTTGGCTGTATATCTTTGTCGAGCTAACCTCTGAATCTCAGTAAAGAGCTGAGTGATGCGAAAAAGTCCCTAATGATGTTTTCGCATCATTTGGGAAACTTTCGCATCACTAAGCAGATTGTGTCCACTTGTTTCACCGAAGGACTTCATTTGCAAAGAAACGAATCGGTGCAGTGGAGCTCAACGTGCTGTAGTTGTTATTGCATTTTGCAAAAATGGTGACTATGCTGCTATATGAGAATATCGGCGTTATTTTTATCTCGGGGGGCATGATCTTATTACATCAGAACAGGCCATCAAGCTATAGGTGAAGAATTTTGAAGCTATGGGAAGTGCCTTGAAGCAAAAACCTACAGGGCGGCCTAGGAGTATTCGAACACCAGAAAGAATACACGCAGTGCGAAATGTTGTAATCCCCAAAGGCCAAAATGTTTTGAGAGAAGAATTTCTTGAGTAGTGGGGATCTCGAGTCGTAGTGTCCATAGAATCTTATGGTACGAGTTAAAGTTAAAACCCTACAAGATACAGGTTGTGCAGCTGTTAAATGAAAACAAGTTAGTAAAATCGTGCAATGCATTGGTTTTGATATGCTTTCCAACATACCGGAAATCATTACTCAAGCTATTATTCAAGTTATGAGGATAATGGCTGTGGAATAAATCTCGCTCCTGTGCTCTAACCTTTGACCCCGTTTCCGTGTTATTAAACAGAATTGGTTCAGCATACTTCCGGAACAACATTCTATAGTTTTGTCGCAATAGAAAAATTCTTAGTCAAGTTTCGAGGATAATGGCGGTGGAATAAATCTCGCTCAGACTGTGCCCTGACCTTTTACCCCATTTCAATGAGATTCCACAGAACTGGTTCAGTACATCTCCAGAACAACATGATAAATTTTTGTTGCAATCGAAACATTTTTACGTAAGTCATGACGTATAAGGCGATGGAATGAATCCCGCTCCTATGTCCTGACCTTTGACTCCATTTCACCCATTTTCAATAGGATACGTCCCCCAGTTATCCTCTACGACATAATAAAATTTCATTGAAATCAAACCACCTCTACGCGAGTTATCGTGCGGACAAACAGACAGACAGACGGACTAAGCTTGAGCATATACGCTTATTCAACCTACGGTTGGTAAGCGTGAATTATTACGAACACTGAATGGCTGAGTGTGTTGAGCTTTCGGCAAAAATTCAAGGCAATGAATCATTGTTGCGTTTATTCTGGCTGAGTAACGAGACCCACTTTCTTTTTTGTGTTTTTCGAATAAACGAAACTTCAGCTACTGGTCAGAGGATAATTCCCATCAACTCCAACAACGACCGTTGCACAGTCAACGAGTAACAGTGTGTAATGCAGTACCATCAATGGGAATTATCGACCCTTACTTTTTCGAGGATGAGCAAGGATAAGCAACAACGGCAATATCTCACAGGTATGCCGACATGATACATTGCTGGCCACCCAAAATACAACACCAAAAAGGACACGAGATAGCAAAGCCCGATTTACTGGACACATAACAACAGATACAAAGATGAAACGATTGAGCTTACAGGTCCCTGCGACTTGCTAAACACGCAGGCACCAATAGTTCGTGTGGCCTCCATGACTGGCAATAACGGTCGCTACACGCCGCGGCATCGAACGAAAGAGGATTTGGATGTGGGCTTGGGGTATGTCGGTCCACACTGCATTCACACGTTGCCACAGTAAATAAGGCGTAGCCACGGGTGGTGCTTGCCGGGCCACTCGATTGCCAATCAGAGACCAGACGTGTTCGATGGGCGACATATCGGGAAAGCAGTTGGACCACGGCAGCAGAGACACCTGGTGGGCCGTGAAGAAGTGTTGCACGATGCGTGCGTGCCACGTGCGGGCGCGAATTGACCTTTGGAAACGTGGCCGCTGGCAGGTCCTGTAGGTAAGGGAGGACTACAGGCTCCAAAACGTCGGAGATGTAGCGGTGGCTGTTGAGTGTACCAGCGATGCGTGCCAGATGGGTGCTGGTGTCATATCCAATTGAGCCCCAAACCATAACACCAGGCGACGGACCGGTATGGCGATGCATAATCCAGTAGTCATACAGTCTCTCGCCGCGGTCACGGCACACGCGGATCTGACCTCGTGGTGTTGCAGGCAAAGCGGGATTCGTCGGAGAAGACAATATCGTGCCATTACGTAGTTCAGGTGCGGCGTTCAACGGCCCGCTGCCGCCGCACTCACCGGGGATGTAACATCAATGGTAATCGGAGCAATGGGCGCCGTGAGACAAGTTCCCGCTCCTGCAGACGACGTCGAACGGTACGTGCTGACACAGATTGTTGCGCAACACACCCTAATTCTTGCGCTAACGTTCGTGATGTGGCGGTGCTAACCGTCAACGCCCGCCGCACAACATGCCGGTGTTCTCGTTCGGTGGTGTGCCGCGGCTGCGGCAATTGCTCACGTCGGTCCGTCCGTCCCTCCTGCACACACCGAATCCATACTCGCCTCACTGTGGCTGGATGTCGTCCCACCCGGGCGCCGATGTCTCAGTGTAATAAACTGTAGTCGCGATAAGCCACTATTCTTCCTCTGTCGAACTCCGAAACGTGCTGGAATGACTGCCGTATTCTGCGACGAGGCCTCAGGAAGCTTCCTAAGCACAGGTCCGGCAGCAAAACTCACTTCCACTACTCACACCCCGCCTTCTGTGCACCCTTCTCATAGTGCTTCTCGGTGGCGTGCCGGGCGCATATGATTTGCATATGCCCTGCAATGCTAATCGTTTGCATGTCCTCTCTCGCGGGCGACGCATGCTGCGAATTTCAAGCCAATCGGATGCTTCCTTCTTCGTGTTGCATTTGGGTGGCCAGCAGTGTAGATACATTCGTCGAACCGGAACTTGCACGCTTTCGTATGATGAGCCCGAGTGGTTTCAGCAAGGATAAGCAACAACGGTAATATCTCACAGGTATGCAGGCATGATGGACAAATTCGTCTCACCGGAACTTGCACGCTTTCGTTCATAAAAGAAAATTTGGTTTCAGCAAGGATAAGCAACAGCGGCAATATCTCACAGGTTTTCCGACATGATAGACATATTTGTCGCACCATAACTTATACGCTTTCCTTCAGATAAGCCATTTTGGTTTCAACAAGACGACGCTACGTCTCACTGTGCGATAATTTCTATGGAAGCAGTACACCAACTTTTTGGAACAGCTTCATATCCCGGAAAGGTGACATTCCGGATATGAAGCTGCTCCAAAAAGTTGGTACAGGTACTAGTCACAAACTGACAAGTTCAACAGACTTGTCAGTTTGTGACTAGTACCTGTAGGGGTAGTCACAAAGTGACAAGTCTTTAAAACTAATATGCATGCAATGAGCCCATACACCATTGCTGAGGTGAAATACAATCTCTGTACAGAAGTCACGAACATTCCTATTTAGATGTCGGAGCTTGTCATGGAAGTATTCCGTCGCAGAATGTCCCAGTGTAGACGTCGAAATGGTCGTCACCTGCTGGACATAATATTCGAAACATGAACGGGACTGTGAATATTTCAGGGATGGCAATGTGTCAATGTGCAATGGATGTGTTTATCATTTCTTTTCATTAAAGGAAGTATCAGCTTTGTTGCATTCAAAGCGCACTTT
This sequence comes from Macrothele yani, assembly GCA_039090855.1. Classification (NCBI taxonomy): domain Eukaryota; kingdom Metazoa; phylum Arthropoda; class Arachnida; order Araneae; family Macrothelidae; genus Macrothele; species Macrothele yani. The sequence continues at coordinate 8,772,245 of CM077033.1, forward strand.
GTTTTACCACATCGTATACTTCGGGGTAGAAAGCCAATTAAGTTTCGTTAAGTTCATTTCAAGATCCAGCTAAAACCGCAACGGAACGCGATCCACAGAGAGCCTGTGTCATCAGAACTTAACCTTGGCTATCTGTGGGTAGCACGTCACCGCTCACTACATCAAGCAAGACGGCTAGGAAGGGAAATAAAACCAATCTGCGAACATCTGGGCTGGAGAGATCCCTACGATCTCTGATTGAAGGTGTTTTTCTGATGAAAATTAGAGACCGCTTTTTCAGCGAATGTATTATCTCAAAGAGCAGGCTTGAAATTGAAATTTTTGAAAGGTTTGCTAAAGACGGAGGACAGACATTGGCGATAAACTTTGAGATGGACATAAAACGAACTCCATTCGTGATGCATTGTGCTGCAAGTGGAAGAACTCCTTGCTAACAACAAACGCATTTCAATGAGACAACCTGCACGAGAGCATCAGATACCGTATTTAGGTACTCCAAACCGGAATTCTGGAAAAAAGCTGATCTGAGTGATTTTTTTTAGTTATGCAGTTTAAAGCTCTCCATTAGCCACTCAGAAGGATGTAAGCAGTCGCTCGTCTAAAATTTAGAGTCACTTGGTTCCAGCAAATGGGTAGAAAAAGTGCCGTAACAAAAACACAAAATACAGGTTTCACCTGGATTTGAAACTGATACAATCTCGCAGCAATGTTTAGAAGCCAGATTTTTTAGCAATGGGCCAATTGGGATACTTGATCTATTTTGAATGTCTTAATGTGGTAGCATATATAGTTAATCCAAAAGAGGTGGGATTCAGAATAACACTTGAAATCATTGAAATAATCCTTAAGTTCACCCAGCTGACATATTTTGTTTGCTGCGAGAATGCAATGCAACGCGGGGAGACGTCTCTAGCGAGAGGTGGTAAATGAAGTTAGTCTTCTGCTACTGTTCAAAATAATTATTTTAACCGAAGTCTGCATTATTCTAATGGCATTGTCAGAGACAGCGCTAATAGCAGAATGATAACTTCTATTAGGGGGAAAACACACGGATCTTTAATTAATGTTTTCTAGAGACGTTTTGAGGTTCGAATAAATGAAAACCATCATAAACTGAGATTTAAGCAAAGCGCTGAATGCCTTTGTGCTCAGTGAAGCTTATTTGTTTCAGATCATTCTCAATCACACATTTTTCTAAATAGTACAAGCAATTGTCGGATTTTATCTTTTTTCTGAGTATAATAATTATTAGAGAGTACACATAATACAGAGGAAAGATGATTGTTTTTTATTTTATTAAACTTTGTCCAAAATCATACTTGCAGTGTATAGGAAAAAACAAAATCTAAAAGAAAGGAACAAGTTATTTTCCTAAGACCATTCTTGAGGAATAATACGTCCTATTCTGGAAAGATCCTATGGCTCATTTCTCAAACATTTATTACTTCTTTGGCATGGTAATGCAAAAACAGTATTTCCCTGTTTTGCTAAAGGTGGCAAGCACTCGGCGATTTAAGAGTTAGCCGTGTCTGCTTGCCATCTATTGGGCGCTTTGAAACATGTAGCTGTTGAGTTAAGTAATAATCCGGTTATGTGATTAATTTTGGTTTGACATTTAAAAGTAATTTTATGAATGCTAATCTGTCCCTACTCTAAAATATTCTTTATAGCAGGAAGGTTTTTCTTTCTTCAAAAACGGGAAGGTGTCTGTCTCTCTGGCAGAATAATGAATTGGTTACGTGAATTCAAGTCCAATTGATTAAACGCCGGTGAAGAACCGTGTGATGATGCCAATTAAAGCCTCAATGCAGTGTTCTGAAGAAGGGCTACAAATCTGTAGGAAAAATATTCCAAAATATTGTTCGCCAAATTAATAAACAATCTTTTGATTTCCTTGTATTTGTTCGCGTTTGAGGGGATAATAATTATACTCCTCACCTTAAGAGTGAGACATTGTAGATGAATAAATAAAATTTGGGGAGAGATTCACAGAAAAACGTCCATTACTATAATTCGAATGTTACAGTAGACCGCCCACTGATCTGTCATGACTGAACTTCCAGGTTTTTCTCGATGACGGGCAGCAATGTTTCTCCAGATCAGTCTATCTCAAGGCATATCTCCACCCTGAAGAGCTTGGTATTGCATTTGCGCTTACCAACATTTTCTTCATCTGCCTCAACGATGAATCCTTCACAACCTTGCCATCTTTCGGCACACTGGGAATCTACCATGAACTCTTAAACTAGTTCTCTGCTATACACCTACCAGTCGCAGACTACAATAGTGAACTTTGTAACGTCACGCTGTGACGATTCCATGGTTACCTCGTCGTAGGGGTATTCTTTTGCGAAACAATAAAACACAATCACAGAACGATATTAAGAGATATATGATGTACCTCTGCATCCTGTTCCCACTAAAGGGGCTCTGACGACCGCCCATAGCGGTATAACTATACCATCGGGATTAGAGGAAATTCTATCCCACACTCACCAACCCGCTTGGCCAGCGTGGTGAGTTATGGCCAAACCCCTCCAAAATGATTCCACAACTTAAATCTTGGCCCTCAGTCTCCGGCAGCTGGAATGTACCTGGCCAAGGCAGCGGCCAGTGCGACATGAAGGCAGAGGGTGCTAAGAATCCCCGGAGGACCGGACTAGGCTGCCATCTGATGCTGACCTTGGCAACGTACAATGGACGCTCCCTATCTTCTGATTCAAGGCTTCTTGAATTGGAAGAGGAATTACAAAGGATCAAGTGGGACATCGTGGGGCTAAGTGAGGTAAGGAGAAAAGGAGAAGATCTCATGGAACTGAAAAGTGGACATCTCTTCTACTATCGTGGGACAGATACTGGCAGAACTAGTGGTGTTGGATTTATAATAAACAAGAAACTGAAGGATAAAGTTGTAGAAGTTGAAAGTTCCTCTGACAGAGCTGCACGACTTGTTATCCAACTCTCGAAAAGATACCAGGCTCAGATTATTCAAACTTATGCACCCACCACAAGTCATCCTGAAGAAGAAATTGAAGAATTTTATGAGGAAATTTGTCATCTAAATAATAAAGGTAAGCAGCACTTGAAAATAATTATGGGAGATTTCAATGCAAAAATAGGGCAACGGCAACAGAATGAAACTTCAGTAGGTAAATTCGGTCACGGCAACAGAAACCAGCGTGGAAATACTCTCGTTGAGTTTGCAGAGGCAGAAGGGTTTTTCATCTTGAACTCCTTCTTCAAGAAAAAGCCACACAGGAAATGGACATGGAGACATCCAAATGGGACGACAAATGAAATTGATTTTATTATGTGTAACAAAAAATTCGTCATAGAAGACTGCAGTGTGCTAAACAAGTTCAACACAGGTAGTGACCATAGATTGGTGAGATGTAAGATGCACCTCAACGCTAAACTTGAACGTGGCAAGCTCATAAGACAAACAAAGTCTATTGACATAACCAACCTCAAAAAACACCATAATACCTTCAAGTTAGAACTGAAGAACAGGTTCTCTGCTTTAGAAGGCCTAACATCGGAAGAAGTGGACATCTCTGAAGTTAACAGAAAAGTAACCAAAGCTCTTATGGAAACAGCAACAAAATTAGCTGGGTCTAAGAACAAGTTGCATGTGAACAAATTATCAGGAAAAACCAAAATGTTGATGCAAAAAAGAAGAGAGATGAGGACAACTAAAGAAGATGTGACTTCCAAAGTGGAATATATAGAGCTATGCAAGACAGTAAGAAAAAGTATCACTGAAGACGTAAGGAAATTCAACTGTGAACTAGTGAGGAAAGCAATTGAAAACAACCAAAGCCTAAAGATAGCAAAGGGACATCTCAGTAAGGGAAGAAAACAGATTATGGCACTGAGAAAAGAAGATGGTTCTGTAACAAGAAATAGAGGCGAAATTTTGACAAGAGTGAAAGATTTCTACTCCAAATTATATGAAAGGGATGATATATGCACTCCAGACATCATGAAAGATACCAGTACCAGAGTTCCTCCAGTCCTTCCAGCAGAAGTTGCACATGCAATCAAGAACATGAAGCGAGGAAAAGCTCCAGGAGAAGATGGAATTACTGTAGACATCATACAAGAAGCAAGTGGAGAAATCGAAACAGTACTCGCCCAAATTTTCACTCGATGCCTTAATGAAGGAAAGATTCCTGAGGATTGGAACACCGCTACAATGATCCTGCTACATAAGAAAGGTGACATTGAGGATCTCGGAAACTACAGACCTATCAGCCTCCTATCAGTAGTTTATAAAATCTTCACTAAAGTTCTTTCACACCGCTTGAAGGTAACACTGGACATGGCTCAACCGAGAGAACAAGCTGGATTCAGGAGTGGCTACAGCACAATAGATCATATCCACGTGCTAAGAGAACTAATTGAAAGAGCGAGGGAATATGAACTTCCATTGTGCATGGCTTTTATCGATTATGAAAAAGCCTTTGATTCGGTGAAACCATCAGCAGTTACAATGGCTCTGAAAACCTGCGGTATTGAAGATGCATACATTAATATTATTAATAACATCTATGAAAATGCAAGTGCAAAGATTAGGCTGTTTGAAAATACAACACACGTAAAAATTGGAAAGGGAGTGAGACAAGGTGACAACATATCTCCGAAGCTCTTTAATGCCACATTGGAGGGTGTTTTTCAGTCGCTGAGCTGGGAAAACAAGGGGATAAAGATTAATGGAGATTATCTAACCCACCTTCGTTTTGCTGATGACGTAGTCATTTTTGCAACTACCCCATCAGAGCTGCAGAGTATGATCCAGGAACTTGCTGACAAGAGTAAAGAAGTGGGATTAAAAATGAACTTTCAGAAGACAAAAGTGATGTTCAATGCTTTTACACGAAATGAAGATTTATCGATTGATGGAGAAAAGCTGGAGATAACAGACACGTACGTTTATCTTGGACAGCAGATATCAAGTGAGGGTCACATTGATGAAGAAAATAATCGGCGTACAAAACTTGCCTGGAGAGCTTTTGGAAGAAACAGCATAATTTTCAAGAGCAATATGCCATTATGTCTTAAAAGAAAAGTGTTTGATCAATGCATCCTTCCAGTGCTTACGTATGGTGCAGAGACGTGGACCTTAACTAAAAGAGACATACAAAGGCTGCAGACAACTCAAAGCAGCATGGAGAGGTGCATGCTTGGTATAACCAGGAGAGATAAGAAGAGGAACTCGTGGATCCGAAAAATGACGAGAGTGGAAGACATCATGATCAGAGTTAAATCCCTGAAATGGCAATGGGCTGGACATACTGCCAGAAGGACAGATCATCGATGGACAGCCGAAATTTTAGATTGGATTCCAAGGGACAGGAAAAGACCCAGAAGAAGACCACATGGGAGATGGGTGGATGAAATTCGAAAGTATGCAAGGGTGACATGGAGGAGACTGGCACAAGACAGACCGTTGTGGAGGAAACTTGGGGAGACCTTCGTCCAGCAGTGGATTGATAATGGTTGACAATGATGATGATGATGATGATATCAAGGGGAAGAAACCACTGGAAGCAGTTTAATGTGCCCGAAACCACTTTTTCCCAGCTCCCATGATATGTGTACGAAACCGCGTTTGTGGAAAATTAGAAAAATAATACGAAGCGAGATTTGTTTGGTTCGACGCCATTTTATCTATTTAGAGGAAAGGCTACCTTCAAAAAAGGAAATAACTGCTTCAGGATTTTAGTACGTCTCTTCAAATCAATGCTTTTAGTTTGGAGCCAAAGAATGCACTCGATTTAGTTAGCATTTTGTTTGTTCTGGGACAAAATGCTTTTCAAAATTCTCACGTAACGTTTTTGTGATCTACTTTTGGTTACAGAAAATGAATGATTTCTGAGTTCAACCTTGTAAAACTAGTAATTTCCCCGTTTTCTTCTGTTAATTAAACTGCCCGTCGGATCTCAAAATACATAGCTTGTCGTACCTGCACTCCTACAACTCCTGCTTTCGTTTGCATAATTAGATTGTAAGAATGAGTCTGAGATTACTAAGTTAATTTTCTGTTCTGATTTTCCCAAAGTTCCTGTTACATTTAAAATTACAACGTTGTTTCGTTCCAATAACACCGTACATCGTGCATCGTCTTAGCACGAGACGAATAAAATTTTAATGAACTTTAAAAGCAGTTAATATAAAAGTTACATTACAAATTTATACTGTTTTAAACCTCATAAAATTTTTATGTCTTGTGCTAAGACGGTGTACGGCTTTATTGGACTTAAGTTGGGCACGATCATTATTCATTATTGTTTTGCTTGTCTTTCAATATTTCTTCTATATTTTAGAATTTCCTAATAACTTATGTTATATGTCATTCAATGCCGAGCGGCCAGATTTTGGACCGTTTTCGACATATTCTTGACATCATGAAACAAATATTCCTTTCTATTTCTTTTTAAATCATAAATTTTCCAGTGACGCACCGGTGGCGAAGTGGTCTAAGCGATGGCTTCCGACCATCCGTCCGAGATGAGTCCGGGTTCGAATACCGGTGAGGCATGACCTTGTGTTTCTCTTACGGATCGGATGCTATCCTATGTCTGAAAGCAGTTACCCTAAATTAGGGACGGGAGACTGCATATAGCCTTTTGAATTGCTAACGGTTCTCGTTAAACTCATAGTCAAAAAAATGTCCGGCGCAATTATTTTGGTAATAATCGTCAAAATGATAATTTTAATTTCTCGATGAAACAGTACTACCTGATTTCCGAGAACCTAAAAGGGATACCTTTACCAGATTACATCTCATTACTAATAGCCACCAAAATGATGAAATTTTGTATTTTTGCGTTTTTCGGTAAAATGATACAGAACCTAACCGCGAGACCTAAGTTCGAAGCTAAAGAATTTGTCCGATTGGCTTTGCATTACCATTATAATCTGACAGAAATGTAGTTTAGACATCTTAAGATACAGCTGTTTCCTTTTTAACAGGGTTCATGAAATCGAAAGTATACAACATGAGATTTTACCAAACATTTGAAATCTTTGTTTAGAAATAAATCATTATTTTGCGTATCAGTTGTAACTGCGGTTTATCAAATTTGATGGAATGTCCTATGCGCTCAACTATTTCCGAGCAAAGAATGATCACCTACGGTATTTTAACAGAATATATCACCCTACTTCACCAAAAATTATATCAAATTTCGGTATAATTTAATCCAAGCGAATTCAGTTCCATAATAAATGCTGGACTCGGAACAAAGATAAAAGTGTTTTCCACATTGGTCAACAGAGCAGCGTTCATTTAGGCTATGTTCAGATAGGTTATACCTTCAAAATGTATATGGTTCGCCAGAAGCACATGAAATCTGGACTTTTCGACAAGACTTTCATAGGAATGTACATGAGACATGCCGACCAGCACTTGCGCAAAGCAGCAATTTGTAGGAATTTCGTGTCCCAAAGCTTCTCAAATTTTAATATAATTTTACGATGTTTGGGAATTTTCACCAATCTTTTGCGGTTAAAAAAATGTAGGATTGGTAGGTTTTATATAAGTATGTAATTAGAAGAGCTTTTCCGTCAAGGTGTTGATTCATCATTATGAAACTACCTTTGGCTTGGTCATCACCTATTAAGACATAAAATATCGTATTTCAAAGTTCCTTATGCACAGAATTTACGATCTTACGATCACTTAGCTTTTTGGCAGAGACAGGAGGACTTCAGTTTCGTCAGAGAAAGAAACTACGATTCTGTCAAATATTCTACTGACTGTACGCTCGATTAATATTTGTACGATATCTACCAGTTCGTGTTTAATAGGAACATGTGTTAATCGGCAGCCCTTTATTTACGATAATACTTGGAGAACAGAAACAAATCGAGAATATAAACTAAATCTGATTCCCTTCGGCGAGCAATCGCACAGCTTTATCCCGACGCAGAATATAGATGTGGCACGATTACAGAGTGGTATTGAGACCATTGTTTGAGTCAGTCAGTGCCGAAACTCACAGTAACGAAGCAGTTGCGTTTCGACAGCATAACAATTTTGCTTTTGCTGCTACCTAGATACCGGGATTCAGTTCTCCACTACAGTGTGGCACATGTGTCAATATGGTATCTTGGTTAGAAGGATAACCAAAAGTGATTTGTGTTTCCTTTCCTTTTCCATTACTCTTTCCAAGATTCCACGAAAAGATATAACGTTAGGTGATAAAATTGACTTTCTCGGCCCAGTGTAAAGCCAACCGTCGAACACCAGGCATCGCCAGATGGTAAGTTTAACTGGAGTGTTAAAGTTTGCAATCACGCGTGTCATGAAAGAGCAAGACACATTACGAAATGAATGGTCGTTGCGCAAAGAGGAAATCCCGAAACTTAGGGCGACGAGGCAAGGATCCAGATTCTGAGGATTATTTCAATCAATGGTTGGCTCTTGCGACTTAACTGGGGGTGCTTATCAGTGGTTCAATGCTAAATTCTCAAACACAAGATTTATACGAAAAGTAGGACCACATGAGTTTGATAGCTACAGGCTGGTTATCTTGATGAAAACCCAGGCATTAAATTAAATTTAAGTAAGCACTCATCGAGAATCGCATTTCTGATACTGCGATCGCTGACAATGGAAATTCCCTAAACTGTTCAAGTTACAACAGATATTTCGTGCAGATGACGTTTGCAGTGTCGATGAAAGAGATCTACTTTACCATGTCACGCCGGACGGTTACCTTAGTTACACATGCAACACCGTCAGGTTCGAAAAAGTTACTTTATTGCGTAATAGTGTTGTCTTGGTCACACATGTCAGAAAGTGATAAACAGAAGTTTTTGGTTGTTTGGCAAAACGCTAAGCCACGATTCTTTAAATGGACGGTATGAGAGTTCTGCATTATACCAACGACAATGCACGGATGAAAAATGATATTTTCTTGAGAAAAGTCTAAAGTGTTGGAATACGGTGAGATTGCAACGGATATCAAGAATATTCAGTTGCTCCTCGACAACTGTGCCCCGATTTGGAATATTTGAAAAATATTCAACTGGAATTTCGTCCAGCTAACACCACATCATTAGTATAGTCGCTGGATCTGGGCACCATAGAAAAACATTGACGACATTGTATCGCAGATTGTTGATTTATTAAATTTCTCAAGCAATTAAAAAAATCCTGACATCGTCTTAACAGCTAATAAATTAATGCCCAGGTTACCATTTGCAAGCAGCGCAATTTGTCAGCAACATCTTGAGATATGTAATTAGAAAACCGATTCACAACTATTTTTCTCACTTCAAATTTTAAATTTTCAGCAAGAAGTTTCCCGATAAGGCCAATATGGGTAATGAAATAATTTTGGACCTGCAACATGTCAGGAATTACGAAGGGTTTTCATTCATAGACAATAGTCTTCACTGTGATAATGAAATTGGTAATACTGTGGACACAGTTCATGAGCAAAATGCAGTATAATACCTAGAGGGGGCAGAAGACCAGGAAAGTGGTGATGATGATACAGCTCAACACGAAAGTGTGAATAACAAGGAAATGAGGAAATTCTTTGCTGAATTACGAAGATACTTAATGCAAGGAGGAAATGAAGGCAGTCCTCTGCCTGCACGAGATGTCTGAGCTGATTTGTTTATTCACTTGCACTAGATTTCTGACCTGATTTTGTTCATTTACCCGCACTTGATATTGTTCATTCACGGTTATTTTTGTTAATTCACAGGTATATCTTGCTGATTTTGTTCATTCGCAGTCAGTTATATCAAGGTACCTTCGATAAATTTCTCCAAAATATTAATTGTTAGGGACTACATGCTTTTGTGACAGATATGTATAAACATTTATATTAAGATTATGTTTAACACAAATTAATTTTTTAATATTTGTTCTGAAATTCATTAAAATGCATATTTTCATGTGTACTCTTTATTCAGCAAATGGTAGTTTTAAACTATTTGTAATTCTTAGTCGAGAAAAAAGGTGTAGTATGTTTTTGGTTTTAAATATAAAACTTCGCAAAACTGGGAGACATGCTTAATTGTGACAAAATGATTTTGCACCGAAGTGTCCAATTTAAATGAAATGCACTGTGTTTGTCTTTACTTCAGATTTGGGATCCAAAGTGTTATAGTAACTTCCCGTACCAAACAAATATCTTAAGCGTACTTTAACAACATGTTAACTTGTTTTTTTAAGTAGTGAGAAACAGATCTTTACTTTAAATATCAAAAACAATTTAAACAGAATCACTGTTAAAGTAAAACAGATCATCCTGTTAGGCATTTCAAGATGTTTTTGTACTTTTATTTCTTTCATAAATGAGAAGCGCGGGAATCTCTTCCTTTTTCTTACTTTGAATTGCCTCTGAACAGAATCCCACATTGAGTCTCTTTAAGCCCTAAACCGAATTTTTTGTGAAAAAAACGCCCCTTAGTTTGTGAAGCAATTTTTCAGTATAACTTATGCTTCTTGTACTTCACTTTTCAAGCAGAATGACATGGTTTGTTCTAGAAAGCTGGAGGTTTGCATATAGTTTTCATTACGTCATTCATTTCGCATATTTTTGCGGTTTTCTCCTATAATACATTTCTCTTACTTCAGCAGTAGTTTGATACCAGTATCATATGCTCATTTCTGAGTTTTTAAGATATTACCAGCTTATGCCCTTATTTGCATAACTTATTAACTTGTTAATAAAAGAGAAAAGAAATATGTTAAAACTGAAAACGAATTACCAGCTAAAAACGAATATGTAAGAATGAAATATTACATGTCACTGACTAATAACTCTGAAAAGAATGAAATATAAAATCTAATATTTCTAAAAAGATTTTACACAATCATGAATTGTATGCTGTTACATTTCATTATCTGTTCTTTGGAATGGGTAGGAAAACTCGATTTCAGACTTTCCACAAGTAACTGGCTAATCTTTCATACTGAGAGTCCTTCGTAAAAAGTGAACAACCACAGTACAAACGTAATGGCAAATGGCCAAACAATGAGATATCCGAATAAATAATGAAACGCATATAGCGTATGAAATCCGTTTATTTTCGTGGTGTAGTCAGCACAAATATTCGCCAAGCTTTCGCACTCCACTGGGAGGCTTTTTCAAGGCAATGGTAGACGCAAAAATGTATCTGCCATGATTGTGTAAAATCTTTTCAGAAATATTAAATGCTATATTTCATTCTTTTCCGAGTTATTAGTCAGTGATATGTAATATTTCATTCTTACATATTCGTTTTTAGCAGGTTATTCGTTTTCAGTATTAAAATATAGACACAAAAATGTGTCTACCATTGCCTTGAAAAAGCCTCCCAGTGGAGTGTGAAAGCTTGGCGAATATTTGTGCTGACTACACCACGAAAATAAGCGGATTTCATACGCTATATGCGTTTCATTATTTATGAACTCTGGTGTATTTAAAAATAAAGGAGATATCCGAAGATTCCCCAAGAATGGTAACTTTATCCTTCATCAATTTTATTATTCATAGTTGCACAGTAAAACGATGTGAAAAAATGGCTTAGAGTGTCAGGGTCAAAATGAATTAAAAGATTCAAAGAACATTAGAGAATGATGACTTAGAACTTATCTAAGTGGTAAAAACCGATCGGAGGGTTAATAGAGGGATGGGTTTGCATACATTGTTACTACCATCGGTGTTATAATTATAAAATTATGAAAAATAGATTTTATTCAGAATTAATTTATTTTTCGTTTCATCAAATTTTTCAACGGCATAACTTCAGCGTTATTTCTATCAAGCGTGGGGAAGCGGCTATAAAATCCCTTGAACAAAAACAGTGTTGAAGATGTCATATGAGATTTGAATATTTATGTTCCATTCGTTCCGGAGAAGCTTAATCAATGAACAAGGAAAATTTGATGAGGAGATCCCCGGGTCAACCGCACAATCCCAACTTCGTTATCCAGCACCTCACCTCTCCCACTGTAGATATTATGGTCTGGGGATCCATTGCCTACGATAGCCGATCAGCTATAGTAGTGGTATGCGGATCATTGACGGGCCAGCGGTGTGTTAATGAGATCCTACGTCCCCATGTGCTCGCATTACGTGACGGGATTCCAGGTGAGCAATAGCAGCAGGTTCATGACCGCCCGACCACGGCTCTTGTTGCCCAGGAACGCCTACGTCATATACTGACACTTCCAGGGCCTCCCTCTCCCACGGACATGTCACCTATAGACCATGTGAGGGACCAGTTGAAACGCCAGCCGCCGCCGTGCCGCACTATGCGGGATTTGGAGCACACCATCAAACACGTGGGTGCCAGTCTGTCACAGGACAACATCAGGCGTCTGTTCGTCTCCACGCCGGACCATATTGCAGCATGTATCGCCACACGAGGAGGTGCGACGCGTTATTGAAGATGACAGGACTGCGTGCAACAGATCCCTCTGTAGTTGTCTTGCAGCTCTGTTTTTGCCATCATGTATATCATCCATCTGCACCATTATGAGCATAAAATTTCAGTTCCATCCGATGTTTCATTCTTGGGGCGCAAATACCATTGTCCGTAAGTGTACGTACCTAGATATATTATGTTTCGTATTTATATGCAATTTTGCAAAAGGTTATTACCTACACGTTTTCGGAATGTAAGAAAGCTGAAGTAGCATTGTTTTAATTTTGTTTTATATTCACGTTTTTCAGATGAAAATTACCATTACAATTGTAAATATGTGCACATAATTTTCGGATTTGTATCACCGTAGGGGGGTTAGAAAGTACCTTTTCTTTTGTAGTAAAAACATTGCATTTTGACATACGCAGTGCGACCATATGTAGTTATAAATATCATCATCATCATCATCATCATTGTCAATCCTCTGCTGAACGAAGGTCTCTCCAAGCATCTTCCACAAGGGTCTGTCTTGTGCCAGTCTCCTCCATGTTACTCCCGTATACTTTCGAATTTCATCCACCCATCTACTATGTGGTCTTCTGGGTCTTTTCCTGTGTCTTGGAATCCAAACTAAAATTTCGACAGTCCATCGAAGGTCTGTTCTTCTGGGAGTACGTCCAGCCCATTTCCATTTCAGGTATTTTACTCTGATCATGATGTCTTCCACTCTTGTCATTTTTCTGATCCATTAGATCCTCTTCTTATCGCTCCTGATTACACCAAGCATGCACCTCTTCATGCTAATTTGAGTAGTCTGTAGCCTTTGTATGTCCCTTTTAGTTTAGGTCCACGTCTCTGCACCATACGTAAGCACTGGAAGGATGCACTGATCAAACACTTTTTCTTTTAAGACGTAATGGCATATTGCCCTTGAAAATTATACTGTTTCATCCAAAAGCTCTCCAGTCAAGTTTTATATGCCGATTAATTTCTTCATCAATGTGACCCTCACTTGATATCTGCTGTCCAAGATAAACGTACGCATCTGTCATCTCCAGCTTCTCTTCATCAATCGATAAAGTTTCATTTCTTGTAAAAGCTTTGTACACCACTTTTGTCTTCTAAAAGTTCATTTTTAATCCCACTTCTTTACTCTTGTCAGCAAGTTCCTGGATCATACTCTGCAGCTCTGATGGGGTAGTTGCAAAAATGAGCATGTTATCAGCAAAACGAAGGTGAGTTAGATAATCGCCATTAATCTTTATCCCTTTGTTTTCCCAGTTCAGTGATTGAAAAACGTTTTGCAAGGTGGCATTAAAGAGCTTGGGAGATATGGTGTCCCCTTGTCTCACTCTCTTTCTAATTTTTATGTATGCTGTATTATCAAACAGTAGAAACTTTGCACTTGCATTTTCATAGATGTTATTAATAATATTAATGTATGCATCTTCAATACCGCAGGATTTCAGAGCCATTGTAACTGCTGATGGTTTCACTGAATTAAAGGTCTTTCATGATCGTTAAAAGCAATGTACAATGGAAGCTCATATTTCCCCGCTGTTTCAATTAGTTCCCGCAGTACGTGAATATGATCTATAGTGCTGTAGCCACTCCTGAATCCAGCTTGTTCTCTCGGTTGAGACATGCCCAGTGTCACCTTCAAGCGTTGTGAAAGAATTTTATTGAATATTTTATAAACCACTGATAGGGATCTGATATGTCTGTAGTTCCTGAGATCCTCTGTGTCACCTTTTTATTGTAGCAGGTTCATTGTAGCATTGTTCCAATTCACAGGAGTCTTCCGTTTATTAAGGCATCGAGAAAAACTTTGGCGAGTAGTGTTTCGATTTCTCCACTTGCTTCTTGTATGATGTCTACAGTAATTCCATCTGCTCCTGAAGGATTTCGCCGCTTCATGTTCTTGATTGCATGTGCAACTTCTGCTGGGAGGACTGGAGGAACTCTGGTACTGGTACCTCTCATGATGTCTAGAGTACATGTATAATCCCTTTCATATAATTTGGAGTAGAAATCGTTCACTCTTGTCAAAATTTAGCCTCTATTTCTCGTTACAGAACCATCTTATTTTCTTACTGCCGTAATCCGTTTTCTTCCCTTAATGCGATGTCCCTTTCCTATCTTTAGGTTTTGGTTGTTTACAATTGCTTTCCTCACTAGTTCACAAGTGAATTTCTTTACGTCTTCAGTGAGACTTTTTCGTAAGGTCTTGTATAGCTCTATATATTTCACTGTGAAAGTCACATCTTCTTTATTTGTCCTCATCTCTCTTCTTTTTGCATCAACATTTTATTTTTTCCTGATAACTGGTTCACGTGCAACTTGTCATTAGACCCTGCTAACTTTGTTGCTGTTTCCATAAGAGCTTCGGTTACTTTTCTGTTAGCTTCAGAGCTGTCCACTTCTTCTGATGTTAGACTTTCTGGAATAGAGAATCTGTTCCTCAGTTCTAATTTGAAGGCATTAAGATACTTTTTAAGGTTGGTCACGTCAATACACTTTGTTTGCTTTATGAGCATGCCACTCTCGAGTTTAGCATTGAGGTGCATCTTACATCTTATTTTTTATTTTTTTATTTTTTTTTATTTTTTTTTATTGGAGGTTTAACGACCACCGTAAGCAACTCAATGGGCCACAAGCAGTCGCCCGTCTCTAATTCAGGGTCACTGGTTCCAGGGAAGGGAGAAAGCCAGTGCCGTAAGACAAACACAACACCCATGTCTCACCGGGATTCGAACCCGGACCCCGTTAGGACGAACGATCAGAGGCCATCGCTTAAACCACTGCGCCACCGGGGAGGCAACTCTTACATCTTACCATTCTATGAACACTCCATGTGTTGAACTTGTTCTGAACATTGCAGTCTTCCATGACTGATTTCTTGTTACACATAATAAAATCTATTTCACTTGTCCATCTATTGGGATGCTTCCGTGTCCATTTCCTTTGCGGCTTTTTCTTGAAAAAGAGTTCATGATGAAAATCCCTTCTGTCACTGGAAACTCTACGAGAGTATTTCCAAGCTGGTTTCTGTTTCCGTGACCGAATTTACCTACTGAAGTTTCATTCTGTTGCCGTTGCCCAATTTTCGCGTAGAAATCTCCCGTAATTATCTTCAAGTGCTGCTTGTCTTTAATATTTAGGTGACGAATTTTCTCATAACATTTTTCAATTTCTTCTTCAGGATGACTTGTTGTGGGTGCGGAAGTTTGAATAATTGGAGCCTGGTATCTGCTGGATGGTTATATAACGAATCATGCAGCTTTCTCAGATGAACTTTCAACTTCTACCACTTTATCCTTCAGTTTCTTGTTTATTATAAATCCAACACCACTACTTCTGTCAGTATCTGTCCCACGATGGTAGAAGAGATGTCCACTTTTCAGTTCAATGAGATCTTCATCCTTTCTCCTTACCTCACTTATCCCGACGACGTCCCACTTGATCATTTGTAGTTCCTCTTCCAATTCAAGAAGCCTTCAATCCGAAGATGGGGAGCGTCCATTGAAGCCTTCAATCAGAAGATAGCGAGCGTCCATTGAAGCCTTCAATCAGAAGATAGGGAGCGTCCATTCAAGCCTTCAATCAGAAGATAGATGCAGCCTATTCCGATCCTCCAGTGATTCTTAGCACCCTCTGCCTTTATGTCGCACTGGCCACTTGGCCATATACATTCCAACTCCCGGAGACTGAGCCCGAAGAGTTAAGTTTTGGAGTCATTTTGGAGGGGTTTGGCCATAACTCAACATTCTGGCCAAGCGAGTTGGTGAGTGTGGGATAGCATTTCCTCCAATCCCGATTGTATAATTATGCCTCTATTGGCGGCCGTCAGAGCCCCTTAAGCGGGAACAAGATGCACAACTAGAAGGCGGGGTTGACATTTGTCAAGTTGAGGCTGTTATGTTCGCAACACCTGACCTTACAACCCGTTATAAATATAACAGAAATAAAATAATTCTAAAATGGCTGCATTAGTCAAGAGCAAACACCCTCCAGATGCGTGAACCTCATACTGTGGTGGGTGATATAGTACCAGGTGGAACTCGGCTGGCATCGTAGTACTATAAGCCCAAAAGTATCAAACGGCGTAATCCCGCTGTATCAAACTATGATTCACCGATAAAAACCATAAGTGTTTTCTATTGTGAGAGTAACGATGCGTATCGTAGACTGATTAATGCTCAACTCGTATAAATCAGAGACGATGTATTGAAAGTAAAGTTGTTGAAAATAACACCCTAACCATTTCTATACAGCGGTCCATTCTTCCTTCGACTCATATAATCGATAGTATATGGAAACACCGATTTATTCACTGCCTTTAGTCGCAGTTTCACAGTCAGAACAAACATTCCATTACAGTTCATCAAGAAACGTGGGTGGATTGGTAGCTTATCAAACAAACAAATGCATTCTATTTTTTCAAAATTAAGAATTTGTATTACTTAATAGAAAATGTATACAAAACTTTGATGAAACTGTACCTAATATTCAAATCTTTCTGCCTACTGTTTGACAATATCTCAGGCTTAGTAAATTACATTAACAAAATTATGGGTAATATCCAAGAGGGCCTGTTGCTTTGGAAATTAGAAAGAGGGATTGAAAGGGATTAAGTATCGGTCATATTTCAACTCTGTTCAATTTCGTGCGATATTGGAGTGAACGTTGACGTACTACCGTCTATCTGACGATGTGGAAGTTGACAACAGGTTGGCTGTGCATCGATATCATTACGGCATTGTTTTACTTAGCGTTTCAAAAAATCGTCAGGAATATATATTGATTCCAACTACAAAATATTCATTCCAGAGGAAAAGGTTTGCTTCCTCATGAATCGAAACCAGTCAACGTAGCACAAATAATATAGCACTTTCACTTCCTTCCGGGTAAAAATTGTCTTAAGATGCGAAATCAACACCTCAAAGCAGTTTGCTGAGGGTAAACGATAATTTTGTCTGAGTAAATGTTTCAGAATGTTCCCTGATGAAATATTCATTTTTCGATTTGCCTCTGTTAGCTCACGTGTGAGTCGACACTAATGGCTGTACGTATTATGATAATATTAAAAAGAATACATAAGATGCTTGCAACCGTGTCCAATGAACACATACTGAAAAATTGTTTCAACATAATTCTCCCAACACATAAAATTGCCCCAATCCTAAAACAAATAAAAAACTGTGAGTGTTATTTGGTGACTCTGGGAACATATTGTCATTGGAACAGTGTTTGACAATCACATCATGAAATGCACGAAGACCTGTCACTCGGAATGTCAGCAAGCATTCTTCAACTTCCAGATCTTTGAGCACAGTAACACCTGCAAATGGCTAAAAAACACTGCAGCGGAAGAAAATTTGAGTTCCCGCTAATAAAACACGGTGACTGACAAGTAATAGTAAGTACTGGCGTGCTGCCATCTTTCGGCCAATTTGTAATCACAGAGAAGGAAACTTTGGATGAATATCATGAATATCAATCCTGGCAGCTCTTATCAAAAAAGAGAAATACGATCTTTGAATTTCAAAACGCAGATTTACAAACCAGCTTATTTGACCATATTTCTTGAAAGACCGGAAGCTGTTAAAGTTTGTTCCCCTCCATCACCTAATTCGATCATTCGTAATATAATGCTATGACTGCGCAGCAGAAATCCAACTCCTTGCTTTAGGTGACCCACATGCCTGTTAAAGGCTACAGCATTGAGAAAAACTATTAGATCTAAGGTAAAAGGGTAAGAATCGGTAGTATTAAATATATTTATATTTAAAAATAAAAAGGTAGAAGCTACGATTTCCTCATAGTAACTGAACGCATTTTAGAAAATACAACGAACTCTCGATTATCAGTTAATATTAAGAAACAGATGTTCAAGGAAAAAAGGGAAATATGGATAATTCGAAAATGGCATTCTGTACCGTAAAACCGAGCTACGTGTTACTGTATATACATATACAGAATATATATTCAGAAGTTTTAAGTGAACTGTAAATTAAACAGTACGAATACATACCACCTTGAATAGGGGTATGTAATTAAAATAATAATAAAACTTTGACAAGATTTTCAGTTTTTCTTCTGGAAGAAGTTAGTTGTACTCCTTCGTTTACGATTCCTGTTCACTTTCCGAGAGTTTACCGAATTTCGCAGAAAACTATGCGTCATTAAACTGGAACACAGGATGTTGACCCATATAGCCTAAAAGCTTGTCTACAGATTCCAGTGCTCCCTAGTGCTCACCCTTGCTGTTCTACCATTGTCTTCTCTTTGTTTTTGCTGCACTTATACTATCAACCCTTGAGTCACTGCATCCAGATTCTGTTCGTCCGGTAAAATCCACAAACCTTCATCGCTCTTGTCTTTCCCCAGCCACCCTTCTGCGGTTTCTTCCCTTATACATGGAATCCTTGAACGCCAAAAATTATTTCGACAAGGCCGATGCCATTATCTTCTCCCTGGCTGAAACGTCTTCCTTTACAACATATGGAATCTGTTTTTACAGTCAGGTATTGGTTTACCTTTTTACCTTCATTCCAAGCTTAAGCAATAAGATTCACCGCATAGAAAATGGTGAGTTTTTTCCAAAAAAGGCACATATTTTTCATGTTTTTAAAGTACCAGTTTCAGAAGATTTTTTTGTTCAGTAAATGCCTTTCATTGCTGATATGTTCCTTTTATCTACAGGCTGGATTACTGATGTCATATTAGAAGGAACGAACATTAACACAATGTCTCCATTACTAGAACAAAGATCAGTGGGATGCCATGGTGTATTGACAAGCCATCACAATGTATGACTGGAAATCATAATGTGAACAAGGATTTCATTTTCAAAACTATTTCCAAAAGTTCAGGGATTTTTAGCGTTTTCGGTGACAAGAGGTTTCAATCTGAATGTTCCGCATGCTTTTGCACAGCATATCACGGTTACTCTTTGTTTTGCTGGTTTACCGATTGAATTATTATCACAGTAACAATCCAGTTACTATACACTGAGTGGCCACTTTATTATGACCACTCCTTCAGTACTTCGTTGGGCCACCTTTTGCGTTTATTACTGCGTCGATTCTTCATGTCATGGACTCCACGAGATGTTGATAGGTGGTTTGTGGAATATGAGACCATACTTGATGAATAGCACTTTCCAGGAGTGTGATATTGCAGGGTTGTGGATCCAGCTCTCTGATGGCTCGTTCAACTTCATCCCACAAATTCTCAATGGGGTTGAGATCTGGAGATTGTGGGGGCCAACTAAGCAAACTAACCGGCATTTTCCTGAAACCAATCCTGTACAATACGAGCACTATGGCAAGACGCATTATCTCGTTGAAAGTAGCCATCGCCATTGGGATAAACCATCCACATGACAGGATGTACTTGGTCTGCAACGATGTTTAGATATGATGTGCCAATCAGACGTTGATCAACACGAATTAAAGTGCCCAAATCATGCCAGGAAAACATTCCCCAAACCATAACGTTGCTTCCACCAGCTTGAAGTATTGCAGCAATGCATTTGGGATCCATGCTTTCGTGCTGTTTCCGTCAAATTCTCACTCGGCCATCGGCATGGTGCAACTGAAAACGTGATTCAACGGACCACATAAATTGTTTCCAATTATCGACTGTCCAATCCTTGTGCTCCTGTGCGAACTGGAGACGTTTTCTCTTGTTAACTGCAGACAGTAAAGGTGTTCGAACAGGCCTTCGGCTAACATATCCCATCCGATGCAGTGTACGGCGAACAGTGCTTGCAGAGATAATTTGAGGGGATCCTTGATTAAGATGGTCTGTAATTTGCTGCACTGTTGCCCTTCTATTTTCTGTTACCAGTCTGGACACTCTCCGTACCGCCCGAGCAGTCACTAGTAGATGACGCCCACACGTTGCACGTAGAGACCTAGTTTTTGGGTTAACTGTCCAGTCTTTAAACACTTTAACAACACCTTCTCTGGAACATTTCACGAATGCGGCGGTTTCGGTGATACTCGCTCCATGGCTCCGAACTCCTACAATCATCCCACGTTGAAATTCCGTCAAATCGCATTTTTTCCATATCTCGTCACCCAAAAATCACTTTTACTACTGTTGCAAGCACTAAGCTTTTCTTTTTTATACTAGCCTCGCCTTCTGGCGGCAACAGCATGCAGCCATACCTAATTTGCTTAAAACTGTCAGGTGGTCATAATAAAGTGGCCACTCAGTGTATAAAATTATGTTGAACCCGTTATTGTCCACAAATCATATGGAATCTCACAGAGTGGGCACGGTATTTTAATTAATAGTTGGGAATCCTATGTTGTTATTTATTTTAATTATTCAATACATAATTGCCTACTTTGCTTCGGTTTGTTAATCATTATTATTCTGTATTGTTCTGTGAAGCCACGTTTCGTTCATTTCCCCTTCTGAAGCTCCCCACTCTACGAAGGTGCCATAATATTGCCTCAGGATTTCTGACCAATAAAATGTCCATTCAACGAACTGAACCAATTAAAACACGAATCGAAAAACTTGCAATGGCATTTTTAACGAAATTACTCAGTGCTAACAAAATGTGGTGATGCTCGAATGAATGTGTATGCAGTGTAACTAATCTGCGGGACACGGCAAATATTTGAACAATTTACGCAGTCTAACCAATGTGCAAACTGTAAACATTTCAACAATTGACGAAAAGATATATTCCTAAACGATCATTTTAAACAGTTAACTTGTTCTTTACAAAGACTATTGTAGGCAATGATATTTCAATTTCATTTATTTAATTCATTTTTTCTAATATTTCTATACATATTCATTTAAAAATATGCTGCAAATATCCTCTCTGTCGAATTTTAAAATAGGTGTAGATAAATGCATTCCGTGTGTAAACTTGAACATACATAATTTACAAAATACGTTGAAGAGTGTGATGGTCTGGAAAATTGAGCTTATGAACTGATCTGGATCTCTGTCTTTTTCATAGCTATTTGAGGAAAATTTAAGGGTTTCTATTACTCCGTGAAATTCCGTTTCTTCGTTTGGTGAATCAGGGTTTTAGACTTCATTCACTGTTTCTCAGGACAGGAAAAGACATTCTGTCTTTAATATCAGATGAATCAGTTGCCGTACTTCCATGAACCATATGTTTCCAGACTCAAAGCAAATGCAATTTAAACAGTCCTACTTACAATCTCCTTTTAATACGTCAAAGTAAGGAAGAAATTACTACTTGTAGTTGTTTCCCAGTTAATTCTCGTCAGTTACAAAATTCCTCTAACCGCATTTTTGAGGAAGTCCAACAGAAAATAAAATTCCTTTGAATGCATTTAGAAAAAGATAATTCATTGTTTGCCACTCCTATTCCTAACAGGAGAAAAGCACAGACTCTGGCTAATCACATGAGTCGAGTTTGGGTTAGTCTCGCGTTAGGCAATGGTACTTTGTTTAAAAGATGGTATGCTGTGCAACTCGGGTAATCAGTCGTTAGTCCATAGAGCTGCCAGCTAATCTGATTGCCTTTCGTATGCTCAATGTGATGATCCACACGTGATTTCGTTTCAGATTGGCTTTAACTTATTCCTGTTTCTTCTCTGCAATATGAAAAATTGCTCCAATTGTTAGTGATCTACAGAGCGCTAATACCGAGAATACCGACAAAGTTATTAAAATATACTCAAATAAGCTATAGACAAATTAAAAATACATCATTCTATTTAATCACACGTTATTAATTGCATGCATGGGCATGGATTCTCGCATATGGCTTACCATCACATGTCAGAATTCATTCCACCCATTTTTGGTAAGTGGTAACTCATCTGTGATCACCACAGCTCCTGGCTCGGTTGACATCTATTGTATCCACAATGAAACCTTGTGGAACTTATTCCAAAATCTAAAAGTAAAAAGGAGGAGAATCCTCAAAATCTTATCAGCCAGCTGCCTTTGTGTGCCCCAGCTTTCTTGTCTTTAACAACTTCTGCCTAGCCGCATAGTGTTGCAGGGGTCAAAACTCTGGCTTATGACCATTCGTCCTAAATGGGTCCCAGATCGAATTCATGTAAGACATGGATGCTATGTTTTACTTCCGGCTGTGGCTCTCTCCCTTCTCTAGAACTAGCGGCCCTAAATTAGGGAAGGACGGCCTCATACAACCCAAACAGTTGCTCATGGTGGTCAATAAACTCCCAAGAAAGAAAACATTTGTGCTTCTGTTGAATTTTCCTTCAACATTCTGCTATCTACCAATGAACTCTTCCTCTATTCTCTCCAATACACATACCAATCGCTAACACTCGCACAGAAAGTACACTGTCCACATGAGTTTGATATATAGATCGCATTCCCGTAGTTAAAAGTTTGGTTGGAAAAATTAACTTCGAATTCGCCATTACTCCAAACTAAAAGTTTCATGGAAAGTTTGATGGCATGACTAAATTAATAGAATTATGTCCGGTCTCTATGGGTACTGCACAACTCTTACCAGAAATAAGTTTCTTCCTACATTTGATCAAATAGAAGGCATAGCTCTTGCCACGTTTATAAGTGAGTCACGGAAAAATTTTCATCTGCCGCCACCGGGAATCGAACAGAGGGTCTTTCAGTTACGCGCCTGATATGCTTCCACTGCACCACAGTGGCCTCGAAATTCTCCAGACTCACAAACGACAAACTGTCAAACCACATGGCGGGGTTGCTTGGCGGTTTGGCAGTTTGTCGTTTGTGAGTCTGGAGAATTTCGAGACCTCTGTGGTGCACGGAAGCATATCCGGCGCGTAACTGGAAGACCCTGAGTTCGATTGCAGTTGGTGGCAGCCAATGACAAATTTTCCGTGACTCACTTATAAAAGTGGAAACAGCGATGACTTCTATTTGATGTTCCTGGTTCACGTCAAATGTTTATTTATCCTACATTTGAATTGTCTGATTCCAAGTGCATACCCTATTTGCCACCTCGGTGGCGCAGTGGTCGAAGGCGCTGGCCTCTGATCATTCGTCCGTAAGAGGTCCGGGATCGAATCCCTGTCAGGCATGGATGTTGTGTTTGCCTTACGGCACTGGCTCTCTCCCTTCCCTGGAACCAGTGACCCTAAATTAGGGACGGGCGACTGCGTATAGCCCATTGAGTTGCTCACGGTGGTCGTTCAACCTCCAATAAAAAAATACCCTATTTAAAATGAATAAAAAAATACCCCATTTAAAATAAAATAAAAAAATACCCTATTTAAAATTACATAGCGCAACACTCGGAACACCACTTTGTCAAAGTAAATATTGCTCGTTTCTCTCGAAGCAGCTGACGGACATTGCCTTGCCTTCAGTAATTCTGCATAATTTCAACCGATTTTACACCACATCCGTTTGAACAGTGTTGATCTTCCCCTGCAGAAACCGACCAATAACCTGAAAAGGAATTTCACTCCTTAATTCCAAATAAAGTTTCATATAATATTAGAGAGATTACAGGAGCTCCATATTCCTTAAAATAAGTCTCCCCTGAGAAAATGGATTCCTTTTTAAGCTACGATAAAATCAGAGAATTTAAAACGTGAGAGATGATTACATTTTCTTGCAGAGATGCACTTGCAAAAGTATATGTACCACTAACTTCGATATGATGTCATTTAAGGATACAAGCATTTCTTTCCATGATGCTGCAGTTGATGTAGCTCCTGAGTCGTTCCCCAAAACTAGAGATTAACAATTTTCTGGCGAATCTCCTTTCGTAATTGAAGGACTCTTCTGCAATTTTTCTAATTAAAAATTATATTCCATGCAGGTTCTCCTTTGACACATTTGCATTAATTGTCTTTACTGTTATTATTCCTACATTTCTGCCAATTATTTCACCATATATCCACTTAAAATCTTTATTACCAAGCGAATTGCACTTCTCACTAAAGGTTTCGGGATTTGATATATTTATAAAAGACCTATACAGCATTGTAGACGGTAATATCCCTTCATATAATATACCACAGCTAATGATCAAACATGTAATGCGCCACTTTGCTGGCTCAGTCGTCTAAGCGTTGTATATGTCCAAGAAGGGTCCGGAATCGAATGTCTGTGAGGCAAATATGTTGTCATTGTCTAATGTAACTGGCTCTATTCCTTCCCTGAAACTAGTGGCCCTAAATTAATGACGGGCATTTATTAATGGTACATCCACTTACTCACGGTGGTTGTTAAACGTTCAAAAAGAATAAAATAAAATAATATGGAATGTTCATTAGGCATAGAACTTCAGATTTGTAAAACCTCATTACAAACATTTTAAGCTGGAATTACTTCAGAAATGCACAGTAAGACAAGCGAAATATTCTGTAATGTCAATGAATGAATGGCGAAAATTTCAACGTAAAGTGATATGTACCCAAACGAATTAAATTTAATAAAATAAAATGAAATAAAAGTGTGATTTATTTGTTTCACATTTGCAGTGTTCAAATTTTCGAAAAGATCGCATGTTAATCAGGATGACACTAAAGTATTATAGTTCTGCTCGTGAATTTCAAAACGCTTATGAAAAATAGCAGCCTCCTATATTTCAAACTAAGCTTTCAGTTTTCATGACGGTTACTGAAACCGAATAATTGTGAAAAAAATAATTCCTAAACATAAAAGTGTGAGAAAGAATTATAAATATATTTATTACATAATGAACTGAGATTTTTACAATTCAATTTTTGTTTCAACGATTGGGAACATACATAGTGAGAATATTTCATGCAATTTCGTAATTTTAGCGCACAAAATGCCACTAGAAGGAGACCGAGAAATTTTGTGTATATCAACTTCTAGTCATATTCGGCTTATGAAGCAAACAATGTGTTACAATTTTCTGATAGAGACGAAGAAACTTTCCCAACAAAGGACAAAGAGCTATTTTTGTCAACGTATTTTGTTCTAAATGTCTAATTTCTAAAACTTTCTCCAGGTATAGCCATAGTTGTGCCCGTACGTATAGATAAAACTTTTTAGTTTGTAATAACATATCCCGTTTTAAATAGGCGTTAAATGTTTGTTGTCTTTGAAATTTGTTGTGATAAAGGTTGTATTCGTTCTTTCTTTTTAGTAACCAGCAGTTCCTCTAAAAATTGTGCATACAAGTAGGTCTTTCTCACTCTCTCTTTTAAGTAGTCGCATTTACTCTCTTTCCTTTAAGTAAACGCATTTACTCTCTTTCCTTTAAATAGTCGCATTAAAGAGTTCTCACAGGGCAACTTTCCGGATAAAGCATACTTTGGGCATATTTCCTAATTTCAACATTTCCCAGTTACATTGCCATATTGGGTTAGCTCAAATTTTTATATGGCAGAATACCACATTTTGCAAAACATGTTTGTAAATGCCTTTCTCAATAGCATATCGTTCTTAATAAAAGATGCTTTGCCTTATACTTTCCTTCTAAAATTAGTACATTTTGTCTATCAAATAATCAACACATTTCAGGGGAAACAGTTATTCCACGTTTTCTTTGAAAACACCTCTTTAATTTTTTGTACAGAATTACATTTCTTAACATAGACAACTTTATGAGAAAGGAATAAATTAGACATGTTTTTCTTTTTTTAAGCATATTTTTGCTGCTAATGGGAGAAGCAGGCATTTCCCCAAATGTACGTTTTACCGATTGTATTATTGCGATCGATTTTTTCCCTTGCAATGCTTCTCTTTCCAAGTAAGAAAACCACCCACGCGCGCCCACACACAGACACACACAAACACACATTTTCTATTTTTTATAATGCGCTGCTTGTCGAAACACTGATAGGAACATGTTGTATTCATCGCTGATCTCGTTTTTTAATAAATACCTTTGAAAAACGTTCCGCGTCTATAGTCTTGGATTCTTTCAAACTGCGTTTTCACTAATTCATAGAATTCGATGTCTTCCCTTTAGTTATAATTTATGGAGATAATTGCGGTGTTTAATTTTTCCAGTAATCTCTTTCGTAGCCTGTACAGACTCTTGGATGTATTCAAGTAAAATGAAATTATGTTCTAAGGAATAAACTTCGGGATTGGAAACCTTTTTCTGAACATACGTACTGCTCTAAATTTTAAGAAAGCGAATTTTATTTCGCCAATAATCAGTAGTTTACAAATAAAAATAAAGCTTTTAAAAGTAAAGAAAGCGGGTAATGCAGAATTCAAATACGTTACAAGCTTTCTCTACCACGCAATGGTTTTTAATGACGCATAGGTTAAATCTAAAAAATGGTATAAATACGTACATTTAAACGACTGTTCATATTACTTAAAAATTGTGATATCTGATTTTCTTCTGTATTTAAAACACATGGAACATTTATCTTAAGCGTCCGACAATAGTCAGCAAGTATGCTAGAACCACACTTTTACTGGTATATCTTCTCCATGATTGAGATGTTTGGTGAAATCACCCCCCCCCATGTCCGTCGCTGACGTCATCGAGATTATCGGGAAGAAATCAGAATGGCAGTTAAGGAATTGAACTTTAAGGGACATATTACAGCCTATAGTTATGAATGAATGTAAGAGTACACTAGCAATGTTACGGTAGTTATGTATTTTTGAATATTACCAAAACTTTTGCGAACCACGTTCGCACTGTCTCCTAACTGTTTTCCCTTTCGGCTTAACTGATGTTTGAATTTTCCATCTTGAATCAAAATTGGCGTTGCCCCAAGGAAAACATATGCTGGACAAACGCATCGTGGTCCAAATGACTTTCCACTAACCCGGACCAGTGGACTGGCGCGAAATTCAAGTTCTGCATGCATATGGACTGGCAACATAATACACTGCTGGACAATTGCTAACGACGGATCATAAACGTCTATATAGCGCAAAAAAGAGATCCCAAGTGAAATAAAATAATGTCAGAATGCCACAACATTACAAGAAAGACAATTTATTGTGCTCTGAAATCCAGAAGGCTTTGGAACGTGTTGAAGGGACAAACAGGTCATTTTGTGCAGAATACGTAAACGTGAAAAAAAATCAATTACCGTCCGCAGGCGTTCCGGCGTAAGATGTCAATACGGGATATGGCCACCATGGAGGGTGATGCAAGATTCCACACGTCGTGTCATGCTTTGCACAACATTATCAAGCAGCTGTTGGGGTAATTTATGCCATTCCTCTGTCAGTGCACGGATGAAGGTGTCCTTGTTTATTGGAGGGCATTGGTGACCAGCAAGACTCCTCCCCAAAGCATCCCACACATTTTCAATGGGATTCAGATCTGGAGAACGTGCTAGCCATACGAGGCGTTGAATATCCTCGCTCTCAAGACACTCCTGGGCAGCGACTGTTCGATGACATGTTGTGTTGTCGTCCATGAAAATGAATCTATCACCGACAGCCCCACGGAACATGCGAACATGAGGTAACAGAACATCATTAATGTATCGTTGGCCAGTCATAGTCAAAGGTTTGAAGCACATAGAGGAACGTACGGCCATATTGATCATGATGCCAGCCCATACCATGACATTACATGTCGGATATCGGTCACTTTCCTGTATGTTTGCTGGACAATATGCAGTACCACTACCACGCCAGGTCAGTTGTCGTCAACAATCAGACGATAGACTGTATCTACTGTCATCTGAGAAGAGGACAGCAGACCAGACGTTATCAGTCCAATTGCGATGTTGATCGCACCATTGCAAACGGACGGTACGGTGACGTCTGGACAATGGGATGCACACAACAGGACGGCGGGCGTATAGTCCTCCTTCATGCAAACGTCTGGCGACAGTTTTTCGGGAGATTCGCTTGCCAGTAGCAGCCATAAACTGATTTGCTACCTCACTAGCTGTGCTGCGCCGGTGTCTTTTTGTTGATAGCACTATGTACCGATCTTCTGCAGGTGTCGTACTGCGAACACGACCTCCCCCGTGACGTTTGCTACACTTTCCATTTATTTGAAATGATTTCCGAAGCCTTGAAACAGAACTCCCTGGCAACATCTGTTATTTTTCGCCCTTCTTCAATCTTGCCAATAATACGGCCACGCGTAAAATCATCTAGGTGATGTCGGGAAGACATACTGAAAATTGCAAGTTTGTCAAATGATTCTCTCCCTTTCAACTTTGCGTTTAAACAACAACGGTCAATACGCGTCAAATCCTTTATATCTCTTATCAGCGCTATAACGTCACGAACAAGTTCGGCAATCTAAAATTTGCATACGCACAACACGTCTTACTGTATCCCGCACTTATGCTAATTTCCACATTTTCCTGCCTTCCATTTTATTGTTGCTATCGTTGCTATTGTCATCCGTCCTTAGCAATTGTCCGGCAGTGTATAAACTCCATGAGATCAATCAGAGTCTGTCTCTCTTAGGCTTTTTAAGAGAGAACTTCGTTTTCATGTCTATCCAAATTCTCTCTCCAGTTCGAACTTCTTTCGTACAAAAATACAAACTTCTGCTTCATTATTCTGTTGTTGGTAGTTCAGAAATAAACAAAATGCGAATTGTGCGCTTTCCAATAAAATATTTATTCAACGGAGCATTCAATTTGTTTATGCAGGTCATCTCTTTCTCTTCTACGGGACAATGACTCTAAATTGAGGCTTTCGATAAAAATGCACAATGTAAAAGTAATCATTGCTGTCAACCTCTATGCCTGGAACATAATCATGGTTGAAAAACACAGGGCACGTATACAGTATAAGCAGAATGTTACTAAGTAATGCAAACTGCTTTGGTAACCACGAGGGGAATTTGCTTTGGTAACCACGAGGGGAATTGAATTCCTCATACGTATATCAAAATATTTAAAAAAAAACATAATTAACGATTTGGTCCGTTATTTATTACGTATCCAAAACTGACAATCGAATCCATTCAACGAATATCATTGATATAGGAGAAAAATAAAAAGACAATGCCTTCTAAAGGAAATATAACAAGCAAGTGAATAATTTTATGACATATGCCTTGCAAACGAAATTCAAATCATGCGTACTTATGACTATAAATCCGCTTTACAAATAAATTGTGTTTCCATAATTTGACTTACACTATAAAGACACGTCTGACTAGTAGGTTTCTGGGAGTTCACGTATGTGTCGTAAATCATGAGATTCGGCCAAATGAAGTATAAATTAGCTGTGGGAGTTACGTGCACTTTATTGCAACTTAAAAATATGTACATAACAAAATATATACATAACACGCGGGTGATAGCGCTAAAAGTCGTCACCTCTACCCTTTAGATAGGTGTTCCATCGGTCAATAAGTTTATGGATCCTTTGTCAAGTGGCTTTGACCCACTGTACACACACACACGTTCGAATACCCCATCCTTTGATTAAGCATTGGGTCATGGAAGCCCATCCTAATGCCACTAAGGGAGCTGCTAACTCACTAATTGTTTTTCTGCTGTTAACGTTCATCAGTTCTTTCATTGCTGCCGCAGTGTCCGGTGTGATGGCGTCGAGTGCTTGAACAGGTCTTGGCAGATTCCTAGGTTTACGGGAATGAGTTCCTCTCATGAAGTACGATCTCGAAATGATGAAATCCTTTGCATCATTTCGAGATCGTACTTCATGAGAGGGACTCTTTCCCGTAAACCACTTGTATGTGTCGTAAAATTTATGTCCATATTATTCCCTTTTTTCTCAAAATTGTA
This sequence comes from Macrothele yani, assembly GCA_039090855.1. Classification (NCBI taxonomy): domain Eukaryota; kingdom Metazoa; phylum Arthropoda; class Arachnida; order Araneae; family Macrothelidae; genus Macrothele; species Macrothele yani. Next base: position 8,802,259 of record CM077033.1, read on the forward strand.
TCACGGCGCGACCTGCTCGCTTCGAGGTATCGATGAGATAGTTCTTTAAAGTTCCTTTGAAAAAAAAGTTCCATCAGTTAAAGTTCCATCTGTTACTCGTACTCACATCCAATGCTTCGCCCGAGTTAAATGCTTCTCACAAACTAAATAATTCGCTTGCTGTATTTTCCTCTTATGCGTGGTTCTTGCACCGGCACCATCACTTAAGATGATATTGCAATACTGCTGAGCCACCTGCCAACCTGAGTCTTTGTTTCCTTTGGACGACTCTTATTCTCTAATAAGACGATTTTTAGACGTTTGAAAAGGAACAAAATTTTGGTATTTTGCTATATCGTAGAATATGGCTTCTTTCAAAATATTCGTTAGAGAAATTTCTTCTAACATCTATAAATAAATTAACTTTAATTAAAGAAATAAAGAACAAAAATTTGAAATGATAAAAAAAGTATTCTAGTTAATTGAAAGTTCTGGAACCAGCAACGAAATTATAAATAAAATAAACTCATTCCTTAACTTAGCAACCCAGGTGACCAGTTCTCATGATGGAGTTCCTTCTGGGAGCTCCATAAGGAGAAAGTGAAGAGTGTAACAGTTTTTCAGTATTAACAAACCTTGTAATACTGATAACAGAGTTGGATTGAATTCGGAAAGGAGTGCATTTTTAGGTCAGGGAAACGCAAAAGCGCATTATATTTTTGGAAGGTAATTCTGAAGCAGATATAAATTCCAACCATCACTTACTCAGACATTCCGATATTATTTAGGAAAAATAGTGTACCACAGTTAGTAGTCTTAAAGGGGGAAATAATGGAATTACGCTCTGACCTGTCTCCCCTTCTTTGACGTACTTTCATTCGTTGCATGAATTAGGAAAAATAATTAGAATAATAATATGTCTTAAACTGACATATTTTCCGAAACATGGAACATTTGTTGAATAGTGTTGAGTAAACTACACAGCAATATTTTAATAATCCCATGATCTAACGAATCACATGGAAAAACGGGATTTAAAATAACTTCTGTAAGATCGTTCGTGTTACCAATGAATACGCCTGATATATTCAAATCAACTATGTTCACTGAATACGTGTCAGATTACGGCAAACATATTTTTAATAATTGCTTCCAGGGCAAGATCATTTCCTCTTCGACGGATACAAAAATATATCATCGAGTTTGGCAAACGTTTTAATTCATTTTGTTACAATTGAGGAACCGCACATCAGTTTTACATTTTTTTCTATTTTTCCGCTTCTTCCTTCAGGTAAATATTAAACATGAAATTATCATATTTTCTTTTTTGTGTGTGTGCGAGTGTTTAACGACCTCTGTGAGCAATTCGAAGGGATGTAAGCAGTATACTGTTTCTAATTAAGGGGCACTGGTTTCAAGGAAAGGAAAGAACCATTATCGCAAAGCAAACACAGCGTCCATTCCTCAGCGGATTTTTAATCCTAATCCTTTTCGGACGTCCTTTCTTTCCATTCGTTAATCATAGTAACAGTTTCTAGCATTAGAAATTTCCATTTCAAGACAAAACTACAGGCGCATCATATTTTCTTATCATCACTCATTATTAAAAAATAATAATTAAATCTATACAAATTATTTATGTCACCATGAATTAATGAAATGCTTCTCGCCGAACAAATATTTGTGTTTTGCATTACGTAACAGCTACAAAAATTAAATTTAACAAAAGTGTAAGAAACACCTTACCAAAACAAACAGATAGAAAGACCCTTTAGTTTAGATTGGTATCAGCAAACCCCACAAGATTTTAACAACGTACACTCAGTGATCGTAGAATTATTACCACCTAAGAAAGATTCAAATAGATGTTCCGAAAAGATTGAAGCAAAATTAAACATGCGAGTAGACATGGTTTAGGAAATTGGAAAATTATATTGCCTTGGAACAGCAATAGAACCCGCATCTCCCAATTTATGTTAAAGTGTGAGACGGTTACACCACCCAGAACAAGGAACCTGCAAGCAACTGAAGATGTTTGTTGGGACTCAGCTGTAATGATCACCTGTTGCAAATTGAAGGATTTAGGACCCTTCATATTAGCGGCACGCGATCAGAGCGCGAATCACTCGAATAAATCATACTTCATTAATAAATGAAATTCAAATAAGTGTTACGGGCAGATTGATGCCAAATTAACTACATGATTAAATAATAGTTCAAAACTGTCACAAACTAAGAAGCAAAAAAAATATTAATGTATACAGGGTGTTCGTAAACTATTTTGACAAAAGAAGAGGGGTGATAGTACCCATCAAGACGAACAATATTTACAATGGAACCTAGGGTCGCACTGCACTCTGAGTGTTAGAAAAGAGTAACTTCGAAATACGTCCAACAAGCCCAAGTCGTCACCTCAGACGTCATTTCTTTGGTTTCGGAGAAGTAGCGCATCGCGAGAACATCACCGTCAAGCATTTACAGCATGCAAATTGCCAGAGATAAGACGCAGCATCGACAGTTGCAGTTTATTGGCTTATCAAGGTGCAATAGACACTTCCTGAATGCCACATATCTCGCACTACGGATTGGACGTGGCGGACCTGTGGCATGGCCTCCACGCTCACCGGACTTAAACCCACTGGACTTCTTCTTCTGGGAGCGCATGAAATCATTGGTGTACGAGACGCCTGTGGACTCCGTGGAAGATCTCTTCGCGAAAATCGTTGTTGCAGCGGATAGGATAAACACGACACCAGGAGGCTTCGAGAGGGTGCGCCATGTCTTTCATTCGCCGGTGTGAATTGTGCAACGGCACCCGTGGCCGCAATTTTTGTACATGTAATTTGAGTCTGTCCCTGATCTCCATAAATTTGATTGCGCAACTTATGATATCGTTAATTCTCTTTCTTTGCGCTGTTGAAGGTTCAACTTGGACATCTAACTTTACTCTTTTCTGACACTTAGAGCGGAATGCGAACCTAGATTCCTTTGTAAATATTGTTCGTCTTGATGGATACTATCATCCCTCCTCATTTGATAATAAACTGCGTTTCGCACAAAAAGAACATGCAAGTCATAAAAGCTATCTACGTACGATTAAAAATTTTTTCCCGCTGATACTATAGACTAGTTTAAAAAACTTTATTCACAAGTAAAAGCAAAGTTAAAAGCGAGATCTTCGGGTTCCCTAGATCCCATCTTCCGGCTTAAGGCCATAAAGAATAACAGGTGGCACACTTATATTCAATCAGGTTTGACCCATGATGCAACACAATGGGCGATGACTTTAGTCAACATAGCAAATCAAAACGATCAAAAGTTCGAAGATGTAAAAAATTATACAATATTGTCCATAGTGGTGCTCGGCATATCGATGGGGATTAGTTTTTTCCATATGTAAGAAATGAATGACGGAAGTTCTGATTTACAGCATAAAGGCCTGTATGAATGGATATATAGGCTCTCGGACAGGAAAAGATTTCCCTTTGTAACTTAAGAGTTCAAAACCAAGGCATTTTTCCATTCGGGTATTTTTCCCTCTTGGTCCACAGTTTCAGTTAAAGCTGTGTTGGTGGAACCTGACCTCAAGTAATATTGGTGTTCCGATAATCGGACTTTTAAGGTCCTGAGTGTCGAGCCTATATAATATTTCAAATCCTCTGGATTATTAGGGTTGACTAAAGATATGCGGTGTACCTTCAGTGAATTGAAACTGCTTCCCGGATATAATAATGTGACGTCATCTCCAACTGAGAAAAAAATGTTTGCGACGTCCCGCTTAGCTTTTTGTTTCTACGGGCAGGGTTACGACAATGGAAATGGACACATATATCAGCGAGTGACGTAACAACTCTACGACGTAATACTTTTTTTTTTTATTGTTGTAATGTTCATGTAATAAACTTTCACATTTAGACATCATAATGAAAAAAGGATATCTGGTTATTAAAAAAAATATTCTGCATGTCTTATTTTCCCCTGTCCTTATTGACGGTTTTCACCTAGTGTATTTTAAAATGCCTTAAAGTGTCCTTGTTATTTGACACAAATCTAGATGCGAATATACCTGAAAATCATTGTCTATGAATTTAACAAGGTAGCCGTCAGCCCTTACACTCCGATGGGAATTCAATTTGTATTTAACGCCACTAGACATTACAACGGTGTTTAATCTCTTATGATTGACTTTTAGTTGCTGTCAGAACGGCTCTTTGTTTATTTTGGGGATGCGTTTTAACAGCAGAGTTTTATATTGTTTTTTTATATACGTACAAGTTTGTTTTCAGGCGGAAAAGTGACTCTTCCTGAAAGACGGAATGTAGCTTGTCTAACAGAAAGTAAATTCATTGTCCGCAATAATAGGAATGACGAATGATGTATTTTAATGCATCGAAACAGTCTTCTGAAAAAAGAAGACATTTCTGAATGAATATAGATAATCCAGAATGCTTTCTGAAAGATTTTTTTTGTCGCTGCATGTAATATGCTTTCAGTTCATGCGATGCCATGCTTTCGATTCCAATAGTTTGCGCATCGGTTTACCAATTTCTAAATTCAAATGATGATTCACAGTATGGTACTTATGTCCCATGTTGTTATGATTACCGTATTCTGTCCACTGATTTATTCATCAAACAAAACACGCTTCCAGCAGATTCTGTATAAAAAAACAGCAGTGTCCGTGACGGAACGGGATTTTTGGGCATATCTCGAACAAAATATTTCGTACATATTGGATAAATGTTTAACATCTCTTCCTGAGCCTTTGCAAGATGGTATATGAAATAAACCTTTGACCTCCTTTTTTTTAAAAAAAAAGGTATTTATTCACTGTCCGGTATTTACAAATCATTACTTTTCACCTTTTTCACTTGTAATAGTCATTAATGATTTTCTGATCAAATTTAATTTTTATAAATGGCGCTGACTGTTTTTTGTTGTAAAAAAGAGAATGTTTTTAATTTTTAGAGCCGGTTACATTATTAGATATTGAGTTAAACAGGTAGGTAAAACAGTTTTTCGAAACACTTACCAGTGTATTCGATATCATTTTGCCGATGGCTTTAGAAAAGTTTGCGAAAAATTAGAACTTTCAAAGTGCACTTCTGAAAATCTATAATTTTTTTATTTTTATAAATAATAATTATCAAAAATTTGCTGTGAACTAGGAGTACTTTTACCTATAATTCTTCATGTTAAGTTTCGAATGGCAGGAAAAAGTATTGTTCAAAAGCCACAAAACGGAATGTGAAACTTTGAGGTAAACATTACCTGTATTCGGAAGGCAAACTTGAATCCACAATGGTATTCCATTATACCCATAAGCAATAGTGTGTTGCAGTTATTCCAGTCTGATAATATGCTTAGGTGCGAACTATTACATGTTATAAATATCTTAATATTATCCTCTTGTCGGCTTCTCTATTCAGTATCTTTCAATGGACTAACTTGTTTTAGGAATATGGAGATGTTTTCGCGTACGGTTTATATCTATTAATGTCGCTTGGCCACCCATGCGACATTCATAGATATAAACCGTACGCGAAAACATCGAAAACAAAATTTGCTTTACCGTTTTGACAGTAAAGCAAATTTTGGGACCGAAAAACGAATTTATCTTGACTAATGACCGTATAATATAGTGCGAGCTTTGACTGCTTTGTGAGCTTAATGTTATCTGGTAAAATACAATTAAAGTAGTAATGGAGTTTAACACATGTTTACAATAATAATTTTCTGCATGTGTTTATAAAAACCGGATGAAAATTACTCCAGCTAAATGCATGTGAATGAACTTCTTAAACACGTATCGCTTTATTGTACGTTTGGCAGCGAGAACTGAATCCTAATCATCAGACTAGAAAATATATTGTAATCTGTCTGAATTTGCAGTTATTTGCTTTCCCGCCATATGTTTTCATTTAGTTTCGTTCGAAATAAGCCATAGTACTTTTAAGAGGGAGTAGCACTCTGTGAAATTTTGAAAACAAAAGTTTATAACTCACAGTTCTAGAACATTCCGTTCTTTTAGGAGGAGCCAGAGGAACGCTGGAAGACAAGCACAGCAATAATGTCGCACCGGAAACTTGAACAGGGAAATCCACATAATTCAGTTCCGATATTCCAAATTCCTTTGAGAAAAATGAAGTGAGTTTAAGTATCCTTAACAATTTCATTATACACAGCAAATTGTTTCAGCACGACAAGACTTCACGTCTACCTGCAAAGCGAAATTCCGATTTTTTCCCGAATGTGTAAGAATTATTTCCGCAACGTAAGGAACACCGTTTTTATTTCAAGTACAATTTTCCTCCGGCAATAAGAGTTGCTGGAGGCAACATACCATATGTAAATTGTATTTTTACAAACACTGTTAAAAAGAAATATTTATTTAAAAAAAATGTTTTGAAAAATTACTGTAAACAATTAGGTAATTTGTGCTAGATTATTCATAATCTATTTTTTAGTAATAAATTTATCTAGAATTTGTTTCTCTTTCAATTTGCAAGCGCAACTGGCAATACGTTGCCTGAAATCAAATGGCTCCTATACTTTAATTTGTCGAAGCTTTACAAAAATTAATTATGGCAAGCTACGAAGAAGGTCCAAGCAGTTATCCGAAATTTGCTCTTAATAAATCTGAAACAATGCAATTAACCCATTGTTTATTGTGATAGGTTTATATACCGGTAGTGTGGGGACAAACAGGAAACTATGAAAAATTATTGATTCCTCTTCAAATCAGTTACTTCTTTAGGTGGTAGTTTGGAGGGAAGTAACCTGTATTCTATCTAGTTAAATATTCATTCAAATACAAAAAATCGACGCAACTTTGAGAGGTTTTCGCGAAATAATGCTTGATTGCCAAACATAATTATATAATTTATTATGCCTTTTAATTGCTTTTGTCTTACAAAATTCTGAAAATAATATTTCGTATTATGCCTTGTGTCCCGCTATCAACTTTTATGATAGTATACCAGTGAACAAAACATAAGGAAAGACTAAATTTTGTTTGCCTTAAGATTAAAATCAGAGACTGGAATTTTAGAGATTTGGAGTTCCTTATCATTAAGGTCCTTCTACGATTTCAATCGTGCGATGGAAACAAATACACACGGTAATTCAAAATGATCCATCTGATTTCAGAAGAGCATGATACCATACCTATAACCGTGTGTGGCCCAGGATTACGCCAAAAGAAGGAATACATCTCAGTTTTAGTAGGTCGCATTGAGAGCGCTTCACAGGCACTGTTGGGCCGCCTCATTGGCATTGTGCTGTTCACCGTTCATGTGTTGGTGCTTTAAAGCTGGCCACTAACGACGCCGGAACTTACACCATGCAACTTCTTGCTTGGAGGGGGGGGGGGGGGTCATGAAAAGAATTTTTAGTGCATGCCACCGTTGCCTACAACGCTGGATGAGCTCCAGCGTTGTAGGCAACCTTTTTAATGAGCAGGTTCATTCATTCCATCATGTCCGTTGTCACTGACCCCACCGCAGTATCAATCTCTTTTTCTAAGCTCATCCAGGGTTGTAGGCAATAATGGAATGTACACAATATCCTTAACATCTCCCCAAATAGAGGTGCACGGTGTAAGTCTTAGTGAACTAATTGAAAAACTACAGACCACCGTGTCATGGGGCCTACTGCGACCAATCCAATGACAATGAAGCACTGTGTTGAAGAATCGGTAAAAAGCAGAACGCCAATGAGGGGCCCAACCGTGACCGTGGAGCTCTCTCAGGGTGGCCTACTAAAACTCGGAGATTTCCTCTTTCATTTGGTGTATGCCCATGCCATACACGGCTAATATGAATGGAATTAGAAATCAGATGAATCATTTTGAGTTTTCCTGCATTTTAAAGGTATTTTTCAGCTTTCAATATTATATATGTAAAATAAGTTATTTGAATACTGAAAAGCGAGGTGATTTTTAGAATATAAAAGCAGAAGACAAAGTGTAATTTGTCTTGTAAAAATCAGAACATAATTTTTCGTATTGTGTTTTGATTTTCTGTAATGGATCTTGCATGATATTATACTGGTGCCCAAAAGCTAAATAGTTATTTGTATAAAGAAGGACTACATTTTTATTTGTATAATAAAGCAATACACGATCACTGCCATTTTGGGAAATAATTATATTTCCAGCATAATATTACACGAAAAACACAAAAAATATTTATAAATTATGCGCAAATTATATTGTAAACACTCTTGACGCAAAAATTATGAATTTCTGAAGGGCATAGTTGGAGAACGGATGTACAGTGCTTACCGATTACCAGGTGGATAGATATTTTAGTATGGAATATATCCACACCTAACTGCAATGTAGCTCTCAGATCATTGTGGTACGGTGAGCACAAAGTGATCCAGAATTTATTGAGCCAAATTGCAACACTCTTCCCGCAGAGCTCGGATGAGGGCCTGCGTGGATCCTGGATGGTGTTCGGGCGTTAATGCGTCTCTTCATTGCATTTTTTTTAGCATTGCATTGTCACTGAATAAAATTTTTAATTTCGTGGGCATTTTGCACTTTCAATAATTCACATTCCTGTCACCCGAGGTTTCAATGCTATATTTAGATTCGAGAGTGTAAAATCGATTTTAAAAAGAACTTGGAAATCTAGTGGTACGTCTCAGTTTGCGATTTTTTTTTCAAATAAAGCAAAACTATTCCGATAAGTTGAAAAACGTTGCATAATATTTCATCCATATTTTCTTTTAGTTGTTCGATGTGAAACTACTTTTCAACGTGTATCTTCCGTTATGAGGAAAATTTATGTAGAATTATTTGGCTTCAATTCTGGCTATTTCCGTTTCTAATCGGGGTTAGCAGATCTAATTCTCCTCGCCGTCTCTAATGGGGGTTAGTAGATCTAACTCTCCTCGCCGTCTCTAATGGGGGTTAGTAGATCTATTTCTCCTCGAGGATATTTTCCACGTTGCTGAAGAGCAATTTAATCATTTTTTTTTATTTCGAACTGCTTTTACAGGGAAAGAACATCCCATATATTGTGTTTCATACAGCACACTCTTTTACCCATAATGACATGGATACGTTCTATTTTTCCTTGATTGATTTTTTCAAAAATCTTCCGGAAAGAGATCTTTCCGCATTGGGTTTTTTTAAAATGACGTTATCATTACACTGCAAAATTGTGTGTCAATTTTCTCGTAAACAGATACGGAAAGGTTTTAAAGACACATTCTTCCAGCAATTCTTCAAAGTCGGTAAAAATTAGAAGCTGCTTTGGTCTGAAAAGAAATATTTTTAAAATTAAAACAAGAGCTGACGAAACAAAATCATGAAGTTTTTTGCCGAGACACAGAAGACTAACGCAGTCTCGTAGAAAATTGCTTTACAGGCTTAAAATGTGAAATCAGATTAATGCAGAAATGCATTCTTCCGATTCACCAGGAATTCACCAGCCTCAGGAGAAATGCTCATAGGTGACTTACAAAGGAAATACTATGATGTGTTCACTCAAAACAGATATGAATACTGAACGCGAAACTGTAATGCTTACGAAAATTTCGCTTATGCTGCAAAAGAAAAATAATAGAACTTATTTCACAGAATTGGCGCAAACACTTGAACGACCTGGACCATGTAATCATATGTTACTTAGAATACCAAACGCCCGACTTTTTTAGTGCTAATTTTCTAATTTCTTTTCCGTTATTTTTCAGGTTGCTTGTTCGTTTTACGTTTAAATAACGATTTCATCTTTTTCGGCTTTGCTCTCCATATTCCCCGTTTTTTGGTTTCTGAGCGTTTACTGTAGCTACGCCATCTTGCAGGTTGTCTTCAGCAGTATTTGCTAGATATCGCAACGATATTTTTTGTACATTGTGGAGCGTTTCTTGGGCTTTCATGATGTTAGTTCCAATTGAACTTAACAGGCATTGCTCGACCTTTTAAATGACATTTTAGGTACATTCCAGTACAAAAGTCAGTTGATATACAGTGTTACGATGTAGCCATTATAATGTCTCGTCATTGAAACTGCCTGGAAAAGAAAACCAAAGATGATACACCTCTGGCAATCTTCGACCATTATGAATCACATCGATCGAACCCAACCGGGAAGCAGGGTTTTGACAAACATTCGAAATGCCAAATAGTTTTTACCTATGTTACTCGGATTCCTACTTTCTTCCATCACTCACCTAAGAGAAGTTCTACGTTAAAATTTGTTGTTGGAAAGCGGATACTTAATTCATCAGATATATAAGACGGTCGTCGAATTCAAAAGTTCTAAACATAGTAGTCGAGAATCAGATTTGTTAAAAAACTGCTTTTCCGGAAAAAATAAGTATCCCTAGCTAGGACGCAGCATTGATGCGTCAATGTTGCCTATTCCAAATAATATGATTGGTTTTTAAAGAATTTGGGAACAGTATGAATGATTTTCCGTTTACTCTTTCGGCGTAAGGTTTTCATACATTTTTCAATGTAACCGACATTTTATTTGAGGTATCGCAGAAGAAATGTACCGATTTTAATTACTCTACGTTAAAGATCCGAAGTACTCACGTTGTGATAAGTATCCAAACAAAAATGACGAAGTTTGTTTTGGCATTTTACTCGAAGCCAGACAAATCACATTTTCAAAACAAATCAAGAAATACAAACATTTAGCTATTGAAGATTCCTATTAAAAACGTAAACGATCATTTTAAGATACGGTAAACGATATTATGATGGAACTTATCGTGAGGTGACAAGACATCAAGAAACTCTTATTTCTTTGTCTGGCTGGTACATCAAAAATTAATATAATTGCTAAATATTTTCAGACAGAATACTTTTTTCAGTTTAGTAAGTTCTTCTCCATCAGTATTTCAAAAGTCGCAGCCTTTAAGAATGAGCTAGACCTTTTGTACTGAGATGAAATGTACTACATTATTGAAGTTCAAACGAGTTCATAAACGATATGTGCATATGGATGTATCCAAAAACGTGTGTAGCTTTTTCTTCTCCAGATCCTTTCTATTTTACCTTAAACCACTGTGCTAGTTGAAAGAAGAATTTCCTGTTTGAAACGAATAAGAAAATTCTTAAGGAACATTATTTCACAGCAATGACTAAATCCTTATTTATCTAACATCGTGGAACAGAAAATACTCTCCGAACTTGAAGCTAAATATACGCTTTACGATCACATAATTGACCGCTATGCTTCCTAGAAAGGTAGAAGTATTGAAGTTGTTTATGTGAAGTTGATGCATTTTCTTTTCATGGATGCTCATTGTGTGACACATCACTTGGGTCTCTCATCACGAACCGCCACTGCTCGATTATACATAAAGGAAAAACATGGATCAACTTTAAAAACAACGAGCTGCACAGAATAAACAATGAAGAAATTATTTAATAAGTCTTCCTACAGGAATCCTGTGAAAGCAATAGAGGTGGAACTTAAAGAAATTTAATGAAGTTCTTCACAAGAAAAAGCGTTAATGAAATTAAACAGGGATGAAAGAGGTCAGAAAAAATTTAATTCATTAAGTTTGAAAATTCCTAATCGAAATGCGTAGTATAAATACGTTTATGTCGATAGCGAATATTCAGTCATGAAAAACAAATAACCTCTTTTCACAAGTAACATAAACTGCCGTGCCAAATTTTTCGAAAGTAATATTTCCAACGTCTCTCCTGTTTCAATTTCATGGAGCTTCAATATATCTCCATCGTTCTGGAAAATCACCAGCGTGGATGCAAGAAGCATATATGCAATATTACATTATTATTTCCAAGAAGCTTTCTTCTAATACTGCAATTCAAGTAAGAATTTTATTTTATACACTAATTATTAACAAGGAACTGCACAGCCGTTACACTTAAAATAGTACAAGAAATCCGAATTTCTTGGCGTATAATATAAATAAAAGTTTCCAAGCTTTCGCACATCAATCAGATGGATTTTTCAAGGTAGGTAGACAGCTAACTGGAAACTGGATAATAAACATTTCAAAAATTTGAACAATTCAAAATTTCTATTATCCAGTTTGCAGTTAGCTGTCCACCTACCTTGAAAAAGACATCTGGTTGATGTGCGAAAGCTTTGTGCTTTTGACTTATATTCTACGCCAAGAAGTTCGGATTACTTGCACTAATTTCTATATTGTTTTGCAGCTTCAGTTACAATTCCTTCAAGAATATGATGTGAAAATTGCATAAGTAAGAAGTTAGGGTAGATAGTTCGAGCGCGCTTCATCGAATATTCGATTGAGTATCAATAACAATGACCCCGAAGATGTACAGTCCTTCGCTGAACTGCATTTTATAGTGTAAGAAAGCAGTAAAGACACGCTTTTCCAAAACATAATAAACTATTGCGTGTATTTTAATATTGTGCTTTGTTGTATTGAATTTAGTGCGGAAATATCGAGGATGGTGAAACTTAAGGTGCCACAAATCGGAAATCGTGCCTTTCTCATTCTGTGTTTTTCTTCTTGCTTGCACATTCTCCCATGCACAAACCACATAAATTTCGTTACACTGCAAATATATAGATTTTAAACGTCTGTAACACGTGCGATTAGCGGGAAGACTTTAGTTCATTCATTACGATTTTGACTTAAGCAGAAAAAAACACAAAACAGGTAAGCTGATTTCTGATTGTCGTCAGTTTGGAACCTAGGACTACGACTTGCAGATCGGAATGTCAAAATAAGCTAGTCTAGTATGGTTTCAAAGAGTTTATTTAATTTATTGTTTCTTACATTCCTCATCACTTGCTCTTGCCTCCAATTTTGATTTTCTCCAATTTTGCTAGCGTTCATACTGCGAATTTTGAGGCATTGTCGAAAATGTTAACCATTTCAAGAAAAAAAACATTTTTTTTTAATTTTAGTTTAAATCCCTGCGATATGCTCTTCGTGAATTTGAATAGATCTCGTCGAGTGCTTTACGAGGCACACAGAAATATTGCTTCATCTCCCCAGCGCAGAGGAAACGAGAGAAGCGTCGCAAGCACGATGTATTACGCAGTACGCGAATTGGAGTCCATGTTGTTTACGATTACGCTAACACGATTCGTGAGTGGCACATATTTAAACGCTATAATTATTTCAATTGAGACCTGTTTTGTCACAGGCATTCGACCGTAAATTGACCCATATTATCCGCGGAGTTAGACGTAGTCTTCCTCCAAAAATTTCAATTTTATATCATGTTTATTTCTTGACACTTCCGAGATGTTCCATAATAACAAAAGTTCCCCACCCAGAATAATGCATCAACAAAATAATGTTTGCTTCCCCTTCCAAATCAAAGTTTTCACGATATTTGCGTAAAACGACAGAATCAATAATTTGAAATTTCTTGAGCTCACATTTTCCCAAGGAAAACGCACAGAAATTTCATCACACCATAAATATATAAAATGTGAAACTGCCATAACACGTATGCTTAGCGAGGAGAATTTAGTTCATTTGTTACCAGTTTACTACTACCACTTAAAAGTTTTGGTTTTATCTTTGTTGTTTCAATTTGAAAAATAATAACCCCATGCAATCAGCGATTAAATACAGTTCTTCTGGGAATAAAAATTTTAATCTCGCGCGTGCTATCTACTCCAGAATCCTCACGAAATTCATAATGAAATCAGTAAAATAACGCACGTTATATTATCTGCTAAATTATTTAAAAATGAAATAAATATTTTGTAAGTTTGATAATCGTTTGGCTTTCGTTAATATACAGGAAATCTGAATTGAAATGGCTTATCTCTTAAGAAAAAGTTCAACAAAACGCAATATTGCATTACGAATTAAAGAACACAAATACAATATTAAAACAGGCATGTATTGTACATCACTAGCCAAATCTGTTACACAAGATGATCTTAATCCCGACTGGAGCAATGTTAGAATAATTAATACTCCTAGTAAACCTGGTGATCTTTTAATTGCTGAAAGTGTGTATATAGAGGCCTCCGGTGAGCAATGTTGTAATGAACATGCCCCCTATGAGTTACATAACGTTTGGAAATCCCTTATTAAAAATGTAAATTATAAATTGTAATATAAACTTAAAATTGAATGTTCACCCTACACCATTTATTTCTATTATATATTTCCATGTTTTCTTCTTCAGACCATTGGGCCAACAGTATACGCAACATTTTTGACGCATGTAGATTACTATTGGCTAACTTACCATGCTTCACACAATGCAATGATCTATATTATATATAGATTAAATGTGTATCTATTTATTACATCTGAAGAAGAGGCAGCCGCTGCCTTGAAAGTGCTCATGGCTTTAATTGTTTTTATTTGTATACATTTCTCATCTTTTAATCATTAAATCGTGCTAAAGACGGAAATCTTTCATCGCTTCAGTGGGTTTCATCGATTCCAGCTATTGATACAACAATATGACCCGGAATAACGCTGTGTATTATTGGCCTGAATCTTGATTATTTAGTCCAGCAGACGGTTTTCTTGTCAAATGTAAGGTTTTTGAGTTCCAACTGCTCACGAATTTGTTTATTTTTAACAAAAGTAAGTTGTACACAAAAGTGGGGTGTACTGCTATAGGCTACGTGCGAGAATGTGACATAGACTGTTTACGCTGAAATTCTGCCCTCAATTCCACTGTTCCACCGCGTGGTTATTAGAAATATTGAACTGGTTTGTTATCTAGTACAATCCTCTACAAGGGCAGTTTCCCTGGAACATCGACCAGTCGCTTCATCTCACAGGTCAGCTACCTACTTTTCGTTATATGTGCTCTGCCATTGCACACCCTCCATACAGTAGTTCTTGCACAGCCGAGTAGGTTTGCTGTTTCACAAATACTTGCCTTTTCCCACCTACACTCACTATGATACCTTTACGGAATTCCATTAGGTCACGATTCTTTCCAATATTACCGCTACCTACGCTCAGAAAACATCCGCCTATTTTAAGTGAGGATGGTGCTAATTTAACTGCTGTTAAGTATTAATAATGGGTGGCTGCTGAAGTGTAAATTTTAGGTAGCAATATCATGAAATGTAATAGCACACAAATAAGTGGGGAAATGTTGATTTTCAAAACATTTTGTTTTCACAAAACATGTGCAGTGTGGGCAACAAACATTATGTAAGACAAAAAAGATCGTATCACCTTATTTTCTTTTATTGAGATGTACCGTAAGATTTAGACATATATCACGAAATAGATTTTTTGTAATAGTTCATAGATCCCTATCATGAGGTCAGGAAAACACACAATAGTTACTTTCATATAATCATACAAGGCTTTATATTCAACATTATCAGAAAGCAGGAAAAAACTAAAGTGCATGATTTACAAATCGAATCTTTGAGTAATTGGATCACTGACATCGAATCAAAACAATAATTTAAATTAGCCTTTCACCTGATGCTGACGAAAAGGTTTGTCATTAACGCTTTCCAACCGTAGGTTGAAGAAGCGTATATGCTCCAGCTTTATCCGTCCGGCTGTCTGTCCGTCCGCCCGTCCGCACGATATCTCACGTGAAAATGGTTCGATTTCGATGAAATTTTAGTATGTGGTAGGGGACCACCTGGGGACGAACCCTGTTGAAAATGGGCGAAGCAGGATCAAAGGTCAGGACATAGGAGCGAGATTCATTCCATTCCTCTTGTGCGTCATAACTTGCGTACAAATTGTTCGATTTCGACGAAATTTTAGTATGTGGTAGGGAACCACTTGGAGACGAACACTATTGAAAATGGGTGATTTTGGGTCAAAGGTCAGGACATAGGAGCTGGATCCATTCCATTGCCTTTATGCGTCATAACTTGCGTAAACATAGTTCCATTTCGATGAAATTCTGGTATGTGATAGGGAACCACTTGGGGACAAACCCTGTCGAAAATGGGTAAAATAGCGTCAAAGATCAGGACATAGGATCTGGATCCATTCCATTGCCTTTATGCGTCATAACTTGCGTAAAAATCGTTCGATTTCGATGAAATTTTAGTATGTGGTAGGGAACCATCTGGGCACGAGCCCTATTGAAATGGGCGGAATGGTGTCAAAGGTCAGGACATTAAAGCAGGATCCATTCCATTGCCTTTTTGCGTCATAACATGCTTAAATATGGTTCCATTTCGATGAAAGTTTAGTATGTGGTAAGGAACCACATGGGGACGAACCCTATTGAAAATGGGCTAAATGGGGTCAAAGGTCAGGCAGGGTATAATAGCGGGATATATTCCATTGCCTTTTTGCGTCATAACTTGCGTAAAAATGGTTCGATGTCGATGAAATTTTAGTGTGTGGTAGGGATCCACTGGGGACGAACCCTATGGAAAATGGGCGAAATGTATTCAAAGGTCAGGACACTGGATTGGGATCCATTCCATTGCCCTTGTGCATTATAACTTACCTAAAATGCTTGGATTGCGACAAAACTTTATCATGTTATTCCGGAGGTATGGTGAACCAGTTCTGTTGAATATCAACAAAATGGGGTCAAATATCATTGTACAAAAGCCAGATTTATTCTACAGCCATTATTCACATAACTTGCGTAAATCTGCTTCTATTGCAACAAAACTTTATCATGCTGTTCCGGAGGTATAGTGAACCGGTTCTGTTGAATGTCATCAAAAAGGGGTCAAAGGTCAGGACACAGGAGCTAGATTTATTCCGCAGCCATTATCCACAAACTTGAGTAATAATTTCTGGTATGTTGGAAAGCGTATCATAATCAATGCATTGCATGATTTTACTAACTTACTTTTGTATACTTCAAAACGCCTAAATTTAAAAATCTGATTAATAATCTAAATAGAAAATCTTAGGAAGAAATTACTGAGAGAAATGAATGCATATCTGAGTACCAATCACTTTTCGTAAATATTCGACAGATATATAAAGATATAAAAAAATAATTTACCTGTTGTGTTGAATAAATTGCTGGTAAATCGGAAAGTCAAAAAATAAGTTCTTTAAAAATTCAAAGCATTGTAGGCAGAGCTCTCTCGAATTTTATTTTTCAAGGAGATAACTCAGATTTTAAGGAATATTAACAATCTCTCTAAGAGTGTTGTTTTTTCATTATCGCAGTAAAACGCAAAATCTTCCCGAAAGTGAAGAAACCTAATTAAATATCATTTACTAACACTCAAAAGCTTTATCCGTAAGTAACAGTAATAAACTGCAATAGGTATTAGAAAGAATTATGGAACATACATAAATTTCGTTCTCAGCTGTTATTTTATAACTGTTACCTCAATCGTTTCGCTTCCATATTTTTTTAATATTTTTATTTATAACAATCCCGCGTCCATTACCATGGTTTTCTAGAAAAGGCACAATGTACTGTTTACAAAGTTAGTTCCTGGATTTCTTCGTTGAAATGATGTTTGTAAATTTTTGAGTATATGATACAAAGTGCACATCTCAAAGATCGTGATTTCTTCATACTCATCCTTCAGAGAATACTTATTTTAGCATTTAATACACGGTACTTATCCTCTTCAGTCTGAGCATAAATTGTTCAGTGAAGGAAAAGCTACCTTGTTTTTTGCTCGGATAATTCACAAAAATTATCTTCCGTAAATACCCGCTTCTCGCAAGATTCTTCATTTTCATGGTAATATCATTATCTTCCTGTTGATATCTTTCTGCTGCTCCAGAAAAGATTTCATCATTAAAGTCTTCTAACTCTCAAAGTAGATTAGAAGCTACAGATACGGGGTGGTATATGAACGTTCGGAGACTTGGCGTATAGTTCTTTACTGTGAAAGCTTTAAAACACCCATGCCCAACCACCTTAAAAAAAACCTTGTGCGACGATGCTTTTTGCCAGCGATTGTTAAGCTTCTGGAAGCATTGCTCAAAGCCATGTCTTGCAACCCGTCCTGCGTTGCTGTTTTTACCTCATTTGTTGACTCTAAGCGACGTTCCTGCAGATTTTGTTTTAGGAACCGGACGATGTGAAAATCTCAGGGTGTTACGTCGGGTGAATACTCAGGATGTGGAAGCATATTAGCACCATTTCTGGCAAAAGAACTAAATGATCAATATGGACCGATGTACAGGCGCGTTGCCAATGAGAAAGTACCAGTGTGCAGTTTGCCATTTCTCCGGCTCTTTACGACGGACTGACTCCCGTAAGTGACGTAAAAAGTCCACATAGCTTTCCTTGATAACCGTTGTACCCTCATGAATAAATTCGGAATGGGCAACGACGTAATAATAAAAAACATTCCAGCATGTGTTTCCTTTTGCTGCAATCCTGTCTGAATTTCTTGGATCGCGGTGAAGATCGTGATTTTCAAAAACGTAGATTTGCTATCGGCTTTGTCGATTAATTCGCCCGATGTCCGCATCCGTTCATCGTTTTGTTCGCAGATCAAAAGGCAACGGACAATGTGCTGTCACACGAGGTGCATGTGATCCTCCGTCAAAATGTGCTGACATGTGGTCTCCGAAGAGTTAGTTCCGTTAGATGTTTCCTCAATGGTTCGACGACGATCCTGAGGAATACACTGCGCCATCATCGTAATCTTTTCCTCACTCCGCCCTGTCACAATTCGACCAAGCGCTCATTATCTGCAATGGATTGTCGCCCTCATCGAAACGCCTATACCACTTATATTCATTGGATCTCGCCATCGCATAGTGACCGTACACCTCCGAAAGCATTTCTAATCTCTCTGCAGCTGTTTTATCCAAACTCTGACAAATGTAATGTTACAACGTTGATCTTCAAAAGACATGTTTCTCCCATCGCAGACGACAGACGAATAACCACAGCAGTAAATGTCTGCGCTCGCATTCCAAACACTTTTCATAGGCCAAACCATTCTAATTATGGAGGGGAGCGATCGAGAGTTCATTTCTGACACTGCAACTTTAACTATGTGCTTGCTTTGTCAGGGGTAAGCGCTGTCCGCGAACTTTTGGATCTCGCATTTAAGCGCGTACTAAGTACAATCTGTCGTGTGGATATTGTATCATTCATGACTATGTGTTTGCCAGGTTGATTGTGGGCTCCAGTGTACACATATTACTATACACATTTGGTTTACATGCAATTGAATACCTACATTTGGCATTCTGTTTCAGTAGTGGGGACAGGTAGGTTTACCTTTTAATACAACTGAAGGAAAATGATGCTTGGACGATTTCTGCAGAAAAGCTTCACAGCAGACGAAATAAAAAGAATTCGCATTTACTATGACGTGAAAATCCACATCCTGATTACATGATCGACGACTATTTTTACTACTCGTGCATATCGTAACGGATGATAGAGTGTTTTCCGATATTTGTGCTGGATCTTCATTCTCATTCTTGAATAAACGTTTTACATCACTTTATATAACATGTAATTTTTCTCTTCGTGAATTTAGTGCAGATATATTTAAAAAACGCTGTTTGCAGTGTTTTGAAATCTCTTTTGTTATAAACAACTCTCAAATTTTAACTAATCAAAATTATACAAGGGAGACTTCACATATATTTCCCAATTGAAACATTGGGGTTTAGTATTTAGACCGGTTTTTCAACTTTGTGTATATTTCCCCTTTTAGCGGGATGATGAAGTTCCTCCCTTTAAACCTAGAAAACGTTAATTACCAATGAAGACATGCGTTAGGAACTAGGAAATGTAAGAAATATTGGGGTTGTGCGATGTATTACCGGGCCTCTCACAGATTCCAGTATCAGTCGTCAGTCTTAAACCATTACTCAGCATCAATGCTTAATACAGTGCTAAAAATCATACATAACCAATTAACATGCTTGTTATAGTAATTCTAAGTGTACCAGAACACAAGGGAATTGTGTCCTTTGTTATTTCCCTGTTTCGGTGTATATTGATGACCGGTTACCACTCATGGGTTCACAAATAGTCTCCTTTTTTTATGCCGCCGACTGGTTCCAACGATGCGGTTAATCCAACGGCATGGGACAAGCACACAACTCATTCCTTATCCTGTTCTCGAAAGACAGCAAGAAGATAAAATGTCACTCAGCGCACACTTGGATTATAACTCGTGCACCACACAAACTAATATTTAAGATCCAGAGGCCAACACCAATGAGAGAAGATTACCAGGGAACACCTCTAAAAAGATTTTGAGGTCACCAACGTAGTTTACTCTGCGACTGGATTTTGGGCCCAAGTCTGTTGAATGATTAGATTCCACCGCTTCAATTCAGTCCATGGCATGAACATGGACCCCACTTCGATAAATTATCATAAACCAGCGCTTCAGTCCACCCTCGGACTCGAACCGAAGATCAACGTGGAGTAATGTTTGGATTCAGACGTCTCAATTCAGTAATGGGCACAAGACCCAGAGTAACACGGAAGAATTTCCAGAAGCCATCGCCTTAATACTTCACAGAACAAAAACCCTAGCCCAACTCAGGAAATGGTTAGAGTTCATACCCATAGAACGCTGGGTAACTGGGGAGCCTGGCATCTTTTATAAAACCTCAACTCGTGGTTTCACTATATGATCACAAAATATTTAATAAACCTATTAACATTTCGATCTACTTTATAATGTAGATTAAACTAAGAAT
The DNA here is from genome assembly GCA_039090855.1 of Macrothele yani. Lineage (NCBI taxonomy): Eukaryota > Metazoa > Arthropoda > Arachnida > Araneae > Macrothelidae > Macrothele > Macrothele yani. Next base: position 8,822,779 of record CM077033.1, read on the forward strand.
CAGCGGTCACGGCGGCACAACCGTTTAAGTAGTGCTTTTGACCAATCGCAAAAGCTGGGTTCAGGTTCAAATCTCAATAAGGCACGGATGTTGTTCTTGTCCTACAGTATTGGCTTTCTCCTTTCAATGGTACTGATGGCCCTAAATAAGAGACGGGGGACTGTCTATAACAGTGGTCTCAAACTCAGGCTCTTGGAACGGCAACTTTCAATTTCTAAAGGAACTTAGAGGGCCGCATGATTATCAATAAGTTTATGGTGAAGAAATGTCAATTTTACAAAACTGCACTTGGCACTAAAGTGGAGTATTATTTGTAATTATCGGCAAATCGTAAAAATAAATGATTTATCAATCACTGAAAACAATCACTTCGTTGTAAAAATTATTTTCACTTAAATCTTAAAACAATCAGATTTTTCAACTGAACACCGTGCATGGAATATAAAATATTGCATGTTCTGACCAGTAACTTGGACTCGCTTTTCTATCCCTAACTTATCGATATTTGCAATACTGTTGTCTTTTGAACATGCGACTTTTGAAAGTGAGCTTGATTGATTTTCACTTAACGTGTTCTTTTCACGACGTTTTACTTCGTTCATTCTTGGAAACAATTGTTCAAATGAGTATGCTGTCCTGAACATAGACAGAACCCATGCAGCCAGGTTATGAATGTTTACGTACTTCTCCTTTGAAATTAATTTGCAAAACTGTTAGATTGCCGATGTTGAATTTTACGTTTAGGGTAGAATCACTATGAAAGTTTATTAATTCAGCTGAAGTTCTTCAGGTGAGTTGTCAGTCTCAAAGGAAAATGAAGACTCAAATATATTGAAAACATTTTCCATTATCTTTGAAACAATCAAACCGCCGGTTGAAAACCTATTTTAACATTAACCCTTTTAACATTCCCTCTTTTACATTTTTCATAGAAAATTCACTAAAGTTGATTACTTCTACTTCAGCTGAAGCTTTAAAAGTTTGAAAGTGAACAAAATTTCTTGAACAGAGCTGAACTTCCCAACGCTTAAGCTTCCTGTGAAATGCGTTAATATCATTAATTATATCAGTGACTAGCTTATTTTGGCATTGTAGTTTGATATTCAAATCGTTCAAGTGTCTAGTTATATCAGTTCTGAATGCCAGATCATGAAACAATTTCGGAACATCAAGAAGCGGGATGTCTTGATCTTTACTTTCAAGGAACATCTTTATTTTATCTCACAAATCCCAAAACCGTTGTGACACTCGTTCACAGCAAATCCACCTTAAAAGAGAGTGATGCAAAATAGCACTACGCTCAAAGTCAATTTTTTGAGAAAAGCCGTAACTGTTTGTGATTTAAGCTTCTGAAGCGAATGTAGTTTATGATTTTTGCCACAGGCATCAAAATATTTTCACCTTTTGCAACACGGCCACACAATGCACATTCGTGTATAATGCAGTGAAAACATACAGATTTAGTAAGTGGACCTTTCTCGATCAACATTTCTTTTAACTTTCAATCAAAGACGTTTTTAACAAGCTATTACAGGTGCACCATCAGTAACTAAACATTCCAGTTAGGCCAATAAAACTGTTCCTCCTCATTGCTTCCATTTTGTCAAAAATGTGATTAGTTTTGTAGCATCATGCATTGGTATTAGTTGAAGTAACTCTTTAGTTACTTAAGAATTTTCACCAACCCAAAGAATAAAAACAGTCAACTAGGCAATATCTGCTACGACAGTACCTTCGTCAACTGCAAGGGAAAAGTAAAGGAACTGTGACAACTTCTGAGTAAATTGATCTCTTACATCTGAAGTTAGTTCATCGAATCTACTAGCAACCGTGTTTGGCGAAAGACTTGCACTGTGCTGCTTTAACTAATCACTCTTTCATAAAACAACCATCTGTAAAAATTTCGTAATATCATTTTCGAAACAATATAGCCCACCTTCATGATATGTTTTCTGTTCAAAATTTTTCTGAAACGCATTTTGTTGCGAACTTAAATCCGTTTTCAGTTTCTTCAATTTGTCCTCTCGAAGATGCTCTTGCATTGAAATATGCTTCTCCCCATGCACAGTTTGAAAATGGCGTCGTAAGTTGCACTTATTTGTAACTGCTACTACACAGGAGGAAAGTGAAAAAAGAACACCAAGAAGGAGACGTCTGATACCAACGAAATTTATACAGCATAATAACGGAATACAGAGGATAACGTGATCGAAACATTATGGCAAAATACAGCTGTATTTTCTGGTAAACTGAAAAATAACATTTCCATGTAACATGGTTCGTACGAGGTTGAACCGCCATGAACTGCGTCACACTGTGCAATTCTGGCATAGAGTCTGTCGTACAGATGTTAGATGTACGTTTGGGGTATTGAGTTCCAAGCATCCTCAACCTGGACGCGTAAATCGGGGATAGTAGTGACTGGCCGTGGAGACTGGATAAGTTGTTGTCCCATAAAATCCCACACGTGCTCAATATGGGACAAATCCGGTTAACGTGCTGGCCATGGAAGTTGTCTCACACCCTGAAGTGCATGTTGCGTTGCCCGTACCGTGTGTGGGCGTGCATTACCTTGCTGGAAAACACCACGATGGACCGACCTTACAAATGGCACAACAACGTGCTGAATAATGTTGTTGATGTAGAAGGTGCTGTTTAACGTACCCGGTACAAACACTAATTTGTATACGGGAATGATAGCTCATCGCTCCCCACACCAGGAGACCAGGTGTAGGCCCTGTGTGTCGCTGGCGGATGCAAGAAGGGTAGAGACGCTCACCTGTGCGTCTGAAAGCACGCATATGGCCATCGGAGGCTCCCAAGCAGAATCTGCTTTAATCGCTGAACACGACAGTTCGCCATTGCGTTCTCCAGTGCAGACGTTGGCGACACCACTGCAGCCGTTTATGACAGTGGGCTGTAGTCAGAGGTACACATGCCAGAGGCACACGTGCACGTAGTCCTGCATCCAGTAGACGGTTGCGCATTCTTCGCACAGTCACCTCAGATGCAACGGCAGCTCGGATGTGCGTCGCAGTGTATGTTCTGCTTGACAACGTCGCTTCTCTTATGCGTCGATCGGTCCGCTCATCAGTCCGTCCGTGTCTCCCGGTTCCACGTGTTCTCGTGTGAGTATGTTCCTCGGACCATCTACGCCACCATCTTACCCCCACTGATACTTCCCTTCCAATTCGCTCCGCAATACGACGATTCGACCACCCGGTCTCGCGGGGTTCAACTAGACGGCCTCGCTCAAAGTCCGATAACTGCTGAAATCATAAACGTCTTCCATGTCCAGGCATTGGAGCTTCTTCAGGGTCTTCGCACGTGTCCATACGCCGACGACTGATTACCTTCACTTCGCCGTACTCCTTAAATACCACTGACGATAATTTGCATATTATACCGTGCTGTGGCGTAAGCGCTCACCGTTTGGTCCCGCAATTAACATCACACCTACGTAAACTCGACACTATTGACATATGTAAATTTCATGATCATCCGCCAATTCCTTCTTGGTGTTCGTTTTTCACTTTCCGCCAGTGTAGTAATTGTTGCTTATAGAAAAGGCACACTTTATGATTATTGTTTCACAACAAAAGTACTGTAACTCCCAATTCTTGTTAAATACTCACCTTCAGTTAATAGTTTCCTATTGTAGTTTGGTTTAGGGACAAACATGGTAAAAACAAATTCACACAAATCAACTTCAGTAGCGGACAAAACTAGCCACCAGCCGAGCGGGTGTGTGTGTGTGTGTGTGTGTCAAGGTCACCGGTGTTGCCATCACTTGATTTCAAATATGTGCAAATAATATTCCTTTTCAGACGACGTCCCATCCGTACAACAACACGGCAGCCACCGCTCTTAGATTCGTAGACTACTTTATACGAATCGTGGAAAGACACCTGTACCGTTTTCGCATTCCTTTCTACGTAACAATATACATGCTTAATACAGTGATATTCTTCGTAAATAAATTGTTACCTATAAAGAGGATGGTATTTCTGGGTATTACTATGTTTATATTATATTTAATGTATTATACTATACTTAAAAAAAGGGTGATTTATTTTTATTTTGAAATAACTCACGCGGGCCGCAAAACAGTTGGAGCCTGGACGCATGTGCCCCGGGAGCCGTGAGTTTGAAACCGCTGTGGTTGGAAGACGACGTTACCTGAAGAACTGGTTAAAATGTTTTGGCAACTCGAATTAGACGTTATCATTGCAAGTATCACTCTTGGTAGACGTTATCATTGCAAGTATCACTCTTGGTAGACGTTATCATTGCAAGTATCACTCTTGGTAATGTTCTCCAAGGTTTCTCGAATGGCTGTACTACATTAAACTGTAAACTAATGTCACAGAAACACTACGTTGAATGCCCGACGAAGTGTAGCAGCTCATGCATGTGTTACTTAACTTGGTCGGCAGACATCTAACCAAGTATTATCGTCAGAATTCACGAAAACTTCAAAACTGCAAATTTGCTACTTTGTTGTTGAATTTAAAACCCTAAATTCTGTTGGAATCATTAAAGAACACAAATTTTTAAATGAGATTCAGCAATGAACTAAACAACTCTTTACCAATTTTATATACAATTTAAGTTTCGGATATCTTATTGAAAATATACACCAAATGCGAAAACGTCAAATCAGGCATTTTATATATTTATACGCACATGAAACTAAATTGTGCTTTTAGCACGCATTGCTACAATAATTTTATTTAAATTACACTAAACAAATGATTATTTCGAATCGTTCATATCGGTGATCAGTTACAGCCAAAGTAGATATTGCAAAAAAAAATATATATATCTATTTCGGTATCTTACATGAAAGAAATAATATTATGCAAAAGTAAGAGTGTGTTTGTATTCCATCTAACATTCGGTATCCGCCAAAAAGAGTTCAAAAAGCATATTGCATGCATATGATCGAAGCGCTTTTTAGTGTCACCACCTTTAAAGATTTAAAACGATTCAATGAACTGCAACTTGGATTCAAGCCGAATTTTCATTCTTCAAAGCGAAGTACTTCTGAAGTATTATGTATATTTTTCCGCTGGAGTTGCCGGTATGTTTGATTATGTGTGCATTTTGCGATATAAATAATTCCACAACGAAATGAGAAACAGGTCGGAGTTTTTATATAATACATAAAAATATATTTCAAGAAAACACAAGTAAAATACAGAAAATGGAATGTGAACGTTCGAATTTTCTCCTTCATTCAGCAGGGAATCTGAGTCTCTTCTTGCGGGTTTTGTGCTCCATTATCTAATGGAAAGCTTGGAATGTCTGGGTAGTAGAATAATCATACGTTCTAGTTAATCATCCGAGGTAAGTTTTCAAATGATGACGTACTGTTACTTCGTCTTGAAACTTTTCACTTAAAATAACACATATCACTAACAGTTCAGGAAAACAAACACACTCTTATTCGCCTTTACAAATCTTAGACTGTGCGGAATGGAAAATTTCCAACACACACATCGTCAAAGCCTGTGCCTTCTTCTGCATCTGCGTGTCGTCTCAACATGCTCATTTGTTTTAGCAATTCCTCTTTTAATATGCTGTACAAAAATGAAACTTATTTTGTATATCCGATTTCAGTATTTGCTATCGGAGGTATGTTTTCCAGTCTATGAAATGACAATAAGTATTAAAAACAGGACTAAATTTAGCAAGAATATCCTGCGAACTCATAAAGTGCTAAAGTTGAAAGTTTTTTGAAAAATAGCGCTTAGAACTTTAATATAACCATACTAAAAATGCAAATTCAGAAATTCAAACGTTTTAACAGAAAAACTGTAAATGATTTCGGCTGCACTTTGATGATGGAGATTCATGTTCCCCGAGAATCAAGCAGTTTGATACCATTTTTCCTCCAGTCGGATGTTATATACCTCAAAGTGAAACCAAGGATTTAATTAAATGTAGTGAGAAATTAGAAGCCAAATTGAAGTTCCCGCGCATATGTTGCATTGAATATTTACTGAATTATTCTTTATTGGCAAACAAAACTAACATGAAATTGCAGGGTGTATTCTTGAGTCCATTTCAATCTGAATTGTACGACTACCAGAGTTTGCTTGTGGCGTGCATTAATAGACGTTCACTCGCCGGTTTCTCCAAAAATCAAAAAGGCGTTTTCATCATTTAAATAAAATGATTCAATGACATGTTAAAGCTTTACTCTATTACAATGGAAATAAATGACCGACTCACATCACCTAGAATTTTGTGTTTAGTGTTGAATATCAAGGATCAAAGTTATGAAAATTATCAAATTAAACGAAATTACTGTTCGAAGTTCAAATTTTTCATAGCTCTTCCATTGGAGGAACGGACAATTTCCTGACATTTGGAAGTCTATTTTACAACCAATTTGCGGACCTGTTAGATTTCATTTTCGGTTTCAAAATGATAAACCTATTGTTTAACACATGATAAATCTAAAAGTATATTGGGTTTAAGATTTCGCAAAGAACGAAAAAAAACGAGTGTTTAAATTTGTAGCTGAAATGGCCTTTCGAGGAGATCTTTGTGTTTCAGAGGACGCCGGACACAAAGCGTCACAAGAAGAGCCTATTCTTTAACAGGTCAACTTGTCGTAACACATATTAATCGATTTGTGAAAAATCCCAGAAAATATGAAATACTAGCACCTGATAAATAATCTTCGAATATAGTTAAAATTATTTTTACTGCCTAATATATATTAACATATATTTGATTTGTTTACGGTAAATAATCAAAAAAATAAATTATATAAAAGTATGTTTCTATGGACAGAACGATTTGAAACTTTATGTCGGGTTTTTCCGTCGGCCTTCGTTCACTTTGATGTGTACAAACTGAAGGTTAGATTAGAAGTAACGGGACGGAAAATTCAGCGTTTCTGTCAAGAAATGGCCGGCTCCATTAAAGCCTAACTTTGCATGAGCCGTCTACACGAACTCGTGGAATACCCTCTGACCTCGAGCATTGCTTTCACGAAATGATTAAGCCCATATACATGGAGCATGACGTTGGATGAATGCTCGGCAAATGTATGCAGCCTACGAAATGCTTCCTTTCCACATCAAGTACAGCAAGTTTTGTCGATTGGGATTTTGTTGCACTCTTAGATAAGAAATACAAAAAGCACACTCTTCGAGAACTTTCTCTGTGTCACATCAAAAGCTTTAAAATGCATACTTCGTATTGCTAAGGATACTACAATGTTTCATAAATAAAATGTTTCAATTGCACAGAAAATAAAAATGTTTTATAATGAAGAAAAATAACTGACTCTGTTCCCTATGTTTTTCGTACTGTCAATGCAATTTACAAGCAGAAAGAATCTGCGCGAAATCCGTTTGTGTAGTCCAACAGCGTCAGTTGAAAGGAAGTCACCGGAAGGTGTGCATAACTGTTACAGACGTTCGGTTGTGTTCGCTGTGTGTTTGAGACGACGAAATAGTCCTTCGTGGACATCTTTATGATCATCATGGTTGCATAATTGGAAAGCTCGGGGAGGTGAGAGCTGCGATGAGTGTTGCCCAAAAGTGATGAATTGCCCATATCATCCTATTGCGTGCGTGCTCGGCTTTCAGGATTACAAGCAGAGCCCTGCGAATGGCCACTGGTGGTCGTCCACCTGAACCCAACTACAGTAAAGACCGCTAGCTGTTCCTATAGGCCAAAATAATTCATCACATGACAGCAGCAAAACAACTGAGCATAAGCACAAGACGCAAAGTACCATGGTTTACAATGGCTAGGACACTGCATAAATTGGACATTCTTCCCGACACATTACGCTGTGTTCCAGTAAAAACTAATTGCTCACCAGAGATCCCGTTTGCAGTGGTAGAGAAATCATAAACACTGGACATCAGAACAGTGGAGTACCGCACTATTTATTGAAGAGAGTAGATTCAGTCTCTCTAGGGATTTTCAATATCACTTTACCTAGCATGATGTGGGATCTCGGTATTATCCCCAAAAACCTCAATGAAAATCATAAATATGGCGGCCACTTTGTACTCTTATATGAAGTCATTCTGTTCGATCAAAGAGCGGAACTCCAGTTACTGGTAGGTGTTTCTGTAACCCGTAAGGGCTATTGTAAAGAGGATATCCTTCTCAACGTAAGTCTGTTCCGAGGTTACATTGGATCACAGTTTTTGTTAACGGACAATAACGCTAAACGTCATCGTACGGTGGTTGTTGATAATCTGTGGAAAGTGGAGGCACTCAGCGGATGGACTGTATTGTACGATTCTCCGATCTAAATCCGACAGAGCACATGTGGGATGCTGTGGTAAGACACGTTGAGGCACGTGAACACTCTCCAGAGACTGTCAAGCAGCTGAAGACCGCACTGAGGAAAACGTAGCGATGTTACCGCAATACCTCATCAGCAACGTAGTGCAAATTATGGACAGATGGTGAAAATTATGTATCGAAAGTTCGGATGATTATATCCCCTAACCAGCACATCTGGTTCCATGCGTACCGTCTTTTGCGCTAATTAGTCTGTGTGATGGCACTAAGGGCTGAATAAAGTTCTACTATATTTTTATTATCTGCTGGCGTGCTGCTCGTTATTGATTCGATATCATTTCTGTAAGTCATGAAGTTCTTATTTGACTTTCACATATCCAAGATGATCCTGTACTACCGTACAGGTGAAACCCGGCTTATCTTTCAGTTTTGTTCATCAGTGTATAGCAGACTCATAATTTTACTACGATATCAGAATTTTATATTACTTAGAAAATAAGTAAACAAATTGTATGTTACTTTTTGTATTGCGATAAAAGGATATCCTGATTTATGATTATAATTTGCGATATTTGTTCTTTTTATCGTGATTTCGGTTTTTTTTTATTTTAATAAAACATAGTTTTATGAATTCTTTCTAAAACAATTTTAGCAAAGGTATACGAAAATAGGATATGCTTTAAATCTTGAACCCGAACAGTGGGAGAAACGATCTTTCAGGCGTAAATTCAAAAGAAATTATTTTCATTGAAGGAAGCTATAAGATCGTAAAGAAATCGTGGACTTACAATGATTTACGGTTCCTGTTGAAAGAACGATTTTCTTTCTCTGTGAATTGAATAACTGTTCTTTTTTTGTAAACAAATGTTACGAGCGCATAATCTAAAGAAGCCACAGGTGATCATGTGTGGTTGCCCGACGTAAAGGTATCAAACCATGGTTATTATTTATATTAACAAGCATGTTAATTAAACACGACATATTTTGACAGTCCTTTCTGCTGCATAAAATTTAAATACTTTGACTAGTGTAAATACTTTTTCAAAAGAAAATGAAAGAGAATCTCAGAAATCACCTTTCAAAAAATCGGAAAATTTCGCTACAAACTGTGATGGTACTACACCTGGTATGAAACCACCAGCATATCTTATACAAATCTCATGTACATGTATGGAATTGTAACATTTAGTTTTTTATTTCCAGTAAATAATTTAAATACAAATGTATTTAAAATGTTTTCTAGGACTTTTAAATGTGCAAATGTAGACATAACAAAGCATTGAAAAAATCTCCTACAGCAACAACGGCGGAAGGTATCTGAATGTCTTTGATTCTGTTTATAATTTTTGTAAAGTGTTAAAACTAGCAAAAAATCAAATCGCAGACTTTCGTTTACTATTCTGATTTTAAAATTTTCTAATCTGCTTTTACTTCTTTCGATGGATGAAAATAATAAATCTAGATTGCAACAATATTTTCCTTCCGTGAGGTATCTTATTTCTTATGCTAATTTCTAGTACATGTATCAAAGATTTCAATTTACCTTGTTTTAAGATTAAAATTCTCTAATATGCTTTAGGAGATAATAGTGCGGTCTGTGAGCACATGAGATCGAGGTTGGGACTTTTTCGCTAATGTTTGAGGAAAGTTTTCCCTCCTTCTCCTTTCTTCAAGTTTTTGGACTAAGGTTGAAGCTGGTGTATTTTTTCAGGCATCTTTAGACCAGTTGAAAAATATGAAAGCAACGTATCAGTGGAGTGTGAATGTGTGCATGATACAATGTTTGTGGAATGTGGTGAAAAAGGTAGAGTGCGAGAAAAAGTGGGGTGAAAAAGGTAGAGTGCGAGAAAGAGTGAGGTGAAAAAGGTTGATTGTAAGGAGTGAAAGCTTGCAGGTAATTTCAGAGTTTGATGCTTGAGGCAATTCCAATTGTGGAATGGCTCAGAGAATTATACTTGTATATTCTGTGTAGTAATCTCCGTGGCCCCTTCGGCTTCTTCGGGGGAGATGTGTACGGCAACTTCTGAGATCCATATTGAACACACCGCTTATTGTGTCTCACGAGGTACCTTAATATTACAAGACAAGGTAATGTGAAGATGCTTTGTATGTCGCGTGATTATACTTCACACGTGTACGACAGTGGGTCATTTCTCCGCTCCTCAGTTGAGAAAGACATCGGTTAATTGCACGGAGAAAAGAGTGAAAGTCTGGATACTTAGAGGTTGTTTTGCTTATTCCCAAAGACGTCAATCAGTGTTTTCGGTTTCCTTCGGGCCCAGGTTCTCTCTTCCAGTATAAAATTCGGGCTCGGACTCTTGAGTTTGAGCCCGAACTCAAATTTGATGTACATTGGCGATAATAAAAGGAATTGTCAGTGTAGGTGAAAGCGTCACACGACTGATTTTTGGAATTCCACATATATGACCCTAGTTAACATTTCACGTGCTAAGCGCAACAATATCCGAAAATATTTTAGACAGTGCTAAAATGTCTATTTGAAAATTCAAGAAAGACATTAAGTTTCTGCAAAACTCCAATATCGTGTAGAGATCAACGGTGGATTTAGACACAACACTTAGGATAAATTATTTAATACCGTTTCTAAGCAATGCAATATCGTGGTGAACGGAGGTGGATTACATTGAGGAATCCACGGGAAAGGCGTACGGGCCGCATGGTTGATCCATATTATTGCGGCTGCGCAGACTTGGCTATCTAGTGAACGAGGATGTGACAGAAAGCGCAAAACGTCATGTGCAACGTTGGAGTGCATATACCTTTCGCTAGCAACTGGTCATAAATTGCAGCAATTTTCGCTGTTTGTCAGACAAAAAGAATATCAAAATGGAATTAAGAAACTGTTAAATATCATTGGGTTGCAGGTTAGAGATAGTCTCCAATTAAATTATATTTAACGAGATTACTTTCAATTTGTTCCCCAAAGCAGGTTCTTGTAGTGATACAGAGATTTCAAATTCTCTCATCTCACCATTGAATAATGAATTCATACCGCAGGTGGGCAACTTTAAATTTACCGATACTTACGGTTGACACAGGTGCAACCAGGCTGCATCATGTAAATATTTTATGAATCAAAATTGGTGAACTTTTTTCAAGTTAGACTGGAGTAGGAACCTAGTACTTAACATATTATTCAACACTTCAAACTGCCGTGATTGATGAGGAGATACAGCTGTCGGACTGTTATCAAGATGGCAGCAAATCTTTTGTATGATGAGTAATGAATTGTTAGAGAGATTTCTTGAATGTGTTTGGTCCCTGAGCAAAATTTTTAGTCCAGTGAAGTGTGCCGAAAGTTTAAAAAACATTCGTATAGATATACTATAATACTTATCCTCGTTTCCACCTATTTGGTTGGCGTCGCTATACAGTTTATGGCGTCTCAAGATCACACACACACACACAAACACAATCATATACAGTATATACTCAGTCGTGTCACGTTATTGTGATCACATAATACATTTGATGTCAACAGCGCTTAGCCAATAAATGAAGGCACGTTTCGTGAGCTGGCTTGGGGGGTATACATGGTGTGCTGTAAAAATTCTGAAAACATATCACTCGAGATTTATCAGATTTACAGAATGGGATGATTATCATCTTTCGGGACAAGGGGGGGTACTATTTCTAAAACAGCGCATTTTGTGAACGATTCACGTGTTGCTGTGGTTAAAATGTATCGTGATTGGAGAAATGTCACCATTGCAAAGAAGCGACTTGGAAACTGCGGAGCACCATATGTGAGAGGTAAACTTTAGCTTTGAAGGTGCATGAGGGCCGTCGCCAGGCTACAGTGGAGCAACTCTCTGGCAAAATGAACCAGCAGGCTATCGCAAGTGTGTATAAAACGGTAGTTCAGAGAGAGCTGCTGTGTATTGGCCTCCGATGCAGAAGGATGGTAACTGCACTTATGCAACCAAAAATGCATTGGCAGAAAAGGCTTACATTTATACGGAAGTATTGGGTTTGGACCTCCGCTGATTGGCAAAGAATTGCCTTCTCCTAAGAGTGACGTTATCTGTTTCATCGAACGAATGGACGTTGGCGTATAAGGTGAAAGACATTAGCGGATAAACACTCATCAACTATTACTTGAAGGACACAAGCTGTTGGAGGCAGCGTTATGTTCTAGGGATGTTTTTGTGACATTCTCTGTGTCCACTCATACCTCTGGAAGGCACTATTGACCGAATTCGTTATGAATCCAGCCTTAAAGATCGCGTACACTCATACATGCTGATCGTCTTCGCTGGAGAGGATGGGATCCTCTAGAACGACAATGCGACGTGTCGCAAAGCTAGAAATGTCCTAGAGTGGTTGGAACGCACGATGAAGATTTCAAAGTATCTTCCTGGCCCCCTAATTCCCCAGACAAAACCCCACTTGAGCATCTGTAGGACCACATCGATCGTGTTTTTCGCTCAACGGATCTTCCACAAAGCACTCTCTAGCAGCTGGCAGATGCACTGTAGTCAGCAATGCTGCATATACCTGTTAACACCCTCCGGGATCTTACTGAGTCACACCCAGCACGTCTAGCTGCTGTCTGTGCTGTACACTGTATTTAATCTGGATATTAGCTGGTGTTCACAGTAATGTGCCTCGACCGTGTATATATATGTATCTTCAAAATTTCGTTGGCACCTGCCTTCCCCCTATACTTGCTGAAGTCGATAACGCTTGATGAGAGGTCGTTAACCGCAGCGCACTACCAACAAGGGCTAGCTGGTCACCTACCCAATTTTTATGACCTTCGAACGTCATGCGATCGATGTCGTCTTCTCTCAGGGCAATGCTTCTTTCAGACTTGAGAAAATAATAATCGAAACATATTGGAGTAAGGTCTCCGAAATCTGTTAAAAATGCAGTTGTCGAGGTGGAAAATCTCAGCCACGTTCTATAAAGTTTATTATAATAAATAGCCTAAATTGTACCTGAAGAGAAATTTTGAATTTAGACTAAAATTTAACTTTGGGAGATGGGTAGATGCATTTCGAAACAAAAATATTTTCTAAGTATTAGAAGGCCATAAACATCCAAAACAAAAATGCATCTAAAAAAATTTACATTCCACAAGAAGTTATTGAAAAATTTGCGTTGTTTGTGTTCACGCAGAGTTGAGTCATCTGAAAGTGCAAAAATAAGTGAATATTGTTGCATGTATATGAACATGTGTCACTATAAGTCATAGGATAAAATGTACTCGTTCAATAACAACTTCTGGAGGCTGTGAAAGTCAATTTAAAAGTACAGGACAAAAATTGCGGTTACGAAATACCTTATAACACCAGGATTCCGATCGATAGCCTTAGTCAAGCTAAGGTGGGTACATGGGCTCATGTCATGGAAGAATACAGCAAACAAAATTCTTCCCACTGCACTAATTTTGAACTTTTTTTGAAAGGCTACTGCCTATTTTTATTTTTTTTTTTCATTAAAAACTTAACAGGTAATTTAGTGGACAATCAGATGGTATTTCCTTTTTTCTTGTTTGCTTACACACAGCAGTATAAAAACAGAATCTCAATAGTTTCTTTCTATTTGGCCACTGGCCTTATGAACAGTACAACTTGACATATTTCAACACAGTTGGTTTGAACACCAGGCATTGACTTTATGCCTCCAAAATTATACTACGACTCACATAATTTACACAAAAATATTGGATTCTTTTTCATTCCACAATGTGGACAAGTTCTGTTCTTTTTGAAACGTACTCTCTTCTCCCTCACCTAATTAGCTCAATGACAAATTTACAATTTTACACTTATTGATTTAAATTTACAGCACCTGAACAACCTTAGCAAACTCTGCAATCTCCCAGACCAGCTTCAAAGACTTTAATTAAATTTACAGTTAAAATAAGAGCCACAAATTATACTTTAACCAAATCTACTATCTGAAAGTAAACAATCCAAGTAAATTATCCGCAAAACAGAATTTACACAGAGCACAAGCATTAATGAGCATTACATAACCTATAGAACTACACTGGATGAAACTATTTCACTTATAAAGAAACCTCAGTAACTTAAAAATTATCACTATTCATAACATCATCAACACAATTCAGAAATTCAAACAATCTTCTTGCACTAGCTTGCTCATAAAAATCACCTCACTCTGCACTTCAAATAATAGCTCAAGATACTTAATAACTGTATACTGTAAACAAAAGCTCAAAATACCAATTAACTAAATTTCCAAACTAAATATCATACTCACTAACACCAACAACCAGAATTTAGAATTTACATCCCTAGCACTTCAGCATATCATAAACAAGTTAATGTAGATACCTTAATTCACAAAACAAAAATTAAATTTAACACCTGCAGTGAATTACTGAGGTAGCTGTGAGGCAAATACTCTCAGTTCAGACACTACCCTGGGTTTTGAGAACCAACACAGGAAGAAAATACTCGTCAGGCTGAAGGCGTGAAATTGGGTCGTGAATCCAATTTCAGCCTAGGCAAAGGGAAAGGAAAAAATCCTCAAGTGTGACACATCATCATCAGGCACAGAATTTCGTCTAACATGATCTCGCAACCTCCATTGAAGCAACGCCCGACCGACCCTCGCTGGCAGTACATATCTCCGTGGGCAGCGAAACTACTGGGGGGGGGAGGTTGAAGACAAGTTTTCCCCCAAAAACCACGTCCTCGAGGATCCCTCCTTTCGAACCGCAATGCACAATCCCACCTTGATCAACCACGCCTGCAAGAGCCTGTCGTACTTCAACCCAAAATACTCCAGGCACATCCGGCCCAGAACTAACACAACTATATCCCAGGAAAATTCACTTATCTCTCTCCACATACATCCCAGGAAAAATCACTTATTTCTATATATCCCAAGAAATCCTAAATCACAATATCCACATGTATCCCAGGAAAAATCACTTCTCTTTATATATCCCAGGAAATCCAAAATCACAATATCCACATGAATCCCAGGAAAATTCACTTATCTATATCCACATATATCCTAGGAAAAATCACTTATCTCTACATATCCCAAGAAATCCAAAATCACCATATCCACATATGTCCCAGGAAAATTCACTTATCTCTATATATCCCAGGAAAATTCACAATCACAATATCCACATATATCCCAGCAAAAATCACTTATCTCACACTACATCCAAATCCCAGGAGAAATCACTAAGCAAGGAAATTCTTCTGTACCATGGCAATGCGCAGGTCCACTGCAGACAATAACACTGACCATTTACATAACAGATTAAATACTTTCACCTTATTGAAAATGTAAATTACATTTAGGCTTTTCTAGTAAAAAAAAAGAAAATTTAGGCCAAAGAAAAGAACAATTAATACTGGAACTGGTGAGCAAAAGTGTGTCCTCTCAACTCATGATGTTCATTCTTTTTGTGAAATACCAAACTTGAGAATCCAAATATCTTAACTTCTATTTTGCACATATCGCGTCCTGGTGAAAATTCCCTACTCAGAGCCCTCTGCCCTAGGACAAGTTCCCCGGCTTGCCCTAAGATCACCCCTTTCCAATGGGAGATTAACACTCATCTGGAGCATGTAAAATACTGGTCCTCAAAATACACACCAACACTCTTAATTTCGACGCTCAACACTCCAAGAATGTAAACAGCACTTTAGGTTTCCAATTTCATCACACTATACATATGCTCCCAAAATCCCAATATAAAATCATCCCATAATTTATCTTCACTCAAAAGAAATACTCAACGCTGGAAAGGGCTAGAGAGAAATGTTTACAATTATTTTACCACACACGGAATCCCAATAACACTGCTTTTCAATTATCACCTGCCCAACTAAACTATAATCGATGCACCAAAATTCACACTGCTCAAAAATTAAACCAAATTTTTCGGATGCATTAAAGTTTACTGGCCTGGGGAGTTGCTAAAATACCAGACATGACAACACAAAAAAAACATAAATGAAAGCATTTTCAACTCCCCTTTCTTTTTTTTTCTTTTTCTGAACTCATACCTGAGGAACTAATAAATCTTCTTTTTGAAAACTGAACGACAATACAGCCACAATCAGAGGCTACAAACAAAAACATTGGAGTTTTTTTCCTATGATCAGCTCGAAGCTTAGATACCTGCGTGGGCTGTTATGTATCAATACAAAAAATATGGACTAAAGCATTACCTTTGAGCTGGCATCTGTTTTTTTCATTTATGTTTGTTTTGTTTTTTCTTTTTCTCTCTCCCAACAGTTCACAGTCCTGGCACAACCACAATCTTTTTTCCTGAACAAGGGCATCGCTGGCAGCTGCAGACTTGAGGTACCTCTTTGGATGAAAAGGAGAGAGCTTTCAATGTCCACCTGGTGATTGGCATCAAAGTGCTTCTTGATGACCTGCAGGGAAGAGCCTCCCCAAACTTTGGGATGAGACGGAACTGTTTTTGGGCTTCTTTCCTCCGGCCTTTGAAGCAGGCCTCCCCTTTGGAAGTAGCAACAGAATGGAGAAGCTGTCGATGGTTTTTTTTTACTTTTTGTTTTGTTTTCAGGATATCAATAAGGGAGGAGGCATGTCTTGCCTTCCTCGGCTAAGTTTTCTCCACGAGCGACATCGTCTTAGCCTCCCGCCATTTTTTATCCAGGGCGAAGTTCCCGGCCGGCGGAATGCCGCTTCATCCTCGTTCTACATCGTCAAACCTTCAATAGGCAGCCCAGTTCCAGAGTGTCCCATTGTGGTGGATTGGTGGTAACCAAAGCGCAAAAAGTCAGTCAGGAAATATTTTCTGTGGGTCCTCTCCCCACCAAAAGGCGATGAGAAAACTCGGCCTTCCACTTCTTTCTGCCGGCCAGCAAGGGCAAAGACAAGAGCAAAAGTCGATGAGACAAGCGTCTCAAAGTGTAAAAGAACTCTGGGGTGTTGGAAAATGCCGACCCCTGATTGGATGAAATTTTCCCTAGTTACAGCAGCCCTGCATGCCACGGTTCTCTCCCACGCCTCGAGTGACCTCTGACCTTCACACGTAAGCCAAGCAACTTCCCATGTGCAGCTGCGGCCTTGTCTCCAAAAATAGAACAGCGCCAACCCCCCAAGATCTTTTCTGCAACATTTTTCTGATCGACTATTACAGGACACTTAAAATGGCCGATCTGAAAGAAGATTCCCTTTTCTCACAACTTTCTTTTTTTTTTGTTTTCAGAAATGTTTTTCCTCATTCCGTGATGTAAAAGTAAAATTAATTTTGACTCTCTGAGCTGCACACCTACTCGCCTTTTCCTATCGCGATAAAAGAACAGATAAAATAATTATTTCCAAAACCCCAAAGTCAGTTAAATCAAATATTATTCTCCTTTTTTTATTTTTTTATTTAACATGAAATTTGTTTGCCTGGTTGTGATTAAGACAAGCGAATTTGGCGCACGAATTCCCCTGCCTTTCAAATAGGAATTTTCTTCTAACGTATGTCATGGGAGAAAATTTTTGCTTTAATTAATCCCTGATAAACCAACAGAAAGATTGATCAGGTTTTTCTGAAATTCACCAGAGGTTAAAATTTTCGCCATGACACAGTGTGTAGAACGAAAAGCAATTCCTTTATCAATTTTTCAAAGTTTTAAAATATGACTTCCGGCAGGTGAAAAATGGTAAATTTCCTGACATCGCGTAAGTTCGGTACCAATTCTTACGGATGAGATAATACCATCTAACACGTTTGAATTATTCAAACTTCTTTTAATAAAACGAATAAAGTACGTTTGGCAATTGATAACAATGGGGCCTATAATATAAATATGTTTGTAAATTCCTTAGAAAGTTTGAAAATGAAGAAATTTTTGAAAAACCTTATAAGGTATTATTTTGCTTGAACATTATAAACATTCAGATGCTCTCATTTTTCTGTTGCATGTATCACTGATACTGCTACAGGACCTTTTTCTTTAAATATGAAATTCCGCACACTCAGTAATTTTTTTCCTGTTAATTCAAATCAAATTAATTGGAACTACATCACTATTCACATGAATTTCTGAATTGAAAATTCCTTTGCTGCCCGTAACTTCAGCACATTCTATTTATTTTAAAGCAGGATCAACCAGAACAGATACTTTTCCGGTTTAACAATCATAATGGTACACAGTTTGAAAGTAGGGTTTGTTATTTCTAAAATTTCGCCCATTTTTAAAACGCAGTAGAAGGTATTATTGAAGAGAGTAATATATATAAATATATATATATATATCACATTTTTATATGAACTTGTCTTAAACATTTGAGGTAATTATTCACGCTAAAACAACTAGAAGACCGTGTTCAACGCTTTAGTGTCCAGTCTTCCGACAAAAGTGTTTTGGAACCTTTCAACATAGTAAAGGACGGTCATTTAATTTTTTTTACTGTTTCATTATTGCATAATTTTAAATTTTAATTATTTGTGTGAGTTTTCAGATTCAAAGAATGACACAAGATTCAGAGAGTTTGATTTTATAGATAGAAAGAATAGGCCATTTCATATGCAAAATTCAACTTTTTCTTGAAAGTGGCTTTAATACTTTAAGCGGCCGATGTACCTGAACCAAATGGGGCCCAAAGCTTACTGAGCTTCCCAAACAGAAATTTTCCATAGCGGCCGGGTTTAACACAAGTTACGGCAAAACGGTTCCTTTCCCCTTCTCATCTCAGGAGTACCAACCATAAACCTGTTACTGGGGATAAGATCTCTCTTCTAGTCCTCTACTCTAGCGCTCTTTTCCAGTCTTCTCTATCACCTAAGGAATAAAGGGAAAGGTCTTGTTTCTTTCCAATGTCTAGTCTCTCTGACATGGGCATCATGTCACTAAGCATAAACAATTAAATTACTCAAATATGTTCTCTCTCCCTTCTCACGGTTCTCGCCATTGTAACAGCCCATTTAGCAGGTAATCAGTCAGAAAGATTTAGTGTCAATCATTCCCTTCAATGACTACTTTGAATAACAAAGCTAAGGGGAAAACACCGATCTCTAATTCTCAGATTCACTCCTTCCTGCCTAATTTTACCTACATCTTAGACAGTAAGCATATTTCTTACAGCTCATTATTTTAACCCCGAGTTAATTCGTTCCAGCCGGCTAAAGGGTTAAAGGACAGTGCTTGCTGCTGATGTAATCATGCTGGCTTTGCACGTGCTCCTTTTAGTACGGAAAGTGACTTAGCGTTTTCAAAATTCCAGATCTTCAATACGGAGGGAAAGATCCAATATTATGTATTCAGGTATATCTAAATGCATAATTTTTATTGCAAAGCCACTGCATTTTCCGGTTTCATCAAATAATATGCATCATTAGGGAACAAAACCATATTGTTGACTTTAGAAAGAGCTAGTATATTTGAAAAACATATTTCTTTAATGAAATTATGCAGAAGAATGGGATTATGTTTCATCATCATAAAAGTTCCGTATTCTGATTATAGGGGATGTTGCAAAGGAACACGAAATGGCGGCACATTAACTTTTCATTCCCATGCTGTCAACGGATCAACGAAGTTGAGCGAGCGGTAGGAGGTTAAATGCTAGCAGCCAGATTGTTTATTGTTTTGTTAAGTTTTGAAGAGTGCTGAAAGAAGTGAATGATATATATTTTCGTGTCCTTTAAAAGGACCTTTTTGAATATCAATTATACCATATCTGGGAAATACTTATTTTGTGAGTATGAAGTTCTATCTTGCAGAATAAAAAAAGCGCAAGGAAACTTTTATCTGCCCGGGAAGAACTGCTTGATCGCACGAATCAAGACTTCAAAGCAGTCTTCAGAGAGAAGACGGTAATTCCTTCGGAATATATATTCCAGAATATGGTCTGTCAAGTACATTTTGGAGATACCCTGTGTTAATTTTTGTTTTAGGGGACGTTAGTTGCTCCTTGGGTGTGCACTGTCAACGGATCAACGAAGTTGAGGGAGTGGTAGGAGGTTAAATGCTCGCAGCCAGATTCTGGAATTTTACACTACGCGCCCTCTGATCCGTCATGATGGTAGTCCCTGACCACGTGGTTTAAGTTGAGTGGCGGTAATGTCTCTGCAGAGCAGTTATTACTAGTACAGATCTCCACCCTGAATCGACTGGTATCGCGTTCAAAGATACCATGAATCAAGGAACGATCGACAAGAGGACCGCAGTTGTACGTCAGCTCTCCTTTACCTCGTGATTAGCTGAACCGCTTTCGTTTTGATACGTTAATATCGTACTCCTGCAAATACATTATGAAAAAATGTTTTATTTAATTTGTTTTCAAATATATTAGGGCTAAAAATTTCGCAAGAAATATAAATTGCTCAATTACGTAAACATATTGTTGAATTGCATTTCACGTACACGTGCGAAATGAAATATCCAGTTGCCTGATTTTAGAAATCTCCCGATGTACAGAAGAACAAATGGAAAAAGTGAAAAGTATACTTCCCAGGTTTTGATTCAAGAAAAAGTGATGCACACATGCTTAAATGAATGATTACATTACAGAACAAAAAATAATCTTATTGTTATATTGTTTCATATTTCTTTCGCATAAAATAGCCCGTGTTTTTGCATATGAAAGTTTCCTGTTTGACGTTTAGGCCAGATCTGTACCACTAGTCTGCCCGAAATACTTGAAGACGGGACTCGTTGAACATTGCGAATCGACTCCTATCATCTGATAACTCGTGGTAGATGTTTTTTCTCCCAGGTCACGCGTGAAATCTAGGGATGTAAAGTTAAAAATGGCACTCGGTGGGCCAGTAATTCACATAATCATTTGCAGGTTTTTATTGCATGATGATCTTTGTGGTGACAATTGCGAACATATTCCTTGTTGAAGTCGGCGGTTTTTATTCACCTTCGCTTTCCAGCTGATACCCGGTATGCTTCACAGAGTAAACAGCCGTTTTTATCAACCGACTTTTTCTTCCCATAGAGCTAACTGGGATTCAATGGTATTCAGAAAATGACGTGTTCAAGGTACTCTGCTGATAATATCGAATAGGGATGTGGCAGTTCGGATACTATTGCAGTGGTTCTTACCTACCAAGGCAATTCGAGTATCCTTTTTAATCCCTACTTACTGAAGTAGAGACATGCATTAGTACACACGCTGGATTTTATCCAAGAGAAAAGAAACCGTGAAAGTCCTTCGTCATGTGTACACTTGATGTTTTCTCATCCCGATCCATTTCAGTTAAAGAGGTATGCACAAATTTAGAAGCGCAACTTTTCCGGATACAATCAATTATCAACAGATGCTTTGTGATAAATCAGGAGAGCACTTGATGTAATTGTAAAAAAATATATACACTCATCGTCAAAAAAGTGTTGCTCCCAGAAGAAAGAGTCAGATTGCAATGCTTTTCGGATGGAAGGTAAAGGTGACCAAGAACAATAAATGATTAAACATTAATACTGATATGGAAAATATTTATAAAGCTACACGCCAATAAGGAGTGTCTCCCAGTATGGCGTCGGGACGCCATGTTTCCCACACAGTAGGCATCGCTTTCAGAACATACACGTGCACTTCCTGAAATTCAGTGTGAATGAGTTTTGCGAAGTAAATTTTAAATGTCACAACTGTGATCATCTTACTGGGTTATAAGCAGTCGCCCGTCCCTAATTTAGGGTCACTAGTTCCAGGGACGGAAGAGAGCCAGAGCCGTAAGGCAAACACAACATCCATGCCTCACGATGATTCAAACCCGTAACCAGCGCAGATGAGTGATTAAAATCCATCGCTTACATTACTGCGATACCATGTATATACACTGATGGAAAAAAATCCCAACACCAAGAAGGGGTTGTGTTAGATAAACGACAGTTGGTAGGCGGTGAGGGTACATCTGTAAGATGACGTCTATGCAAATTTCGCGCTCGGCGCATACGTGTGGCGCTAGTAGCGTCCCTCGGAACATGCAAAGCAGGTTTTCTGTAAATACGCGCTGTAACGTTCGTGAGCGTTAGGGATTGTTGAGATTCGACGTAGGGTGTTGATGTTAGTCAAGAATGCCTTTAAGAAGACAAAGAAGCCATTATCAACAGCTCATGGAATTTAAACGAGGTCGTGTAATAGGGCTACGAGGAGGTGGACTTTCTTTCCGCAATATTGCAGAACGACTTGGCAGGAATGTAGCCACTGTGCATGATTGTTGGCAGGGGAGGTCAAGGGAAGGTATTGTCTCAAGAAGACCGGGTTCCAGCCGGCCAAGTGGCACTACTGAGAGAGAAGACCGCCGTGTACGGCGTATGGCAGTAGCGCATCGTACCGCGTCTGCGTCTGCCATTCGAGCTGCAGTTGCCACCACAGTGACACAACAAACTGCGACAAATTGGTTACTTGAAGGACAGCTCCGAGCCAGACGCCCTGTAGCGGGCTTTCCACTTACTCCAAACCACTGCCGGTTGTGACGTCGGTGGTGTCAAGCTAGAGCTCATTGGAGGACGGAGTGGAGATCTGTTGTGTTTTCTGATGAAAGCCGGTTCTGCCTGGGTGCCAATTATGGCCGTGTGTTGGTTAGAAGGAGGCTAGGTGAGCTCCTGCAACCAACCTGTCTGCGGCCGAGACACACTGGACCTACACCTATAGTTATGGTCTGGGGAGCAATTTCCTATGACAGCAGGAGCAGTCTCGTGGTTATCCCACGCACCCTGACGGCACAGTTGTACGACGGTCTGGTGATTCAACCTGTTGTTCTGCCATTTATGAACAGCATTCCAGGGGGTGTTTTCCAACAGGATAACGGTCGTCCGCATACCGCTGTTGTAACCGAACATGCTCTACAGAGTGTCGACATGTTGCCGTGGCCTGCTTGATCACCAGATCATTCACCAATCGAGCACACATGGGTCATCATTGGACGACAACTCCAGCGTCACCAACAACCAGCATTAACCGTCCCTGTATCGACCGACCAAGTGCAACAGGCATGGAACTCCATCCCACAAACTGACATCCAGCACATGTACGACACAATGCATGAACGTTTGCGTGCTTGCATTCAACATTCTGGAGGTTACATCGGTTATTAATGTACCAGCATTTCACATTTAAAATGGCTCTTCTTGCCCTTACTATGAGCTGCGATCTTGAAACCTTAATCGATTACATATGTTACCTATACAAATGTATTGCCGCCATTTCATACCTCTACAACTATTTTTTTCGTGGTGTTGGGATTTTTTTTTCCGTCAGTGTATATTCAGTTTAAAATAACCTTAAAAAATTCTCCGGTTATGTGATAAAAACTAAAATGTCTAAACATACTTTCTTCTATTTATTATTCATGCACTACATACTGATTTATATCAGTCATACACGGCACAGAGGATTGAAATTGATTTACGAAATGTGTCTTCTAATTCTGAAACAAATGATTAATAAAAAGTTTAGTATTTTCTTTGAAATATTTCTTTTATATATTTCTTAAAAACATACTTTTACTCTTTCCATTGTTCAACATTGACTTCCTAAAAGCTTGGCGTTCTGCTAAGTAACGTTTTGTCTAGTCGTCGCCGTGCTTATTGAATTATTATTTATTATGAAACTCTCCCTTGCATGTCTTTATAGTTTCGTAGCTATGACAGTAATTTTGGGTCAAACTGTCCTGAGGACATTATTATCATTTCCTAAGTTTCAAATTGTAGCAGCCGAAAATTAGTAAAATGTGGGAGATGTTAATGTGATCCTTCATCATCATCATCATTGTCAACCATTATCAATCCACTGCTGGACGAAGGTCTCCCCAAGTTTCCTCCGCAACGGTCTGTCTTGTGCCAGTCTCCTGCATGTCACCCCTGCATACTTTCGAATTTCATCCACCCATCTCCCATGTGGTCTTCTTCTGGGTCTTTTCCTGTCCCTTGGAATCCAATCTAAAATTTCGGCTGTCCATCGATGATCTGTCCTTCTGGCAGTATGTCCAGCTTATTGCCATTTCAGGGATTTAACTCTGATCATGATGTCTTCCACTCTTGTCATTTTTCGCATCCACGAGTTCCTCTTCTTATCTCTCCTGGTTACACCAAGCATGCACATCTCCGTGCTTTTTTGAGTTGTCTGCAGCCTTTGTATGTCTCTTTCAGTTAAGGTCCACGTCTCTGCACCATAGGTAAGCACTGGAAGGATGCATTGATCAAACACTTTTCTTTTAAGACATAATGGCATATTGCTCTTGAAAATTATGCTGTTTCTTCCAAAAGCTCTCCAGGCAAGTTTTGTACGCCGATTAATTTCTTCATCAATGTGACCATCACTTGATATCTGCTGTCCAAGATAAACGTACGTGTCTGTTATCTCCAGCTTTTCTCCATCAATCGATAAATCTTCATTTCTTGTAAAAGCATTGAACATCACTTTTGTCTTCTGAAAGTTCATTTTTAATCCCACTTCTTTACTCTTGTCAGCAAGTTCCTGGATCATACCCTGCAGCTCTGATGGGGTAGTTGCAAAAATGACTACGTCATCAGCAAAACGAAGGTGGGTTAGATAATCTCCATTAATCTTTATCCCCTAGTTTTCCCAGCTCAGCGACTAAAAAACACCCTCCAAAGTGGCATTAAAGAGCTTCGGAGATATGGTGTCACCTTGTCTCACTCCCTTTCCAATTCTTACGTGTGTTGTATTTTCAAACAGCCTAATCTTTGCACTTGCATTTCCATAGATGTTATTAATAATATTAATGTATGCATCTTCAATACCGCAGGTTTTCAGAGCCATTGTAACTGCTGATGGTTTCACCGAATCAAAGGCTTTTTCATAATCGATAAAAGCCATGCACAATGGAAGTTCATATTCCCTCGCTCTTTCAATTAGTTCTCTCAGCACGTGGATATGATCTATTGTGCTGTAGCCACTCCTGAATCCAGCATGTTCTCTCGGTTGATCCATGTCCAGTGTTACCCTGAAGCGGTGTGAAATAACTTTAGTGAAGATTTTATAAACTACTGATAGGAGGCTGATAGGTCTGTAGTTTCCAAGATCCTCAATGTCACCGTTTTTATGTAGCAGGATCATTGTAGCGTTGTTCCAATCCTCAGGAATCTTTCCTTCATTAAGGCATCGAGTGAAAATTTGGGCGAGTACTGTTTCGATTTCTCCACTTGCTTCTTGTATGATGTCTACAGTAATTCCATCTTCTCCTGGAGCTTTTCCCCGCTTCATGTTCTTGATTGCATGTGCAACTTCTGCTGGAAGGACTGGAGGAACTCTGGTACTGGTATCTTTCATGATGTCTGGAGTGCATGTATCATCCCTTTCATATAATTTGGAGTAGAAATCTTTCACTCTTGTCAAAATTTCGCCTCTATTTCTTGTTACAGAACCATCTTCCTTTCTCAGTGCCATAATCTGTTTTCTTCCCTTACTGAGATGTCCCTTTGCTGTCTTTAGGCTTTGGTTGTTTTCAATTGCTTTCCTCACTAGTTCACAGTTGAATTTTCTAACGTCTTCAGTGATCCTTTTTCTTACTGTCTTGCATAGCTCTATATATTCCACTTTGGAAGTCACATCTTCTTTAGTTGTCGTCATCTCTCTTCTTTTTTGCATCAACATTTTCGTTTTTTCTGATAATTTATTTACATGCAACTTGTTCTTAGACGCAGCTAATTTTGTTGCTGTTTCCATAACAGCTTTGGTTACTTTTCTGTTAACTTCAGAGATGTCCACTTCTTCCGATGTTAGGCCGTCTAAAGCAGAGAACCTGTTCTTCAGTTCCAACTTGAAGGTATTATGGTGTTTTCTAAGTCTGGTTATGTCAATAGATTTTGTTTGTCTTATGAGCTTGCCACGTTCAAATTTAGTGTTGAGGTGCATCTTACATCTTACCAATCTATGGTCACTACCTTTGTTGAACTTGTTTAGCACACTGCAGTCTTCTATGACGAATTTTTTGTTACACATAATAAAATCAATTTCACTTGACGTGCCATTTGGATGTCTCCATGTCCATTTCCTGTGTGGCTTTTTCTTGAAGAAGGAGTTCAAGATGAAAAACCCTTCTGCCTCTGCAAACTCAACGAGAGTATTTCCAAGCTGGTTTCTGTTGCCGTGACCGAATTTACCTACTGAAGTTTCATTCTGTTGCCGTTGCCCTATTTTTGCATTGAAATCTCCCATAATTATTTTTAAGTGCTGCTTACCTTTATTATTTAGATGACAAATTTCCTCATAAAATTCTTCAATTTCTTCTTCAGGATGACTTGTGGTGGGTGCATAAGTTTGAATAATCTGAGCCTGGTATCTTTTCGAGAGTTGGATAACAAGTCGTGCAGCTCTGTCAGAGGAACTTTCAACTTCTACAACTTTATCCTTCAGTTTCTTGTTTATTATATATCCAACACCACTAGTTCTGCCAGTATCTGTCCCACGATAGTAGAAGAGATGTCCACTTTTCAGTTCGATGAGATCTTCTCCTTTTCTCCTCACCTCACTTAGCCCCACGATGTCCCACTTGATCCTTTGTAGTTACTCTTCCAATTCAAGAAGCCTTGAATCAGAAGATAGCGAGCGTCCATTGTACGTAGCCAAGGTCAGCATCATTATCTTCATATCATACCGAATTATAAAAAATGCATGAGGCTGCCTAAGTGGGAAGTCATCTGTGCGAAAAAGGTTCGTTCCCCGTGGCAGGAAAATATATTGATCACATGAGGAATCTTGCCTCACGAGAAGAAAAGTAAAACGTGTAGCTTTTGTTACCGGTAAATATCTCAATTAAAAAAAGTGTGGAAATCGTGAGGAAAATGTAAAAACTAGTGTCCAGACGTTTATGACTTTTGCATTTTTTTTTTTTTTTGCATATTAAGGGCTTTTTGCCTCTTTAATGCATTTTTTACTACTATGCATTTTCTTTCTTTTTATGTACGATTTACAAACGGCCGACTCGGCTCTTCAATCAAACGGCTGCGGCATTTATTCACCCCTTGAGACATTGGAAAGGTCATACGTAGTTGATTGTGCTGATAACACTCCGAAGCTGCGTGTCTTCCTCAAAAGGAAACAGATGTCTGACCGCCTCAAAAGAGCCGTTGGGTTTGGACACTCCCCAGACAATCCCCGAGTCGCAAAGATGGGAAAGAGAGATATATCAGATCGGCGCTTGGATGTGAGCGATTCGGCTTGTGTACCTTAAGAGGTCTTTCGTCCCTGTAGCAATGCCTGCACCCCTTTTCCACACATACTCAGCCGTCTCCTCAAAAAGTGAAAAGATTTACCCCAAGAGACAGCCAGCTCAAATTATAGCAAGCTTTAAGTGGGATTAGGTGTAACTTTCCACAAGTACATCTGAGAGTAATCCTCATTTTGTCGGGTCTTCAGAATGGAAGGAAATGTAATCGAAATATTTGTGCCTAAGATTTTTGGAAACTGTTCGTGAAAGGTTTAGGTGGGATGTTTTTGCATTGCCCCCCCCCCCCCAACCTCCTGGTATGAGACAGAAACTGTTCTGAGTGGTAAAGCATCTGAAATTGTATGGAAGCTGTTAGTACACACTCTAGTCATTATTTTAAGTCTGAAAATAAAAATTGCATTTTATTTTCCAAAATGCCTAAGAGCAAACTTTCTCAATCTTGTTTTAACGCAAGTTTGTTTCGGAGTTCGGGGAAAATTTTTTTCTACTGATGGAGTAATTCTATTTTCCAAATTATGTGAAACTAAAGTTGCAGCACAAAAGCGATTTACCATCATGCAGCATATTGGACGAGAAAAGCATATTCGAGCTGTTGAACTTGCAAAGAAAAAGTTGCAGGCATCTCAACGTTTGCTTATAGAAAGCTGGTCATCGACACCATCCAAGAAGTCACTATTTTATAAAGAATCGTGTGAAGTTTTTGTTTCTGCGAAAATTCCACTGGAAAAGTTAAATCATCCTACCTTTCACCATTTTTGGGGAAAACACACTTTTAACTTATAAATTAAATAAGTTCTTCACTTCATCGGAAGCCCGCGTAGTGTTTTAATTATAGTGCTTTTAAGATTGCTACCTTAAGTTTTGTGATTGATATTTGTCTCACACGGGTAAGATAAATTGTCGCCTGATTGCCGTACAATGTCCGAAATCTATGCGCGACGATTCGAATCTGTTTAATCACATTTCGCAAATGTAGCCGTATGCAAACGCAGATTGTGACGTTGTACCGTATTACGATATGCAAACCAGTAGCAGGATGTACCCTGATCAGAAGTTTAGGTCTACGTATGCTGTGTAAGTATGGCGAGCTTGGATTTCTGGGGTTACGCAAAAAATCAGGTGTATGCAACAGCGCCTACAGGTCTGCTGCATCTACATCGTCTTGTTACAGATTCTTGCAATAGTGTGACACCTTCCAAGCTGAGGAATGGGCATGCAGAGTTACTTTCACGAATACAAATGTGTATCGTGGGTAATGGCGAACTCTTCAAACATACTCAACATTAACTTTTTATCTCTGTACGCTAGTTTCCCTTTTTTGTTTTTGTTTTGTCTGACGTCATCAAACTGTATTGACATAAGTACGCATTTATGCAATAAATTATGTGCATTTGCTCATACCTACGCTTCTTCCATTCAAAAGTTCACACAAAAGGTCGCGCATCGATTTCGGATATTTTAGGGTATTCATGCGACAATTTATCTTATCCGTGTGAAACAAATGTAATTTTGTACTAATTAATTGATGCTCTACAACTTTGTAAATGGAATATTTGCTGTATCTCTTTCGTGTTCGATTTACAATGGCAAACTTCCGCATTTCGCCACTAGGGGCGCTGCAATCGTTTGCATTCGATCGGGCTTAGTCGCTTTAATATACCGTTATCTCACTTGCATAACTGTACCTCTCTCCGTTCGCAAGTTATTCCAGGCCAAAGGGACTTTCCTATGTGCTCTGTATATAGTGCGTGCAATTAATTATGCATGAGTCGCAGAAACATAAAGAGAAAAAAAATGCAAACCAAAATGAATATGCTTAGAAGAACGGAAGGCGTGACGTAACGAATTGCGCAGTATTGTTGTTGAAAAATACCATTTCCTATTTTATTGAGAGTGTTGCATACGAACTACTCTTCTCATATTAAAATAATTAATTCATATTATTTATATTGAATGTCTAACATTCCGAATATACGAGTGATTTTACGTTAGATCACATAACCAAAGCTAAGGAGTGTCTGCAATACTTTGGTTTCGAAATTTGCTTTAACTGCTTTCAAAATCGTAATCAATTAAATAATTATTCAACATTCTTGTAGTTCAGATAACTGATGCATATTTCGTACCGAAATTTAAAAATTTGCATTGCATTTCGCAGTATAAATCTATGGATGAGAAGCAGATTTCCTTTTGATAAAAAGGTGAGTTTGACGTTTACAAGACGCCTAAGATTATTATTGGGGTAGCTTGATTTATTGCGGTATTTCGGGAACAAAGACTGCTGTTTCATCCATTTGGTGTTAATGCCGGTATCAGCCTCTTAGTAGTATTTTACCTCTACCAGAAGGTATTTTCCTTTGTTCAACAATTAAAGACAACAGTGATAATAGCCTAAAATAACTTGAAACTATAAAGAAAATTAAATTTACTGGTGCACCTAAAGGATTTCTTTATTTTAGCATTTCTTAAAAGTAATGCTAGAAAATAAAGACAAATCAATTACTCTGCACTAAAGTTGTTTTAAGAAAACGTTCCACTGTCGACAATATTAAAATATCTTTAAAATTATCGTTATATTTTTAAAGGGACCGAAAATTCCTACAAAGTGATCAATATCAGAAAGTAATATTACTCTCAGAAGAAGCTGGGTGTGAACGAATATTCCAATTTTGTTTACTCAGTGAATGATTTTTATTTGCACATTAGAATATTACTGTATTTTTTCTGAAATTGATAACTTTTCCCAAATTCAGTGTCCAATATACACCAAAGAGCCAAGTAATTATGACCAGCTCGTCTTATGCAAGTCGAAGAAAGCGCAGGTAAACGAAGGCGCGTGAAAAGATAATGAGACCGTATAAATAACACTTGATATATTGAAGTCTGTTAATCATTGTTGTTCTTGATCTTCAGAAAATAATGGCAGCGGAATTGAGAGAATTTGACAATGGCCAAATTAGAATTGCCAGACAACTAGGTCTAAAAATTTTCAGACGGCACGGCTGGTGTGGTGCTCACGATTCTGAGTATTTCTACCCGAAGGACATGCGGAAAAGGACCCAATTTCATTTCCGTAAAATCTTGATATTGGAGATTCACTGGTTTCTTTCATTGTTTCAAATTTGTATTGTGAAATATTAGGGTTAGGACAGATCAATGACAACACCAGCCACGTGAATACGTTTTTAAGCAAAATAAAAGAATCACATTGAAAATACTCAGAATATGACGTAGAAGAGCTGACAATCCTTATTTTTTGATTGTCGGACTGCTAACATGCAGTCGGAAGCATAATAAAGGAAGATTTGGCTTTCATAAATAAGTTACAAATGAAAATATTTAATGTTTGGTAAATATGATGGCAACTTTATATCTCATGAAAAATGATATTTCTGTATGCAGGAAGAAAATCAATCATGTAAAAGTAGTTGGTGTTCTACTGACGGCCTTTCGGTACGTAGATCAATAAACAGAACCGTTATAGCCTTTCCGTTAAAAATTAGATAAAAGCACTTCCAAAACATTTGTTCGGAAAGAAAGGCACATGATGTTTTCATCATTAAAGAATGGTGATACATTACAACAGTATAGTGTAAGGTATTTTGTTCTTTTCCTTCTTTTTGAGATTAAAAATTGTTTTCAGAAAAAAATGGGTTTATGTATATGCAATATATTCAATATTTGTCACAATTTATTACAGGATTAATCCACGTTTGTTTCGGATTATCCGGACTCTGATGAAATTGCATTAAATTTAGAGGACAATACCAATCTCTTGTTAATTACTAATTCAAACAAATGCGCCTTCAATCGAATAACACCTGCGGTTTATAGGTTACAATATCACTACTTCTTTAACAAGTCAAGTTAAATGATATTCAATAATGAAGTTGCCAATTTTCTAATAATCGATATCCTTGAACAGTGCGCATATCGGGCAATGCGTGCCTTTAGAAACTTTTCTCTGGATTTGAAAAAGCAAAATATTTCTGGTTTAGGAAATAAATTAACCAGCTTTTCCGTACAGGACCTTATCACTTCAGAGTTAGCAAATCGTTGTACAATAATGAATAAAGAATAAACTCATTTTTGCCTATCACTTAACTACGAAGCCTGTACGGAACGTATTTCAAAAGTGGGTATTACTTTTTTATTACCTGACAGAGATCGTTCAAATTGCACATATTCGTAAGGTAACTCTTCCTCTATAGTTACTCCTGCTCTTCATTGCAGGTAAATAATGGATTCCAAACAGAAGCAACGGGCCGTCATTGCGTTCTTGACAAATGAACGGTGCAGGTTGTCCGACATCGACAGAAGGCTGTAGAATGTTTATGGAGATGACACCATTGACAAGAACATTGCTCACAGATGGATGAAGATGTTTAAAAAGGGGAAGCCAGCTTTCAGAAAAGGTCGCGCAGTGGGAGACAATCATCTAAGACCATTTTCACGAACCGTCAGAGAGAGGAAAAATTGAATCGCGCAGGTAGACGAGTCACAATCCGTTAGAATTTTGCGCAACTGGATTGTAGTCACATTGTGATACGAAAGATGGAGGGAGACTTAGGATATCGGAAATAATGTGCAAAGTGTGTACCTCGGCAGTTGGAGTTGGCACCCGATTTGAAAGAGAGAAGGGAGGATGTCTGCCAAGGCGGATCCGGTATTTTCGTGAGGGGAGTGCGCAAGTGTCAGGAATAACCGGGGACCTTTCTGATATTTTCCCGGAAAATGAAAAAGGGCCTTTAAATTCTTCCAATTAATTAACGAATGTAATATACTTTTAAGTAATACTTTATTTTACGAAAAAATATTCCATTTGTTATTAAAACCTAACAAATCGAAACTTTTCCTTGGTTCCTGAGGACGGGGCGCCCCCCACTGGATCCACCCCTGAAGTCTGCTCTCCTCTTCTGTAAGCGCTTGAAGCGCATGAAGACGCGTTTATTTTCGATTTGGTGACAGAGAATGAAACGTGGGGGTACCTTTAGGATCAGGAAACGAAGAATCAATCCATGGAACGGTGTTAGACATATTTACCAAGACCTAAGAAGTTCAAGAGTTAGTGATCAGCACAACAATCCTTGGTGACATTTTTGGGGGAGGATGGCATGGCATCATTCTCCTTGATTTTCAGCAACGTGGCCGTACTGTGACCAGCGTGCGGTACATTGAGACACTCACGAAGCTTAGGGAATTTATAAGGACGAAGGGACCGAACAAGGATATGAAAATGATCCTCATTCATAATGACAATGCGAGACCACACATATCTTTGGCAACAAATCAGGGTGGTCAGTGGTCCCCCGTCCACCGTAGAGCCCAGATTTGGCACCCTCCGTCTTCCACCTGTCAGGTCCAATGAATGACAGTCTCCAGGGATAAAGATTTTATGATACAGATAAGATGAAAGTGGCTGTTCCACAGCTGAATGTTTCCAAAGAAAATTCTATAGTTGGGTTAAACGATGTCGCAAATGCATCGCTTGTGATGGTGACTCAGTTAAGTAGTACCTCTTTATAAAGAAAGAGTTGATCAATTTGAACGACCTCTGTCAGTTAATAAAATGTTATGCCGGTTTTTGCATTACTCTCGGCACAACTCCTGTAGTACGCCGAGAAAGTTTGTAATATTTATTTTAGTATTTCTCAGTTCAAATTGAATTCTTTTAAAACTTTTATATTCCACAAAATGAACTATAGCAGTCAGAAAGTAAAGCTATTGTTTATTGAATTACTTCGCATTGCTTAATCATATTTCTCATAAAAAAACTACAAAGAGATTATTACATGAAATCTGATAACTGAAGAGACGCTGGTTGTTGTTGTTTTTTTCGTCCGTAAGCAGCCTCAGATTTTTGGATCTTTTTATTTCACGCCATGGATGAAAAAATACCAAATTTGTCATCAATGATAACAGTAACGAATTAAAGCTATGATCGTTAGCAAATAAATCAGTAATTCCCAGCAGCTCAATATACACTGACGTATCGTGGTTTTGGATCTTCCATTGCCAATCTGCCGTTCTCTAAGCGCGAGTGCCACTCAAAACACTTCGCACGACTCATTGCTTCATTGCCATAAGAAATAGCTGATGACCTTAGCCTGCACCGTCCAAATGCGGACCGCATGGATAGAGGAACTCTCTCAAAAACAAAGTGACGGCGTTGCGCGAGCAATACTGACAGAATACGACATCTCATCACCCTGGCAAGATCGGTCCATAGGTCCTCGCTTGCTGCTGCCCCCGTGTGATGGCACCACCCACATCTCCGTTATGGCCGTGTGTGCGTGCCATTGGGCAGGGGTTAGAATATACCTCAGCGTGGGAGACTCATTCGCTAGCCCGAAATGTTTAGGCCCATGGCCTTTTATTGAAAAAGGAAAAATACATGCGCATTTTTAAATTGAGGGTCACATTTAGTGGAAACTCAGCCTGCCGCAACATTTCATGCGTCTCCGTTCTCGATTTGCCGAGTTTGACACCGAATCTGACATTCGCTCGGTTCTCTAGTTTGCAATCCGTACCGAAATGGCAGCTGTGATCTGAACGTGATCGCCAAGTATCGTGTAGCACAGCTCTCGATGTTCACAGAACGACGCCATTTGGCACAATGACTCATGAAGGTCACTGACCTCAAGCGCTGCCCTCATGTCCGCGTACTGCCATCTGTTGGCTCGTTACGTACCTAGTCTCCGAACTTTTTGATCGCACTACGTATATTAGATTAATTTTACAGGACCTAAAAAAAATATATATATATATGCATATACACTAATAAAAAGGTACCAAGTTTTAAAACGATTAAACCAAAATGCACGAACTATATTTCTATATTTCCTGGTAATTCTCGAAAAGAGAATTTGCCACATTAAAACTAAACTCTCGCCCGAAACTAGATAGATGTTTTCATATAGCAAGAACCTCTGCTTCCATTGCGTGTGGTACTTGATTATCTCGCTGAAGCCAATGCATCTCGGTAAGTAGCTTACGACTGGAAGTGAATTCTTATTCACTTGTCTGGAACTGACAATTTTCGACATGAAGTCAATAATTGTATTTTGGTAAAACTTTAAAACTAAATTTTCGGATAATTTAGTAAAAGTATCGTTTAAATTCCTAGGAGTAACTGCATTAAATTTATAATTGACTCGCATCCCTTTTAATATAAATTCAGCCTATCTTCTTAGTAATGCACTACAGGTACATGAATCACTTTTTGTCTAGAAATCAAATTTTCTTTCAGAATATTCTCTAATCTCTGTTAATTAAAATATATTGAATACCCATTAAACTCAACTTATTAAAAAGAACCATGAAAGAGAAAGAAAAACGCGAGGTATTTCGAAAAATGGAAGGCAGAATTCTAGTTACATAATAAACACACTAGAAAGAAGTTGTTTTGATTCCAAAATGTATGAGATAACAGTTTCTTGCCGAATTCCAAATAATCGTTGCATGTCTAAGATGACGGAATGTTACAAAATGTGTGTCGAACGTTTTGCAATATTAGGATCACTTTGTGTCTTCATACGTACCTCTACAACGAAAGCTGACAAGCATGCAAAATATAGGATATCCTGTTGCACCGTCTGTAGTCATCTGTCGGCCGTTTCTTTGATTCTGCTGAGGTACCAGATCTTGTCCTTCGACGCAAAGAACCTCTTCACCTCAGCAGCCGCGTCCTTCTGGTTGTTGAAGTGCCAGCCGCGAAGATAGAGGACAATGTACCGGAACAGGCAATAATCCGACAGGGAAAGATCTGGACTATATGCTGGGCGTGGCATCAGTTCGATGCCAAAAAGTTCCTCCAATTTTTCCCTGATCGTTCTCGCGGTATGAGGCCGAGAGCTGTCCTGCTGTAGGAGAGCGGGCAATCTGTTCATCTCACACAGAATTAAAGTTCAAAATTAAATGGTTAAAATGATTAATTGCAAATTAGAAAAAAGAGCTTTCAGGTTCTTTGCATTTAATTTTGAACTTTAATTCTGTGTCCAAAGGTTTCAAATTACACATTGACATGCTTTACTAACCTAGGACCTAACAATTTTAAATATATAGGTAACATGAAGTGCTATTTGGTGGGTCCCTAATAGCTGAAGATCTTATTTACATACACAGTTTTGCATCTTGTCTACTCACACATTTTTGGCTTACCAGGTAGTTGTTTAACCGTGACCACCTTTCTTATCAGTGTATATATTTGGGTTCTTGTATGTGCTCTGTTCAGTCATGTTTGACTTTTTGTCATGGCGGTTTCTGTTCTGCCGGTAAGCTTTTAATTCTTCTTTTTTAAACTTGATTTTTGTAATTTTTTGTGCTTTTTAGAATTAGGTTTTGTGGCCTAGGGAGCATGACCAACCGACCATTTTGGCTTGCCTTGTCGCTTTGTTGGTACTAGAAAGGCCACTACCACAGGTTGATGCTCTCCTGATGACGGCAACCTGTTCCAGTTTTTTACTTGTTTTGAAATTTTGTATTTATGTTCTGTAATATTTTCATTCTATATATATATATATAGTCGAGTCACATTAATTGTGTCCAACTCCTACTTTTGACGTCAACAGCGCGTAGGCAAAGAAAGAAGGCACTTGTCGTGAGCTGGCTTGGAGGGTATGTAAGGTGTGCTGTCGGCAGTCTGAAAACATATTCGATGCTGTCATAGATAAAAGGAGCGATTTATCAGATTTGGAAAAAGTGATGATTATCGGCATTCGTGCCAAGGGTAGCAGTATTTCTGAAAGAACGCAGTTTGCGAATTGTTCGCGTGCTGCTGTGGTTAAAGTGCATGGTGATTGGAGAAACGGCACCATTGCAAATAAGCGACGTGCATTTAACACGTTCGTAAGTTCCGTAAAAAAAATTACGATTGGGTTAGATCCCTGCTTTGGGAAGCATAGAACAAGGAACAAATAGAGGAAGAAATGTATCCGTCCAATTGCGAAAGTCATCATCGTCATCAACATTATCCACCATTATCCATCTACTGCTGAAAGAAGGTCAATCAAAGTTTCTTCCAGAATTGTCTGTCTAGAGCCTGTCTCCTCTATGTCACTCCAGAAAACTTTCCAATTTCATTCATTCACCTCTCATGTGGTCTTCTGGTCTTTCCCAGTTCCTCGGAATCCAGTCTAAAATTTAAATGTAACTGCCTGAATATATTGAAATGCGTGAGATTCAGATATATGCTCTTCTTCCTTTTTTGAAAAGGTTAAAAAAATAATTATCCAGTTTTTATAATTTAATGTTGCACTACAACAAAACAATTATTAAGATCGAAGTGCTATTTCCTATAATGTTCTTCTCTGATGAATATGATACCAAATCTCTTTTTGAAAATTTATATTTTATTACATTTGAACGTATTTACGAGTTATTATTTTCTCGTAGCCTCTGCATGCTATCTGCTTTTGTACATTTTTGCTGTAAACAAAAAAAAAGGAAATCTCCATTTTGTGATTTTTCAAAAAAATGTTTCTCACTGTCCAACAGGAAATTAGTATACCAAAGAAATTACCTTTTCTGAGGAAGGATATCCTTCGTCGGAACAGTCGAATTACGTGTAGCGGAAAGCACACAATCTCCTTCAAAGTTGGATGCGTTCTTAATCCGTCGGGAAAATAATAACTCACATAGCCGTGCCTAACTTGATTTGAATTTATTTCACATTTGTTTTCGTTTACTTATAAGAATATTTCAAGGAAAACAATTGGCTTTCAAAATGTACTTTCTAAATAAATTGCACGCACTAAAGGCTTCACAAATGTTTAGACAAAATATTATTTAGTATTGAATATTTGCTGAGTGAAACCGCTGATATAGTACAGAATTGCAGAAGAACAATATTTCAGACGAACTTGGATTTTTTGCAGATTTAGGAGTTTCAAAAAAATATAATATTTAAATTTTTACTTCAGGATTAAATACTGCTGTTTAAAGTTCAAATTTAAATCGTCGTCATTACGTTTTAGAACCTTTTCTACTGCCAAATATTTTTCGTGGCCTTCTAAATTAAATATCACTACCATACCATTTCTCAAATGAGCGTAATAACATCCCATCATACGAGTGCTGTTGCATTGAAAACTATAGTCATCACCTTGTTTTTGTAGACAAAGTTTCTGTCTAATTACATTACAAATTGTTCACGATCTCCTGTTTCCTAAATCATATGACACAATTCTTTGGGTTATGGAATATCAATTTTTGTTTCCAAAATTCAAGCGAAAATATATTTGCATTATCTCAACAACTATTGTCATAAAGTGCCAGGTTAGTACCACATTTTAAACCTATGCTTATTTTTCACTGCTTTCAACGTCGGCTTTTCTAACGTGACAAATAGGGTAATTTTTTTCTCTATTCTTGTTTTATATACGAAGTTCGAAAACAATGACCATTTGCTCTATCGAAGGGATTTACAACCGAAATTTCAGTGCGGGTATCTGGGAAAAATATTATGATACCCTTGGTGTGTTATCATATAATATGAAGCAGAAACTTCCCATATACCATCTATGACAGCTTCATTAAATATTCCCCAATCTGTCGTAATGCGAAATCATCTGTCCAACAACTTCAGGAAATATTTGTCTCATAGATACATTTCTTGAACCAATTAGAACTTACGCAAAAATTTAGGAAACGGGGATACAGTGATAAATAAAACAAATGGTGTAGTACACCAATTATAAATATACTTTTGCCGAAGTCATCATAAAAGCTAGGAAACGGGATGTAAAATACAGTACTTGCTGGTGCGCTGAAACGTCAGTTTCATAGGAATGCCAAGACTTGTCGGAAAAATCAATAACTACAAAAAGTAAGACGACGCCGTGTAAGGGCCATCTGCGTTGGAAGTTAGGCAGGCCAGCACGTGGAGAACCGTGTTAACGTTTGAATGAGTGTTGAAATAGGTACAACAAACCTCTGAGCGAATATGAAGTTTGGATGACAGTTTAGAAAAGGCGTTCTGGTTCGATCAACTCGCAAATGTTCGTCTTTGGCGTTTTGCGCAAAGAGTAACGAGGGAATCGAGCAACACACTAAAAAGTCAATACATCGGAATTACTGTGGATGAAAACGGTTTCGGTATTATTGCTTCAAAAGATAGTTTCTGGAGCCAGGCAGGTGAATTGACTAGCCACAACCCTGGAAAACCCTGCAGAATAAAGAATTGGTGTGCAAAACGTCGTATCTGATTTCACCATGTAATGGACTATGGCGTGGACTACAGCGATCAATGGCTATGTCGCTTGCCGATGTTATCCGTACATACTTATAAAGCGCTCTTACAGTAAGTGCGGGATTTGGAAACATAACTATTTAGGAACGGAACAAGCGCGTCTGGGAAGTGAAAGTTCATTCATTGTTCAAAATTTGTATGGTGAGACACGAATTTTGCGAAATTAACATCAGACCATGGAAATATTCTGTGAGATATAAAACGTAAAGGACAAGTAACCATGTGTTTTGGTCAGAGGAGTACTTTTTTGGCACGCATAAGACCCCGACTAACACGAAAATCTTTTGGTTTATAAGTATATGTGAGTAGAGAATCAGAAACAGTGTTTACCTGAATTTCAATGCTATTGTGTTCTTCGTTTGTGAGTCTAGGATAGACCAAAACCATGAGAGCATGAGAGGAACTATCGCTGACTATCTTGCCCGGGTGAACATTCCTTTCACCATTCCAGAACCGATCAATCATTGTTAAAAATGATTGATCGGTTCTGGAATGGTGAGCAGAAACATATTTTCTCTATTACAGTATTTGTGAAGTCCGAAATAGTAAGAATGTCATATTCGAATTGCAGTAGGCTTGTGTAAAAGTGGAATGCATGATTCAAAAAGCATACTTGCATTTTGAATTCATTTAACTGACCTTGAAGTGTGATATCGGATCCTCACACTAGCAAATGATTTTCTAAGGGAATCATGTGGTTTATCTCATATTATGAAAAAGGTGATGCCATAATTCTTTTGATGTCAGTGTCACTCCTGTTTTAATAAAAGAATTTATTTGCAAAGCAAACATTTTGTCGGGAATAAATTGGCATCAATTCCGTTGAAAACGTTTGTAAATACCAAAATCGTTTGGTTGTGAATGTTCTAGTTACAGTAAACACAATAATATGTAAAAGAAATTAAAATTACCAAGAGTTTGATTTAATTTTCTCATTACAACAGCT
This sequence comes from Macrothele yani, assembly GCA_039090855.1. Classification (NCBI taxonomy): domain Eukaryota; kingdom Metazoa; phylum Arthropoda; class Arachnida; order Araneae; family Macrothelidae; genus Macrothele; species Macrothele yani. The sequence goes on from CM077033.1 coordinate 8,862,382, forward strand.
TCCTTCTGTTCATACGTGAGAGAGAAAATATATCTTGTTTAGTTAAGTACATGCATTCTACAGAAGGAAATCACCTAATGTAAACGTTAGTGACAATTGTTTTAAAACTAGGATCCATTGATTCAGGCAACGAATAATTAGTGACGTAACGCGTTTAAACAGAAATAAATAGGAAGTACCTTATTTTCGAATATTCGTTTCGAAGTCTATTGTTCAGTAATACTTTCTGCAATATTACAGAGTTATAATATAAGATAAATAAACTGTGTTTTTAATTTGAACCTTGCAGGAATCTAGTGATAATAACAAATAAACTAAAAATAGGTATCAGCCAGCTGTATGCGTAAGATATATTAATGTAATTAAAATAAAGTTAAATGAATTCTGTGTTTCTATGTTAATATCAAAAATCAAAATTACTCAACCTGACTCAGGAGATTACACCTCGCAACTCATGAAAATCGTAGAGTGCGTGGAAGATTTTATACGACGACAGCGCCAATTAAATATTTCCATAATCCTATCCCATAACGTTTTGCACTTCAGTGCCGACTAGATATATTTTTAGTAAATTATGAATAAGAAAGTGTTTGTTAAAGAAAGTTACTCTTAACTTTTAATGAACGCCAATAAAGTTTAAATTCAACTCCTTTAGCTGCTTGAATGGGTTCGTTGTCACCTTGAAAATTGACGTATTTGTTGGAAAACAACATTTGGACTACATGGTGTACCTGACAACTAAAAATGTCCAAGTTCTTATTGTCAGTAATTTGTTCAAACAGGGAAATACTGGGGCTAGTAAAGAACCAAGATATAAGCCACATAAAACGCGACATATATACTCCCATGTTTGGCAGTTTGAACAACACATTCCAAACTACACTATTTTTGGGGGATTTTCCTTAAATGAACCCGACCTACTTTTAGGAATAATATAATTAGGGTGTATAGTGCATTTCCGTACGATACACTCATCAGCTGTCCAGGTTTTGTGCACATTACAAGGTCTTGTTTTTCATTTCGCGTTATATTGCATTTGCAGCTCTTCCAAGGATTATTGTTTTATGAAAACCTGTACCTTTTTTTTCGTTCAGTTCTACTTTTATAATTGTACTGTGAATAGCATAAGCAATTTTCTTTTGTATTTTGGGAATAGAATTTACATCACTTCCAAATGAAACATTTTCAGCACAGCCCATAATTATAATGATCTCATGCAGTCATTAAGAATTCGAAACTTTGTCATTTCTTAATCAGGTATATTGTAATTCAGAAACATATTTTTATAACTCAGGAACTACCTACGCATTCATTCTAAGATTTACATTAGTGTAAATTATGGGGTTATAATTTTATTCTCCTTGCTTTGCGTTCTGTGTAACACACTTCCTTGAAAATTCAAAACATACTATTCTGAAACACGTGTAAATTTAGAATGGGCATTCCATGTATACAAACATTTCGAATAATTATATTAAATGTCAAAAAATGTTCAATTATTCTGGGAATTAATACTTTGGCGATTTTCGTCCTTCGTGAATAATCAAAAATGCCACACGGTGTTTAAGAGACGTTATTACAAAGCCTAATCTATTACCCTCAGTGAGGTTTTCAGTTGCGCTGAGGTTTAGTGCAAGCCTTTTCCAACGCAGCTTGCAAATTTCAATTTGCGCTCAATTTTTATCCTCTCAAAAGTAAAGTTTCCTAAATAAGAGATTCTACTCTGATTTCTCATTTGTATTGACAACGTTTCTTTATTCCATTACGAGAACAGTATTCCAAATTTAATATTTAAAAAAGCAGAAAATGAGAAAGGTAAATAATGCATGTTCTTGCGTTTAATAGAGAATGTCACTCCTTCATATGTGCAATGTGTAAGAGTCTTTTTAACACTGTCCTGTCCGAGTTCCAAATACATTTTTTCTACCAATTTAAAGCATTAAGATAAAAGATATTTGTAGTTTTACATAACGAATTGCAACATTAGCAGCACAAATGCCCTTTACTAAAATCATGCACCGTCCAAAAAAGTTTCACAAAGGCAATGAATTTCAAATAATAGGTGCACCGAACTACCACATTAGCAGCGCAAATGTACTTTATTAAAAATATACATAGCCCGAAAAAATTTCACAAAGGAAAGGAATTTCAACGAATAGGTGCAGCGCACTGCCACATTAGCAATGCAAATGTCCTTTATAAAATCCTACACAATCCGAAAAAAAAAATTCACAAAGGGAATGTATTTCAATTAATAGGTGCAACGAAATGTCACATTATCAGCGCAAATATCCTTTGCTAAAATCACACACCACTCAAAAAAAACATTCTACAAAGGGAATGAATATCAATGAATAGTTGCAGCGCACTTCTACATTAGCAACGCAAATGTCCGTTACTAAAATCATACACCGTTCGAAAAATATTTCGCAAAGGGAATTAATTTTAATAATTAGGTGCAGCGCACTGCCACTTTAGCAAGGCAAATATCTTTTGGTAAAATCATACACCGCCCGAAAACAATATCACAAAAGTTATGAATTTGAGTGAATACATGCTTTTGGTATATGATTTTGAGATATGTTGATACCAGTTTCCTATGTATCGCTGCATTATTCTAATCCCTTTTAACTTTCCGTGCCAGGAACGAGTAAAGGAAGACACTATTATGACACGTAACACTTTCTGCTGATTTTTTCTAATTGTTGTTATCTGGCCTTCATGCTCCGTTGAATATAACTCAAATGAAAACCTGTAAAAAAAGAAACAGAGATCCAGGGTAGCAATGATTCTACTGTAGTGAACATTCGGGAAAAAACGGACATCACGTCATCCATTCAGTTGAACAATATAACTTTATAACTACTTCAGCACCTCGGTAAATGCAAGCCACATTTAATAGATGCTGCTTTGAAAGCAGAGGGCGGACAACACCTCATCAGAAAGGTTTTTCCAATATTTTGCAACTTCAGTATTTTAGATTTTGTTTGGCACATCTAATGATGTGGAATTTTTTTTACTGCTACCTAAGGTAATTGCTCTTAGAATATTATTGAAATTATTTATTTTTCCTTTCATAACTTTGAAGAATGGTACACACTAGTATACATGTTACGATATATTTTCGGCAAAAATTTATATTTTTTAAAACTCCTTTTTGCTGAAATTGGATTTGTATGAAAATTATTCATTTAAATGTATCTATGGAAAAACAACAGGGTTGACAAAATTAAGCGTAAATGCACATTTGTTTTCGAAGATCTCTCAGTCATATCTACGCATCTTAAAACAAGGCCGATATAATATTTATCGGGGGCTGCTCATTTTGAAAATATTTCATTTCTATTTACAGCCCAAAATCCCGCTCAATTTGGTGATAGCTGAGGGGAAATATTTCACATTTCTGCTTCGACATGTCAGAATGAAAAGGTATTTACGAAAGATAACAAAGACGTGTCTTTTGAAACTGTGCAAAGTTTGTGCAGATAACCTGGGCACTTTTCTCTAGCAGTACGCATAGTTTACGGAAATTTCTGGGGTGCAGAAGGGATATCACGGATCATAAGAAGAAAGCAGTTGGAGGAATTCAGTGCAGATATATTTATTGTTAAAATCATCAAAAGAATACTTAGCAACTGCGCATAGGAACAAATTATATTGATGTCGATATGCGAGATCAGTTGTCATTGAATATTCTAAGTTCTTATTTAAATATTTCCAATTAGTTTATTCATATACTGGCAAAAATTCCGAAATGCATTCCGATTTTATCAGTTGAAAAATAACGTTTAAAAGAAGACACAATTGGATAATGTATTATTTATCACAGAATTTTCCGACAAATATATCCTTATTGAATTACATATTGCTTCCAATATTTCAAATTATTAATTTAAATTTAATATTTAATGGCATTCATTTCTAGACAGTGAAGAAAACAGTAGAACCTGTTAAGCTTCGGAAAACGTGTCAAAAGTGTTTACTAATTTGATCGGAAACTAAATTACATAAAGTATTTGATTTTAGCACTCTGAAATATGTTCTTGTGTTAAATAAAGTTTCCCGGAAAGTTATTTCCCACAGAAAATAAAAATATCCTGTTTTCAAAGCATTGAAATTTTACTGATGTTAATTTTAAGGTGCAAATTACAAAAATATGGAAGATTAAAAAAATTATAAATTCTAGCGTAGAATTGCAAATCCTTGTCTTGATCTTTCGGTACGATCAGTAACATACGAAACCATTCATATATATTTTTTTCCAAATAGTTAGCAATGTTTAAACTGGAAATAGATCGATAATATATAATACTATGAAATGACAATCAGGAATGCTAATACTTCTGCATTTTTCACTCCATAATTCACTGCATCTCAGAAGCATTAAGAACTCAACGTTTACTAGTAAATCTAGCATTGATAAGCTAATTATTAACAGCAAAGAAGTGTCGTAAGTGTGCCGCTACTTTAAGTGACGTAGATTAATATTTCTACATTGCTTTTGAGTGTGATTACATGAGAAAAATCTAAAGCTGTCACGCAATTCCATATCGTAACACATAATGGTTTATTACAATTACGACTGAATGATAAGAAGTTGTGAAATTTATATTCGAGGACCTCTCATAACCATACGTTTTTGAAGATTCAGTACTTTACGAACTGTTTTAAGATCATCGTTTTCTGACTGAATTTAATTCTGAAAGAATATCTATTGCTGTTTCGTTCAGTTAAAAATCGTTTTCCCTAACACAGGAGATGTGAATTTAATCCTGTTCGTTAAGTTTAAACTGAAGATCTTTGAGATCACAGTTTCAAGTTTTTCTCTATTTATTGAGAGGAATCGGGAATAGGACGTGTCGTCCATAAGTTCCATGGCGAATTATTGCAACGTGTTGAGTTTCAAGATTTCAATTTTTCAATTAATTTTCCTGCTTTAAACATTAATCGAAAATTGTTTTCACATCAATCGAAGAGACTTTTTCGATTTCTGACAGGTGCATGTGATTGATACTCAGCAACAACAAGAATCATGTTTATTGTTAGAAACGCAAATCAACTTCATAGAACATTTCCATTCACGAACATCAGAAAATACCTTAGATTATTTTTTTTAAACTGTGATACCTGTTTTGGAATTTTGGTTTGCTTTTGTACAGTAATAATACTTCTCAATTTGTTATGCTTATCACGGTAGGCCTGAATAAGCTGCACTATTCTGTACTCAGATATTGAAGGGATGCTTCTTTATCCAATACAGTTTCATTTGTTTTTCACTGCCACCACAACAGATGAAAAGTTATCGTTCTTACTGCCATATTCCAATTCAGCTTATATATTTCTTCAAAACAGTATCGTATTACGTCCCCATTAACAACACTTTGAGTATATGCTTTACATCAAAAAAGTTTTATTCAAGCAAATCTAGAAGAAGAAATTTATTTTTCTACAATGTATCAATTACGGAATACGAAAAATAAATGTTGCAGTTCTGCAGTTAGGAGTATAGAATAGATGCAAAATGTGCAATTACACGACTTTACCAAAAATTAAGTAACAAATAGAAAAAATTGTTATAGCTGAAAAAACGGTCAACCAATTCGAACGAAATTTGGTGAAAATCGTTTTTGTGTGCCATATGTTACAGAAAATCGCAAGAACATTTTATGCAAAGTATTTTCGTTTCTTTTGCAATAAAAAAAGAACATAAATCGGTATTTCAAAAATTAGATTGAGAAGTGTTTCAACATGAAGTGTGGTCACCTCGAACAACAATACAGACCCGACAGCAATGTTCAGTGCTATTAATAATGGTGCCTATGAGATCCGTAGGTACCAATTCTCGTTTTTGTAGCAAGCAGTTTTAAAAACATGCATGATTCGGGGACGAGGTTAAATGCAGCAATACGCCTACGTGAAGCGTCCCACACACGCTTGATTGGGTTAAGGTCAGGAACTCGTGGTAACTGCTCCATACGAACAATAGTCTTCTCTTAAGGGTTTTTCTCTACCAGCAGCACTGTGTGTGGGCGAGCAGTATCAGCTTTCAGTACGAATGTGTCGACCATCGCACCGACATATAATGAAACAAAGTGGTCCGGGATATCATTTCTATACCTCAGAGCGTTCAAGTTGCCATCTAGCAGCACATGAGGTCGGCACGTGCTTTTAAAGAGATTCCTATGGTTAAAAGCACCATTACCTCTGCCATGCGTGCCTCTTTCAAGATATGAAAGAGATGATATCTGGTTCCTCTTTCTCTTCGAATGAAAATTCGACGAGAAGCGCTCCTTAAAGCATATATGGATTCGTCCGTGAACAGTATATATCTCCATTGATTTACACTCCGATTCCCATGGATGAGCGCCCACTTAAAACGTTCCCTCCCATGACGACAAGTTAGGGGCACGAACGTCACGGGCCGCCAAATATAGAGCCCACTTTCGCGCAGCATTCTGCGTACCGTAGAATCTAATGCCGTTCATCCGATGACTGTAGAAAGCACCGATCGAAGAAGGATTGGTGTTGCAGTTCTGGTCCGGCACGTAGATAGCCGCAAATACCCACCCTGTTAGGTATTTCTTACGCTAGACCTGCCTTTGTTGTACCTTATGGAACAGTATTCCGTGATTTTGAAGTGTTACCACAGCCTTTGGGCCTGAGAATGACTTACGTTCAGCCATGTGGCTACAAGCGCCTAAATTTGACCTGCTTCGAGTGTGTCTATAGTTCTCCAGGGTGATTCCACTGATAAAAGATGCCTCGAAGTCATTACAAAACAATTTCTGTCACCAAATAATTTCTTCAACCCCAACACGTGAAATGGCGACTAACTGAGAAACAAAAATGTTTATGCTTTTGTTAATTTGCATAAAACTATCTCGGCGTCACTAATTTGTATTCCATTCACTGATGCTTCATTTCTTTGCCTGTAACATATGCAAATTTCGTGCATATTCAATGATAATTAGCCAACTTATCGCGTTTTCTTATTTTGTTCCTTAATTTATGGAAACCAGTGTATTATTAGCACAGATCTAGTAGTAGATACACATTAATAAATTCCTAATTGCATTTTTTTCATTTCTTAAAGAGGCTTTTATTTTCGATATGCTTGGCAGATGAAGAGATGCTTTGAGAAACATGATCTATGAGAAATTGCTGGCTGCATATCAAATCTTTCTTATTTTCCAGTGCTTTAAAAGCAATGCTACGAAAAAAAGTTCTTTTTCTACGTTCAAAACACAAACCTTTTAATTTGTGCGAATACATCCTTATTTTATATCAAAAAGCTGTGCTCTGTGGATAAGGATAAATAGTTTTACTAGGAAAAAAATATAGTTTTATTAGAAAGAAAACCAAAATGTGCAAAAAGAATGTTTTCACTGAGAGTAGCAAATTTCTCTTTCAATACTCTTTTTGTGGGGAAGTGGGATTGACCACCACTCTGAGGAGTTGAGCGATCTACATAAGCCTTACCTGAAGGCCCTATTTGGGGAAATATTTTACACAAAAGGGATAGTGCCGTAATATACACTGAAGAGCAATCGAATTAGAGAAAGCTGGCGTTATGCAAATGTGGCGCTGTGGGCGGCCCTGTAAACATAAACGTCACGACGTATGCAGCGATCCCACAATATAAGGAGTGATGCGACGGGAATCAGTAATAGTCGGACGCAGTATGGGTAAGACGAAAGATCTAAGTGCATTTGATCGTAGGCGAATTGTCGGGGCCCGGCGAATGGGTCACTCCTTCTTGGAAGTCGTGCAGGCACTACGATTTTCACGAGCCACTGTGTCACGGGTGCACCGTGAGTACATCGAATCTGGTAAAACCATCCCTGCAAGTGCCAACTGCCGTGGACAACAGCGTGTGAATGAGCGGTGTCACCGACGGCTAGCTCGCATTGTAACAGCGGTTAGACGGGCCACAGTGCAAGAAATCACTAGGCAGTTTAACGCTGGTGCACAAAAACGTGTAAGCAGCCACACCATCCAGAACCATCTCCTCGCTATGGGGTACAGAAAGCATTATCCCACGACGGTACCGCTGCTGACCGCACATCACAGGGTGAAAAAATTAGCATGGGCAAGGAAAAATCACTACTGGACTCTAGACATGTGGAAAAATGTTGCCTGGACTGATGAGTCGAGATTTACGTTGGTACATGCGGATGGCAGGATACGAGTACGGCGCAAATGACATGAAGCGATGGATCCTTCTTGCCATCAGGGTACTTCAAGCTGGTGGAGGTGGCATTCTCGTCTAGGGACTGTTTACGTGGACTGAAATGGGACCCCTGGTACGTGTGACATCGTCCCTTACAGGTCAACGTCACAGGAATTTTATGGACGACCATTTGCTCCATTTTGTGCATCTTCAACATCCCACTGGGGACCTCATCCTGCAACAAGACAATGCCCCGTGCCATCGCTTCCGAATTGTATCCGAATGGTTGAACAAACACTCCACCGACGTGACCTCGCTTCCTTGACCAGCTAGGTCACCTGACCTCAATCCCATCCAGCACATCTGGGATGCCATCGAGAGAGATGTTCGAGGCTCTGACCCCGCTCCATCAAATCTTCGTGAACTGTGGGAGCTTGTTCAGGGGTCGTGGGTCCGTAAGGCTTCCAAACGCTTCCGGTGTCTTGTCGAGTCCATGCCGAGGCGAATCGCCGCCGTTATCAGGCGCAACGTTGGTGCTACACGTTACTGGACAGGTATCTCTAATTCAATTGCTTTTCAGTGTACTTACAAAATCCTTCCTTTGCTGGGATCCGAACCACGACCTATCTTGCTCGAAAAATCACAAACCAACCTTCAGGCACATGGCCGTCTCAGTACCATATTAACTATATCAAAGTAGTCTCAAAGTAATTTCTTTTAACGACATACACCATTAAGGGTAAAATTGGTGAACTTGGTTCTTAACGATGTTGAGATTCCTGACAGTTGTCAGAGAGTGTGACATTGGGATAATGGTGCCGAACGTGTCCCAAGAAAACACTATCCGCAACATAAAACTGCCGCCGTCTACCTGTTTCCGCCCAACAGTGCATCCAGGTGCCATTGGCTCCGTTGATAATGGGCGTACCCGCAATCGGCCGTCTACGTGATACATCAGGAAACTTGATTCGTCAGACCAGGCCACTTTCGTTCAATCATCCACGGTCCAATCTCGATGATCTTGTGACCATTTCATGCGTTGTTGGCGATGACGTGCAGTGATAATGGAGAGCCCCCCGGCTGGTTTTTCGGAGACGCTGGCCCATGCGCAAAAGACTGCGATGAACTCTGTGCTGTGACACATTGCCCTGATCGCCGCTGTTGTCGCTGCTGATGATTTCTCGTACTGTGGTGCTGAGGTCGCTGTGAATAATGCGAGATAGTCTCCACTCCCCTCTGGCGTGAACGAGTTCCGGAGAACACACCACTGGATGACGTTTCGTCGTTTGACCATCTGTGCACCATAAATCTGTGCATCGAAACTTCCAACTGAAAAATATGATTTTACCTTTCGATTCGGCCTATGTCGAAGACTATATCAGGCACGGCCTCTTTTTCAAGTTACGCATAGAATATCCAATTGGACGTTTAAAAGTAAACTGAGTTTCCCCCAATATCTTCGCTTCTAAAACTCAGTTTTAAAAATTATTTATGCAGAAGGCGGATACAGCTCTTAATGGTAAATCTTCTGCACATAAGTTCAAATATTTGGTAAGAAACGGTTTGGCCATCAGGTGGCATAAGGGTTAGTTTATACTTCTGTTGCGTTTGCAGTAAAATCTGGGCTTCTAAAATCTCGAATGAAAAATTTGTTAATGGAAAGATAGTACTAACGTCGATAAACATTTCGGAATATTTTCTTCTTAAAACAATATATAGTTTCTCCGTCAGGGGGCGTGTTTTGGTCAAACTCTCTTCTTCTAAGAGTCACATGTGAAAAATGAATCCCTTGTTGGATAGAGTTTTTAGAGCGAAATGGTTTTCATATAATTTTAAAATTTTAAAGTAATTTACAGACTTTCCGCTAGGGTCCGTAAAGGTAAATTGCGTTTCCCCCTGTATGTCTGCTTCTAAAATTCGGATTTGGAAAATTCTTTCTGCACCGGTGACAGATTTTGATGGAATATGCTTTGCATATAATTTCTAATATTTGGTAAATAATAGTTTCTCCTCCAGGGGGCGTATGCCTTTATTGCTGCTTGTAATGTATTTATAGAAAAATCTATGATCGTGAAAACTCGACTGAAAAAATTCTTCCGTGGACCAATACCCGTATCATCGAAAAATTCTATGAGAATACTTTCTTTCTAAAATAATGCATAGCTTTTCCGCCAGTGCCGTAGACGCAGACCTTAATTTCTCAATATCTCTGCTTCTAAGAGTTCGATTTGAAAAGTTCTTTCTTTGTTCGGGAGAGTTTCTGCTGCGAAATGTTTTTCATTTAATTTCAAATTTTTCTTAATGCACAACTCTGCGAGCAGAAGGCGAAATGTGATGTTTTCCTTAAAGCAATATCTGCGGGACGAAAAATGTGATTGAAAAACTTCTTTCTTCGGTCAGATACTAACTAATAGGTATGTATACATTGTGTACGTTTTTTCTTGTCACAGCAATTCACAATTTCACAGGAAGGGAACACAAAAGCGTAATCTGTTTTTCTCGATATTTCTGCCTCTGCATGTGCAATTTAAAAAATATTTGAACCTTGTAGAACACTTTAGGGTTAAAGCATATAAACTATTATATTTTACCTTAATTCACGCACATGGGTTCAAACAATTCAATCCAATATTAAGAAACTGCAAATATTCCAAATAAAAATTATTAGACTAATAGATTTAAAATACAACTTTAACAGTAATAATTATATGTGGTTGGCTATTTATGGATTTACAAGAGTTTTCCCTAACAAATAAAATAAAATGACTGTTAAGCAATTATATGTATTTGACGTAGGGAAAATTATGTATAAAAAAATAACATAATATACTGTGCAAATTAATTAGGACAAAGTAAAAAATCACTCTTTTTTTCCCAAAACTATGCCTTTATATCATTCTATGCCTTGATATGCACTGATAAATACCTGTATTAGTATGAAGTATGTCCTCCTTTAGCAGAAATGACCTCTTGAATTCGTGTTGGCATTGACACCACTAATTGAGTGCACATGTTTTTGATTTCATAATCGTGGAACCAGACTTTTATAGCATTCGTTATCATGCGTTGTTTGGTTGTACAGTTAATTTTACCTAAACGTCTCCTCAAAATATTCCACAAGTTTTTTATGGGATTCATGTCTAGTGAATTTCCAGGCCAATCAAGCAAATGAATTTGATTTTCCAGCATGAAATTCTTGACCAATTTCGAATTGTGACATGGGGTCATGCCCTGTTGAAATGTCCCGTCAAAAGTTTGCAAGAATGGAACAATCCTACGTTGTAATATTTCTACGTACTTGGCTGAATTCATCATACCTTGAACAGGAACTAAGCTTCCAGTGCCATTTGATGTGAAAAAACCCCAAAACATCTCTTTCAGAGGGTGTTTTACAGTTTGTTCGACATGCTCAGGTCTTAAGTTGCTTCGTCTAACGACATTTGCTTGGTAACCCTGCACAAATAAATGAGTTTCATCACTGAAAATTACCTTTTTCCAGTCGTCAGCAGTCCATGATTAATATTTTGTGATCCATGCTAAACGTTTTGTCTTCATTTTCGCATTCCAATATTGTTTTTTCGTTGGTCTTCTTGCCTCCCGGCCAACTTTCAGAAGCCTACGGCGTACAGTTGAATCACTAACATCACAACCACTAGCCAATAAATTTCTTTGAAGGACGGTTCTTGTTTTTTTTTTTTTTTTTTTTTTTTTGATTCATTTTATTATTTCTGATTAGATATTTATTGGTTCGTGGAGTTGGTTTTCATTTTCTTCCACATTTACCTCTCCTTTTTGTAGGCGATGATCCAGATGCATTGTATCGCGTAAGCAGTCTTGATTTGCCTACACCAACTGCAGAAGCGTTATCTCTCACTGTCATAGAAGTGTGGTCCTTCAGAGCAATTAGTTTTGCACGCTTTCTTGGGAAAATATCCATTTGTAAATACACGAAAGCAACACGCACTCCCAGAGAGCAAAAACTAACATCCACTCGTCACGCACGAAAGCTCACAACTGAAGCTGAAGTGCCTATTTCCCTATTTAAAACCTCTCAAACCACATTCTTACTATCAAGTTTTAACAGTCACACCACCTCACAGCTGATAAAACTAGTTTACGTGGGTTGCCGACATCAACTGGCGATCACATTACAATTCTGAGAATAAAACAGCTTGTCCCAATTAGTTTGCACGGTATAGTATAACATTTTTTTTATTTATCTAATAAAAATAACTATTTATACACATCAATATGAGACTAGAAATCAGCATATACTAATATCAGTTTTACCTGAAATTACAACCGTAAAACAAAGTCTACATTACTGTGGACCAAGATTTTTTAATTCATTACATAGGGAACTAACAGTAATTAATAAGTACACTGCCGGACAATTGCTAAGGACGGATGACAATAGCAACGATAGCAACCATAAAATGGAAGGCAGGAAAATGTGGAAATTAGCATAAGTGCGGGATACAGTAAGACGTGTTGTGCGTATGCAAATTTTGGATTGCCGAACTTGTTCGTGACGTCATAGCGCTGATAAGAGATATAAAAGATTTGACGCGTATTGACCGTTGTTGTTCAAACGCAAAGGTGAATGGGAAGGAATCAATTGACGAACTCGCAATTTTCAGTATGTCTTCCCGACATCACCTAGATGATTTTACGCGTGTCCGTATTATTGGCAAGATTGAAGAAGGGCGAAAAATAACAGTTGCTGCCAGGAAGTTCGACGTCTGCCACAGTGTTGTTTCAAGGCTTTGGAAATCATTTCAAACAAATGGAGAGTGTAGCAAACGTCACGGGGGAGATCGTGTTCGCAGTACGACACCTGCAGAAGATCGGTACATAGTGCTATCAACAAAAAGACACCGGCGCAGCACAGCTAGTGAGGTAGCATATCAGTTTATGGCTGCTACTGGCAAGCGGATCTCCCGAAAAATTGTCGCCAGACGTTTGCATGAAGGAGGACTATACGCCCGCCGTCCTGTTGTGTGCATCCCATTGTCCAGACGTCACCGTACCGCCCGTTTGCAATGATGCCATCAACAACGCAATTGGACTGATAACGACTGGTCTGCTGTCCTCTTTTCAGATGAGAGTAGATACAGTCTATCGTCTGATTGTCGACGACAACTGATCTGGCGTGATAGTGGTACTGCATATTGTCCAACAAACATACAGGAAAGGGACCGATATCCGACATGTAGTGTCATGGTATGGGCTGGCATCATGATCAATGGCCGTACGTCCTTCTATGTGCTTCCAACTGGGACTATGACTGGCCAACGATACATTAATGATGTTCTGCTACCTCATGTGCGCATGTTCCGTGGAGCTGTCGGTGATAGATTCATTTTCATGGACGACAACGCAACATGTCATCGAACAGTCGCTGTCCAGGAGTGTCTTGAGAGCGAGGATATTCAACGCCTCGTATGGCCAGCACGTTCTCTAGATCTGAATCCCATTGAAAATGTGTGGGATGCTTTGGGGAGGAGTCTTGCTGGTCGCCGATGCCCTCCAATAAACACGGACACCCTCATCCGTGCACTGACAGAGGAATGGGATACATTACGCCAACAGCTGCTTGATAATGTTGTGCAAGGCATGACACGACGTGTGGAAACTTGCATCACCCTCCATGGTGGCCATATCCCGTATTGTCATTTTACACCGGAACGCCTGCGGACGGTAATTGCATTTTTTTCACGTTTACGTATTCTGCACAAAATGGCCTGTTTGCCCCTTGAACACGTTCCAAAGCCTTCTGGATTTCAGAGCACAATAAATTGTCTTTCTTGTAATGTCCTGGTATTCAGACAATATTTTATTTCACTTGGCATCCAACCACACTTACTTTTTTATGCGCTTTATAGCCGTTTATGATCCGTCCTTAGCAATTATCCAGCAGTGTATAACTTATATAAAAAACTTAAAACATATAAATTAGACTAACCACAAAAAATACAAAATCATTAAATAAAAAAAAAAAATTCGAAGGGGAGGGTAATCAGAAAGGTCGAGGGCGAGGACGATGTCTAATTGTAGCGGCGCGGAGAGTTCATGTTATACCAATAATAAACTAATATCTTTGGAGTCTTGGATTATTAACTTTGTTTAGGGAGCTGGGGGCCAAGTCAGGACTCTTTGAGGCAATTTCCTAGAGATTCCTTGCTGTTGTTATAATAACAGATAAATAACAATGTAACAATAAATCAGGAATCTGTATCTGTAGAAATAATAAATGAGATAAAATAAAAAGAAATAGTATATGAGGAATTTTGTATTTCACAGTTACGTTGGTAAGTAGTGTTTATGAACTTCAGTTTGGAGCTGTATCGCCGTTTCTAAAAGCACTGTTGAGAAATTTCTTCTTTACTGTATGCCATTCGCAACAATACATATGTGGTGCATTATCTTCTTTAAATTATGCACCCCGCCAGGTGGCGTAAAGTTCGAAACCTTTTTCTCGCTATTTCTGCTTCCGGCAGACGTATTTGAAAAGTTTTTATTTATTTTCCTTAGCATAACTTTTTCCCATACAAAATATATTTCACCTATTTTCAGCTTCTCCATTAAGCAAAATTCTTCTGCTAGAAGACATAGAATTATGAAATGTTTACTTCTATTGTATATTTCTTCTTTTAACTGTCCGGTTTGAAAGTCTTTTTATCTCTGATACCTACCTTTGTTATGAGAATTTTTTTTTGCGCATTTGTTAATTTTCCTAACATAACATAGATTTTAGCCGCTGGTGGAACTAAGCAGGTGTTTCTATTTCTGGACGTTTTATCGATTGTTGAAACCAGTTGATTGTTTTCCTATCCGATTCCATTTACTTTTAATAGCTTTGATAAATTTAATTCGCGTGCGTGCGTATTCAAAAGACGTACTCATATCAACAGAAAATTCGGTGTCATGTTTCTTTTTATTTTTTTCATGTTTGTTGCAATAAATGCCAGTTCAAGTCATTCTTTGAATGCTGTTCACTTCACATTTGTATTTTCTACCGCCTCCCATTTCCATCATATATGTAATGCAAAACGTCTCTGTTTATGTCTACGTTACTATGATAGCACATAGTGGGTATACTGTTAGTTTATAGAGATTTCTTAGAAGAAATACTTCCTCAACGTGAAATAAAGATATATTTTTAAATTCAAGACCATTTCGTAAGATCAATCTTTCCACTTAAGAGTAACTTAAAATTATTGAGGTATTCAAGTGTTTCGGCTTTTTGTATATGGCATTACACGAAAACTTTATTTAAAAACGTTTATCCTAGTTTTTGAAGGTATATCGAAATTATGATCCTGACACGATTTTTAAGGTTAATAAACTTAACCATTGTCTTCGAACAATATTTTGATTTGTCAGACGGTTTTGACAGGTGTAGGATGCATGTAGGATTATTGGACGTGTCATTTCTTACTTTTATAAGAAATCATCACGTGAGTTGGTAAACACCGTTATTCAGGGAATTGTATAATATTGCAGATGAATATATACATGTATATTGGGTTCTGCAGAAAGTATTTCCGATTTTAAACAAACCTAAAAAGAGAAATGTGACATTCCATTGCCACTTTATTTGTTGCATAGGAATACAAACTACAGATTCTGCATTGGATCTATCTCAGGAGAATTTGAAGCGCAAAGCAACACACGGAAGTCTTCGTCATGTTATGCAACCATTCACGAACTATCCGAGCAGAGAGGTATAAACATTGTCCTGCAGAAAGGAGGTGCTATTATATGACAACGCTGTTGACATAAAAGGATGCACTTGGAATGTAAAGATGTTTCGATAGGTTGTACACGTCAAAGCTTCCCACACATGAATTACCGGACCAAAGGATTTCCGGAAATGTATTTCCCAAATAATTACACTTCCCGGAGCAGTTTGTCTCATCCCAAAGTGCAGCCTACTGCCAACACTTCACTTCCCCTGGAAAACGACGTACACGCACCGTGCCGTTCACATTGTGCGACATGAAACGAAATTCATCTGACCATACGACCTTCTTTCAAACATTCCAGCTATATTTTTGATGCTCGTGAACCCAATGTTGACGCTTTTGATGGTGAACGGCGGTTAGCATGTGCATTCGAAACGACCTGCTGCTACGCAGACCCATTTTCGGCAGTGTTCAATGTACTATGTGTTGTCATACATTACTCCCGTCACTAGCATTCAAATTACCGACGTCCTGCGCCGCAGTATCACGTATGTTGGCACGTACCATACGGAATAGCCTTTGTTCATCTCTAGAATCGATGAGCCGGGGTAGACAACACCCTTTCTAGCGGTTTGTGCCTCGCCGCCATCGAACAAATTTTTGCAAGTACTAACCACGGCTGTCCGTGTGAATCTCACAAGCATATCGGTCTCGGAAATGCTCAGATCCAATCACCTAGTCATGGCAATTTTGGCTTTGCAAATTCACATGTCCTTTTCTTTTCCAATGTAAAGAACGAAAATAACTTTGATGAACACAGATCAGCACCAGGTATTATTTATATCGATTCCTTCCTTTCACATAATCCATCGTTTACCTGCAGTAGCTTCGATTTCCATAAATGACGCGTTGGTGATAATATTTTGGTTCCTCTGGTATCTGTAGTCACTATAATTGATTATTTTTTAAATGCGTGTTTCGTTCTATGACATATTTTAAGAATAGAAGATTGTTTAAAATATTGCATTTCTGTTAACAACGGAAATCTGATATAATCTTGTTTATCCAGAAGTCACACACTTCGTATGCATAAGATAAACGCAGTCGCATGCGGCATCAATAAAAGATTCACTTTGCATTTTTAAAGTGAATATCTACACTAAAAATAAGCAATGCGTTTTAGTATTTTATAGTAAATCATATTTATATATATATATAAGGATCGTCCCTTCATATTGCACCTCGCCTTTTGAGTAAAATAGTACCTTCCAGTGAACTTGGCACTTTGCCAAGCACCGTTTTACAATTTCAATCACTACTTATAATATTAGCATTGAATTTAAATTATCGATGCAGGGGCATATAATACTGCCGCTTCGAGGGTACTTTCGTGACCTTTTCTTCTGGAGCATTATTAGTGTACTTTTCTAAGCTTAAAATTGTAGCATAATGCAACAAGGAAAAATCTGAGATTTTTGTGAAATGCCTGACATCAGAATGATTTGCAGCTGGTACACATCTTCGCGTATGAAGAATTGCTCTTTACTGTTGAAATACTTCTTTACCTGAAAAAAAATATATTTAATCACTTTTCAAGCTAAATACCATGAGAAGAAACTCATAAGAGAAAAACTATTTTGTGTTACCACATATTTTTACGAAAAAAGCTATATAAACATTTAAGAAACTAAATTTGAAATCTTGCAAAGCCAAATATTGTTTTATTAACTAGCTTGTTACAACAATGCACTGAACTGAATCGTTTAGGTACAGATAATTTACAAAACAGTACAATACAATAAATTTATATTTCACAGAATTTATTTAGTGCTTTGACGCAGTTGTCTACACTGAAGTGCTTGTTAGTGATTAAAGTTATTTCCACGTAAATGAAATTACATTGTTATGATGAGATGTTATGTTGCACGAGAAGTAAAATAAGAACTAAAACTTTTATTAACAGTAATTTCTAAATGGGAAATGTGTACAAAGAACAAGTAAATGCAATACCTAATGTAGAAATATAGCAAAGAAACTGATAGCCACTGAATTATAGAAAAATATACAGTCTGGACAACACCTGGGTCTTCGGATTGGAACCAACGCGGTTTTAGCGAAATCATTAAATGAAAGGCAAAGAAAAAAAGTCAGGATTATTCATAAATCTTACATAAAATTACAGTTTAATAATAAATTTAGTGAGATTCGCCATTTCAATAAATAATGCAGTGTAATATTAAGGTCACACTGCATTACAGATGAAAAATTTGTCTTCTGTATTCATACAGATTACTTTTGCATATTTTAAACAAAGGAAAGGACCAAGCGTGTCTCATATGTGCTGTCACCGGTAAAACAGAATCTTAATTTTCGTGCATTTATCCCTCTGTTTGAGTGGAAGTTAATTTACATTTCCAATGCTTGTTAGAATTACAAGACGTCCAGAAAATAGTAAAACTATACTAGTAATCCAATTTATTGGCGTAGGAATATATAAATAAATGTTTCCAAGCCTTCGGACACTAACCATATGGCTTTTTCAAGGGAGGTTAACAATACCTGTCTACCTTGGACATGTTCATTTATATAGTCCTACGTCATTCGTCGATCTTGCAGAAATTCCCAAACAGTGTTAACAATACGCTCCTGAACAACACTTTCAGCTCGAACAGGCCTAGGAGCGATTTGTGCCGACAAACTCCCTGTTTTAAAATCATGCTGCCATTTAAAAATCGTTAACTCATTCAAACATTTATCCTTGTAAGCTTTGGTGAATATATTCTAAATACGTGGAGATAATTTAAATATACGATGTCATCACTCTGTCCACGGTATTTTTATAAACAACGAATAGCTACTGAAACATTGACCTACAATATTTCAGTTTGTATTCGTTGTTCATAAAAATAACGTGGACAGAGCGATTACATCCTATATTTACTTGTAAGTTATTTTTCTAAATCAACTGTTTCTGAAGCCGTTTTACCCAAACGATAGCAAAATTTTATCATACAACGCATTTCATTTCTTAACTCTGAATCTCTCACCTTCATAGCTGTATGGCGAAATAAAGACGTGCCTTAAACAACTGCGTACTAACAAAACACAAACTCATCTGCCAGTGCTAATAGCTGTGCCATAGATACTACCTTAATTCAGTTAGTCGTCTGCGAGGTTATTTTTCCCTTTCACCCTGTTGCCAACCCAAAATAATTGCTCTCAGTTTTTATGAAACAGCCTTTGCACTAGTTGCATTTTTATTAATATTTTATTGATTTCCATTATCAGAACTTGAATTTGTAGAAACACTATAAGTCAATTTTCAGTATTCTATTGAAAATATGCAAAATACTAATCAAAAGAAGATATTAATTTTGTCAACTTGAATTTATTATTCGGAATTCCGGAAATCTTGTCATTTTGCCGAAAAACGCTTCTCATAGTACATAGTTAGTATACCAATATGTGCGGTAATTAGTTACATTCCCCTTAACTATGCAAATGTGTGAAGTGTTCCATTGATGATAAAACAATCAATGTTGCACTATCCTGATTTGGAAAAATTCATACATTTTTCTTTGGAAGTCAGCAAAATTAATGCAATAAGGATATATCTAAGATATAACACTGCATATCGATTCCTTAATCTCAAGTTCGAAACAGGTATACGTGTATAACTCTAGTTAAAGGACGGGATACAAAGCTTTCGCTCTTGTGTTAGATCCGTGCTAGGGCGTGATGCATATTCACATGACATAAAGTTTCTGTTGGCTAATATTATATTTAACTTTCAACTAAGGAAAAATAATGTTGGTGCGCTCCTAATACAAGCAAATTTGAAATCAACCAAGAGATGAAGGGAAGACTTCGAACGTAGATCGTGGGAAGAGCCGACAACTTCTTTCTCTGACGACCGTCGATTCTGGGACCTTTAAGGAAGCAGCGTTTTGAAGAGTGACTTGGGAAAATCCTATAGGTTTGTAAAGGGGTGGCATATACATTCAAATTAAGAGAAAAACGACTGTGTTCTCTTCCAAGGCGATGACGTTTTCCTTACATTCCGTTGTACATATACTTCTTTTCTGATACTAACTCGTTGTCCTCTTTACAGCACATGATGTTCTTACTTAGAATTGGTTGGATAACTTTTCGCCATTTCTACCTGGTGCTGTTTTAGGCTGGTACCCCGCCATTGTACCCCAAACTACCAAGCTACATTGGTTTCTATAAATTAATCAACAAACAGAAAAAAATCGCGATAATTGGTCGAAATATAATTCAAATTGCACGAAATTTGCATATATACGGGCGAAGACATACAGCATCGATGTACGGAGAGCAAATGAGTGTCGCTGGCAGAGCTTTATGCAAATCAGCAAGAGCTTAAAACCAGCTGTTTCGGAGGAAGTCGTCAATTCATGTACGGCGGTATATGACAAGATTTCGAGATAGAGATTTTGTTAACATGGCTTCCAGACGTCATTTACCAGCGTAGTTACGCTACAGAGCGATATCCCAACACGAAGCAGGGCAACCTCTGTCGAACGTCGCATGATGGCTCAAAGCGATCTTTCTGTGGTCAGCACGATGTAGAAGACGTTCCAAGCCACGGGTGCAGCTTCCCAAGTGTACAGCGAAGATAGGCCAAGAGCGAGGACCTACGCGGATGACCGGTAATAGTGGCTTTCTGTACGGCGGAACAGGACGGCTACACGTACTCATCTCAGATCTGTGCTTGCGGCAATCACCGGGCGAACAATATCAACTTCGATAGTGAGCAAAAAAGTTGCATAGAGAAGGACTGTATGCTCGGCGACAGGTATTATGCTTGACTCTTACAACCAGACACCGGAAGAAACGTTTCAATTGGGCACGAATGCACGTGAACAGGACTCAAAATCAGGAAAGGGACATCTATGGTGGAGGTAGTCTTCTGGTGTGGACGGGCAAATCATTGGGTGGCCGTACCGACCACTATGTGCTACCACATGGAAACCTCAATGTTCAGAGGTATAGAAACGACATCCTGGACCCTATTGTTGGTCCGTATACGGCCGCAATTAGCGATACATATGTACTGCAGGCAGAGAACGCCCGCCTGCACACAGATCGCCTCGTGCATCAGTTCTTGGAGCAGCAGACTATAGTCCATATGGAGTAGCCAGCATGCTCTTTCGATCTGAATCACATTGATAATGTCTGTGATAATCTCGGGAAGCGTCATGCTGGCCTCTAACCCCTTAACCGAACCCTTAAGGGGCTCCGCACAGCTTTGCTCCAGCAATGGACGCAGCTACCCAGGGAACTACTCCACACCTTAATTAAGAGCATGGAACATCGCTGACTGGCCTGTATTGCTGTTTAGAGTAAACACACTCCATATTGAAGTAATTTTGCTATTTTATCTTGATACCTACATTTCTGGTATTTTCATATTTGCATCACTCATGCAAAATGAAAATGATTTGTGTTACATGTTCGTACGGTTTTTGTTGCGTTTGGTCTGATAAAGCTTACCTAAAAATTTCATCCGAGTGGATGGCATACTTTTTGAGTTTTCACGGTTTTTCCACTTTTTGTTTAATTTACGGAAATCAGTGTGCATACAACAGCTGCTGATTTACATACACTTATATTTCTCTGTCTTTCGGTCATTACACTTGAGACCTAAGTGGCATACTACATGATCATGTTTATAACCACAAGTTCACCTATCCATAAATTTATGCATTTCAGAAAATAGGATGCTATGTAAATGACTAAAATGGCCCTTGGTGCTTAAACTTGCACTTACCAGTGTGTTACCTGTTCACAGCTTCCACCTAAGTGGTGTTATTACATTATAAAAACTGTTTGGGTACTAGTAGAAGCTTACAAGTAACTTCGCTTTCACTTGTAGTCTCACTACTTTACCTTCAACAGGGTAATAACATTTACTAACTTCCTTGCTATTAGCCCAGGTTGCATTACGATAGTGCACTACAGATGGTACTTGTTCTGAGCTTTAACACAAGTGTTATTTGATTTCTGTACATCCCTTTTTTCAGGACTTAGCCTTTAGTGTCCTACTACAATGACTCCTCTTTTTTATCCTTTGAGCTTCCACCAGTTATCCTGCTGCACAGATGATTGGAATCTACAAATAAACTTGCAGCCTGCAGCATATTGTTCGATGACGTTTTGTAGCACAAAACCAGTGAGAGCCCAGATTAGAAAACTAAGTGGTCAGTGTAGGGAGATATGTAATGTAATGCCACTCGTGTTTAACCATACAACAAGCGCTATCTGTAAAACGTGGTTGGAATCAACCGTGAGCTAACATAAAAAAGGTGTTTAAATGTTTTTAACCTGACAGCAGGTAAAAGAACGAAACAACTGGATAAACTAGTGAAAACAATGCTATTTCTGAACTTAACGCTTTTATAATGTAATTTTAAATGGAAGCTCAGAACTCGTAAAACACAGCCAATAACTTGTTTAGGAACTAGGAACAATTTTATTAATCCATATGATATGCATTTTCTAAATTTCATAAATAAATGCTGTAAACTTTAAGTTAAAAATTATGGAACCGATTACTTAGGGTTCCAGTGGAAGGAGTGATACATAAAGAAATGTTAACGTATGTAAGACGTCAGTTCTTGTATATAGTGTTAGGGTACAGTACTCGGTGGATTTCGAAGTTGCTGGTGTTAGGACATTACCGGCATTTTTGCTTAAAAAAGACGGCAAAAGATACCAACATAATGGATGATGGAAACCCAAATTTGGGTATGATATATCCTTAAAACTAATGAGGATACATAGAACACGGAACAGTCTAAAAAAACTATTAAGCAAGCATCAGGAATTTCACCAATCTGCTACCTCTAAAGGTATCTTCTATGTTGTAATATCCTGATTTTCTCATTTTTCCGTGGAACCTGAGAAATGCATTGTTTGCGGCACTCAACGGTAAAAAGTAAAAACGGACATGGTAAACTTGCAAGTTTTATCGGAACGTTCTTGTTTTTACACAAGACTGCCGGTCAGTAAAGTAACGGCAATTGCTGATCTAAATGGACTCACCGAACTAAATGCCAATTGATCATCTAAACGGACTCATATAACCAAACGGCAATTGATCATCTAAACGGACTCATCTAAGCAAACGGCAAATACAGATCTAAACCCAGCGACAATTGCCCACCTAAACCTAACGGCAATTGCTCATCTAAAAGTCTCATCTATCCAAACGGCAATTGCTCATCTAAACTCAACGGCAATTGCTCATTCAAACCTAATGACAATTGTTCATCTAAACCTAACGAGAATTGCTCATGCAAACCTAACGACAATTGTTCATCTGAACGACCCCATCTATCCAAACGGCACTTGCTCATCTAAATCCAACGGAAATTGCTAATCTGAACTTAACGGCAATTCCTCACCTAAATGGCCAGGATATCCCTTCTGTATGGAAATAATAGAAAAAATTGCTCGTTCCTGCTGGTGCCATACTGCATACCGTATCTTAAATCAATTTTATTTAATCTTTTTTTTTTTGGTTCGGGGTTTAACGACAACCGTGAGAAACTCAGTGGGCTATGAGCAGTTGCCCGTCCCTAATTTAGGGTCACTGGTTCCAGGGAAGGAAGAGAGCCAGGGCCGTAAGAAAAACGCAACATCCATGCCTCACCGGGATCCGAACGAACCCCTACCCTTCTCGAACGAATGATCAGAAGCCATCGCTTAGAACACGGCGCCACCGGGGCGACTAAATCAAAATTGGAAAAGTGTTGCAATTTCGATGAGACCAAGTGTTTGTTTAATATTGGAAGTCAAATCTTTCAAGGGAAGTGATTGTATAGTTCCTCGGGATTTTGAGGACACGCTCTGTGGATTATTATGGGACTTATCAAACAGAAAAACCTGTCAAACATTCATACTTCTTAACGTAACATACATTAAAGAAATATTAGCCAATTTTGTGTTTGCCGATTTAGGCGTTTAAAAAGCTTCTCTTTTAAAAATGCAAGCGCTACAGCATGACACTACGCGTGACAATTCAAGAACCTAAAGTTCAAAAATAGTAAGGCAAACACCTCACAATTTTGAAATAACACGTTCTGGTTACTGGCTCCCTAACACGTTTAGTTGCCAATACCCAAGCCCTTAGGTGCCCTTGAAATCGGGAGAAGACGTGACACCGTAGGTTCAACAGTCTTGAAAAGAGGAACGATCAGATATTCTGATAGAATATACCTAAAGTCAATGTGATTAAAAATTAGAGTTTTAAAAGAAAATGCCTTTGCTAAGAGTGATGAAAAGGTGAATTTGCTGCTGAATTTTGCTCACACAGAATCAAATTCAAATTACTTTACTTAATTTTATTTAATTTTAGGTTTAGGCAGGCGTTTTAATTTATTTTGTTATTTTCCAACGTGCAGGCTTTTTATTTTACTTAATTTGCCTAATTACATGGATCAACCGTAACATATAGTTTTAGTAAATGGTGCGTCATTGCTGCAGAATTTGTACATTTATATAATAATTTCAATTTAGTTCTGTTACCGAGTATCAAGTAAATTTTGTAATAATTATATTTCCAATTTATATTATATTTTCTGTATATCAGGGAAGCACACAGTTTTCATTGTTTTCTAACTTTCTTACTTTACATTGCCTTGCAACGTTTTTTTTTCTTTTGTGTAATGTTATTGTTGCACATGAAATTAATGATATTGAGTTTTTAGTGTAATGATGTAAATGTTATTTCATGTTCGATGTAACGTTATTGTTGCATGTGATATTAATGCTATTAGTATTTTGTTGTAATGTCATGATTTCTCATCATGTTAATGCTATTTTATTGTTATTGTTGCACAATATTTTTATTTATTTCGTTAGCTAATTTTGGTACGAACGAAATCCCTTTTTGATAAAATTAAATAAACTAAGCTCTGAAAAGGGATTATTATTATTATTATTTTATTTTTTCACATGAATCCACTGTAGTCCATAATTACAATACTTGAATTGCTTCTTGAATGACTTGATTTGAATACTTCATTGCTTTCTTATCTTCCTTTCCTCTCTTTGCTCTCATATCTTCCTTTTCTTTCAATATTTACTTTTAACTTCAATTACTATACTTCCTCTGACGAAATTCTATACGATACCAACAAAAGCAAAATATGCTTGCTACGGTATTTACGCCCAAAGGCTGCTCTTACCTAAGCATAAAATCCTTCTCTTGCTTTCTTATTTTTATTTTGACTTGAACTTAATACAAAGCAAAGAAGAAAGTGGGAATGCTAACTCTGTCTTTACGGCAAAAAGCCGCTCTGAAGCTAGTAGGGTAAAGGAAATATAATTAAATTTAGTACAGAATAGTATTGAGTAAATAAAAAAACCCGCTTGTTTTGGTTGCTTACACTTTACCATGGATACCTCTGCATAAGTAGTATAGATAATAAAAACATATATTCATAATCCACGGATTGTCCACACCTTTTTGCTTAGCTCCAAGGCAGTGCGATGACCAGCTAACCACGGGATGTTTTCGACACCGAACACAAATTCAAGAGGCGTTGCCTCGTTAGCCAAGGTAGGCGGAAAACATTCCACCATATACGAATGCATTGCAAGTCGGTAAGGTAGTAATACATGCTTCATGCAAATAATTTACCACTCACCTGTAACGGAAAATCTGGATTTGGCACCTGTAACCCAGCTCAGCAACCCCCGCACGCACCCCACCATGTCAAAAGCCTGTGATAGTCGCTGGTTCACCGTAGCAACCGAAACCCATTTCAAAATACTAACGATCACATTATTATCCTTGATTAACCCAGAAAAGTTTAACCAAGGATAGGAACGTGCTAATAAGAAAAAAACAGCAACATGTTGTTTTTTCTGAGTAGCACAAATTTTTTCCTTACATTTATATAAAACAGTAATTTGAAACAACCAATTGTCAATAAGCAAATACCACTTTTTTCGTAATTACACTTACCTGGTACATCTATCACATATTTCATATGAGTAAACGATTAAGCGGGACAAATTAGTTCAAAGTTGCACCGACAGGTTGTCAGTGCCCCAGATAAGTGGTTCTTAGCTTATGAATCGCGCCCCAAACTTGCTACCAGAGGGCTTCCGAGATGGATCGCCGTAGTTTCTCAGAAAAAAAATAAGTGCTAATTTTTAAAATTTTTAGCATTGCTTCGTGTTTAACACGTGTAAAGGTCATGACTTGCCCGCCCCCAGAATCCGATGACGAACAATCAACTAATGCGATACGGAAGGTATACCGACGGCAGTGAGAGAGAGAGAGAGAGTAAGTATGGGCTATGGAGGCTTTCAGCTAGCATTCATTAGTAATTATAAAAAGAAAATGCCCTACATCTAAAGTTTTCATCTGATTTTGACGAAATTTCAAATGACAGTTTATTTTGACGTATCTCGGTTACTGTAAAAAATGCATTCAGTTATTTAAAAATTTAGGGAAATTTTTTTTCGTAAATTTTCTCGCAGTCCGATTTTGGTAACGCAGTTTTTTGAGCAGTCCAGCACCGGCAAAGAAGGGATTCATTGATAGAGAGAAGAAGCTTTTATCCCGCCGCAGATTTCCGAAATTCATTCCCCGTCATGATCCACAGCATTTGACTGTAATTTCGAAACCCGAAAATTTTGTTACAGCCTGTAATAATGAATAATTACTACACTTGCTTATATTATTACGTTAGCATTTTTAATTTCAAAATAGGACCATGAGCCTCGAAGTTGATCGTTTTGTTGATTTTGGGTTGCGGCTAAAAGTGTTTGAGAACCCTTGCTCGACATGCTCAAACATAAAAAATGCGCGTGCCTGAAGTTACTGGGAATTGTTAGGAAATGTCCATCTTCTGGATGTGCTTGCAATCACAATAAAGCAGGAACGCCATGTGACGCTTCTGCTTGCATCATATCGCCGTCGATGGTGACACTTCACGGCTGATACTCGTTTTAAGACTTGAAAAATGTACAAGCCGTCACGATAAACTCTGCTTTCTGGTAGTCCTAAAGCTTCAAATCCCTAGTTGTAAGCTCTGTTGATAACGCTGGACAGAACTACGGAAACCCTTGAGAAATTTATTTTTAGAAAATATTCGACTGAGAAGTTTCATCGCCTGCTGTCCAAAATTTTGATGTTGTGTTCAAACTTGCATGAAAGTGACAATGTACCAAATTCGCCGTTTCTTTACTTGGATTTTAGCAGTAATGTTTATGCTGTGAATAACAATTTATGTTTTATTATCGGAAACGTATTGAGTAACTTTGGTTCCTAAAGGTTTCTGTTTTCAACATTTAGTATATATATATATGTACAAGCACAAGTCTACTTATTTCTTGTGTCACCAACGCACTGTTCCTCAGTAGCGGAATTTCCAACAAAATGTTTTCACGTTGAATTGTTTACACATGCTCTTAACGAACAACTTAACATGTGTCGGCCAAATATCTCCTGCCGCCCCGGTCGCACTGTGGTCTAAGCGACAATTTCTGCCCATTCGTCCGAGAAGTGTCTTGGTTCGAATCACAAACAGGCATGGATGTTGCGTTTCGCATACGGTACTGGCTCTCTCCTTTTCTGTTCTAATAACGACCACCATGAGCAACTCGATGCTTATAGCCCATGGAGTTGCTCACGGTGGTCGTTAAACTTTAACAAAAAAAAATATCCATTCCTCTCTATTCTAATAACCTGAAAACAATATTCTTACAACCACCTGGTATTCACTGATGACCTAAAACATTATGACCAGCACGTCTTCATGCAAATCGAAGCAAGCGCACGTGAAGGATGGTGCGAGAGAATGAGACAAAACGGTATGCATAACAGCTGTAATATGCATTGTTAATTAAATTTAGTCTTTTTCTTCAGATGAGGAAGCCGGCCTAATTAAGGTTGTTGGACAAGTATAAATCGTAACGGTAAGACGACTGATTCAGAGCATTTCCTAACAGCGGTAGTTTGTTGCCAACAGTCCTCCACCAGAAGGCAGAAAGTCAATTTTTGATGTTTGAAGTCAACTTATACAGTGTAATGATAAAGTCAGTAATACATATTATACATCATTTAAAAGAAAATTTTATGTTGAATTTAAACAATTTTACAGAGTGTTATTACCAGTAATAAAAGTAAAGTTACAAGCGAAAGTACAGCGTCTAGTCATAAAAAGCAAAACAAATAGTGGAATTTGTGAAATTACTGTACAATGCATTTAACGCAAAATTACTGTACAGTACATTATTGAAACTTGCAGGTCACTTGAAATACCTTTGCAAAACGCGCTTTAATATTTAATTAGATAAACACGGTTTCTTAGTAGCAAAGTGCACCTTCTTGGCATGGAACTAATGAGCTTCTCTAGTTGCTCATTGGTGATAACACGGTGCCATACGGCTCTTACAGACTCAATTAAAGTTGTTTTAAATGTGGGTCCTTGTTGACATATCTTTTGCTTCAATCTGACTGACAGATTATCTATAGGATTAAAATCCGGTGACTGTGCCTGCCACTGAAGTTTTCTTATAACTTTTCGTTTAAATCACTCGTCAACCAACTTTGACCGATCACATGGAGCGTTATCATCCTGAAAGATGAACTTCCGCAAACACATGTCTTGTGCAGATGGCGGGTGTTTGAACTCCAAAATATCTGCATATTTCGATCCATTCAATATGCCATCAACAATGTGCAGATGGCCAACACCACGGGCTGATATGCAGGACCATAACTTCACCAAATGTGGGTGATGGATTGTTGGCTGGGTGCAGCATGTCTTATATCTTTCACCAGTTCGATGACGTACATAATTATTTCCATTATTAGCTGAAATACTAACAGTTCTTTCACCACTGAAAATAACATTTTAACATTCGTCAACAGTCCAATTCTTGTACGCCATGGCCCAAGCAATTCTTCCGAGTCGTTGTTGCTCAGTAAGGAAAGGTTTTCCTGCAGCTTTTCGTGCAGTCAGTCCATGTTCTTGTAGACTACGACGAAGTGTACGTGCAGATGCAATAATGCCTACTTCCTTTTCCCACTCACGTCTTAAATCAGTGGCTTTTTTTTAACCTTGATTTTAAGGAACGATGATTCATCATGCGATTATCAAGTTCAGTACACAGCGTTGGTTACCCTTTTCTTTTTTTTGTTTCACACACATCCAGTTTCTGCAACACTTTTAATGGTGCGCAAGACAGTTGAATGATCACATCCATATTAGCAGCAATTTTAGGACTGCTGATTCCTAGTTCATGCAAAGTAATAATCTTTGCAGTGGTTTGAAGAGGCAGGAACAGTTTTCGTTTCTTTGACATTCCGAAATTCAAATATCACCAGAAATGCTGCATAATATTCCGTCAACTGAGTACAAGCTGCTGTATTCTAAGTCGGAAGACTCAGACTGAGCAAGGCAATTTCATGTAGGACTTCTGCCTACAGAGAAGGTTTAGCCCCAAACCACCTACAGCGGGTCCGCCCCTTGGTTACGGCAGAAAAACGGAAGGATTGATAGCAAGTCTAGAGACTTTGACAGAACAGTTTGTGAATGAGAGAGAGCGCTATAGATGGCGCCACAGTAGAATTACTATTTTTGCTCATAGAAGAATGGGAGAAATTAGGAGGGAGTTAATAAAGGGACATCTTTATATGTAACAATGGTAATTACCCGGAGGCCATCATTTAACTTGCTCGTCCGATGCACGGCGGATATTCAGGGATGTTAGCAAATCTCACCACCTCCGGAAGATCAACCCAGGCTTGAACCCTGGGACATTCCTTTAGTAGTCTGGTTTGCTAACTACAAAGCCATTCACGGTCTAAATCGACAGCCGATTCTACATCATTTTATATCACACTAGCGGATGTTGGAGAACGCTATAGTGGATTAAAGGGGGTCGAACGCTTTTTCAGAACTGGGTAAGTGTTTCCTCACTAGCACATTTTTGCTTGTAACTTCACTTCCCGTTATTGGTAATAATATTCTGTAAAACTATTTGAATTCAGTAACAAATGTTCTTTAAAATGATGTATTATATGGGTTCCTGACTTCACCATTCGCTCTATAAAGTGACTTCAAACTGCAAAAATTGACTTTCAGTCTACTGGAGCAGGATGTTTGACACGATTATAGAATATGCAAATATAAGCAAGCGCACGTGAACGATGGTGCGAGAGAATGAGACAAAACGGTATACATAGCAGCTGTAGTGTTCTCTGTTATTTAGATTTAGTATTTTTCTTCAGATGAGGAAGCCGGCCTAATTAAGGTAGTTTGACAAGTCTAAATCGTAATGGTAAGACGACTGAGTCAGAGCATTTCCTACCAGCGGTAGTTAGTATCATGCTTGACGGATGTGAGGAGGGAAACGCCGTAAACTGTCTGCAAGATATGTGCTGACAACTGCTCATGGATGTTAAACTAAAGCGAAGGTTATCTCGTAAATTTCGAGCCAACAGAAGAGACGCTGCGACGTAAATGATCAAGAAATTTGAGTGCGGGTGACGGGAGTAGTGCGTCACAACACACAGTTTATCGAACCCTGATCTAAATGGGGATATGCAACCACAGCTACTCCCGGTGCCAACGATAACTTCGGTTCAACGTCAGGAAATCCTGCAATGGGCACGTCAGAATCAAAAGTGGACCTTGGACAATTGGAGGAAGTTAGTCTGGTTGGAAAAATCTCGTTTCGTGTTGGCCCATGTGCACGGCCGGGTACGTGTGTGTCGTTTACTGAGGGAAATGTTGCCAACTGCATGCACCATAAGACAAAAACAAGTCGGTGGAAGTAGTGCAATGCTTTTGGCGATGTTCTGTTTCAAACCCCTGTATCTAGTCATTCTTGTGCAGGAAACAACTGTAGTCTGCAATCATGTTTAGGTAGGTAGGAAACTACCTACCTAAACATGATTGCAGACTACGTGCCTCCTTTCATTACAACGTTATTACCATTTAATAGAGCCTATTTTACAGAACAGTAAGAAAAGTAAAACACTGTCCGGGTTGTTTGAGAATGCTTTACGGAACATGAGAAAGATTACCAGGCACTGGACTTCTTCCAAATTCGTTTGGCATCAAACCAATGAAGGCCCGGTCTTTTTTGTTGGAGCAGCAAATCCGATCTCCAGGGTATTCCCCTCATAAGATAAGAGATCTAAAGGATATTTTTGTGAAGTATTGGTGCCAGATATCAAATGAGTGCTTTAGAAATCTTGTGGCGTCGATCCCTCACATGGTTAAAGCTGTTCTGGTGACACGTGGAGGAGCAATGTCATATTAGGAATATGATGGAAATATTAGGACTGTGA
Organism: Macrothele yani; assembly: GCA_039090855.1. NCBI lineage: Eukaryota > Metazoa > Arthropoda > Arachnida > Araneae > Macrothelidae > Macrothele > Macrothele yani. The sequence goes on from CM077033.1 coordinate 8,893,583, forward strand.
TAAAAAAAATATTTGGTGTGTATATTCTGAAAGTACTATGCCCAGTGTAGCAAAATTGAGGCCTTACCGTATTTCACACAAAACATATATTTTTCTCATGTTCGCTTTAATTTCTTTTACCGTCTTTCTTTTGCGATAGTTGGATTTCATACTAAACACAGTAAAATAAAAAATAAGGAAATATTATTACTGCATATACAATAATCTATATTCATCATACTATATTCGGGAGATTTAAAATATTTTAAGATGCAGATTTTATTACTTGCATGTAGATATTGAAAGGCTTTCAGACTAACGACTGTTATTGTGGTTTTGGAGGAATGATTATCTCTTCTAGCTACACAGATAAGCTTTAACTTTGTTTTTTATCTCATTAACTATTATTGAAGAAATAACTGAATTTCTAGTCCGTTTACGACCTTTCGGACGATATCCGACTTTCAAGAACGTTTTGCAAACATATTTAGTCTTTTCACAATTCCGATTTTATTCATTTATTTCCTAGATATTTTACTGCAAACATTAGTTGCCGCGAACGTGAATTATATTAGAAAATTGCGTTTTACAAACGTAATTGATAATGTTTCCATGCTTTTACGTTCATCTTAGATTAAAATATTACCAAGTATTCTCAAAAAACTTACCGCCTAGATTTTTCGCTCTGGAACGTAAGATAAAAGAGATGTAAGTATTCACCTTTACAAACTAGGAAACATAATTAAGGGGAAAATTTTTCTTCTCTAGAATCAATCAAGCAAACGTGAAAATTATAATATACTCAATATATATATATATGTCCTCTCTGTATGTGTACGTAACAGACAGAACACTCGAACAAGTACAGAAGAAATCGGAATGGGTGTAGCGTTTCAATTCCGTCTGACGAGATACTCAAAATGTGAAGGTGTAGGCAGGTGAGTCATCGTTGAAATCAGTCAAAACCGTAATTAACAGCCCTCCTCCAACTACGGATTCCGAAGTAACTAATAAAGTCTCCCCGTTCTCTGTTCTAGAGCGAGAACACATGAAAAACAATAACGGTGCCCTCTTAAACAAATATCACATTTTATCTAGACTGCAGCTACACTGTATAAAGAAAGTATTACGAGTGCATAAAATGCGTAGAGCAGAAGTATGGCGGCCAAATAACGGGGACGCTGAAACAGACAAAGTACATAAATGGAGCATCTTGGTACGCATTAGAAACCAGTCATGGAAACGCCATCATACGTAATGACTGCAGCGTAATTATGTTTGACTTTAGATAAGCAGTTTTTGTGATGAAAACAGGTTGTTAAATTACCACAACTGTTGAAATGATGGGATATTCTCGTGAAACTATCGTACGTCACATACAGCAAAATTTCCAACCAAATTACAAAATGTGGCCGAAACTGTGCAATTGTCTACCGAAGTTAGTGCAGACTGTCCCGCATAATTATAAGGAATCGCAAGGCTGAAGCGTAGCAGATAACTTTCGAACTTTATACGGGCGCTACACAAACATATGCAAAAAGTCTCTTAATTTTACAATGGAAATGGTAGGCTATCACAGTCGGCGTCCATATCGTGATACCTTGTAAACTGCAAGGCAAGAAAGAATGGGCTGCAGTTTGGAAAGTCCTACTTGAATATGGAGGATTAAAAACAACGGATGATATCTGTCAAATGACTTTTTGAACTCTATCATGCAGATGGGAGGCTGTGTTGGTGTGGCTCACATTACACGTAGAGATAAACGCAACTTCGGAAATGGGATCATACATGGATGTGGAAGTGATGCTTGTACATGAGCTTTTAGTGGAGCCCTTGTACCGTCCAGACCCTCGCCTCTGGCGCTAGAAATATGAAAATGAGCATTTAGGCTGATCAGCTACACCGGTTCATGAGGATTCCCTTTGTCGACCGCCCTTCAATTGGAAAACGCCACTCGTTATACATCCTCATTTTTGCGACGTACTGCAAAGATCTGTTGGGGCCATTTAAACTCATTCAACAACTGTGAATGATCTTCGAGAGCAGATGTTCGCTTCATGACCAGCAATTCCACCTCCAAGTTTTTAACACTTGATTAATTTATTCCATCATGTCTTCAAAAAAAAGTTTAGTCAGTGCATCCCACCAATGCTTACGTACTGAGAAGAGACGTTGACCTTAACTGAAAAATACATACGAAGGCTGCAGTCAACTGAAAGAAGCTGGGAGAGATGCATGCTGGGGTAACCAGGAGAGATAAAAGAGAAACTCGTGGATCAGAAAATTGACATGAGTGGAAGACATCATGACTAAAGAAAAATCCTTAAAATGATAATAGGTTTGACATGTTGGCAGAAGAACGGACCACCGATGGAAAATCGAATTTTTTAGAGTATATTTCCAGGGACAGGAAAAGACCCTGAAGATGTATAAATTCGAAAGCACGTGAGAATGACATGAAGGAAGCTGACGCAAGACAGCCCGTTGTGGGATAAAGCTGGGGAGACTCGTCCAGCAGTGTGTTGATAATGGTTGACCAAGAGGAAAATAAACAGTCAGACATCAGAATAGTAGACACCAAGGGTTTCAACATTTTTCTGCTAATTGGAATTGTTCGTCATGTGGGAGGATGACTTCTGAGCCAAAGCAGCCTCACAATAGAAAACACTTCATTTTAAATACTTACGTACAATATGTAATTAAAGTTATATGTATTGTTTAAGCGTTTTATGCTTTTGCTCGTGTATTACAAGGAAAAATCTATCAATATCTGCCAGTTTGTAAAAAATGCACATGGTTTTCTGAAAGTAATTCTCGTGAGCAAATTTTAGTAACAATGCAAGAGTGAACATTTTTTTAAATCCACTCGTGATGAATATACCATAAAAACCCAGACACAAAATGGAGTGTTGTACCAGATATTTACGATTATTTAGTTACAAATCGTCTACGGGGCAATGGTATTCGTGCATTCTTTTTTAACAGGCGACTTTCTTAAGTCTAATGCCAATTTTTTTGATTCAGAAAAAATAATTTTTGTTCAGGATCCAGTATCGCTAAATTATTGTTTCTTTTAAGCTAAATGTGGTAGGGACAGGGAGTTCCGAATATCTCAGCGTAAAATCGCTTTGCGCTCTGTGCTGTATCTGGATAAGTGTGTATGGATGATGGACCATCATAATTTTTATTATTGCTTCCTTGAAGACTGCAAATGGATTATAAAGCCAACCAATGACTCTTTGGCTCTTATTCCAATAACCTAGGCTCAACCGTAGTTAGCTTAATTTATTTATAACAGAGTGCTTGGTCCGTCTGCAAATTTTTCACTGAGGAATTTTATTTTGTCATTTTAGAGCAAACGCTTAAAATATTTTTAAGTACGAAAATAATAATTCGTTCTTTTTACACAAACCGGAAAAAGAGGATACGACAAACTGGGCTATTTCTCGAGTGGTCAACAGGGAAACCTCCAGTTTCATTAGTTGGCCAACTGCCGCTATTTGTGATAATCCCGAAATAATGCTGACCATGTTGTAAACACACTAATGTGTTCCGTTGTACTTCACAATTCACAACACTGCGCTGAAGAACTTGTAAAACGTTCCCAACAGATTGAGAAACGCACTTTGAATATGCTTCTCTACGATGACACAATAGAATACTTTGTTGATGAAGAATGACATCACCGGGAAAGACACAATAATGTGCTTATTTTATGCACTTCTTAAACACAAAAATACACACTGTTTCTGATTCGATTACTCGTGAAGAATGTTGCGAAGGTTCACCAGCACTCCTTCGAATGTATGACAAAATGCTATTAAAGCAGTCCTAGTTTTGAAAAATACTTTTTTTTTTTATTTGAAGAAAGGCCATCTCAGAGAAATGTACATCCCGAAAAGCACCAAAGATAGTGAAAACACCTATAAGGAAAACCCCTTCTCCAACAATAGGAAAAAACTACTCCGTAGGTTTTACATCGATGAGCCGTTACATTATGACCACCTACCTAATAAGCTATAGGACCCCCTTTGCTCAGCAGATCTGGGGCACTTGGCAAGGCATCGATTCGATGAGGCGCCAGAGGTCTCATGGGGTATCGGGCACCATAACGTCAACAGCAGCTCCTCCACTTCCGGTACGTTTCGGGGATGTGGGGATTTAGAGCAATCCCGCTTTTCCAAGTCGAACAACACTTGTTTGATTGGGTTCGCATCAGGGGACTTTGGTGGCCAGTGCATTAACAGAAAGGCATCAGCATGTTCCTCGAAGCACTATTTAAAGATTGTGGCAGTGTGGATAAGCGCCTCATCTTTTTTTTATTGTTGGAGGTTTAACGAACACCGTGAGCAACTCATTGGGTTATAAGGAATCGCCTTGTCCTAATTTAGGGTACAAGTTCCAGGATTGGGTGAGAGCCGGTGCCGTAAGACAAACACAACATCCATGCCTCACCGGTATTGGAACACGGACCCCTCTCTGACGAATGGCAAGAAACTATCGCTTTGACCACTGCGCCACCGGGGCGGCCTTATTCTGTTGATAATGGCTATCACCAGCAAGGAACACATTTGCCATGAATGAGTGACCTTGGTCCGCAACGATGTTCAGATACCTGATAGCTGTTAGTGATTGTGCTACTGGAATAGGTCTAAAGTGTTCCAAGGAAACATTGCTCACAGCATTACACCGCCGCAGCCGCTGTCCTGTTTCCAGAGAGCAGTGCATCCCGGTGCAATTAACCTCCGTTGGTAATCGGTGTATCCGTTCTTGGACGTCTACCTGATGCACCAGGAATCTTGATTTGTCAGACAAAGCCATTTTCTTCCAATCATTAATGGTCCAATCTCGATGATGGTGGACCCATTACATGCGTTGATACAGACACTATACAGAGGCAAGTGAAGAACTCGGAAGCTGCGCCGTTTCCGATATCGTAGTCCCTAGGCGACGTGCCATCACAATTTGTCCGTTGTCATAGTCAGAAAAAGCGTCCGCTTTTCAAATTGTGACTCCGAACATCCTACTGACGAAAAGTCGGTCCTCAGGTTGTATATGTACTTCTCTGTGAATTTCACCTTCGCCAGCGTTGGGTCTCTAGGCTGGAGGTGGTCACAATATAATAGCTCATCGGTGTGTACCGATTACACTAACATGTTTGCAATGTAAAGTGTAACAACATTTTTAACATATTAACACAAATCTTTTTAATTTGGCTAGTAACCCCTGCATCGTAAATTTTGAACACTCTCTTATTACTCTTTTTGCTTATTGAAATTATTTGAATTGTATAATTAACAAAAAAGACATATTGCGCTTCTTCGAAAATTCATCATTTGTACAATATTCTGATTATGACATATTACTACGAAAAGGACGAAAATGAAACACTTTCCTTTGTTTTTCACTATGGCAAAATCCTATTGTTATACTTAAGTGTACTTATTTTAGAGCAGTATCAAAATAACAATATTGATACTAATGTGCACATTTGACCTTTACTGAATTCTGTTGACCATCATGGTTATTTAACAATCACTTTTTGCAATTAGTATTATCTGCAATGGAAGACTGGATCTTTAAATAATTTGCTTTGCTGTTTATTTGTAAGCGGAAAAGCCTGAGCACTGGATCATGTTCTAGAGGTTAGTTAAGGTGAGTCATCATATGGAGATGCTTATAAACACTAAATCATGAAAATGTTTCCGCTGATATCGTCAATGTTGCTGGAAATAGACGAAATCGGATTATACAAATCGTAAGAACTTTTAATGTGGTAGAAATGGACAAAATATTGAAAATATGCACTCAAACTATTCCATTTAAAAAGGAATAAGAGCTGTTTGTTTTATGAATTCAAGAAAGTCAAATCCACAAACCAGCTTTTGTTATATCTCTTTTAAATCGAGAAACTTACCATAAAGGACCAACCCCAATTCTTTATTAAGATCACCATAGTTTTTGTTGGCGTGTCTCTGTGATTCATTCTCACGCAAGATTATTCAGGCCATCGAATTGAATCAGGTCATCAAACGGTGTTGGCTCAGAAAAACGTATTGCACAAACCATTGTATGACAATATGTACAACTGAAGATTATTAATGAGTAATGGGTATAATCAAGGCCAGAAAATCAGGTGATGAAAACGATGTTAAAAGAGCAGCACAGAGGGCAACTCCTATCACGGGAGTAAACAGAAATAAAACATCGCAATAGGTAAGGCAAAAAAAAAAAAAAAAAAAAAAAAAAGGTCATGGCAAAAAAAATTAAGTCATAGGTGAAGAGTGAAAATAAGCAGCCAAACAAGAAAACAGAACAGCATAAACAGCAGCTTCTGTTATACCGAACGTCTTACATCAAGCATGCGCATTACGCGGATATCATGAGCGCCTTGACTTCAGGGGTCGTTCTTGATTTAAAAACTATATGGCTATCTGAAAACATAACCAAACTGCATTCCTTTTTTTCTTATTAGCAGGGCAAGGATTAACATGTAATCAAATAGCTTTACATATGAGCCGTTGTATCTGTTTAGTGTGCATATCTATTTTTTTGCTACATATATTTAAGATTTTCACATTATTAAAAAAATATTTTACATAGGTCACCGGTTTTTACACCAAGCTTCTAAATATTATCTATTGTACCACCCTTTGAGCCAAAACACAGCAAGTTTCACGTTTTCAAGATTCGCAGAACATTAAAGCTGAGAAATGGCAGCACCATGGCGGCACTAAAATGCCATTGATGGTGAGGAAAGAAGACTGCCATTTAACGAGTAGTGTCGTGTCCAGTTTTTTCCTAAATCGTTTTGTTGACGTCATTATTTGAAGTTTGTTCCTCCTGTTCAAGTTATTAAGTAAATCGGCAAATTAAATCAACTATATCATCCAATTTAGAAGCATTTGAATTTCCCGGAGAAGAATGGAGAACTGACGGAAATATTTTTTTATGTGGTATGTCGGACGATTGACATATTACGAACGGTACACGGCCACATTGAAGAAATTGCAAGCACATGATGTAAAAAAATTCCAGGCCTAGAAACCATTACTATAAAAAAACATTCTCTAGGGAATTTCAACACGCAGTTTGCTGTTTTAAAAGTTAAACAATTCTAACCATCGGATATAACGAGGTATCAGTTTTCGCCAGGCACCATGTGGGACCGGAGAGGTCGCTCAGCCAAAATAAATGTATTTTGAGAAAAACCAGGAGGGCCTTTTTTTCCGTTAACTTGAAAGTGCTATGTTTGTTACTAGTTGTGTAGCAGTAAGTTAGTTGAAAACCCAGCTTTTCTGAAAAGTAATTTTTTAATTTCTTACGACCTAATAAGTAAACAAATTATAGAAAGTAATTAAAAATATAAAAAGGAATAAATCAGATATTTTAGTAATTTTCTTCTTTACATACGTAGTTTCTCATTGTTAATAAATATTTGGATGCACATCGGTTTGTGGTCCCGTCGTCTGCTAGAAGAAAGTAACGTGGAATAACGGAAAATCACACGAATCCTGATAGGTGGCTTCTTCCGCTCCTTCCTCCCAACGCTGCTGGTCTGAGGCATCGCGTTACGTCAGCGGTGATGGCTCCCCGCTCCGTTCGTCTTCCTTCTGTTGTTACCGGCGTCTTGTTCTAAGCTTGCGTTGTGAGTCTGGATGTTGACATGTGGAATGGGATGCGTTTTTCGAGGAAGTTGCGAAGGATGGGAATACATGCATTGCTTGGTGTGAGCGTTAGCGATTGCTTCCAACTGTAGGTAGATGTTCATTAGGTCAGCCAATGACTCTGAGAGTAGGTATGTATCATCGTTTAGGACAATTCACTTGTTTCATCTCGTTTCAGGGAAATCTTAGCTGTGCTCCTGTGCATTTGTTACAGTTACTTCTATGTCCGCAGGATAACACCGCATTTTAGAGTTCAACACTTCCACATAACTTGGAAATATGTCATAACCAGTATGTCTACTGCTGCTTTTGTAATGATTTCATATTAATGTTTTGATAATGATGCATCTAAAATCAGTGCCAATGCTTTCTCAGGAGTGAATGCTGTACATATTGAAGACTTGTGAAATTTATTGGCAGCCATTTCTCCGGAAAAGTTTTTACACAAATTCTTTACTTTTGTTGTTTAGGGCTGTCACAACACTCTTCAAACGGTTTTCATTGAAGTCCGGTTCGAGAACGCTTCCAAGGCCTCGATTCACTGTCTGCCGTATCATGTTGTACCAAATTTTCCCTGATGAAAAGAATATTTTTTAACCACTCTTCGTTTTTGAAGAAAAATGTTTTCTTGTTTCGTGATGCAGACTGCCACTTTTTCGTAAATTTTGGCAGGAAGTTTCGACCCAGTTCTTTATAAACGTGCTCTAAATCGTTCTCAGTCAGGTTCGGATGAATGTTCTTAAGATTCGCTAGGCAGTGATGTACTTCGCAGTTACTCGATAATACAATCAGGGCACGACTAATATGGTCGTGGGCCCAGGGACTGGTGCCACGACCATATTAGTCGGACCCTTGTGAGGCCCTCCATCAAAACAAAGATTTCCATTAATACATAGCGCAGATATATATATATATATATATATATATATATATATAGTAGAACACCGGTTGTACGTTCTTCATTTATGAGTCTTTCCCATTTATACGTAGTTCAGCTAAGATCCCGACCATCAATTGGCATGCTTTTCCTTTATACCACTTTTTGGGTTGATATCTTGAAAGACGTGTAATCACGTATCCACACAAGTTGACCACGCTTCGTCTGAGAAAAATGTTATGACCAGGATGTCATTGTTTTCAATAAAAGCAGTTGCAGTATGGCACACTCTATGCCAAATCGGCCCCTACGTTTCCTGAACTACGGACATTAAATACGTATAAATGTTCTGTTTTCCAACTGCTCTGTCACAAGTCGAAGGTGACAAGCAAATTTCTTGAGGCATTAGCTGTAAGGACCTGCTTGGTAAAATAAGCAACCTGTTAGGTATGTCCGGCACCGTTTACTCGGTGATTGCGGGACGTTCGCCTTACTAAACATTAAACAACTTGCCTGTAATCTCTAGTTTTTTCATCATCTTCTGTGTCGTACTTTTTGACGGCGCTGCAGTATTAAAGCTTTTCTGATATTATAGCGCGTAACCTTCGATGAACCCGTTGTCCAATATTTTTGGACCAAGAACAATTTCTGCTGAATCGTGTTGACGGTTATCACACAAAGACTGTCCGGGAACTGAGCTTATAGGGTTAGGCGGAACTTAACATCGGAAGTTCTCGACGGTTCCTATGTCGGCTGCATTTCGGAAGCGAGACATGCCGGAGCCGTTTTGAGTTTAAATATGTCTCCATCTATGTCGCTACTCTCTTAGTTGCAATCGTCTTGATGTCTGTAGTGAACCATAACTCGGGGATTCTTACAAGTGAGACGCACGGTAAATATTCTTCTCGTATTTTGAGTTCTCAAATTGAAATTCTTGCAGCATAATTCCCAAAAACTGGAAACCACATATTAAAAAGATGTTTATAATAGAACACAATTTACATTGCTAATACAGAATAGAAATCAGGTGGCACTAAAGTTCCATTCCGATACAGTTATTTATTTTTTCTAATAACACAAAGAATTATTATGTGCAGTAATAATATCCTGTCCGTCATGGTTAAATTTGGTAATTTTCGACATTATATGAAGTCGAAACCAGACAGGCGACATCGAAGATATATTTTACAGTGCAAAAGTAAGAGCGTCAATATGTCATAGCATTAATTCTTACAAATTCTGAAACCATTTTGAAAATTAAGTATCTTATCATGAACAAAAAATAATTAACAATAAAATGAGGAAAATAATTTCTTCGAGGATGATATGTTTACATTTTTTCAAGCGCGTTTTAACTCACCGAAATGTAAGTATTAGAACAATTCTGCAAAGCAAATGTTATTCATCGTAATGATTTCGCTTTAGTGTAAATGGAATGCAACATTCCTGCAAGGCTTTTGAATTCCACAACATGCCTTGATATTTATTATCCTAAACTTATTGTTTTGTTGTTTTCAGTGGTCTCCTGCGCATTGTGGGAAAAGAGTTTAGTTACTTTGAATCGATTTCTTAATATTATTATCTTCTAAAGTAAATTACCTCACATCTAGGTTTTCCCTGTTGTTTAACATTTCTTGCTTGATGTTGGAAATTAATAATTCGCATTTTTAAATTTTACTTTTTTCAAATGCATCAATTCTCTTTGTTTAAGCCCCCCCCCCTCCGTGTTTGGGGAAAAGTCTTTCTCCCCTTTCTCCCTTGCATAGCTTTTTTGTCCCACTTGGACCTGAATTTCCAGATATTAAATACTGTGGAGCTTGCATGAGAGCTAATGACGTAATGTCTAAGTGATTGTAACGTCCATGCTGAGTGATTGAGTGTATGGAATTTTTTTTAGCGTGTTCCCAAGTTAGACTATTGAGACCGTTCAATGTGTTGAATTGCTAAGAGAGTATTTTTACCTATGCATTACTGTATATAAATTTCCGTGTCCCCCTTTGCCTTCGGGACAGAGAGGGATATGGGACTTCAGAGACCACCACCTGGGAACATTCCTAGAGTGTGCTTCATTGGGCGTTTTACATCTTTGAAGACAGAAGCTTCGGAATTCAAACATTCATTAAAATATGATTCACGTTCTTTCCCCTCCTGAGCTAATTAACAGTATTCCCAGTTACACCAAACAAACCATTTTATGCTTTCATGCAAGTCAAACATATATAAACGGAATAAAGCAAATTTTTGGCATAACTCTTTTTTTTTTCAAGTAGGCTAAATATTAAACTGCAAGAAGGCAATGTCTATACTGAACCTTTTCCGTAGTGATACATTTTCTCTACTGAAGTTTGAAATTGGGTTTGTTGGATACACATGGTTTGGAAATTGATCGAACGCAATGTTTTCCCACTGACCTTAAATAACATTTGCGGATATGAGGTTGTGGTAGAATATCATATCAATCTTTATAATAACTCGTACAAGGTGTGATTAAAAAGTATGCATACTTGGATATATTAAAAAGAAAGTACAAAACTTACACATTTGAAACCCAATCGCCTTCCAGGCAGTCTCGTTCCAAAGACACACATTTGGTCCAGCGATGTTTTCACGGATCAAAGCAATTTTAAAGAAATATTCTAAAACAACGAGCAGCTGCTTCAGTCTCATTCTGTCTCAATTTCTTGAAATGCTTTTTTCTTTCAAGTGGTATTTCCTTTTTGGGAAAAAAAGATAACAAAGAGTGAGATCTGTCAAATAGGGGGTTGTCAAAAATGTGCAATGTGATGATCAGCAAGAAACGGCTCCACATGTTGTGATCCATGGCCCGGAGCTTTATCATGGTGCAGTAGCTACCGCCACTCTCCTTCAATACCGGCTTTTTACAAGGAACAGTGTTCTTTCAAAGCCGCAAAACTTTACTGTAGTACTCCTTGTTGATTGTCTTCATGGCTACAGCGTATTGAAGCTGCAAAATACCCTCATAATGGGAAAAAACAGAATCGACATGACATTGCTGCGGTTCTGTCGTTCTTTCTTTGGTCTGGGGTAGTTTGGGTTCTTCTACTATAAAGACTAAGCTTCACTTTCGGAGCGATACCCATATTCCCAGGATTCATTACCACGTATGATAGTTTTTCGAAATTTTAGTCATTTTCAACGCAGTTAAGCATGACACTGTTACAGCTGAAAAGCTGACATGTTTTTGCACGTGTGGTACAGATTTGGATAAGATACGTCTCATTAATTACGTTCGCACGAAGTAGTCTTCCGCCGGTATGGTGCAGCCATTTTTTGTCTTTGATGAGTTACGAAAATTGAAATTATTATAGAGCGTTTTCCGTGCAAAATGTTTAGCCTACCACTGAATCCTTTTTCTTAACATACAACTGCGCCACTAGAGGAAATACACTATCTACCAACAAGTAATTGGATACCTGTGATAGCAAAGGAAAACGAAGTTTATTCACCTTCAATAGTCGGTGGAGCCTCCACGAGCGGCGATTATAGCTTCAACCCTCCGGCGCATACTCTCAACCAGGCGTTGTACGAGGGCTAGCGGTATTTTCTTCCAAATGGCTTGGAGAAGACAAGTCAGTTCCTTCACCGATTTCGCTCGACGCTCCAACTCGTCCCAGAGGTGCTCGATAAGGTTAAGGTCCGGGCTCTGCGCAGGCCAGTCCATTCGATTAACCCCATTGCCACCATACCAAGCCATGGTGGACCTCGCAACATGACAGGTAGCATTGCCATCCGGAAAGTAACATGGGTCCACCCCGTAAAACTGCCACAACGTAGGAAGCGCAAGGTCATCCCAAATGGTGAAGTAGGTCTCGGCGTTGAGTCTACCAGGAATTGCGACCAAGGGTCCCGTGCCATACCAGCAGAAACACCCCATAGCATAATTCGACCGCCGCCGAACTTTACAGTTGGCACAATACATTCCGGCAGGAGGCGTTCTCCAGGGAGACGCCAGACCCACACCTTGCCATCCGAACGGTATAGGGTGAACCTTGACTGCATGGCTCCAGACAACCTGTTTCCACTGTTCAACGGTCTACTGTCGACGTTCTTTGAACCAGATTACCCAAGCAGCGCCATTAGTCTTGGTGATCAAAGGCTTGTGGGCAGCAGCACCTCCATCATAACCGAGCGGATGGGCCTCCTTACGGATGGTATTCATCAAAAGAACCCTTCCGGATGCCTGTTGAAACTCCTCGCAGATGTGGCCCATCGATTTGGTGTAGTTCTTCCAAATTTCTCTGGCTAGCACCCGTCGGTCTTTAACTCCTAGTTTTTTGGGTATGCCGGGTCGGGGCACATTCCGACAGTTACCTCTCATTTTTCACTTGCCAATCATGTAGGCCATTGTTGATTTTGGGTACTTAAACTTGCTGGATATGTCACGTATGCATCGGCCATTTCTGTGATACCTGACGATTACACCTTTCTCTAAATCAGAGAGCTCCGAATTGTGTGGCATCTTGCATGTGACTGGTTGCGTTGTTGTTTCCAACACGATATTTAACGGCGGCGGCCGTGACGTGCATCAGGACCTCAGATATCGTCGATTGCAGCGGTCTCCAGTTACTTTTTGGTAGATAGTGTATATTCAAATTTCGTTTCGCATCATGTTCACAGTACATTTAGTACGAAAAATAGTTCACTATTTCCCAGCTTTGGGGCGCAAATACCTAATATGTTGTCAATATCTGCTCGTAAATGTCTTACTTCAAAAAGGCTTTGAACTCGGTACACTATTTACTTTGTGAAAAATTTTGCCGAGACTCGTGAGTTTTGTATTTCAGAATTCTGGCGAAAGGGTTTGTTAGTGTGTATTTCATTTTCATACTGTGTCACCGTTTCTAAAAGACCTATTGAAAAAATCCCATTGATTCTCTTACTGTATACCATTCGCAACAGTAAAGATGGAGAGTAATACATATTTTTTTTAATAATACACACCTTATTTTCTAGGGCCAAAGTCGTCGAAACAGTTTTATCGCTGTCTCTGTTTGAAGGAAACATACTTGAAGGATTATTTTTTTCCTTACAATAGCTTATACTGAGAGGAATATGGTTCGCATTCTTTGCAATTTTCCATAATTTAAATATCTTTTCGTTGGGTGGCGTAAATTTATAACATGAGTTCCCTCATATCAATTCCTTTTACTTCTTATTGTTCGATTTAAAAATACTTTTGACTCCTTCTGTTTCCTTCATTTATGTGATAGTTTTAGGTACAATTTTTTTTTTAATTTTGGTGGTGTAGTCTCCATTTGTCGGTGGGAGAAAATTAAAATTCTTATTTCTGGATATTTTATGGTTGCAGAAATTGTGTAAATTTGTAAACGGGTTCTACTGACTATGAATCACTTAGAAATATTTTATTTTTGTTGGAAATGGTTCAAAGACGCCCTGGTGCAAATGTAGTTTCCGTGACAACTTTTCGGCTGTTTATTGGAAAACAAATCGGAAGTGCACATTTCTGCATTTTTCGTTAAATCTATATTTATTACGTTATTATCATGCCATTATTCAATTAGACCTGAAAAATGTGTGATTCAATTTATGGTTTTTTCTGCCAAAATGTCAGATTCCCCACTTCTTTCTGCTTCGTAATTTAATTCTAATACGTGTTTTACACTCTCATTTCCGAGAATGCAAGATGAACAGAGAAATTGAAGAAGAAAAGTAGTTTTTGATTCAAGTGCATCTGCTCTGGATTTAAATGGTCAGGTTTTCAGCACACACACACACACACACACACACACACACATCTTGCGCTTTGTTTACCAGTGATTCAGAGCGACGGCAAATGTCATATATACTACAGAACTGAAAAATTCTAGTTCGTTTCCACAGTACAGTTCCCGAAAAATGTTAAAAAAACATATCTGCACTATTACTCCTAAAAATGCAGCGTCAAGCTGGTTTCCATCGTAATCAAACTTTGAAATTGTTTTTCCGCAATGCAGTCTCTTTTGCAGGTGCAAATTATTAGAAATTTATATTGGGATTAGTTCTTGGATTTATTCGGGATTTGTTTGGATAAATGCTGATGTGTTATAAAAAGATTTTCAGGGGCATCTTGGATTTTGCTGTCTCATTACTACTTCCAGAGAACTTTTCCATTAAATACGAATAAAAATTGCTTCTTCTACATAACTCCAACCGCTTTTTCAATCAGTTGTTCTACTATTGAACGTAAAATAAATTAGAACACTTTTCTAAAGACATTCACAAACGCCATGGCCGTACGCCGATGTTTCACAACATAGTTAAGCAAACACGTATCTATATATATAAAAAATTAATTGGAAAATGTATTTATATATTTACTTTCGGAAATACTACTGCAAGAAAATATTTATTTATGTTTTTCTAAATAATGAATATTATCAAAAGCAATTCCTAAATTCATACCAAACAAATATCATAATATAGGATAAATCATGACTTACAATGCGTAGGGAGATAAGTGAGACCACAAACATGAAGCACCACATTTTTTACAATCAAAAAGTTCCACTCTTCGTGAATTCGTGGATTGATTTTCCAAACCGAATTTCATATGACATTGCATTTTAAAAGATTATTTATAGGAAGAGTGTTTGGTACATTACATTCAATGAAAGCATAAAACACTTGGATAACAATTGTGTTTCGCTCACAAATTACGATAATGACAAAAATGAAAGAAAAGTGACACCTAATTCTTGGGTACAGTAATATCACTTCATTATTTCCCAGCAGAAAAAAAAAAATGCACCTAACAAGATTTTCGGACAGGAAGGAAATTTGCGAAACACAGAATAAATTCACGCTAACATTTAATAGTTACACATCGTTTAACCCTTTAACAACTACGACCCCAAAATCTTGTATGACTCTAAATACCATAACGTCCGAAACTGTCTGTTTTTTCACTTCTTCGTTTAATAACAACAACAGTGACCGAAGGTAACTCCCGCTGATTCTCGGACGATTAGGCCGTTTGTACGTACTTTTGGGTGTTATGGTAGTTAAAGGGTTAAAATAAGCAATATATTTTGTAATCAATAGAATCACTTACAAAAACTGGGAATGAAAACAAACAGTTAGTTTTAACCGAACTGAAATAATCGAAAAATTAACCACAAATATATATATCACTTATTCCGCCCACAAGCGGCAGAAAGCTTCGTTACTAAATATCATATATTTTAAAACAATTGTCATCATAACAGAGAACTTATCCGAAGCTAGAAGGTTATGACTGCAACTGCTGCACGGTAAGATGAGTGAGAAGAGAGGTATTTGGTTGGAAAGAAAGTAATGTCCCATGACTAGATACTCGAAGTCCAAGTCTCGGCCTTGGCGCACATCGATTATTCAGATTTCGCAGCACACCGGCAAGATAGCACGTCCGTGGCTTAAGTCAGTAGCAGTTAGCCGTCGAACGACGAAGAGTATAAGCGCCATCGAACATCAAAGTGAACAAGCAGCACATATGCCACTGAATGCTATATAAGTTTCTTCGCGCTAGCATCCCGCAGATCATGAAAGGAACTTTACCAGTGGGTACCCCAATGCCATATCACATCGCAAGTGCGGTTGTTGGTTCGAAAGGTTTCCAGAGGGAAAGCGTAACCCGACAGACCGTCCCAACGCCAGAAGATCCCCCTGTGCATATGAACATATTAAAACTTTTAGTGCAGAGTGACCTACGTGTGCCCACCAACAGCTGGGAACTACCCACATGAGAAGTATCACGCACCTGCACCAAATTGAAAAATATAAACATGAGGGGAGTTTGTGTACTCCATAAACTCAAATTTCAGCAAAAAACGGATCTCATGAGTGCATGCATTTCACTGCTTGGGCGTGACCAGCTTGAACAGTTCTTGAACGCCATTGTGACAGGTGACGAGAAATGGATCCTGTATGACAATATCTGCGCCCGGAAACATTTGTTGAAATCAAAACACAAGCCAAGGCCAGACACTAAAGCCGGAAACACCCACGTATGTTCCTCTGTTTGGTTGGCTTCGTGTGCTTTGAGCTGTTGCTAGAAAACACCATTATCACCGCCGATGCATACTGCCATCAACTTTAACGCTCAGCACGCATCGCTAACGTCGAAGCGACGACCACATCACTCCTTAACCGCAAGAGCGTCCCACTACATCAGGATGGAACGAGACATCAAGCGAGTGACCTGTTGCAAGATCAGGTTCCAGGGCTCTAACTGCTGCTGCACCCAGCGTTTTCTCTCACATTGCCCCAGGAGACTACCACCACTTCCGGTCGTTGAACCATTCTCTGGAGGATCGGCACTACACCAACCTAGATGATGTCGAACGCGCACTCATGCTGTTCTTTGTGTCCTAGCGCCCACGATTGTGCATCGGCTGGGTCCAACAGCTTCCTAGACGATGGAAGCAGGTCGTGGCAAATGAATACGACTACATTTTGGATAGATTTGTACTTGTATATGCAGTAATGAAAACTTTTCTGTTGCCGTGCATTTACAGATATTACTTTCTTCCCAACACAGTGTTACATATTAATAACAAACATGCAAAAAAGCTATGATGGCGAATGTATATCAACCTCAGATCAAATTGACATGTTTGTTAGGTCATACAAGAGCCTGTATGGTTCTGAATATATCCGAAATTACCTTTCTAAAAATATCATTTCTAGTAAAGGTGGAGGTACTATCGATGGCACTATCGATATTATCGATAGTTTTCACCAACTCAGTAGATCGATAGCGCATCGATAGCTTTTCGTAACTATCGATAGTTTTACGTTTTTCAATGCTATCACGATGGCGCAAACTCTTCAGCTTCCACAGATAGCTTTGATGACTAGAACGCTCATTTTCACCTGATTTATACTGGTGTCGAAACATTGAGCCCAGCCATATTGATACATGATGGGAATGCGAAACTAAAGTTGACCATAACCAAAAGATTAAACGGTGAGGGTATGCGGTTTTTGCACTCTATTGTTCATCTCGTTAAGCCAAGCTCAAAGCGAAAGTGTACGTTTCAGTCAAATAATTACCAATTCAAAGAGCTTTATTCTTGTTTTTTGTACTGGAAGTTTAATGGGAGTCAGGTGGTGAAAAAGCTTTTTGTTGAAAGTAAGTAATCAGAAATATTGGGTAAACGTAATATATCTTTTTTGTGCAACGTTATTTTACTTTTGGTAAGAATAATGTCTACGCAGAATATAGCCTTTGTGGAAAAAACTACAAAACCTCGGGTAATACGTCAAATAGTTTGGATAATTTAAAACGACTGCCTCCAGCTGCTGTCGTTTTAAATGATCCCAATAAAGAAAAATTGATGAACAGCCCCACTCAAAACTTTATTTATTTAATTTCTCACGAATTATTAACACAATTTTGTTAAACATAACAGAAAAATTATTTTTGCATACAAACTGTAGAATTTTGTTCTTTAACTTTTGTGAACAGAAACATAAAAAAATCATAAAATACAAACAGAAAATGAGTAT
The DNA here is from genome assembly GCA_039090855.1 of Macrothele yani. Lineage (NCBI taxonomy): Eukaryota > Metazoa > Arthropoda > Arachnida > Araneae > Macrothelidae > Macrothele > Macrothele yani. The sequence goes on from CM077033.1 coordinate 8,911,613, forward strand.
TAAGGAACCACAAATTAGCTCGTTCTTCAGGCAAAACATTAGGCCCATTGAGTTGCTCACGGTAGTCATTAAATCTCCAATAAAAAAAATAGTCATTGAGTTGCTCACGGTAGACATTAAATCTCCAATAAAAAAAAGAAACAAAAAAAAGCTTAGCTTCGAAGTTTATCGAAGCCTAGCTTTCTGATAATGAGAAAAAGTAAGAAACATTATTGTCAGAAATAATTTTTATCCCAGAATGCAAATTTCCTCCCAACAAACTTTGCCAACACACTATATATAGTTCTCCACCTATAACTTCCAGATGCTGCGTACATTCACTGAGCGAGCGGAGGCTCTTTTTCTTTGAGTTCCACCATGCATCAATATCACCAGCAGTTTAAGCCAGGATTTATATCAATGCAGAAAATTGTTTAGATTAAAGAAGCCACAGAACGTTATTAATTGTACTTGACATTTTTTAATAATATACTGCGACCGTACCGTCGTGGAACATTGGAGTTTTCCTGGATCCCTGAAGCTTAGATAACAGCATGTGTAGTAATAAACATTTCTCCTCCGTTTATTTCTTACACGTGAAGAAATTGTAAATAAACACAATTTCAAAAGACATTGGGAAAAACTAGCTGCGTTAAACTAAATGAAAGTGTGTACTGGTACGCCGAACAACTAAGTAAATAATAACAATATGAGTTTTATTGGCTTAAAAGAGTAAACAAGTAGTTGCAAGCTTTCAGCCTTACGAGTGTCTTCTTCAGGCTTAGACAAAGTTAAAGTACAACGTTAGGAACTTAAATGCATGAACATAATTTCTTAAATACGCATGTAAATCGTATATAACCAAGATAGCGCCTTTCCGTATGTACCGGGACTTTCTTATTTCATCCGGAATGCGTTTAAGAAGTTAGGACTTAGGGTTGGAATTGGCCAACCAAGGTCCATATCACAATACCTTCTTTCATTCCGAAGCCGCAGCACTTCTCTTTCTAACGCAGGGATATATTTCATACCGTAAGATACCGAAATCGAACTACCAAATCTTATGTAGGTATAACAAAAAGGTCTGTTGGAATTTGTTTGTCTGAACACAAAACAGACACCTTGAACAATAAATCATCCACTGCCCTCTCTCGAGAGGTAATAACATCTTATGCCGCCCTACAATGGGTCGAATTGCAACAGATCGAACCGCACACTACCGTCAGAGGTACAACCATTAGCAAATCTGTGGAGATTTTGTTCAGCAGCGACGTTTGCAACGATGATGTGTCATTGGAGCTTCCTTTGGTATGGCGCATGTTACTGCATGCCTTTTGATAAAGTATTTGATTCTTCGAATTTTCAACTGTTTCAGCACGTCGGGTGCTGTCTCGTTCACATACATTTCACATGCATATTTAATTTTCTTCTGTTCATTCATTTAGGTTCCTAACGTTGTGCTTAAACCACGTCTAAGCCTGAAGAAGGCACCCGTAGGTACTGAAAGTATGCAACCTGTTGTTTACTATTTTATGCCAATAAAACGGATATTGTTATTATTTATTTGATAGCTGGTTTCTTTGGAACGAAAAAGAGCATAAACAAATAAGAACTCTCTTTTAAGGAATGCACATTTTTATGTACTAAACAAACTCTTTTTTTGTTTCAGAAAGACGTTCCACGACCAGGAAGGAAGGAAGATGCCTCACTTTACTCATGAAAATGTTAATAATTCAGATATGGTCTTTGTTTCTCCAAGAAAAGTTTATTTTTTACTTTATTTTTGGATTGGAGATTTAACGACCACCGCGAGCAACTCAATGGGTCGTCCGTCCCAAATTTAGGGCCACTGACTACAGGGAAGGGAGAGAGCCAGTCCCGAAACACAAACACAACATGCATACCTCATCGGGATTTGAACCCGGACCCCGTCTCGGACGAATGTTCAGAAGCCACTTTTCAGACCACGGCGCAACCGTGGCCTTAAGGGAAAGTTCAAACTACCGTAAACCCCACTGGTCTCCTTTGTCGTAGAGTTTCAAGTAAACATGCAAGCAGCTTGGTGTACAATTCTCTGCACGATCAAGTATGGCATCATACTTCGCAGAACAGCGCAGAAGTGTGTTTTCTTACTTAATTTCAGTTTTCATCAATGTAACATTTATCTTACAGTAATGGAGATAAATGTTACATTGATGAAAACTGTAACATTTATCACTTTTTTTTCAAATAGAGAACAAGAATACTACTTTTGAATTGTTTTGTGTTTTCAAATAGAGAAAGATAAGTTTGGCCAAGTTTTAGTACATGATACATATCTTATTCACTAGAACTTCATGACTAAACGAAAAAGCAAGAATTTGTGGTGGGTCTTCTGGAATTCGGTTCTTTTTCCTAAAAAGTTATTTACTTGTTAGGGAAGAAATTATTGACCCACATGTGCTTTAAAGAACAATACAGTCTTCTTCATAAAGCATCAACGGACATTCCATTGTGTATTACGATACGTGTTCAATAAGTAACGCCTCCTCACAAGTGTTTACCGCATGACTCGTTGTCTGACAACCAGTCATGTTAGGTACACTATTTTTCAGTCAGGTTGCCTAGCAACCAGTCAGACGGAAAGCTAGGGAGCTTTACTGCCTAATAGTACTCGAAACTCTATTTTACCTACTTAGTTATTCATAGCTTCCTTTTACTGCGCAATAGAAATCCGAACTTCTATTATTCGTATTTACTTATGTCAAAAATATATGATGCTTTTCACCATTGCCTTGAAAAAGCCTGCCAGTGAAGTGCGAAAGTTGGCGAATCTCTGTGATTATTACACCATAAGAAATTAACGGATTTAATATGATATATGCGTTTCTTGAGTATTCATATTGTGATGTATTAAAATTAACGTCAATTATATTGTTAAAGTGTTAGGTAACAACAAACTGTTTGCTGGTTGGTTACCGCTTCGGCTGAAGACTGAAATAAAGAAATTGGAACCCTAACCATGCCAAACATTGCTCGCTCGATAGGAAAAATGTGGAACTGATTTTTTTTTCAACACATTGTGGCTGGTAACGAGAGGTGGATTCACAATTATGATTTTCAAATGAAAAATAAATTGCTGGAATAATGACACTCACTTTCTACCGAAGCGAAAATTTTCAAAACTAACATTTTTTCCGTTAACTATATAAGCACTGTTTTCTGGGAACACAGATGCATTATGCATCAGGATAACGTCGTGAAAGATAAGGATCTTAACTCTGAGAGCTATCGGCATACCCTAAAAAAGCTAAAGCACAGTGTAAATCCCGTTCGTGTGTGAAAAAACCCAGTGAATCATTTCATAGCTTTTTAAGCTGAAATGTGTTTCCTTACAAGTCTTTATAGAAATTCTTACAATGTAAAAAATAATTTAAAGATGTATATTGAGCATTGTGGCTTGCCCTACACGCGTTCTTTGGGAGACAAAATTAAATTGTGTGCGAAAAAGCAGGATCATATTTCTGTTCTCCTACATTCCTTACCGTTATGTGTCGTTTTCATCAGAAATTTTCTGCAGGGAAGATTATGGAATGAAAATTTTTTGTTCCGAAACTTTATGCAGTTCCACCATATGAAAATAACTGCTCAGGGCTGTATGTTATATAATACGAGTCAATGTACGCTTGAATGACAATTGGGTGGTAGTTTAATATGTCTACATGATTTCAATTACTTCAGTTGTGCTTGCGAGATTTTTATACTGTTTAAAACGTTTATATATCTTAATGAGATCACACTTTTGCTCCACATTGAGCTGTACAAGAAGAGATCATTAGGGTTTTAATTTCCATTGGTTTAGAAAGTGAGGTATTCATTTCTATGGTAGCCATGATTTCTTGCTGAAGCTTTGATTTTAAATACTTGAACATGAATTTACAATAGGAAGGAATTCTGCTGTATGAAGAATATTATGAAAGTTTTTTTTTATATTTATGATTTCCATAATTTCGATGGAAATGCACTTTATATTATCACGCTCTGAAAAAAAAAAAGGAAACACCTTCATTCATCTGCTATCCAAAGTTACATCAAAAGTGACGCTGCAATTACTTATTTTCTTAAACACGATCAGCTAATGTGCTAAATCTTAAAACTTTCCGATACCAGATGAGTTAAAGCTCACAAAAAGAAAATAGAAATGCTTCAATACCAAAAAACTAATTTTACACTTTATTATTTTTTTTAAATATTTTTCGAATTAATTACTGTAAAATCCAATAAATGAAACTGGTTCTTAGCAGATACTTCAATATAAATATCTTATAAAGCGGAAAACACAGCGCAAGACAATAAAAGAACATGGAAACACTAGGGTCGAGTTGCACTAGGAGAAACTACCAGTAGTGGAAACTGGCGATGCAATGAGGTTTATATACGCTGCACAATCGTGTGAGATGTGGCCTTATTAGAACGAAACTCCTGGAAATTTCGTCATATATACACTCCGGCTACTGAATAAGATACCTTTATGCAGATGCATGTAAATGTCACATACGCAGCATGTATGCAAAATGTTTGGTCATGTGGGTCACCATGTGCTCTACCATATATTTAAGATTGCTGCTCCTCAGTAATAATCCGTAGTGTGGATCCCAACGTGAAAAGCAGTAGATCATTCGGAGTTCGATAAAGGGTTTACTGCAGGTGCCCGTCTTGCTAAACTGATAACATGGGAAACACCAGAGCTAGTTGTTTCCTCAAAATGGGAGGCATCCGAGAATATCTCAGGTGAAATATAGAAAAACCTGACATTACTTTTCAACACCTATCTGCAATTTTCTGAGTTATTTGAATACAACAAATTAGTAAAATCAAGCAATGTATTGATTATGATAACCATTCCAACATACCCGAAATCATAACTCAAGTTGTGAGGACAATGGTTGTGGAATAAATCTCGCGCCTGTGTCCAGAGCTTTGACCCCATTTCGATGATATTAAACGGAACTGGTTCAGTATCCCTCCGGAACAACATACTAAAGTTCTGTCGCAATTAGTCAAGTCATGAGGCTAATCACTTTTAGTCAAGTCATGAGGATAATGGCTGTAGAATAAATCTCGCTCCTGTGTAATGACCTTTGACCTCATTTCGATTATACTAAACAGAATTGGTTCAGTTTATCTCCAGAACAACATGCTAAAGTTTTGTCGAAATACAGTAGAAGACTTTTTAGCCAAGTCATAAGGATAGTGGCAGTGAAATAAATCTCACTCCAGTGTCCTGACCTCTGATCCCATTTCGACGATATTCAACAGAACCGGTTCAGTATACCTTCGGAACAACATGTTAAAGTGCTGTCGCAATCGAAGCATTTTTACGTGAGTTCTGACGCATAATGGCAATGGAATGATCCCGCTCCTGTGTCCTGACCTTTGCCCCAATTTTCCCATTTTCATAGCGTTCGTCCCCAGATGGTCCTCTTCCACGTACTAAAATTTCATTGAAATCGAACTAGTTTTACGCGAGTTACCGTGCGGATAGACACACAGACGGACAAAGCTGGAGCATATACCCTTCTTCAACCTGCTGTGGAAAAGCGAGAAAAATGGCACAGAATAATCTACATGTAGAAAGGTACCCTATCAAGAGAAGATTTGTAGAATTGGTAACATACTTCCAAGATAACACATGAATTATGATCTTCTGGTATGAGATTTAAATCCTCCAAATTGTTAAAGAGGCACCAAATATTATTCCTACCTGAAAATCTACAGGGGGAGAATGGGTAGGTACGACTTCTTAAAGCACAATTATTAAGAATACAGAAACCGTTAAATTAGTTTAATGCGAAAATCCTTTAAATTGTTTAATCTTATGAGTGGCACGGATTTTCCACAATCTCTATTACTACTAGTGGCACAGAGTACGAAAGGAATATCAAAAATATAACTTTCATAAGAAAATAATCTTTAAAAAGGGATATTCACCTTCACGCTGGTGTATAAAGAAAGCAAAATATATGTATATATTTAACAGACAGGAAATCGGGGTTTTAATATGTTATCAAAGGTTAGGAAATATCTTTGAATCATACCCTTTGAAATAAGTGATGTCTAGAAAATCGTAAGGTACTTTAAAGTCCCCTAATCGGTTAGGTAGGTTTTATTTTCACTTGGGAGGCGAACAAAGCATTCTCGTTTTGAACGGTACTTAGAAGAAAAGGAATTCATTAATTGGGTTTATAGAGGTGAAGCCAGGGAACCAATTATTCCTGAAATAGCAATATGTCTTAATCGCTTCGCGTATGAAAAGGCCAATGTTTGCGTAAAAAGCTTTGGAAGGTATGAATATAATACCTTTTGCCACTAACATTTGCATTCGCAAATGTTTTTCGTATTTCACATTTAGATGCAGAAATACTTTGAAAAATTCAATATACTTTAATGAGCCCCAGCTGGAGCACTGTATTTTTTGCAGAACTGTGTACAATATTGTCTTGCTGTAATAATAAAGATGGTTATTTTCTCCGCAATAGAATGTCATGTCACCATGAAAATTATTTTGTGTGATTCTAATTTGGAGTACACTAGATAAAGCATCACTAGTAAAACCTTGTTTTATTTTTCATTACGAATTTTTTTGTCCCATGATGCAAACTACGCTTTTTTTGATTTTGATTACCAATGCAGCAATTTCGTTATAAAAATTCATATTAGTGCATTTATAGCACACAATTTCAGTATCAGTTTTCGTAAAAATAGTTTTAAACATTGGAAATTGCGTTTGAAAGTACATACTGATAGTTCAAGAAATGTGAATTTCAGTTGCCACAACTCCAAATGGTTTCCTAAATGCTCCTGTTCAAAATGTATATTTTTCTGACCACAAATTATTCAGGAATATTGCACTTCTAGTTTCGTTAAAATTAAGTACGGCACATCCAAAGGCAGCCCCGGTGGCGCAGTGTTCTAAACTGTGGCTTTTGACCTGTTGTCCGAGATGGGTCCGAATTCGAATCATCGTGAGGCTTGATTATTGTGTTGTCATTATGGCGTTATCTCCCTCACTTCCCTGGAACCAGTGGCCCCACTTTAGGGGCGAGCGACTACTCTTGTTGTCCGTTGAATTGTTCACGATAGTCATTAAGCTCTCAATCAAAAAAATAAAAATAAAAAAGCATGCAAGAATTTGGATGATTGCCACAGTGTGCAACTGATACCTTAGCTACTACGGTCTTTCGATTTACAGCGTGAAACGGGATTTCTTGTCTCCAAGGGATGTTAATGAAACATTAATTGTTCCCAGGACAACTAAAGAACATTATCCGTTGGAGCGGCTAAAAACGACTCTATTTTCCACGACAAAACCATTAATTCTTGTACTTTTTGTAGCAAGCATCTATCCCCTGGTACATCTGGTGTCCTCCGACGGAATCTTAACGTTGTTTTCTATCAAGTCCATCTTGCAATGGTGACTTCTTATTTAACAGGCAACGGCTGTTTTATGGAAGTCAATATTTTTGATTATCGTCTAAGTTGTGTTCAGCTGTGGTATATTAAGCATGACAGCGATTTCCATCATCTCTTCTGCCGGCCAAAATGTCCAGAACTGAACCCCATTAATAATGCATGGAACATGTAAAAAAGATCTGGAAGAAAAATCCCCTGCATTCAATTCTTAGTCAATTAAAGTACTGTCTGATGAGTTCCTGGCATGTTATAGACTAAGGTAGATAAACTGCAACATCTTGTGGATTTCATGCCAAATGCATTCTTGCTGTAATTCGGGATAAAAGGGGTGGAAACATATTGAACAAAAGTTTGTAGTTCAAAGGCTGGTATGAGTTCGTCAATATTGATTAAAACGCGGCGAACAGAAATTCGAAAGGCAATGTATTGCTATATCTTTCCCGTAAGACATGCACGTGGTTTCTGCGTATGAGCGCAATGGTGAGTGTGAGCATGTGATATTACCAATGGAATAATGATATACAGTGGAACTTCGGTTATTTGTTACTGACTTAAACCTTTTTCACTTTTGTATGTAATTCTGCCTGATATTATTAGTCCTGATATTTCACTCGTCTGGAGCTTTTTTATTTCCGTTGTACTATTAATTTTTGCGCTTAAAACTTAAACTTTGAATGCCAGATGATTAAAGAATGCACGGTTCTTTGATTCTTTATAAGTAATACTACTGTCATCAAACAAAGATCTTCGCTTTTTCCACGTTTATGCAAGTATGCATAAACGTGGAAACGTGGAAAGAGCGAAGATCTTTGTTTGATGTTCCTGGTCCACGTTGAATGTCTGTATTAATACTACTGGTTACAGCTTTGAAGGAATTGAAACAAGGTTGCTCTGTTCCTTCTTAGTGCAGCCCAAATTGCAACGTCATCCCAGCAGAGTATGGTATGCTGTTTATTTTCGACTATGTTAAAAATTTGTTAAGCTTTTCATGACTCACGCACATATGCGCTATTAAAAAAATTGTTAAATCTCTAGGACCTAAATTTGTAGCTCCACCATTTTTTGGCGTAGTTATAGAAATTACTAGATCTATCCTAAACATCCAACATTCTGGTTTCAAACCATTATACAAGGCTCCGTAGAAAAAAAAATATGTTGATTCATGTGCTGCATTTTAAATCACTTCTCTGAGATTATTTTTTTTGTTGGAATTTCACATAATCTAGAAGCAGGATTGTTATACACAGTTTTTCGAAAGGGAATTTTAGTTTCAGAGGCTGTAAGATTTTTGCAGCACGTAAAAATATATTATAACTCGTAAAGCATTTTTATAATTTCATCGCCAATTCGACCTTGAATCATTACTAAGGATCACTTTAAACTCTGTTTAATCGTAAATTTTATACTACTTCTCATTTTGAAATTACTTCAATACAGTTATTATATTTATGCGTTTTTCACGCCATGTAGAAAAACATATAAACAAGGTTTGAATGTATATTGTAGTGGAATTTCACAATGAATAGCTTTTTGAAAGTTGACGAGCTTCACTCGCTTAATAATCGATATCAGGAATTAAATAAAATAAAAGTACAACTTTCATCTTACAATTAAACTTTAAATTGTGTTTTTGAAATTTTATGTTGCAAACTGTGGCAGATGAAAATAGTTGCCCCAACCGAAATTCTAATCACTTGATTAATGAACACCTCGCGTGGTTGATTTGGCCATCTATGAGGAGCATGGTCAAGTTTTAAAAAATAGCACTATGACCTGCGTTTGAACACAAAAAAACCTGACAAAAAAGAATTTGATGCAATTTTTTTCCTATAGCGGCCGTCCATAAAGTACGTCCGTGACTTTTTTTATATTCCTAGACTCCTCCCTCCCCCATGTAACATTTTGTCCGATCGTCGACACCTTCGCCCCTAAAATGTACGTCCTCATTCCCACAATCCCCCTTTTTTTTGACGACTGCTTTTATAAATCCGTTGAGAAATAGAAAGAAACGTAATTATTTAAAGGACTCTTCCTTATCTTTACACTTTTTCTTCAGAAATTATTTAGTGTCTAGGCATTCATTTATTCTCAAATGCTACTCGAACTTTATCATTCAGAAATAAAGATCTACAAATGAACGCATGCATTCAAGGTTGCAACACTCCCGATCATCTCATCTACAAAGCACGATAGATTTGGTAGTATAAATACGAGAACTTAACTTGCGATTTATCTAAATATCATCATAAAAATAAAATATTTCATACCTATTTTTATTTATCAAATGAAGAAACAAGAAAGATGACATCGAATTTCCGTGTTAATGACCACGTCTCTTGAATCCGTTCTGACGCAAATTAATTTTTTTGATTGGAGGTTTAACGACCACCGTGAGCAATTCAATGAGCTATAAGCAGTCGCCCGTCCCTAATTTAGGGTCACTGGTTCCAGGAAAGGGAGAGAGTCAGTGCCGTAAGACAAACACCATGCCTCACCGGGATTCGAACCCGGGCCCCTCTTGGACGAATGATCAGAGGACATCGCCTTAGACCACTGCGCCACCGGGACGGCGAATGAATTAAATTTACCAAAGCTATTCAAAATCAATGGTACCGGTATGGAAAACAGTAGTATTTGACCGGAGAAAGAATTTTTTCCGACGGGTTTTTAATCACACAGATACTGCTGTAAACTGAAACATCATCTGACGCCTTCTGGTGTCAGACTTGTTTGTTAAGAAAAATTGAAATTATATGCCAAACATTTCACAGCGGAAACGCTCTCCAACAAATAAATATATTATTTAAATCGGGCTCTTAGAAACAGATATATCGACAAATATAAGATATTCTTCTTCGCCCCCTGGCGAGAAAACTATGATTGATTTTAAATAGAGAGTATTTTCAAATGATTTTTCGATGAGAGCGGTATCGGTCCAAGAAAGAATTTTTTAAATGGAGTTTTCAGGAGCTCTGATTTTACTGCAAACACATCAGACGCCGAAATTGACTTTTTACCCCCGTGGTGGCAAAACTGTTCTTTATCAAATATTACAAATTATATGCAAAACATTTCCTATCAGGAATTGTATCCGGTGCAGAAAGAAATTTTCAAATCGGAGTTTTAGAAGCAGTGATATTGACAAAAACGCAATTTATCTTTACGCCTCCTAGGGGAAAGTATATGCATTACTTGGAAATTTTGAAATTGTATGAGAAACATTTTACACGGGAAACGCTGTCTGACAAAGAAGGAATTTTTCAAATTCCACATTTATCGCAGATACACTGACAGAAATAAGACAGACATCTACACCCTCTGGTGGAGAAACCATGCATTGTTTTAAGAAGAAAATATTCTCAAATGTTTATCGACCTGAGCGGTATCGATCCATGAAGAAATTTTTTTAATCGGGGTTTTGGAAACTAAGATTTTGCTCCAAATACATACGAAGCGCAAATTTAACCCTTACGATCCCTGGGGCCAAACCATATTTTATAAGAAATTAGAAAATACAAGAAAAATATTATCCTTCAAAGCTGCTTCCAGTGCTGGAAGAATTTTTCAAATCGGAGTTTTAGAAGCAGAGATATCGGGGAAAACACAATTTACCTTTACTCCATCTAGCGAAAAGTCAATAAATTACTTGAATATTTTGAAATTATATTAGAAACATGTTGCACGGGAAACTCGTACAACAAAGAATACGTTTTTCAAATCGGACCCTTAGAAGCAGAGAAACTGACGAAAACAGGATATATGTCTACGCCCTCTGGCGGAAACCTACACTTTTTTTAAAGAGAAAATATTACGAAAAGGTTTGTCTACGTAAGTAGAATCTTGTCCAAGAAAGAAGTTTTTCAAATAAGATCTTAGAAGATCAAATGTTGCAGCAAATACATCAGAAGCAGAAATCATACTTTACGTCCCCTCGTGGTCAAACGATTTTATACCAAAAATTAGAAATCAGGGGCGTCGCGTGGCCATTTAGGTTGGGTGTGCGCTGTTACGGCAAAAAAACACGCAAACATTTTATTATGTATCCGGAACTGCAAATTTCGCGCATTGATTTTGGACATACGAAATGCATTGATTTTATTTAGCTCTCGTCTAATAACTTACGGTAATGAAGATCTTTACGTACACTCCATAGTAAGAAAAATTTGAATTTCCTCTGCAAATACTAGAGTGATGAGCGAACTTTAGGTATCTTTTTCTTTATATAAATTTTAAATGCAGCACGAGGCTTACTTTCTTTAACCCGTTTTACACAATTGCTAAATCTTTGGCAAAAATGGAATACTCAGTATACCGTCAACCTAAATGGATGTAAAAATTCAATTTGTATCTGTGCTCATAAACACACAACAATTTACACAGCGACGAAACGATACAAAACTCGTAGCAGAATGATGAGTGTATCCATGGAGTGTGAACAATGAAACAGACTTCATGCTATACCAAACGCAAACAAGTATGACCAGTGGTGCTTTATTAAGCGCGCACACCATGGAAATTTTAACCTCTGCTTTGGATCCACGAAGAAATAAAAATTATGAACTCTGGCCCCATCTGGGAAGCTTTGAATTACAGTTGCTTTAGCAACTTAGGGTGTCCTATTTGTCCGCTGTTCAAATAGCACTCCTGCAGCTTCAAACGCTATTTACTACGTTTTGTTTACTGCACAAAACAACGAATCTTCTCCTCTTCACAAATTTATTGCTTAAGGGAATTAAGTTCAGCGAACAAACTTCAGCGAGTCTTACTGGAAAGGCATATAAATAAAATAAAAAACAATATAACAGCAACTAGCAGCTCCGTGAGACTCAAGCTGTGCTAATTTTGGGTAGCACACCTTGAAAGTTCCGCTGGTACTTTTAAGATCACAGTGAAATGGGAACGTGTCATGCTGCGCCGTCTGGGGAGTGTGACGTGCCTGCCCAGTATGACGCACACGACATAAAGGCAGATAGCAGCGATACGAACGTCCGCATAGCTCAATTGGTAGAGCGACTTATTCCGGAATGAGGGGACCCTGGTTCAAGCCCCGGCGTGGACTAAAAAATGACGGATAAATTTACTTCGTTATAATGGCGCCCGAGTTTCCCGGATGACTCGGCCGTTCAAGATCTCGCAATGGTGTGATATTCTGTCCACACCGCGTGATTGGAAAAATCAGAGAATCCCTCCTCCAGCGCTTCGAAAAATATATGTGTATGACATTGCATTCTACACACTAGATTGACTGGGAGTTATCAAGAACGTTCTACAGCGGATGGCTGCCTGCGACGATTCATGGTCACACCTGACTCGTGAGCCATGCCTCCGTCTCTCTTTCTGGGTGGAGGGAGGGAGATGTGACGTGCCTGTCCAGCAGGACGCACACGACATAAAGGCAGATAGCAGCGGTAACGAACGTCCGCGTAGCTCAATTGGTAGAGCGACATACTCCAGAATGAGGGGACCCGGGTTCAAACCCCGGCGTCGACTAAAAATGACGGAGAAATTTACTTCGTTTTAGGAGCGCTTGTACCACAACTGTTTTAAGGTTGTTCAACTGTTTTAAGGTTGTTCATATGCGCACGCCAAACAGCATACTCCAGAATTCTAGCACGAATGCAATGTGCTTCCTGAACGAACCTTCTCTTATTAATGAAAACATTATGTGGGGGAATTAATTTTAACCACCACTAAAAGACTTAAGACGAACTCTGGCGAGTGTTTTTAGAAACAAATCCTAAAAAAATAATATCTGTATTATAGGCTAAATTGCGACTCAGGGTGTGGGTGCGCCACACACTTAGCATACCTCGAATATTCGCCCCTGTTAGAAATTATATGCAAAATATTTCCCATCACGAGCTGTGTCTGCTGAAAGAAAAAGATTTCAAATCAAAGTTTTAGAAGCAGATATATCTGGGGAAAATGTAATTTTATTTTATGCTTCCGTGCGAAGAATCTATGCGTAACTTGGAAAAGTAAATTTGCTTAAAATAATCTCCGACACGAATCAAATCGAAAAGTAAAATAATTTTTTGAAATGGATATTTGGAAGCAAGTATATGGAATAGAATGAGTTTCAAATTCATTATCATCTGCTGTTACGCCCTCTAGCGGCAAAAGTTTGCATCGTAAAAAAACGAAATAAAGGATCATCATTCACACATTTCAAGTTTCATAATGCAAAAATTATTTTTCCAATCGGACTATTAATTGAAGAGACATCGTGCCTACAGACGGACGGACGGACGGACGGACGTGCAAACCGATAACGTAAGAATGATCTTTTTTTACAAAAGTCGTTCTAAAACAGACAAAACAACACGACGAAATACCATCTACTATATTTTCGCAGCGGGACGTCAGAATTATTATACCTCCCCCATGTCACATTTGGTCCGGTTGTCAGGAATCTCCCTTCCCCCTGTAATCTCGGACTTTCTATATGGACAGCTCCTTATTCAAAACACTAGTTTGAGTGTGAATCCAAATTTCTGTTTTATAATTCTAATTCCGAAAAAATACTGAAAAAGAAAAATGGAAATGCTTTAAACATAACATCATAACATCGAGCGGAATGATCACAATACAATGCATAGTGTTGCACTTCTATTTTTCAGGACATTTCTAATAAAGTAACGGATGGTCATTCAAGAAGGGGCAAACAAAGCAGTTGTTTGCCCTTTCTTGAATGACCATCCGATTGTTAGAATTTATGAGAAACCAATGGTTTTCAAAGATTCACAGTGACACGATTGTTAAAATCTAAACATTTTACAAATGTTAAATAGGAACTAATTATCAAACTTTTCTTATTTCATTCTATATTACATTGGTGTATATGACGTGTAGCTCGAATTTCTGCTTTGCTTTACTAAGACCAAATCACACAGTGTTAAGCATTGCCATTGCAACGAACAATCATGCGCAATAATACATTTAGGGAGATGTCGAAATCGTCGCACGTTCCCTGGAGGATCTTCCATTGTTGTTTTTATTTCTTTTTTTCCTAATTCTACATAATGATACTACTATTTAATGCAAACCTTCAGTATAATCACATTTGTTTTTCTCTGAAACGTTTGAAAAATATTTTCCATGTACCCCAAATATCACCAAACATTTCATATGTAAAATGGAATATTCTCCAAAGAAAAGTTTCCCACTGTTCGGTACCAATACCCTCTGTTTTCAAGCATTAAATTCGGAATATGAAAATAAATTTTCATCGTGTGAGAGAATTTTCAAATTCATAAGACATTAAAATCTAAATAGCAGATCCATGTTGTGATTGTTTTTACCTAAGAATTCCCATGATTGTTAAAAAAAACAGAACGTCATAAATGAAAAGGTAAAGCATTTAGAGTTTATTTTAAGAGTGATATATTTTTTGTCTACATTATATTTAAAAGAAGCACTGCGTTGCTTAGCTTTATTTTGATTAAAGATCCTCTTTGTTATGAAATAAATACCTGTTTATCAACTACGGAAATGAATTCGTTCCACATTTCATTTGCACAAAAGCCGGAAAGACGTAAAAGACATTCCGAAACTTGCTGATATGAAAAGTATGGAACGAGAGTTATGGCAATCGGAAGAATTCATTATTCAAACGGTAGTGTTTATCAGCAAACCAAATGAATGCGTATCATACCTGATACTGTTCGTGTTACGAAATTACTTTTCTCCAGACAAAGTATTCTACATAAAATACCGAAAAAAGGAGAACATTTCTTATCTTAATGTTGCATCTCATGAGCTATTATTATAAAAGAAAGCTATGCGGAAAACGATATTTTAATATTAAGAGCAGGTGAATATTTCTATATGTAAAGAAAATCCACAAGGGCACAAAAATAATTTGCAGGTGAATTTCAAACATTCAGAAATTTTAGACAGCATCCCAGGAAAACTACCAAAGAAGACTGCATTCTAAAGCGACTGGTAATAGGATAAAAACTTGTGGTCATCCCTGATTTTCTCTTTTTATAGAAATAAAACAGTACTTGTAAATGTGCAAAGACATGTAGCATGATGCCAATTTTCTAAAAACTCGAAATCCTAAATTTTGAGATATTAAATGATATAAGACATAGTTGGTTGGTTGGTTGGTTAGTAGATTTTATTGGCGCAAGACCCATGGTTGGCCAAAGAGCGCCAGACACAAGACAAACAGACAGAATTAAAAAACGGGGCATAAATCCCCAAATCTGGCTGACCAAGTAAAATCGAACCATGAGTACGAAGGAAGGGCCAAAAAAGACAATGAAACAAACAGTATGAAAAACATGGTACAATGGTGAGAAACAAGCCGATTAAGTAAAACTGAGGAATGAGAATGATAAAACACATCACGAAATCGAACACAACTACACATAGGATGAGTCACCAGGAGGGGGACGAACTGTCACTCTCCTCCCCCCATACGCCTCTGCAATGCTGGCCGAGGGCGGGGACGAACTGTCACTCTCCTCCCCCTCATGTTCCTCTGCAATGTTGGTTGAGGCTGGGGACTAACTGTCACTTTCCTCCCCCCTATGTTCCTCTATAATGTTGGTTGAGGGTGGGGACCTCGCTGAGGCTGAGACAGTTGCAATGGTGGTCAGTTGGACCCTCGACAGTTGGATGGACACTGCACACCTTTGCGGATTGAGGGCCGGGTCTTCCGCACGTGCAGGCTTTCTGCTAGGAACTGGAAGAGTCGGTCGTCTTCAAAAGAGAAGGCGCAGACTCAGCTATTCGAAAAAGCTGGAGCTCGGGGAAATCCACCTGTGTCGCTTGTTCAGCTGCAAATCGCTTGGCAAGTGCGGCGAGAGCTACAGGGCGCGGAAAAAAGGGCTGCACGGGTTGTGCCAGAGACTGAACTACTGCGGCAAAAGTACGCTGTCGGTTGGTGGGTATACCCAACTTGGCCTTGGCAGCAGGGTACGAGAGGCCTTCCAGGGTCTTGAGGCGCTGGATCGCCATCTCGTCCTTCCATTTCATACAGTTGCGGGAGTAAGCTGCATGGGCCTCACCACAGTTAACACAGCAGGCTGCAGAAGTGCAACCTTCCCCGTCATGTTCACTGGAGCCACAATTTGCGCAACGAGCGGAACTCTTACAGAAACGTTGTGAATGCCCGTACCTCTGGCACCTGAAACAGCGCACAGGACTGGGAATGTACGAGCGAACTCCACAGACCAAGTATCCAGCCTTGATTTCAGTCGGAACTTTCGGGGAGTTAAAAGTCAAGATTACATTTTTAGACTTAATCAAAGAACCATCGCGCCGGAACATCATACGACGTGCAGCAATAACACCTTGATCTGCAAGTTCAGTCACCAATTCGTCTTCACTGCATGGCAAGAGATCAAACTCCGAAATAACACCCCGAGAGGTGTTAAGAAACGGGTGAGGTGTGACTTTGACAGGAATGCCTTGAAGACTAGTGAGGTGCAGAAAAGTGTTACTCTGAGAAACACTGCAAGTTTGGACAAGCAGGTCCGCAGAGCGAAGCTTCCTCACAGACTTCAAGGGACCAACCGCAGCGTCCAAAGCTTTAGAAATGAAAAAGGGAGATCTGGTGGACAGTCTCTCATTCGGATCGATGGATTCTACAACTAAGTGTGTAGCATGCGTAGTCACAGCAATCGAGGGAGGCGACGTTTCGGAGCGACTGGTACAGCTGACGAAGAAGAGGTTCCACATTCTTGGTCCAGGTCATGGTCTAAAGATCGTTTAAGGGTATGAGACTTGGTAGGTTGAGAAGACGAAGGAGAATCGTTAGCAACTATCATTTTCCCAGGTGACTTAAATTTGGAGTTTTTGCTTTTGGGTTTACCCATCGAAAAAAAAAGAAAAGAAGATTCGTCTGCAGACTACTCCACCCACCACCGAGCCCTACAAGGGAGAACTGGAGGTCCGCAAGCCAAGAAAATGACGCTGGACACAGTTCTGGAGCTTATACGTTGCAGATATAGTCCGTTGGCTGTGATCACATGCACTCGACGGACACTTCGGCCTCCTGGTACCGTCATGCCAACGCCTTTGGCATGATCCCACAGCCCCCGGGCTTACCCTGCCGTGCTATACGACAAAAAAGCCGCTAAAGCCCTGTACATAACTTGGTACATGACTTCTGACTAGAGGTGGGTTAGTCTCTAGCCTCCCGTTTACAGCGAAGCCGGGGTCGAAGAGGAGTGTTGGTACACAGGAGGCACTTCTCCGGTCTCCTGCGACCTCAGCCGCCAGACATCCCATTTTCGCCTCACGGGTCTCCGCACGCAGCAAACATGCAGGTAGGTCTAGCACCCAAACCAGCTAAAAGGAAAAAAGAAATCCAAAGAAGACAAATCCTGGAAGGGAACCTAAACGGAATCTCAGCAACCTACGAACTGAGCGGTTAATATAAAACAGTTAGTGGTGGAGGGGTAACAAAACCACAAGACCGGGGTGTTAGTACATAACGTGGTAGAGATTAGGTAGAGAATACAACACGGGCAACTAGCCAGTGGAGAAAATAAATAAAAACGAAAAAGCGAGACACAAGACCAGCTCGGGATCGTGGGGCCGCGACTCCCCAACAGCTGTATGAACAGCCGTCCCTGCAATCACCAACAGCACCAAAATAAAAAACAAGCGGTGGCATGACATCAGATGTTGACCAGTCACAAGGTCAGCTCGGGCCGTGGGGGCGCCGCTCCCCAAATAACTGGTAAACCAGTTATCCCGGTGCGGGGATATAAGATATAGCTAAGAGAAATATATTTTCAAAAATCATTACAGACGAAATTGACGAAGAAATGTTTCGTCAATGTGCACGTTATAACTCAAATGCAGATATATTGATAATGGTACTCAATGTATTACAAAGAATGTGATGAGTTAGGCTAGATAATTTTGGAGAATCGAGTGAGCACGATGAACACATTGTATTACCTTGAAGGTGTTGCATTCACCATCGTTAAAATAGATAAAACATAACTAAGGAAACGGCTGAAAGCGATTA
The DNA here is from genome assembly GCA_039090855.1 of Macrothele yani. Taxonomy (NCBI): domain Eukaryota; kingdom Metazoa; phylum Arthropoda; class Arachnida; order Araneae; family Macrothelidae; genus Macrothele; species Macrothele yani. The sequence goes on from CM077033.1 coordinate 8,930,034, forward strand.
ACGTTAGAAAAAGGCATGTAGACGAAGTCCGCCAATACTGCACGAGAAATTAAAAAGAATAAAAATTACTGAAAATATTTTTCTTTACATTCATCAAGTTTTGCTTTTAAAGGATTTCTGTTTTTTGGCCAGACTAGTTAGCAAGCGGTACGTGACCTGAAAATAAGCTGGCACCGAAATATAAAGACGACCATGAAACTCTGTAGAAATGTGGATGCCCTTGACAAATTAAAACACGTTGTAAAGGGAATTGCAACAGGCGAACCTTAAAGTAATATGTTGCTTTGACAATGTGTATTCAGCACTGAACTGAACAAATCACACACTAACGCCAACTATAAATAAAGAAAAAGCGACTAAAGGAATTTTTGAAATTAAACCGATGAAAATATTTTTCCTTAATATAATATACTAGGGGTGTTCAAATGAAAAGGTACGAAACGTCATAAGAACGTAACCGTTAACATATTTGCCTATGCCGCTATGGGAGAACGTAGCGACACATCTAGGGATGTGATTGGAGTTGCCGGCGTGGATCGGAGCATGCGCGGACGCCCGCATGCGCAGGAGAGAGCAGAGGCTCTTATAAAGAGCGCCGTCCAATTGACGCGGCAGTGCGTGTGAGGACAGGATGGCGTTCAAATTGCAAAATTCGTCGATTGACGAGCAGCGAGGCGTTATCCGATTTCTGACAGCGGAAGGTGTTAAACCGGCCGCTATTCATCGCGGAGGGTGTGGTTCTGCTCCATGATAACGCGCGTCCACACGTCTCCAGGGTCACACACACGCGGAACTGGCCAAGTTCCAGTGGGAGCAGCTTGACCATCCGTCCTACAGCCCGGACATGTCGCCCTGCGATTTCCATGTGTTTGGTCCCCTGAAAAAACATCTGAAAGGGAAGCGCTTCCGCTCGGACGGCGAACTCAAGGACGCTGTGCAGGAGTGGATCTCGTCACGGAAACAGGAATTCTTTGAACAAGGAATCCTTCGGCTCGTTAATCAATGGGATCGTTGTGCTACGGCCTATGGTGTATAATTTGAATAAAGTCTTCATTTATACCCACAGTGTCGTTTCGTACCTTTTCATTTGAACACTCCTTGTATATATATTTATTACATCAGTAAAAATATTTTAAAATCCTACTGAAGTTGGACAATTCTTAAGTGGAATACTTTTGCTACGAAAGGATAAACTTTACATCTAATGATGTTTTAGGAAAGTGGCAGACATGATTTATCACATTTCCCCTTCTTTGTACAATATAATCAAACAATAAAGCTAACTTTCGTCTGAGTAGTCGAATGCAGCAGTTGCTAGACGATTATCTAGAGTTGAAATGCTGAATGACATATGACGAATCTCAATTCCATCTTCGATTTTTACAAAGATTCTGACATATCTGGCATTAAAAATCTACTGTGTTAAAGGTACACGTCATCATCATTGAATCTTTGGAACGGCCTGCTCGGTTCTTGTCCTTAGTCCTGTTGATAACATTTGAAACGCGGTACAGTAACATCTAAATAAAAGCGTTCTGTACCCAAATACAATGGATTTCAGCAAATATTACAGTTCGGCATTAAAAAAGCTACGGTGTTAAAGGTACCCGTTCATCATCATTGAATCTTTGGAGTGGCCTACTCGTTCGTGACTTTTTTCCTGTTGATAACATTTGTGACGCGGTACAGTAACATCTGGATAAAAGCGTTTCACACCTAAATACACTGGCTGTCCTCCCTAACCTGTTCCCTGCAGTATGAGACAGGGCAGCTCCACATAGCAAACATCAAGAATATCATTTCAAACATGCTTCAAAGGCATCTAGCCGTTCGACAAAAAGGCGATGTTACCGGTTACCGAAATCGAGAGGTATGGACATATTCTCAATTCATCCCTTTGTCTTTCCTGCAGTGCTACTTTGTTGCATGCAGAAACTGTACAATAAATTGTTTTTATATACGCACATGTTATCGTTTGTATTACGTAGCCTCGCTAATGTTTTTTCAATGCGTTTTTTTATCAGATACATACATCCTTCATATCATACAATATAACTTATTTTTGTTTACCAGCATATCTTATCTGCTGAAATAAATCGAAGAAATGATTTAAAACAATTTTGCGATTTAAACATACTAATTAGGACAAAACTGAAGAAAACTAAACTGAGTTTCCCACTCTCGTGAGCTTCGGGAGTTTTTTACATCAATGAGCTAATGTAGTTGAAATAAAAATCTCGAACTAATTACCTCATTCCATGATTTGCAGCCATGAAGCATTTCTAAGCAGAATTTCAACAAGAGGAAACGAAACTTCGGTTAACTATTGGTATTGTGATCATTGAAAACAGTTCGTTACAGATTTAATTATTGTGCTTGCTTTGCTTTCAGCGTTAAACCATTCAACAACAAAGCAATCACAGTAAAACAAACGATCTATGTGATACGAAAACAATTGCGCAGTTCTTTAACTTTCTTTCTTTAATTAATACAGAACGACCTTTGGCCGAACAACTTGGATACCATTTACTTTTTTGTTCTTCTATTGACTGATCCAGTGGCAAAATTTAATAACAACGAGGAAGTGAATAGCGGTTTCGTAGCCGTTTCGTTCATACACAGCTGACACTTAATGCAAGCCGGTTTTTTTGAACCGCTTTATTATATCATCATCATCATCATCATTGTTAACCATTATCAATCCACTGCTGAACGAAGGTCTCCCCAAGTTTCCTCCACAACGGTCTGTCTTGTGCCAGTCTCCTCCATGTCACTCCCGCATATTTACGAATTTCATCCACCCATCTCCCATGTGGTCTTTTTCTGGATCTTTTCCTGTCCCTTGGAATCCAATCTAAAATTTCTGCTGTCCATCTATGGTCTGTCCTTCTGGCAGTATGTCCAGCCCATTGCCATTTCAGGGATTTAACTCTGATCATGATGTCTTCCACTCTCGTCATTTTTCGGATCCACGAGTTCCTCTTCTTATCTCTCCTGGTTATACCAAGCATGCACCTCTCCATGCTCATTTGAGTTGTCTGCAGCCTTTGTATGTCTCTTTTAGTTAAGGTCCACGTCTCTGCACCATACGTAAGTACTGGAAGGATGCATTGATCAAACACTTTTCTTTTAAAACATAATGGCATATTGCTCTTGAAAATTATGCTGTTTCTTCCAAAAGCTCTCCAGGCAAGTTTTGTACGCCGATTAATTTCTTCACCAATGTGACCCTCACTTGACATCTGCTGTCCAAGATAAACGTACGTGTCTGTTATCTCCAGCTTTTCTCCATCAATCGATAAATCTTCATTTCTTGTAAAAGCATTGAACATCACTTTTGTATTCTGAAAGTTCATTTTTTAATCCGACTTCTTTACTCTTGTCAGCAAGTTCCTGGATCATACTCTGCAGCTCTGATGGGCTAGTTGCAAAAATGACTACGTCATCAGCAAAACGAAGGTGGGTTAGATAATCTCCATTAATCTTTATCCCTTTGTTTTCCCAGTTCAGTGATTGAAAGACATTTTCCAATGTGGCATTAAAGAGCTTCGGAGATATGGTGTCACCTTGTCTCACTTCCTTTCCAATTTTTATGTGTGTTGTATTTTCAAACAGCCGAATCTTTGCACTTGCATTTTCATAGATGTTATTAATAATATTAATGTATGCATCTTCAATTACGCAGGATTTCAGAGCCATTGCAACTGCTGATGGTTTCACCGAATCAAAGGCTTTTTCATAATCGATAAAAGCCATGCACAATGGAAGTTCATATTCCCTCGCTCTTTCAATTAGTTCTCTCAGCACGTGGATATGATCTATTGTGCTGTAGCCACTCCTGAATCCAGCTTGATCTCTCGGTTGAGCCATGTCTAGTGTTACCTTCACGCGGTGTGAAAGAACTTTAGTGAAGATTTTATAAACATATGATAGGAGGCTGATAGGTCTGTAGTTCCTGAGATCCTCAATGTCACCTTTTTTATGTAGCAGGATCATTGTATCATTGTTCCAATCCTCAGGAATCTTCCCTTCATTAAGGCATCGAGTGGAAATTTGGGCGAGTACTGTTTCAATTTCTCCACTATGATGTCTATAGTAATTCCATCTTCTCCTGGAGCTTTCCCCCGCTTCATGTTCTTGATTGCATGAGCAACTTCTGCTGGGAGGACTGGAAGAACTCTGGTACCTTTCATGATGTCTGGAGTACATGTATCATCCCTTTCATATAATTTGGAGTAGAAATCTTTCACTCTTGTCAAAAATTTCGCCTCTATTTCTTGTTATAGAACCATCTTCTTTTCTCAGAGCTATAATCTGTTTTCTTCCCTTACTGAGATGTCCCTTTGCTATCTTAAGGCTTTGGTTGTTTTCAATTGCTTTCCTCACTAGCTCATAGTTCAATTTCCTTACGTCTTCAGTGACACTTTTTCGTGCTGTCTTGCATAGCTCTATATATTCCACTTTGGAAGTCACATCCTCTTTTAGTTGTCCTCATCTCTCATCTTTTTTGCATCAACATTTTGGTTTTTCCTGATAATTTGTTCACATGCAACTTGTTCTTAGACCCAGCTAATTTTGTTGCTGTTTCCATAAGAGCTTTGGTTACTTTTCTGTTAACTTCCGAAATATCCATTTCTTCTGATGTTAGGACTTCTAAAGCAGAGAATCTGTTCTTCAGTTCCAACTTGAAAGTATTAGGTGTTTTAAAGTTTATTAATGTCAATACATTTTGTTTGTCTTATGAGCTTGCCACGTTCCAGTTTAGTGTTGAGGTGCATCTTACATCTCACCAATCTATGGTCACTACCTGTGTTGAACTTGTTCAGCACACTGCAGTCTTCGATGACGAATTTTTTGTTACACATAATAAAATCAATTTCACTTGTCGTCCCAACTGGATGTCTCCATGTCCATTTCCTGTGTGGCTTTTTCTTGAAAAAGGAGTTCAAGATGAAAAATCCTTCTGCCTCTGCAAACTCAACGAGAGTATTTCCACGCTGGTTTCTGTTGCCGTGACCGAATTTACCTACTAAAGTTTCATTCTGTTGCCGGTGCCCTATTTTTGCATTGAAATCTCCCATAATTATCTTCAAGTGCTGCTTACCTTTATTATTTAGATGACGAATTTCCTCATAAAATTCTTCAATTTCTTCTTCAGGATGACTTGTGGTGGGTGCATAAGTTTGAATAATCTGAGCCTGGTATCTTCTCGATAGTTGGATAATGAGTCGTGCAGCTCTGTCAGAGAAACTTTCAACTAACTTCTACCACTTTATCCTTCAGTTTCTTGTTTATTATAAATCCAAAACCACTAGTTCTGCCAGTATCTGTCCCACGATAATAGAAGAGATGTCCACTTTTCAGTTCAATGAGATCTTCTCCTTTTCTCCTTACCTCACTTACCCCGACGATGTCCCACTTAATCCTTTGTAGTTCCTCTTCCAATTCAAGAAGCCTTGAATCAGAAGATAGGGAGCGTCCGTTATAGGTAGCCAAGGTCAGCATCAAATGGCAGCCTAGTCCGGTCCTCCGGGGATTCTTAGCACCCTCTGCCTTCATGTCGCACTGGCCGCTGCCTTGGCCAGGTACATTCCAGCTGCCGGAGACTGAGGGCCAAGATTTAAGTTGTAGAGTCATTTTGGAGGTGTTTGGCCATAACTCACCAAGCTGGCCAAGCGGGTTGGTGAGTGTGGGATAGCATTTCCTCTTGATCCCGATGGTATAGTTATACCGCTATTGGCGGTCGTCAGAACCCTTTAGTGGGAACAGGATGCACCACGAGAAGGCGGGGTTGAAATTTGTCAAGGAGAGGCTGTGATGTTACGCATCACCTGATCTTACATCCCTTTTTTTATTATATACACGTTGTGAAATGTGACCTCCAACAGTAACTTTATATACATTTTTTTATAAATAAAATACTGTATGTATATTGAAATTAACACAAAAAAGATGTTTAGTGAAATATTTTTTTACTCGAATAAGACAACATAAAAGTGAAATATAATCTCGAACAAAACCATGAATTACCATTTATTCGTTTTATAAGCTCTCTGTTGTTCAACACTTACTTTCATTGGTGTTTCACAAATTTTACATCATTTCAAAGAGTATTATACTTTATACGTTCAAATAAATCAATAAATTCAATCCATATCCAATTTAGAAATGTTTCAAAATATATTTTTACGTTCTTGGCTTCAGAGGACAACATGTGGGTTTTCACATTTGATTAAAGGCACTTTTAAATCACGGATACCACTTTATGATTTCATTACCATTATGTCATATTTCTGCTAAGAACCAAAAAAACTTCACCCCAGGAGCTTCACAATTTTCAACTTTGAGTATTCAAATAACCTTAATTTTGGCAGCGCATTTGCTGTTAAGTGAAAATAGCTGTTACTTATTTCCAATTTTCGAAATCATAGAATATCATAATTAATATTTATTCTTTTGTTTGCTTAAAAATGTACTTATTTATTTTATGCGATTAGAATTTTACCTTTTCTAGTAATATTTGAGTTAACAAATACTTTTAGGTCAGCATTTAGAATTTCAGAAACAGGCAGAAAAACTAAAATCAATTTCCTTTCAGGTAACACGATATGAAGCAGTGAACTCATTTATTCATTTTATTCTAACGTGAAAATTAGCTAATATCGAAACAAAAGTTCTAATCTTGCCCTCATTAGCCGAGTGTTAATGAATGAGAAGTTTTGTTTACGTATGTAGCCGAACGGTCTCTGTCTTTAGGATACCTTTAGAAAAATTGTCGTCAATGTTTTTCCTAAGCTGGGTATTGTAAAAACAAAAAGCTAGAACGACATATTCTTTTAAGAAAAAATGTTTACGGTTTGGTTATTAATAAAGTTAGAAAAACAAGAAAGAAAATGGGAAAAACACTATAACGAAATTCTCATATCAAGTGTTTTCCCCTACAAATTAAATCTATCTGCCATTCCAGTTTTACCATAAAATTGCTTCACTTTTAAAAGAAAGTTCTGGGGATTTCTAACACTGTTCTTAAAAATTAAATAAAAAAAAAAACTACAGCGACTAGAAACTGCAGACGTTTACTTGTGCGAAGAAGGGATTTTTGGTCAATATTTTTTACGTTTAGTAGAATGTTATGCTTTAAGTATTAAAAATCAGGTTAAGCAAACATCTGTACTACCACGAATTATTTTATTTAGTGTTCAACAATAATCATTTGCATGAAAAATCGGGGATCATCCCAAATAGATCATAGGTATGTTGTGCAAAGTACTGGACAGGATTTATAACTCACATATAAATCCTGATAAAACTGCAGCGTTCATAAACAAATCCGGTTTTTATATTTTTGTTCATGTTGATTCATCGTGTAAAATTTAATTAGTGCAGACGAAATAATTAGGAAGATATTTACGACTTCATTTTTCAAAACGCTGCGGCATGCATTATTTTTACAAATTCAACTGTGTCTACTTCCTGAACAGCGAAAGAGAAATCCAGTGACCATTCCCTTGAACTTTACGATGCATCACGCACCTTCAAGAATATCCGTACTAGCGTACCTCTTAGATAAAAGAAACCGTTTGAATCCATAAATGTAATTTATTATTAAAAAGATAATTTGCAGATTATTTGCTTGTCTGTTTGCATGGGCTATCTCTCAGAGAGCGATTTGAAAACCGTTATTTTGTTAAAGCGTTACTTAACATAAAATAATTTGTGGAATATTAAGTAGTTTGTACTCCCTTTCAGGTTCAAATATCCTGATTGTTCAAGTATTTGATTATGTGTCGTTTTCCTGTACAAACATTGTGTTCGTATGGCACAATGCTGTCATGCATTTACACCTCACAAAGAATTGAACTTCCACCAGTAAATTAGCAACATGGTTATAATTTCAAGGGTATTTAAACTGTTTATTGCTAACAAGTGAAACATGTAGGTCTGATTTGTTTGATGTCTCTTTTTTTTTTTTTTTTTGGAACAGGTATGTAAGCTCATCCTAAAGTTTTATAATAATTCTACAAATTTAAAAATAATAGTGTGGAGAAAAATACAGCCTTTGGAGTGCTAAATATTTCGAATAAGAACGATAAAAGTTACTGGTTTTACCTGTCCAAAAATTATTTTCATCCAAAGCCATTAATTAAGCATTTGTATTATACAGTCTGAATCTGAAATAAAAGCCATTATTTCTGAAAACTGTACTTTTTAAAGAAAGATACGTTGTTTCGTTTGTGACATTTTTAAACAATATTTCTGTTTAAAAATGGTTTGATTGCAAATAGATTTTTAGGGCTTTTCTTTCCAACGAATGACGTATAAGAACAGAAGAAACTACAAATAATATGTCCGCTCAGAAAATATCCAGACTATTGGAAAGTAATGATTAAATAATAACATAACATTCTTTTGCGTCGTCTTCTTTTATTTTGAGAAAAGTTTGGAATTCTAATCTTTCATGAAAGTTTTTGTTTTAATTGAAAAATAAAGGAATTTTAAAGAAAGTAAAAATAAATTCTTTAGGTTCCTGCAAAACGTATTTGTAAAGAGCTCCTTGGAAACTTGAAGGATTAAACAGGTCTGTACGAAGAGAGTAATGGAGAAACAGAGAATTTGCTTTTTTTAATCTTTTACGAAATCTCTAACAATCAGAAGAAAGATGTAATCTACTCACGGGAAAGTTGGCCCTTAGAAAAAGAAGTAGATGGTTTCAAGTTATTTCACTATATAAGTAACTTTGCTTCACAAGACTGAACTGCCCAGAATTCCTCTCAGAAAGTAGACACTGTTTGAAAACTGTCTCATCAGATTTTTCTTCTGCGTTTAGTAACAATGAGCATCGAAGGATTGTTCAGTGTCAATCGACCAAAATTTCGGTATGAGAAATTTGTGTGCGACGTACATGTGTCCCGCGGATCTGAAGCATACTAATCTTTGCCAATTACTCAGTGTTTTCCACATTCTTTTGGTCTGCTGAAAAAAAGTCATATGTTAACGAATTCAGACATAAAAGTATTTGTAATATTTTTATCAAGCAAATTACTGCAAAATTCTAGGAAGTCTTTGAGTATGATGAAGGGTTTTACAATTAGAAAACAATTTCTTTCCGTGAGACAAAAATTATTCTTTATATTAAGATTAAAGTTTTCTTCAGAAAATATGTCAAATTGCAACGAAAAGTGATGCCAATCGCCATTACTTTTCAACTTGAAGGAGAGTGCAAGTTGATGTGAGGGCAATATGTATGTCACAAATAGTTTTGCGTTTTGATTGTGTTTCATTTTTTCAAAGTTTATCATTAATTTGCCCTTCTTTTGGTAAACATCTCCATAGCTTCCCCGAATAATTTATTTTGTAAAGGACGATAAGCAAGAAAGTAACACAATTTATTGTTCAAGTACACAGAATTCGCAAATTAGTAGGAACACCCAATAGCTCTCAGACACATTAAATTCTCACTTACGTATGCAACAATGACGCTGAAATATATTAAGAAACAACTTACGGCAATTCATTCAGAGGGGTACATATCATAGTTACCGGCAATATATCAAATCATCTGGGGTGAATCGACTGAAAAATGCATTCTAGTGAGCTAAACTGACAGCCGCAAGCACTGAGCAACTGGTAAACCTACTGGGCTAAGTTAGAACAGCTGTATATAGTGTGTACAATTGGTGGTACGAAAACAGAAAAAAAAATAAATTAGTGGCATTTCTGTGGGTGGAAGCTCCTGTTCGACAACCGAGGGTAACAACTGCTGGCAAATATTGTACGAGGTAACAGAAAAGCTCCATTGTGTCATGCAACTGCGGCATACAACAAATTAAATGTCATCAAGTCCAATAATACAAGTTTTCAGTTAATACGCGTCAATGGATGGCACAATATATCAGATCAACATGATGAATTGATGGATCTCGGCTCCATAACTCCACTCTGGAGGACAGTAAGACTGTCGTTTTAAACCTATGTAGAGACCGTCAAAAATCATATGTAGCAGAACTGAAACTGGCACCTAGTATTTTTGAAATGGAATATTACAAATGCCAAATGCTAAGAAATACCATATGTATACAATACACGCAAGTTATTCTGGACAGAAAGAATGAGAATGAAATAACCACATTTCTAGAAGTAATCCTTAAACCCTTTGTAAATGGAAATGGTTGTGCAAGCAATGTAACAAAATAAAGCTAAGTTACAAAAATTCAGAAAAAGTACAGAAATCCTATACTGTATATATCTGAGTCAAAAAGAATTCGTTAAATTTATTTGAAAGAAGAGATACATGCGTAAATATTGCGTAACTGTACAATAAATGACTGCAAAGTTGCAAATTATTTGATCACAAGAAAGTGCGCCCAGAAAACTCTTTATTTAAGGCTACTCATCTTACATGTTTTTTTTCTAAACCGAAATAATATTTTAAGCAGAAATATATAGTGAGGTCTTTTGTTAACAGAATGGCTCGTTCTAAGTAAGTGGGCAGCAGTTAGCATAATTCAGATGATTGGGTGTTAGTAAGGAATATCACAAACATTGACGATCTGTCTGGGAATGGAACTGAGAAGTCCTTGGGTGTCCCAGAATGGTGATCACAATGAAAAGGAAAGAAACATATCAATATGCTGGCTTTGGGAGGTCCAATACGCCGTGTTCACCGAATTAACGTCCACTTCCGAAAAATGGCGAGTATATATTTAGTGGTCCAGAACAATTGGATGGAATCGAGCCCGCAATCGGAGCAACGAGAGCAGACTGCTGAAACCACTAACCCACTGTTCGCTCATTGTAGAAGAAGTAGTTCGAAAAATGTATTTATATGGTATCTAAGTAACGGAAAGGAATTTGTCAAATACAATACGTAGGTGCATGTAGAAAAGGTTTTCACATGTACGTCTACTGCCTGTTTCATGGATCAAGAATCGAAGATTTGAAATTTTGAATCATTAAATCTATTCTTAATAGGAATAGCTGAGTTTTCATGCTCAGAATTTTCGCAGACTTTAACGTATACAAAGGCAAACAGTGCAAAAGGTCTAAAATCTCCCATAGAATATTTATAAGCGACGATGTATAAAATGTACTGGACAGAAGGAATCTGGTGAAACATGGTCCCAAAATTATACTAAAAAAAGCTGTTTTCAAAGAAAGTTGTTAATTGCAAAAGAATGACTTGAGGTTTGAAGTTCAAGGATCATCTTTCTTATTAAAACAGGAGAAATATCGCAAAAGATTTACATACTTGGAGACAGAAAATGTATTAAGACAGATTAATAAAAACACTTGAAATCTGTTCAATGGGTGCTGTTCCACAGCAAACGTTTTGATTTTTACATGGCGATATTAAATTACTCAAGCCGAAATAAGTCTTAATTTCTCAAAAAAAAACCGGAGAAAATTTACATTAACAATTCTGTGACAGCAAAGCAAACAGTCTTTCTCCGCAATAATTATTTAAATATCGGCATGACCTGTCATGAGAGCCTGTGTGTTTCCATTTTTCCCCATTTTGCTGTGTTTTCAACTGCAAAACGTGGAAAAAAACGTCATGGAAGAATGTTCAGAGCAGACAGGGACCTGTGCACCCAGGTCCGTTTTCCGCGATTAAGTAATCATGAGATATATTAGCTTAACTTTTTGAATGTTTTTCTAAATGCATTATTATATAAAATATGTTTTTAAATGTCGAGATTTCTCAAAAAATATAAATTACAGAGAGTTCTCAGTCGTCCCATGCAGTAAAATAAAAGAACAAAAACTATTCTAGCTTTCTCTCACTCGTTTTAACACCTTTCTTAATAATAAAGACATACGTTTATATTAGTGCGTAGATTACAATTTCAATATTTAAAGTACCATTCGTTTTCCAAAAAGGCAAGGAAAGATTTTTACATTTTGTTTTAATGTTTGATGTCTTACTTACAGATATTAGAAAAAATGTGACGTCCTTATGTTAAAATCGTTTTGCATTGGTAAATAAGTTTAGGACATGAGCAAATTTTATTGATTTTTTAATTTAAGTAAATTGATTTAATTCATACTGAAATGTATCAACAAATGAATTATATTACTTATGCTTGAATTGACACGTACAACACAACATCGAGTTAAAGAAATTATAAAAGTGTAAGCAATATTTAGTAAAAGTGAGAAAAATTCGCTTCATATTTTCTAAAACCACGCAAGGAGGTATATTTTAAAAGGAAATAATTCCTTGCTTTCGAGCTGTTCCAAATTTAGATATTATTTAGGATCAAAGATTCAGGAGTGATAAAGCAGATATTTTTCTTACTGCATAAGAAAGGCATATAAGACTGTGTGACTCACTTGAACCAATGCTTCCAAATAAATGTATGGCAAAAAGAAATCGGGTTTTCCTTTAGAACTGTCATTGGTTTCACAAATCCGAATGTTTTTGGGCTGAAAATATATTTTTTTCAGTTTTCAGTTTCTTTGGTTATGGTTTAAGATGTTTAATGCATTGCAAATTTCGTACAGTTTTAACTTTTCTTTCTTTCTGAAACTGGAATAATATTTCATACATGGATTTAAAGTAAAATGAATAATATATGAATTAAATTTTCCAATATGAATTCAATTTTCCACTCTTCCGGGGATTTGGGGAAGTCAGCAGATTTCAACATTGTTCCGCTTTTCCGAATGTAAGAGCAATTTTAGGTTACATTAAATTTGCTATATTATGCTTCAAACACAATGAGGAGAGACAGCTCGAAGAAATTTATCTGATACCGAGGATACAACCAAATTTGAACTTGATACAGAGAGACTGTGACTTAACAAATTCATGGGGAAATCCGTAAAAAATTGAAAATGGAATTCTATATTCAAAATCATTTCTAGGAAAGTGGTATGCTTCAGGTTATTTAACATCATCATTTTTTCAGTATTGAATATCCTCTGTGATGAAATATTTTAGACCATTCGTTCCGCGTTTAAGTTTCCGTTTACTACTTTAAAATGTCACGCATGACTCACAGCTGTATCTACATTTTAATAACTTGGAGTTAGTGGAACATTATTGCTCTTAGTATGTAAAGTCACGGAAATAATATTTCTATTGATTTTTTGTTAGACTACTTTATTTAATCAGGACAATTTTAAGACAAGGATGGCAAATGTTCCACTCTTATATTTTTTAAAAATGTGAAAAAAAGCATTGAAAACATATTTCTCAAATTGAATTCCTTTCACGTGTGATTTGTATTGCCCACTTGTCATCATAATATGAATGTAAATATCTTATATGAACCCAAACTATGTGTTTGTGGGTCATATAGTGAAAATTCACATTAATGTAGGAAGGAACACGGGATCTTTCAGCTCTTTCGCACACATAGGTGGACCCCATAGTTGGATCATCTAACGCCCATAGGCAATGTACAGCATCGTGTACCAGATGACGTTCTGACAATGACTTTGGCAAAATCGAAAAGCTTTAATGAGAGTTTTAAAAGGAGTTTGATTGTGGAATAGTGTTGGACCTGAGCATGGCGTGATTTTTGACAGTTTTTGGGATTTTAAAGGTGAAATGTTTTAGACCAAGTTTTAACTGGTTGCCTAACAGCTGCATATGAACAACGATGGATTAAGAAATGTTACCGGCATGTACATACTTAGCATTTAGAGTGTAGAAATAAACGTACAGTAATGTACATGAATGTAAGTATAAATTCAGATATTTCACCTACCGAAGGAGTTATAATTGGAAGAATCGCGGCGTGGTTGAGATTCATCAGTGTGTCCACAAAGAAATTAAATTAACACGCCAACAATGTGCTTCATACCGGCTATGTATTGTAAACTACGTAATAAAACATATTTAGGTCCATGTGTGAAGATAATTTTTCAAACTACGATATGAAGTTTCATGTTATGTATTGTCTCTACCTTATATTCAGTTTCCCCTTGTTCCAAAGTGTTTTCCATAGTTATTTGATTCCAACTTTATAATAGAAATCACATCCTAATACGATACATATCACTTTAAGCTTTCCTTCACATTATGACAATTATATTGCTTCCTTATGATACACATCTTTTCTTTTTCAGCTAACACTAACAAGACCCCACTTGCTTGGCAAAGGGGAGATCAATAATCGTAAGGTACCACGAGCAAAAGCAATAACAACCAAATTAAAGGATTTACGTGCTTTGCAAATCGGCTGCTCTAGAAGCGTAAGGTACCCAAAGCGAAACAGACAAAACACAAAAGTTAAATAATTATGCCCTTGATTACCGCTACAAATAACTCAAATAGTAAAATAAATTAGCTAACAGCAGCATAGTGAATTCAAGAACCGCGGATGGTTTAGTGGTTAGCTAGCTAAGCCTATCAATGCAAGGTCATCAGGTTCGAACCTGGGCTGATCTTTCAGACATGGTGTGATTTACTAACAATCGCTGAATATCCACCGTGCATCGGACGAGCACGTTAAGTGACGGCCCCAGGCTGGACCAACTGGTTAAATGGGTATCCTTTCCTATGCCACCCCTGAAATTCTCTTACCCCTCTGTGTGAAACATCGTACTTGTACGGTGGCGCCATCTACTGTACTCTAATCTCACTACAAACTGTTCTGTCAAAGTCGCTAGACTTGCTCTCATTCCTTCCGTTTCTGTGTCCTGCCCAAAAGGCGATCTCGCTGCAGGTGGCTGGGACCTAAACTCTACTTACTGTGGACAGAACTCCTACAAGAAAATGACAAATACTGTGATAGTAAATTCAAATTAATAATGATTTTATTACAACAAGAGCAGGACAAATAAATAAAATAAATAAAATGATACTCTCAGAAGTAAAGTAGCAAGAAAATCTAACATATAAATCATCCGCATAACAAAAATAAAAATTACCTTCCGCTTTATTCTATGACCACCAGACATTAAATTAAAACTTCAGCAGAGTTTAAACATAGCATCCTTAATCACTTAGCATTCAGCCAAAAGCAATCCATATACTGCAATCCAATTACTCTACAATTGTAATTTCTACAACTACGCATTATTATCTTTCCTATGGAACACCTGTTCCTTCCTAATTTCAAACACGGCTGGACAACTGGCATTATGTCTTTCCCTTCTGAAAGAGCTGTGACCAGCGATCGTTCACGGGACAAAATCTTGTTAGCGGCAAGTAATCTGGTTATTTTTGAGATATTGAGGTTTCTCCTCGAAGCTGAAACCTTCGGTTCTTGCGTATTTGAACTTTCTCGAATTGAAGATTTCAGGGATTGCATTTAACTGCGTACAAAACATGTTTTCCTCGTCTGTAAATGAAATGCGTTTCTTCTATCAATCCGGCTTAGAATAGGCGATGTGTGGGTTGTAATTTACAGGTGCACACACAGATGAAATATTTCCACGACGGTGTCCAATGCTATACCAAATTCCGAATACTCTAACCTCGGAAGGCAGTCACCGATCCTTGATGTAGCACAAAGCCAATAACCCGTTCTGTTTAATAATCCGTAAAAATGCATCTAAGACAGTTGAATTTTTGCGAAATGTGTATGGGTCTAATTGCCTACTTCGTTCTCAAAATCACGAAACTCCTAAACATCCGATTTTAGTTCGAACGTCTGAACTCCTTGCGTAACCTCGAGGATGGCGGAATGTGTACACGGTGTTAATAAAATGATGATTCCTCAAATATTGGTGCAAGATTTGGGAGACAAAAGTTTGTTCCCATTTTGTTCCGCACAGTTTGTCAGATGACCAAATACATGTTTCAGGGTTATGCGAAATAAAACCTTGGAGACTACGGAAACAATCCAAAATCTTGTTAAAAGCATTCTAGCAAGTAACGAGACAGGTTGTTTTCGTTTTCACCCTCAAACGAAGCGGCAGAGTGCAAAGAGGAAATCCCCACAGTGACTCAACTAGGAAAGAAGTTTACGTTACAGAAGTTCAAAATCAAGACACTGCCTGTGTGATTCCATGACTTCAAGAAAATTCTGCATCACATCGTCGTTTCTGTATGTGCAACTATAACTAGCACCACATTCACATTTCTAGTTTGGACCAATTTTGAAACAGGATTGTTCCTATTAGGCTTGAGTACAAGAAAAACGCTTAATGGTTCCATCTTCACGATATGTTCACCAGAACACAAAGCAGTCACTGCACGGTAGTTTCTAGCACGAAAAGAAGCCTCGAACATCCCCCAATTTTTTGTTAAATTCACCCTGTGACTTCCCTAAATTGAAGGCTGTCTTCAGATCGAAATGTTTTTTTCAAGCAATTGAACAAACACAAAGAACTGTGATATCAGCTCTTCTCTCCGTGCCAAACGATGGTCTCTATAAGTGCCACTTTTATTTTACGGATACTGTTAAGCCTTGCATTAACGCAGGATAAATGTACTTTAAATAAAATATACTCATGTAAGTTGCTTTTTCATGGTTTTTTTTTTACTTTCTGTATATCTGTCCCACTGTTTAGAATCTGACATGACAGTTGTTTCAAAATTTGATTATAGCGGAAGATTGCCGAACATCAGGTATTATCAAACCCAGTTTAGCAAAATGTAGGGTGGTTTTTACGCCTTCAAGTGTCCAAAAAGTGAAGGAGAAAAAGAAATGAGTTTCAAGATTTGGCTGATAATATACACTGGCGGAAAGTGAAACAAGAACACCAAGAATGAGACGTCTTATACCAACGAAATTTATACAGCATAATAACGGAATACAGAGGAAAACGTGATCAAAACATTGTGGCAAAATACAGCTGTATTTGCTGGTAAACTGAAAAAAACATTTTCATGTAACATGGTTAGTACGAGGTTGAACCGCCATGAACTGCGTCACACTGTGCAATTCTGGCATGGAGTCTGTCGTACAGATGTTGGATGTAAGTTTGGGGTATTAAGTTCCAAGCATCCTCAAACTGGACGCGTAAATCGGGGATGGTCGTGGCTGGCCGTGGAGACCGGATAAGTCGTTGTCCCGTAAAATCCCACACGTGCTCAATGGGGGAAAAATCAAGTGAATGTGCAGGCCATGGAAGTTGTCTCACACACTGAAGTGCATGTTCCGTTGCACGTGCCGTGTGTGGGCGTGCGTTATATTGCTGGAAAACACCACAATGGAGCGACCTTACAAATGGCACAACAACGGGCTCAATGATGTTGTTGATGTAGGAGGTGCTGTTTAACGTACCCGGTACAAACACTAGTTGTGTGCGGGAGTGATAGCTGATCGCTCCCCGAACGAAAAGACCAGGTGTAGGCCCTGTGTGTCGCCGCCGGGTGCAAGAAGGGCGGCGTCGCTCCCCTGTGCGTCTGCCAGCACGCATACGGCCTTCGGAGGCTCCCAAGCAGTATCTGCTTTCATCGCTGAACACGACAGATCGCCATTGCGTTCTCCAGTGCAGACGTTGGCGACACCACTGCAGCCGTTCCTGACGGTGGGCTGGAGTCAGAGGTACACATGCCAGAGGCACACGTGCACATAGTCCTGCATTAAGTAGACGGTTGCGGATTGTTCGCACATTCACCTCAGGTGCAACGGCAGCTCGGATTTGCGTCGCAGTGGAGGTTCTGCTTGACAACGCCGCTCTTCTTATGCGTTGATCGGTCCGCTCATCAGTCCGTCTGTGACTCCCGGTTCCACGTCTTCTCGTGTGGGATGTTCCTCGGACCATCTACGCCTCCATCGTACCTGCACTGGTACTTTCCGTCCAATTCGCTTCGCAACAATACGACAATACGACCACCCGGCATCGGGGAGTCCGACTAGACGACCTCGCTCAAAGTCCGATAACTGCTGAAATCGTACACATCTTCCGTGTCCTGGCATTGCAGCTTCTTCAGGGTCTTCGCACGTGTCGGTACGCCGACGACTGATTACATTCAAATCGCCGTAATCCTTAAATACCACCGACGATAATTTGCATATTCTGCCGTGCTGTGGCGTAAGCGCTTACCGGTTGGTCCTGAAATTAACATCACACCTACGTAAACTGGACTCCATTAACATATGTAAATTTCGTGATCGTCCGCCTATTCCTTCTTAGTGTTCTTTTTTCACTTTCCACCAGTGTATTATCGAAGCAATGTACTGCTAACTACTTTCGTTTCTGGGATTGAACATCACAATTCTCCTTTTTAAAATCCAGTCCCTATGATTAAGGTACCTTCTAGCCTTCTTTAAGTGAAAAGATGTCCCAAAATAATAATAAACTTCATTTTGCAGAATTTTATTATATTTGAGTATCATAATGATATACTGATGATTACGCTCCTTCCAGGATTTATAACGGAAATATCCTGATATCTTTTGCAAAATTCTATTTTCTCACTATCAAAAAATTCTGAGAAATATTACATATATATTTGATTTTGAGGGAAATGAAGCAAAAGGGATATATGATTTGTTAATAATAATGAAAAACTTAAGTTCCATTCCTTTGTTTGAAACCATATATCCAATATTACATTACTTAACCTATTAATTTATTTACTCACTCTGCGTATATTTTCTAATTCAAATATTATTCCTTCTGAAATGGCAAAGTATACAAAATAATGACTCAGTGAATAGGTTCAGAAGATATCTGAATTTTTTATTAGCCATCGGGAACAACTAATTTAAGTAGTAATGCAGATTATTTAAAAACATGTGTTTATATTTTTTATCCCAGGTTATGTATAAATGAAGACATTAGAGCTTTCGGTTTAAATTTTCTGATTCCGTATTCCGTCTCTTTTCCTTTAAATTAAATATAATATGCCATGTTGAAAGGGACGGAAGTCATTTTCAGAATATCTAATCAGCGGCCGAAGATTCCATAAAAAGAATGATTACCAGCAAAATTTCTCAATCAAATCTTCAGTATTTGAGTTTTTAATACAAATGAGATATTATATTTTATTTTTCAGTGATGCATAGCAATGGATTCTTAAAATATGCTGGAATCTAACAAACTAGGCTGTAGAGACCACTATTTGGAAACACTTAAATAAATAGATTCCCACGTTTAGTAAATGATTAAGGTTGCACAACCCTGTTAGGTCGAAGAAGCTCTTTTTTGCACTTAAAAAATAAAATTCGTGATAAATAATTCAAATCTTTGATAAAACATTCAGTTACCTTTTATGCTAATGCACGATACTGAACTAATACGCCGATGGCGATAATTTCATATCTTTACCGCTAGGATTTCCCTTACTGAATTCTTACCTTCATACCGAGCAGAATATTCCGCGCAATACGCTAAAAACTGTTGTCTGCTCTACTATTCCTGTGTCTTATATCCAAGATTTCTGTGTTTGGTAGGCAACTGAGTTTTTCAAAGGATATAGATTCCAATTTTTAAAGCGGTATGAATTAACAACATAAGATACCACTGCGAACAAACATTCATTGAATACATATAATCCCAGCTGGTACCTTTTTTGGGTGCTCATTAATTCCACCAACATTCAAAAACAAGCGGAAAAATTTTGCTGCAGAGAGCTTAGGCGCCTTGATGAAAATCTTAATTCTTCCGTACACTAGATTATATGTCAACTTCATTTTAATAAACTGTCTTTACGCCACCTCACTAAAGAACTCGACGGGAAAACATCAGGTCCAAGAGGATTTAGTGGATTGATTGGAAAGCGCCCGAAGACGTACGCAAACCTTCCTATTCAAGAAAATTGAATTTTCGCTTCAGTCCGACATTAGCTACGGAGATCTTAGCTGGGATCAACTTTATTTGTGGGATATGTATACGGAAGTCTCTGCAGGTGATTGCCCACAAGATCTGGCAAATCGGGATCCTGGAACACTTGCACATACCCATTGGCTGACCCTCGCAAATCGCACTCTGTGTCTGTATGTTGGAACATGTGATCCAACACCAAAACTTGTCTCATTAGCCACCTTCGTAATGAAAGTATATGCACCATCGTGGTTCACGATCAAATGTAACGGTACTTGTAAGATGGTCCAAGAAATTTGCAGCTTTTTATTTCTCGGTTTCAGAGTCTTCCAGATAATTTAAAGGATATTGTAAAATAAGTCGTCCAAGACACGCGTATTGTACCCCTGCAGAAAACTTGGTCGTTGCAATGTTGTTTCGACGCATCATGAAGGCCAGGTAATCTTCCGAACAAACAACTTCCATTAGGAAGTTTCGCATTCCTAAGCTGAATTTCCACAGCAATGATTCCATCTACTTAATCGACGGGCGAGAGTGTATTGTGACTGAGTCTCCCATCACACTAAAATGGAAAGACGATGAGCTTCTGAAATTACTAAAGTCGGATAAATATCCAAGTTCTTGCCACGAATTTACAAAAATACCCTGCTATTCTCAGGCAGTAGTGAGGATGGTTAAGATTGTAACAGATTCTTTTGCTCATGTGTGCGGCCTTCTTGCAAGAAATGGATTCATCAGAGCAAACATTTTGGATAGGAAACTGATGCCAAGTTTTGATGAAAAGTCTAATTTCCGAGTGAAATAAACTCACTCCTCAAGTTATGCTACAAAGTAAGGCTAGTGTCTATCATATTTACATACCTTACGCCATTTTCGGAGAAATATGACAACTTTTGAGCTCTTTGGGGAAGCCTAAGAAATGAACACACGTCTGCTTAATTTTTACAGGTGTATGTACACTCAAAGGTGATATTAAATAATATGGTGATAGATTATTTTTTTAATTTACAAAGTGGAGAAAGCGGGTGTTTATAAATCATTTCCCCCTATAACCTTCAAATTTCGAGGCCTGAGATATCAAATAATGTCATCCATATTTTGGGGGGTTGTTTCAATTGTAAAATCGCAACTGTTGCACATGGTGGCGTTCCAAGTTTAGAAAAAGTGTTTTTCGCTCCACACAGTACTAGATAACGAAACACGTTTATTGTAAATTTTAACAGAATTTTAAAAAGCCAGTTTTGCTATCTTAATGACACTTCTCAGGAAAATAATACACGATCTAGTCACATTATTTTGATCACCAGCTAACATCCAGAGTAACCGACTTGTGCTTCGCAGACAGCAGCTAGACGGGCTTCGAATGATTCAGTAAGGTACTGGAATATGTTAACAGGGGTGTGGAGCCATTCTGACTGCAGTGCATCTCACAGTTGCTGCAGGGTGCGTTGTGGATGATCAATAGAGCGAACAATCCCATCATGCTGGCCCCACAGATGCTCAATCGGGTTAAATCTAGGGAATTACGGCGCCTCTGAATTACTTTTACGTTTAAATCTTTGCCCTCCAAACCACTGTCGGGTATTTCTAGCTGTGTAACACATCTCATTGTCATGCTGGATGATCCCATCCGCTCAGTGAAGACAATCAGCATGTATAGATGTACCCAGTCTGCAAGGATGGATTCACAACGAATTCGACACAGTTCTTTCCACAGGTATGAGTGGACACAGAGAATGCAACGAACACATTCCCCAAAAAATAAGGCTTCCCCGACCAGCTTGTGTTCTTCCAGCAATGGTAGCAGAGTGTTTGTTCTAAGATGTTTCTTGCCTTATACGCCAACGTCTATACGGTCGATGAAGCAGAAAACGTGTCTCGTTGTAGAAGGCAATACTTTGCCACTCAGCGGAGGTTTAATTCCGATACTGCCGTGCCTTTTCTGCCGATGCACCTTCGTTTGCAAGGGAGCATTGACAACCCGTCTGCATCGGATCTCCATACAAAGCAGGGTTCGTTGAACCGTTGTTTTAGACACTTTTCCGGCGGTCCCCTGGCTCATTCGGCCAGTGAGTTGCTCCCCTTTTGAGTGGCGATCGGCCCTCACGTACCTGCGAAGCCAGCGATTACCTAAAACATCAATATCACGTAGTGTTCCGCAGTTTCCACATCACTTATGCGCAATGGTGGAATTTTTCCAATCACGATAATGTTACATCGTGATTGGAGAAATCGCACCATTGTTGAACACTGCTGAAATTGTTTACATAACTTAGAATTAACCTCACGTACATTGTATTTTAAATTATGCTAAATGTTCAATTTGTGGTCCCAGATAATTTTGCTTTTATTTGAAATGTTTCATTTCATCAACATCTGTTTTGGGCTATTTTTTTCCTGTATTAAAATTTTTAAAAGATGTACTCAAAATAACTGCAACTTCGGTGTATCTTTCTTATTTTCAGTTTGCATAAATTTCTGTAACATTTTTTTTATAGTGTACGTTGAAAATCACGGCAGAATTATCAAAAATAGACAGTGACTCTGTTGAAAAGATTCTATGGAAAGGTTCACTGCGCGTAATATACAGTGCATAACATTGAAGCATCTGTTGCAATTTGAATAATGAATTGAAGCATAGAGGAACAAATTCAAGCATCTCGTGAAAAGTGAATGTTACTTACATACGAATTGAAATCGACCTTTTCTTTAAAGATCGACGCGCGCCACTTTCTGACACTATAGAAATATATCCCAGAAGTAATCTATGAAGTTCACGTATCCCTCTCTCCCGGAGGAGAGACAGGAGAATGAGAATAATATATAAAAAACCTTGTAGGCAGAAAGTGTGAAATTCTTCTTCACTAACATAAAGGAGAAACACCCACACGCGGCTCCGTGCAACTGCGCACTAACATTTCCTATACATATATGTGTAACAATAAATGAAATACGGGAATACATAATTGTTCAATTCAAATTTGAGAGATGTGAATCCGTTCGTTAGTGTAAATATCACATAGATGTTAAGTCAGATAATATCCAAAAACTTGAAAATTTCGTTGTCCTGGAGCGCTTATCGAACCTGAGTTTTCCGGATAGCGCCTGAGTATGCTAACCACTCCACTACCCAGAACGACCAAGTTCAAAGTTTTCGATATTATCTGACCGAACATACATGTCATACACTGGCGGAAAGTGAAAAAAGAACACCAAGAAGGAATTGGCGGACGATCAAGAAATTTACACATGTTAATGGGGTCGAGTTTACGTAGGAGTGATATTAATTTCGGGACCAACCGGTGAGCGCTTACGCCACAGCACGGCATAATTTGCAAATTATCGTCGGTGGTATTTAAGGATCACGGCAATTTGAATGTAATCAGACGTTGGCGTACGGACACGTGCGAAGATCCTGAAGAAGCTGCAATGCCTGAACGTGGAAGACGTGTACGATTTCAGCAGTTATCGGACCTTGAGCGAGGTCGTGTAGTCGGACTCCGCGAAGCCGGGTGGTCGTATCGTCGTATTGCGGAGCGAATTGGACAGGAAGTATCGGTGGTGGTACGATGGTGGCGTAGAAGGTCCGAGTAACATCCCCGCACGAGAAGACGTGGAACCGGGAGTCACAGACGGACTGATGAGCGGATAGATCGACGCAGAAGAAGAGCGGCGTTGTCAAGCAGAACATCCACTGCGACGCAAATATGAGCTGCCGTTGCACCTGAGGTCACTGTACGAACAATCCGCAACCGCGTACTGGATGCAGGACTACGTGCAAGTGTGCCTCTGGCATGTGTACCTCTGACTCCAGCCCAGAATCAGGAACGGCTGCAGTGGTGTCGTCAACGTCTGCACTGGAGAACCCTATGGCTATCTGTCTTGTTCAGCGATGAAATCAGATTCTGCGTGGGAGCCTCCGAAGGCCGTATGAGTGTGCGCAGACGCACAGGGGAGCGTCTGCACCCTTCTTGCATCTGCCAGCGACACACAGGGCTTACACCTGGTCTCCTGGTGTGGGGAGCGATCAGCTATCAATCCCGTACACAACTAGTGTTTGTACCGGGTACGTTAAACAGCACCTCCTACATCAGCAACAACATTCAGCCCGTTGTTGTGCCATTTGTAAGGTCGGTTTATCGTGATGTTTTCCTGCAAGATAACGCACGCCCACACACGGAACGTGCAACGCAACATGCACTTCAGAGTGTGTGACAACTTCAATGGCCTGCACGTTCACCGGATTTGTCCCCCATTGAGCACGTGTGATATTTTATTGGACAACGACTAATACGATCTCCACGGCCAGCCACGACCATCCCCGATATACGCGTCCAGGTTGAGGATGCTTGGAACTCAATACCCCAAGCTTACATCCAGCATCTGTACGACAGACTCCATGCCAGAATTGCACAGTGTGACGCAGTTCATGGCGGTTCAACCTCGTACTAACCATGTTACATGGAAATGTTATTTTTCAGTTTACGAGCAGATACAGCTGTATTTTGACATAATGTTTTGATCACGTTATCCTCTGTATTCCGTTATTATGCTGTATAATTTTCGGTGGTATCAGACGTCTCCTTCTTGGTGTTCTTTTTTCACTTTCCGCCAGTATATTTTCTTTGAAATTTTTGTTTTTCGGATTTTGACAATGATTCAACCATTTAAATTTACTTCTGCAGGAAACAAATTCCAGTTGTTTTTTAGCTTTATTTTGACATTAGTATCATAAACGAGTGGTGATTTGAATAAATGCGGTATAATCATTTTGATAATTTACCATTTGAACCCTTCTTTGCTGGCCATGAATCGTTTTGTCACGCATTTCATCAAAAACAGACTCTTTGAAAGGTTTCGCGTCTATTCTGCGAGAAAAAGTGTTGAACTGTTCACGATAAAGCTTATTTGGGAAAATATCTTTCTTCACAATGTAACTGGTATCCAAGGGCAGGTTCATTATTATTACATCAACAGAAACGTTTCATGCTGCTGTAGGCTTTTTTTTTTATTTCCTTGCTTCTTTTTTACTGAGGAAACTTGTTTCAGAAATTGCCGGAGACCCATATAACTTTGAGTCCCCTGTTATGTCCTCACTGAATTCCTTAAGTCTTTCATTACCACATGTCAGTAATCCACTAAGATTTGTGGAAACCCATATTTCTCAACTCGTAAATACACGCATAAGTAAATCAACAACTTCGTTACAGGATCAATGTCCTGATTGAATTATTAAACGGCAGCACTTCAGTTACATGTCGTTATAGGTTCGCGTTGACCAGAAATTTCCTTGCCTCGTGTGCTCCGGTCAGCGTCTAACGCTAATCTCCTCGAGACCAATCCGGTTCTCTCATTGGGTGTGTCTCTATGTCACTACAACCGTACGGAACCATGCGATTCAGGGCTGACTCTACGCTAACGTCAGGAAAAAAATAAGTGAATGTGCCAAGTACCGCTGGGATTAGTATATACAAAAAAAGTGATCACAATATTATAAAAAGCGTCCTCGCAAATATCATTAAATTTTATTTTTTGATATTTCTTTAAGAACATATATCACGAAAAATAAATTCTATATACATTTCTTGAAATTATTTGTATACAGAGAAATCAAACGCTCATCTGTCTTCTCAGTCATTTTCATCATCGATTGCAGCTTAATCGTTACAGGCATATACAGTAAATGATCAGCCACTCTTTCTTCTGCAATATTTCTTCTTGTACCACCAGTATCCTGAAGTTTTGACACATTCTAAATTATCGCAGCAATGAAGGCGTTCGTTACATTCGATATCGTACCCCATACAGCGCCTGAAATAGATAGGTCAAAGGTAGAAAAATCATAAACACTTTTAACAGCTCCACAGGAAATAAAGAAATTCAAAAAAGTACATACTCATAGGTAAAATAGTCACTCTGCTAACGAAATATTATTATTCACCCGCAAAACGTTAGACAAAATTTTTTTTATACAATTCTCGAAAAATTTGGCAAATACTTTTTCTTGGGAAAATCCAAACTTCGAATGCACAAATGAAACGCATGTACGCGCAATGGCGTCAGCACAGCCGATATTATTTTCTTCGTGAGATGGACACTATCACAGTTATCTAAAACAATATTGTTTACTTTGTCTGAACGTTTGTCCCATTGTTGTGGGGCAGCAGAGAGTTGTCACCATAGTAAAATCCGAGAAAGAAATATATGTAACCTACGGCCTATTTTTTTGTGTTTTCGTGCAGGGGACATCATCATCAACACCATCACAGCGCACTCGTGAACCGGAATGTGTTGTTGTCATAGCAACAAAGAGCGACTTTTTGCAGCTCTTAGAGTGACGTCATCTCATCCAGATTATTCTGACATGACGGTTCTAGTTTCTATTTCCTGTTTTTATCTCTCACGTCGATACGTCAGTAATTTTGGTTCTACTTTGTCGTTCATAACCGCCATTCATATATTTTTTTTATTTTGAATCCTATCCTTCGAAATTTAATTCTAAGTTTCCTTTGCGAACCTAAAGTTATTATTTTAGTTGTGAAATATGTTTCTTTTCTTCTCATTAAAGTCTAAAAATTCAGATTTCCAAATCAGTAGGTAACAGTGTTTTATTATTTCATGTGCAAATATGATATCATTTGTGAACTTTCGTTTTCTATGAAAGATAAAATCTTAAGATATAACTAAATTTTTTTCGCAGAATATGACCAGGTATTCTTTTCGTTATACTTGTATAAGAAATGAAAAAGAAAGAAAGAAGGAAAAGAAAAGAAAAAAAAACTGTTTGTTCCTCTGCACATTAACTACCATACTATTTTAGCACTGGCAACTGCGCAATTCTGTTTCCGATCCGAAAACTGTTTTATTATTTTAACACTTTTTTGAAATCTGGCAACACAAAGAACAATTAAACATAGGAATTACTGATGACATAGCTATTCCTAAACTTAATGCACTATTAATAACTCAATGTTTTTTTAGGAATAAATAGAATTAATATGTCGAAATTTCGGGTAGCACCCCTACCCTACCTCAGGCGAAACTGTAGTAGATGTTGCCATCAAACATCTACTAGAGTTGTAGCCTTGAGGAAAGGTAGGTTTACTTGTGAAAAATTCGATATATTAGTTCTTTTCACTCCTTAAAAAAAATAATTTGGAGATATTTATAGTGCACAAAGTAAATGTAGTTCCGTGCGACCTGCGTGAATTTTTTTGACAGTAAAAGAACGAAATGCAATAGGGCCACTATGAATTTTGTGAGTGGTTTTGAAGGACGGGTGCTTTCTTACAGCTTCATACAAAAAAATACTGAAAACGTTTTATCGAAACCGATTCCTTTCGTCGAAATGTAAGAATCGAAATGTGAATCTGGTCAGCACGTTTGAGAAATGTTGGGAGTAATTCGAATATAAAACTGGTTCTATTTTGGGTTGATATGTCTCGTTTGTAACGAGGAATATGGACCACGTGACCAACAGTAAATAAAATCGGAAGTTTGGAACATACATATCAACTTCAACACGAAACTGCGAGAAAGCAGATTTACGTAGCATTCTACGTATTAAGGAAAGGATTAGAAATATTAGCTTTGTGTCAGATTCTGGGATGCAGATTCTTTCAATCATCATCATACTTTGTTAAAATGTACTCAAACAGTCTAATCGTTTATGACAAATTTATTGACCAAAATCTGTTGATTTTTATGGTACATAAAATAAATTTTTAATTAAACTTGTGCTTAAAACCTTAAGTCGATAACACTATTTCATTAATATTATCACACTAGCAAGGGCCATATAACCCCAAAACCATATGTATGTTCCCTCGTTATACGCATTCGCTTCTTTTATTAATTAATATCCTAATTTATTTGGCCTATACTCTTCAGAAAAATTATAGTTGTTAGAGCAATTCGTCAACGAAGGGACATTAGTTGAATTACGTGAAAATATCTTGGACTTCAAGTTTAGAAAAATAGTTGCATATCAAAATTTTGTAAGATGTATATTATGCCAGATTTCAAAGGTTTCGATTTTTTGAAATTTTGTTTCCACGTCTATTGCATTCCACATAACACCACATAAAAACGTCATCTTAAAAGAGGATCTTTTCATATGGTGTGGCATTATACAGGTAAGGACATTTATTAAGAAACCGAAGTTAAACATTTTCTAAGATTTCCAGCCATCGGTAAGGAAATATTTGCTTACTTTTGTCTGGAGTTTCTATTTTCTTCCGATACAAATGTCAATTCTTTTCTAAATAGCTTTTCCTCCAACGTTTGGAGCTCCCCTAGAAGATCCTTTTCGGCCACTTCAGTTTTTGGCAGATCTTTAAAGAAAGAAACGATAGCTTTAGATTTTATGAGGACTTATCAAAAATGCTTTCAAATGCTCATGAAAAAAGACAGACACACACTTTTCGATCCGTATCAAATATATTATTTTAAATAGAATCCAGTTGTGAGTTTTGTTTGATTGATTTCACTTAGGCCAAGATGTAAAAAAATCTTCAATCTTTTTTGAAATTTCTATATGAAATTATTCAAAATCACTCCTGCAAAATGAACTTCAACATTCGCAGAGATATTGGCCTTCTTGACCTGATTCCTCACTTGTTGAATTTATTCGTCTGAAAACTGCACAGCGGCTCAGACTCATTTTATCTGCTAGACAGGCCTAGCAGGTCTATATAACCATAAGTAAAACTTTATTGGAATATATTGCTTGGATGAGTCAGTGGATATCCAATGTGGGACGAAGTGGGGCGGTGGCTTTGGGGTTTATCGACTACTGTGAGCAACGTAATGGGCAATGAGCAATCGCCCGTTGCTAATTTAGAGCAGTTGATTCCAAAGAAAAAAGAGCCAGTGCCATAAGGAAAACACTAGATTCATACCTCACCGGGATACGAACCCGGGACCACTTGGACGAACTGTCGTTAGCCAGCACTTAGAACACTGCGCCACGAGGACGGTACGATTTGGCATACATTTCCGAGAAGGTATGTATAGTAACTATATCATGAACAGCATACTGCACAAGTATTTTGAAATTAGCAGACCTAGGATAAAGGTGCTCATTTATATTTGATGAAAATCATCCTTGTGGTCTCATGTTTAGGCCACTAAGATTCAGAAATGGGTAAATTATATATTCTTTTGGTCTAGTATTAGAATGATGCAGTTTACATTTTCCCTTTTCAATCAATAATTTTTTAAAGAGTCGTCGGTCCAAAAAATTAGCTTTGCATCTTTGAAAATCCATATATCTTTTTTTTAAACGTCACCTGATAACTGTTTTCATTCTTTGGATTTTTATCTTCATTGTTCAGGACTCAACTGGATTTTTCAAATTCAGCCCACAAAGAATTGCACACATATTGTATATACAATGGCCAAAACGTTAGAGATACCTACCAAGTAGCGGGACAGCCACTGCCTAGCACGAATAACAGCATATAAAAGCCTAGGAAATGACTCCAATAGATACCATCATGTCTCTTGCAGCAATGTCCACAACACTGCCTATTACGTCAGCTCAGAATATATGGATCCAATGTTCCGCTTCATGGCATTTCGAAGAGCTTAAACAGGGTATAAATCCGGGTACCATATATTCTCTGGATGGTTACAAACTCATAAGAGTGTTCAACGAACTAAACTTGGGTGGCTGCGACCCACCCAAGCATAGCTATATGAACACTCTTGTGTTGGATGCCGGTAGGCCATCAAGGCATGCAGGTGGTAAGCCAGCAAATGATGGCCGCGTGCAGCGGTTAAAGACTGCTCCGAACACACTGTCAGAAATAATGTTTCTCATTAGAAGGTTTCCCAAACTATCAGGGAGCCAAAACCGCCTTGAAGACAGCCAACATGGCTCAACGGGGCCGTTGCATCACGATGTCGACGTTACATCCGGACTTTCCATCCAACTGGGTACAGCAGAAAGCGCGATTTACCTGACCACACGACGCAGTGCCAATTTACAGAGATCGCATATATGTTCGTGGCACCAGAAAAAGCGTATTCGAAGACGCGTGGTTCGCAACCGCTTGCTCCATGGGTGGTGGTGAGTCCTTCGATTGTATACTAGCGGTGCATCCTTAATACGGTTGTCCTCAGGATTCACAGGTTTCTTACCATTAGGAAGATAGAATGACTCACCCGTCTTGCGCCGATAAAGACTTCATCACCAAAGTTGATCAGATCACCATGTTTACCGATTTTTGTTGATAACGATACAGTGCTGGAAAGCCATGATTTCCGCCTCGTTATCGCTTAGTTCCGGTTTGGATCTGTTCCACTCTGCACGGGAGATGACCATATCAACTACCAATCATCGATATCGCTAAAGGTTTGTCTACTGAGTGCAATGTCATAATTTATGCATGCTTTATAATGTAAAAGAACATTAGTTTTCCATCAAACTAATTCAAACAAAGGAAGTAGTTTTGCATCAAACTACTTCAAACAAAGGAAGTGTTTTCCATCAAACTACTTCAAACAAAGGAAGTGATCATCAAACAAGGTCCTTCGCTCTTTCCACGTTTATACGTGAGTCACGAAAAAAATTCTCATTGGCCACCACCGGGAATCGAACCCTGGGTCTTTGAGTTACGCACCGGATATGCTTCCACTACACCACAGCGGCCTCGAATTCCTCCGGACGCACACACGCTAACTGCCAAGCCAATTTAGCAGGTTGTCCCCTGGAGCCCCGCACAATGTTGGGGTTCGCCAAAGATGGTAAACAGCAACCGAAGAAATACCCAGAAAGCGAATGAACAATTAATACAAACATTTGATGTGGACCAGGAACATCAAACAAAGGCCTTCGCTCTTTCCACGTTTTCCCGGTGGCAGCCAATGAGAATTTTTCCGTGACTCACTTATAAACTTGGAAAGATCGAAGGCTTTTGTTTGATGTTCCTGGTCCACGTCAAATGCCTGTATCAAAGGAAGTTAGATGCTAATGTTTACCTCAAGAGATTTGAAACTCACAGTTATACTTTTGTAATGTTTTACATTGTTTTCATTTTCTAGACTATGCTGGCTTCTGATTCGTAAAAAAAGTGGATACGAACTTTTGCTGTATGTGGTCCCCGTTATTAATATGAATTCTTCTGAACACACGAGCGCACCCACCCGTACACCACAAGTGAATGAATATTAACATATAGGACCGCTAAAGCGGGAGCGATGCTCACAAGCAGTGAGAATTAACATCGAGGTTTCACCATTGCCAATCTTACGTACAGCTGAGTTTACTTCTTATTTTGATTTTCTCTCTGACTTCATTTTGGAACTTCGCGCTCTGTTTTTATTTTAAGACATGGCTTACTGTGGAATCTACCACAGTAAATCTGTCAGTATCCGGAGTCCTATCTGTGCTCATCACTGAAATAAGCACTATGGAGGTCTACCTCAGAAATCATGCAGCTTTGAATTGATTGTCATTTCACTTAAAACCAAGCGATGAGCTCGTGGCCTATCCTGCGATAACATCAATGTTCGTCTTCGTTCCCATATTGGAGCTTCTTTGGTGAGTGAAATACAGTTTCAAATTAACGTATTTTTGGAAAGAATTGCTTGAAAAAAATGTGAGTTCGTCAATATCTCTGTGTGTAAAAAATGTTACAATGCGAGTGAACATTATTTCGCATTATGTATTTAAACACTGCTAAGGTATTAATGTTCGGGCATTTCTACTGCAAAAATATCGAGTTTTCGAAAGTACGTGAATGTGACAAAATTAATATTATCAGAATTGTAATAAGTGGAGAAAGTTACAAGTGTTCGTCCTGCATTAATTGCTTTTTTTTTCTATCCGTCATCCATATTTCCTAGTTGTCGCCTGCAGAGATTTTCTTATATTTAGTTTGAAAGCGATCAACTTATTGAACAACAATCCAGGAAGGCGTTCTACTGACTCACAAGGAGAAAAATACCAAATCTTTGTGTTTTGGCCTTGGTGACGCCTTACATGTAACGTAATTACTACTCCAAATGTTTTCTCCTGTGGTCAAAAATTGCTTGAGGTCATGTCTAACAGAGATAGGACATAATTGATGACATAGTATATTCTACACTAGTAACGTATAACTATACTTTAAGTTTCGTTTTATTCTGTTAAATGTGGTTCATACCCTGTAAGCATTTTGGGAACTTAACGTTACATTTCTCACTCGGTGACTGTTTTTTAACTCCTGAATTAAGGTCCAGAGTTAAACAATATACATGTTAAACAGTGATAAGAATGATGTTTGCAGTTTTATGCTACTAACTTCTGTCAGATGGCTGACTTCTTTTGAGTATCGCGTTAAGTGGCTGCCTCGTGTTGTAGGTCGATTATATTGTTATTCGGTTTTAGAGATGGAATTTAAAGTTTAACTTACTTTTTGCTAATTATTTCTCTCACGTTGCGCGGTTCAAAGACAATGAAAAATATAGAGTGTATTAGATTATGAGTTGTATCCAGCTACGAAACAACTGAGGGATTCATTGCTCTGTGTTGACATTTAAAGTACGTAAAAGAATCTATTAGAGACTTCGGAGCCGTAAGTAAAAGCATGCCGATTTACTAGGGTTTCAAGTTATTAGGTGCTTAAATAAGAATCTGTATGCTATTTAATCTATCCTGATCACGATATAACTTACGGACACTTCAGTTTTCATATTCAGGTAATTTTAAAGTTGTGAAGCGTGACAATTGACATATATACAGTATGTAATGTTATTTGGTATATTTGTTAAAATATTAAGATATACACCAAATAACATTACATACTGCTTACTCTATGCACCATTTGAATGTGCATCGTTGATGATCAGGTCAAAATGTAACATTGATATCTGAAACTTTCCCTATTTGTATTATTTATCGTTCAAGTGTTTCAAATAAAACTGTTTTCCTTCATATTCAAAATTGTATTTGATGGATCGAATTTGAATAGAAAATTTGTAATCGTTTAAATGTTTTATAAAGACTACAAGGCATCTGACTGAAAGCTTCTATTCATCATAAATTAAAGTGAACAAAGAGATAATATGCATTTGAAGTAATACAGTCATTCACAGTTTGCGTTTCACGATCTTGTTTTATAAAAAATCTTACCTCCTTGTCCTGTTTATTCTATTCCTCCCCATGTGCTTACTCTAACTTGGTCCTCTATCTCTCTTCTCGTAAATAATCTTTCATAATCCAAAGTTCAGTGGCTTTTTCTCCACTCTTGGCTCCCTGTTCCAGCCACTTAACACCGGGTGACTTTGATTCAATCTTTGTCAGTTTTGTTGGTCTGAAATCTCCATTCTTCACATATATCATCATCATCATCATCATTGTCAACCATTATCAATCCACTGCTGGACGAAGGTCTCCCCAAGTTTCCTCCACAACGGTCTGTCTTGTGCCAGTCTCCTCCATGTCACTCCCGCACATATATATATATATATATATATATATATATCCATTGTCCAATCCCTCTTCCTTTTTTCATTTGATGTTTTCTTTTCGTACACAACGTTTGCCCGGCAACCCACGATTCCGACAACTATTAATTCTTGCTTTGTCCAAATGTATCCATTCATCATGCTTGAACTCTCAGCTTGTACTTTTCGTTTTAGCGAAATATGTTATCTATAGGTCTCACCTCGATTGTTCTATTCAATCCGTCACCATCTCCTCACAACAAGCTGAACAGCACACCCTATCTACAATTTCAAAAACCGATCTCTCACTCACATCCAAGGAGACTTTTCATAGTCTCAACGTGCTGGAAAAATTCCACAATTTAATAGTATCTGGCTTTTCCACAGCCAATGGCTCGATTTGAACATGAGTCTTTTTCTGTTTCCACTGATTTCCCGTTCGTCATTTACCAATTTCATGTACCGTCCCTACGATTGTCATTAGTTTGAACTTTATTAGGTATTGAGACTTTTTCAAAGAATTTTGAAAATTTTAGTAGAAAGTATTTGTTTGTTATAAAGCCTTGCTATCTTTTTATGATCATTTGCAAATGATCCACTTCTTTTAATTATAGCTGATTCTCAGCATCCACTGTAAATCGACATCTCATTCCTGTAAATACCATTTATACATTTCACATAATGGGTAAATAAACCCATTATTGTAAATATAATACTTTGATCTAATAAAACGATTATGAATCCCTTACCTGCACTCGCATCTCCAGTCACAAGAGTGACGATTAATAGCAGAAGGAATGGACCCAAGGTCTTCATACTGCTTCTTCTGAAAAAATTGTAGTGAGAAATGTTCAAAACTAGAAAGGTTAATTATTTGGAATTGAAACAAAAAGCACAGCTATATGTATTTGTCTCGAGCAAGGATATATGACCAGGAAAATGACATAAATAATTATATTTCTTTTAAGAAAATAAATTTGTTACTATTTTTTTTAATTCTGGAAAACGAATGTTAGTGCTTCAAAAGCAAATTGATTCATTGTGTTTCCTTGCAAGGACGTTTTAATCAGGGAGATAGATAAATAAAATTTAGATAAAAATATGGTAACAAAGATATGTGGACATTAATATGCAGGAAGCGCCCTCTTGATTAATTAACTTGACAGTTGCACGTACTTTTAAAAGTGTGAAAGTAGTGTTTCAGTTTTGTAATACGCCTTAGTTGATGTTACGATTCAAAGATATGGTTGCGTTGACAATTGGTTTAAACAAAGTGCAATTTTTATTTCATGTCCTATTAAAGTACTGCGTCATACGTTCCTTCTGGAATGACTCCTAAAGAAACTTTTAAAATATTCAGAAATCTTTCTAAATTTACAGAAGCCACTCCATTTCTGTTTACTACGAAAATGATTGTAAAAACTGGCGTTGTATATAGTAGTGCAATTGTTATCGGTAATGTGAGAAAAGCAGGCATTGTACACAATGCTTATGAAATGTATAGAATGCATGACTTTTTTAGGCAAAGCATTAAATATTTATGTTATTTTAATAACATAAATAACAAATCCTAGGCATTATATAAAACGACAAGGACTATTTACGTAAAGTATGAAAAAAGGATCAAGAAAAGGCCTTTATTGAAAAGACGTGTATGAAAATCAACGAAGGAATACAAAATAAAGTGTATCACTTTCTCAGTGAAAGACAAGGAGAAAAAAGACTAGAATTGACGTATGTGTTGCAACAAGGAAAGCTAGAACGGAACTTTCAATTACATTTAACTATATTTATCACATACGAGCACCTCATATTTTGGCACTTGGTGTTGCACATACACCTCACGAATCCTGACCACTTCCTGTGGACAAAGCGATAGCATGTGATCTAAGAGGAATTTTGTGGTCGGGAACGTCTTCAACTCTGAGTAAGTCCTTCTGATATAAAGTGAATTGTGGTCTGGCACAGAGTTGGTTAAAAATTCCTCGAGCAGTTCCAAGTCGGTAAAAACGGTTTTCTGTCACACTCATAATAATTACCAACAGATTGCGCGAGTCACCCCGTCCCTTATCGACGTCAGGAAGAGGAACTCGGACAGTGGCCCCAAAGATGCAGGAGGATTTTTTTGTCAGAGTCCATTTCAATTTGTCTGGTTTGTATCTTCAGATTCAATTTAGATTCAATTTTGCGATCATTAAATGTCAAGTCCTTCGCCACATGAAAGGAAAAAAGTCACTAGCGGGAGTATTTTATACTTTGCCGATTAGCCTTTTGGCATTGCATAAAATGCCTACAAAATGTGTGAAATGTTAAACATTTCATATTTTGATTTCCCATTTTCGGCATTCTACAGATTTTTTCCTAGGCATTCTGTGTAATTCCTAATTTCAGACATTGCCTGTTACATAATAATAAGGAATAACATGATTTCGCTACTGCCATTTTGCTTGGGAAAGGCCTGTCGCCAAGGTTGCTGTATCTAGTTCAATACATTGGACGAACTAACCACTACTATCATGTTGATTTAATCAAACTTTTCGTATAATTTATGTTCTACGAATAGTAGTGACAAATTAGGCAACTGCCTGCCGCGAAATGTGTGCAAATTAGTGGCATCATGTTTTTAAAATTTCGGCAACAGTGGTTTAACACCTGCTGAGGTTTTCACTCAATAAAGAAGAACGCTTTTGAGATGATTCAAAACACGTGGTGGCGTAGGAAATGGAGCAAATATCATCTGCCTTTACAATCTATTTCGCACACAAATTCCAGAATAATAGCAGCAGAAGCACGCATATCAGTAATGATCTTTTTGCGCATTTATTAAAGTGTGCACATCTGGGGAAATAATAAGCAGGTAACAATTATTTCAGTAGATATGGATATCGTCCTTCGCTCATCAGCGGACTCCTCTCTATGTACATGTTAGTAACATTAAAATTTCATTTTTTGAATTTTATTTGCATCAACTGTTAGAACTATTACCCTTGTACGTGCATTAATCATTTATTCCTTTGAAAGCATTTGCCGCAAGATTTTAGGTAATTTCATAACGATATTTACTTCCATACATAAGTATTTCTAGTAAATTTTCTCTGCCAATCCTTTAGAAAAATTGCACTTTTTCAATTATTGTGTTTAACACTTTTCGTATAATTTTGTATTTTAAATTTCACATAAATTTTTCCATATGACCGCGGACTCAGTTCTTAATTCCCTACCGTATCTGCTTCTACATGACCATACATAGCACTACGCATACTCTAATGTTCTTTTTTCACATGTTAAATATTCTATACCGTATACGGAAGCAAAGAATGTACGGTCAGCTGATGCGTAACATCACAGCCTCTCCTTGACAAATGTCAACCCCGCCTTCTCGTGGTGCATCCTGTTCCCACTAAAGGGGCTCTGACGACCGCCAATAGCGGTATAACTATACCGTCGGGATTAGAGGAAGTAGTGATGGCAAAAAGTATTTACTTAGACCTAAACGTTATGCAATGCCAAAGAAAATAATTTATTTTTGCTCGTTTTCCTAAGAAACGTTAATAATAAATAAATGGACATGATACATATATGTTTTTTCTCAGGTTTAAGTTGCCTGAAGCATTAAAAGTTCGAATTTATGAATCTGAAGTGATTGTTAACAGTTCAATTCTGGAAAGCGGATTAGAGACGGATACAGATAATAAATTTTCAATAGCTGTTACATAATTTCCCAGGTTCCTAAATAAATGGTGCTTGATAAAAGGGTTAGGTATTTGGAAATAAATATCAATAGGCACTAAATTCTATGATGTAAACATTTTTCGAAATTTCAGGAAATCTATATTTGTTTCAGATTACCACCTTGATAATTAATGTCATAATTCTATAATAACATATATGAACCCGTTTCCAGATTTAAAATCATTGAGGCCTCAATTACTTTTATTCAGATTCCGAGTTGACAAACGGATTTTTAAGCAAACCTTTACCGTGAATTAATCGTATATTAAAACACTCTTAAATAAGAAAAACATACTTTACAAAAAGCTAGAAAAATGAGAGTTATATTGAATCTGCCTCACATAAACGTTTACCGCATTAAATGTGACTCACTTGAGACACCCTCAACCTCAAACTGAAGTTTATCCGGAGAGGTCCTTTGGAAAATAAGTAAAGTGGAACGCAGAACAGTATTTAAGGTACATCATAATTTTTTTTCTGTCATCATGTCTCATATTCTCTGTTATTCTATCATCATAACATATGGGAAACACATTTTCGCATCTGTTAAGATGTGCTTCAGAAGCAAGGCTACCAGTAATGGCAACACAATGGAGTATTCTGATTGATGCATCACGTGTCCTCTTTCAGCGAAAAGCCATGGGATTGCTTCAAATGACTCAGAATTCAAGCTTGTTGATTTATAGTATTGTGCATTGTAATAGGAACTCAGGAACTGCAAATAATTTACAAACTGATGGATATTTTCCCTCATTCTTGATGGAACTGGGGGAGGTTTGCTGCGAAATCATTTGTAATGGAAGACTATAAAATCCGACGTTAACATTTTATTAATCTTATTTTTATATTATGCCTGTATTTAAACGAACCCTTTCATTCTGACATATACTGGATTGTCGGTAATCTTTAGCATTCGTTTTGACATGACGGCGGAATATGCCGCAACATCTGACATTCTGGCTACGCTAGTGTTCGCCAACAATGTGCTGAAGTCAGCCTGTTTGCATCTTTGATGACTCTTTATTTCGAACGGTTTTGGGTAAATTTATATTCGAATAATGCCCCGTTCTCAGGAATAGAATTTTGCAACAGAACCCTGATAGAATTTGACTAAAGCCACCGTACTTTGACGTATCAGCTATGACCTGAGGATGACTATCCGAACCAATAACGAAGGCTGTGTGAAGATGTAACTTCACATCTAAATCCTGCAAGGAATGTACGTCGTGGCTGTTGGACTGAGTCGGGTTCCTCTACGTTGTTTTCATTCGTGGTATCGCACATTACAAATTTCGAAAATCAGGAGGATTTTATGATTCACAAGCTGCTGCTTTTGCTTGAAAAGATAAGTTTTCTTCAAAGTCTTAAACATGACATTTTTTTAGCAAAATTTTCTCTAATGTAATGGTATGCCTTATATTCCAAAAAAATCGCTAGTTGTTACTTCAAGATATAGGCCTAATTACCACAAAGAGTAACTACAAGCGTTGTAAGTAATCGGCCGTCTTTGATTTAGGGCAACTTCAGGGAAAGAGGAACACTAAAAAACACAAAAATACACCAATTATGCCACAGTCATGCCTCGAATCCGCACATATCTTTAGTGAATAGTCCGTAGCCCGCGTTTCAAGCCACTCGGGCACCGAAGTGAGTAAATAATTTGTGCACTTTGGTTTACCTCGGGTAAAAACGGTTCGATTTTGATGACATTTTAGCATGTGGTAGGGGACCACCTGGGAATGAACCCTGTTGAAAATGGACGAAATGGTGTCAAAGGTCACGGCATAGGAGCGGGATCCATTCCATTGCCCTTATGCGTCATAACGTACGTAAATATAGTTCGATGTCGATGAAATTTTAGTATATTGTACGAGGATCACGTGGGAATCAACCCTATTGAAAATAGGTGAAGTGGGGTCAAAGGTGAGGGCATGGGACCATGATGCATTCCATTGCCCTTATGCGTCATAACGTGCCTAAAAATGGTTCGATTTCGATGACATTTTAGTATGTGGTAGGGGACCACCTGGGGACGAACTCTATTGAAAATGAGCGAAATGGGGTCAAAGGTTAGGACATAGGAGGTGGATGCATTCCATTGCATTTATGCGTCATAACGTACGTAAAAATGGTTCGATTTCGATGACATTTTAGTATGTGGTAGGGGACCACCTGAGGACGAACCCTATTGAAAATAGGCGAAATTGGGTGAAAGGTCAGGACATAGGAGCGGAATCACTTTCACCGCCATTATGCGTCATAACGTACGTAATAAATATTCGATCTGCCTGGGGACGAATCCTATTGAGATTGGGCGAAATGGTGTCAAAGGTTAGGGCACAGGATCGGGATCTATTCCATAGCCTCTATGCATCATAACTTACGTAAAAATGCTTCCATTGCGACAAAACTTCATCATGTTTTTTCGGAGGTATACTGAACCGGTTCTGTTGTATATCATCGAAATGGGGTCACAGGTCAGACCACAGGACCGAGATTTATTCCACAGCCATTATCCTCATAACTTGAGTAACAACTTCAGTAATTATTTCTGGTATGTAGGAAAGCGTATTATTATCAATGCATTGCATGATTTTACTAACTTGTTTACTTATACATTAACTAACTTATAGCTCATCCTAGGACGGTTCTTTTTAAGTTTTAAATAAATATTATTATACAAGCCGGAGTGAAATTTTTAATTGAAGCAGATTGAAAACAAATCAAATAGACGCCGGATTTCTCTATGAAACCGAATATCAAGTTATATAGTAAGAACTCATTCATGTTAGAACTGAAAATTATATTCTACTTGTTTACGCTTTTCGAAAGACCTCGCCATAAATAACCTTCTGTGTAAAATATTTGTTGTTTAACAAATATTGATTACAGCGTTTAGATAGATCAATGTTTTGCAATATGTGTAATATAATCAGCATTAAATTAGGCAAGTTGTTTTCGTGTAAACTTAACTTAATAATTTTCACTTTGATTTTTCGCGTTAAATTACTATTTTTCTGGCACACTTCTTATTCTCTTCACGGCTTGTTTTAGACTAACTTATTCGACTGTTAGTTTGAAACATCATACCGAAGCTTTTTCTACGAAATAATGCGACATATGGTATTACAAATCAGAATCATCTAAATTCTCAACAATGTGCTGCTGGGGCGACATCTGCTTTTACATGCAATCTTGCTCTCTTCGACATCTCAAGATTTCAGTTTTTATTGTAGGTTACAACGTTTAGATAGATAGAAATTTTGCAAAATGTTTAATATAATCAGTACTAAACTCGGAAAGTTAGTTAAATTAAAAAAGTAAAAAAAAAACAAAAAAAAAACGTAAAAATTAATATCCAGATAGCGCTTAATTAAATTAATATAGAAACTCAACCTGCCGTGATATTATGATTTCAATTCGAATTTCGTAGATGGGAAAATAGAACTCGATACATTGATAATCCAATGTTTCAATTAGCACGCGATCACCTTGATTTCTCAGTTTGATCGCGTGAAAACTCAACCTGCCGTGACATTAGGAATTCAATTCGAATTCTGTGAATCGAAAAACAGAACTCCAGTCATTAATAATCCAAAGTTTTTTTAAATTTGCACGCGATCACCTTGACATCAAAAATGATCGCGTGATATTATACTGCAGGCAAACATTTTCACATCGCGAGTTTACACACAAATTGATCGATAAGTGATGACGAAACAATGCAGACTTTGCTGTGACGTCAAGCGTTCCAAAGAGACAGACAGATCTGGGTGTTTATATTATTAATAGGATTTAGTTGCTTGTAAAAATCCAAGTGCTTAAGGTTTAGCTCCTATTTCAACTTAAGTTTTTCGTGTCGTCTTTTTTTTTTTTTTTTTTTTTTTTTTTTTGTTTGGAGGTTTAAGGACAGCCGTGAACAACTCAATAGACTATAAGCAGTTACACGTCCCTAATTTTGGGTCACTGGTTCCAGGGAAGGAAGAGAGCTAGTGCCGTAAGACAAACACGATGTCCATTCCTTATCAGGGTTCGAACCCGGAGCCCTTTCGGGCGAATGATCAGAAGCCATCACTTAGACTACTGCGCTTTCGTGTCGTCTTAATCTTTTGAAGCCTTATAATTCCAATCGGTTGCGCTTGTTCGTAATACCTGTAACCGTATTTAAACATGCATAAATATTTAATTAAACATTGTCGAGTAATTGACAAGGGTAAACGATGAGACAGTACTTTCGAAATTAAGGTCTTATATTTTCAAGCACATAAACTATTCCTCATATTGATATGCGCCAGCAATGTTGAAACACACTTTAAGCTCCTACTTCGCAAAAGCATATGTTTGACAATTGACGCAGTAGTATATGTGCTAACCAAACTTTCCATGATATCATGATAGGAAAGGCGATCGTAACACGTCTCGAGCCAAGATGTCTCCAGGTCCGGGTCCAGGTGTGGCGTGGATGCTGTGTTTTTCTTACGGCACTATTTTACTTCCTTTCCTGGAACAAGGTGCCTTAAATGAGGGACGGATCACTACCTAACGACTTCCATGAGGAAGAAAGCCAACTGAGTTGCACTTAGTGGTCGTTAAATCCTTATAAAACAAGTTAGTAAAATCATGCAATGCATTAAATATGATACGCTTTCCAACATACCAGAAACCATTACTCAAGTTATTACTCAAGTTATGAGGATAATGGCTGTAGAATAAATCTCGCTCCTATGCCCTGACCTTTGACCCAATTTTAATTATATTCAACAGAACCGATTAAGTATACTTCCGAAACAACATCACAAAGTTTTGTCTCAATCGAAGCATTTTTACGTAAGTTATAACGCAATACCAGGAACACCAAGCATCACTCGGTTAAAGGTGGGATGAGGGCCCATTTTTTTTTATTTTGATATGTTATTTCCAAGTATTGTAATGCTAAGTCATTCAGTTGCATGTTGTCCCAAGTGTTCCACTCGCTGGTAACGTTCATCCGCGGTTTCGGTTGCGATTCACTGTGATGAACGGCTTCGTAGTTCTTCCAAGCGCTGGTTACGTTCTTCGGATGATTCAGCTGCGATTAGCTGTCTATTTATTCGCAACATTTCTTCGAGGTTTTCTTCCGATATACACCGGCGGAAAGTGAAAAAAGAACACCAAGAAGAAGACGTCTGATACCAAAGAAATTTATACAGCATAATAACGGAATACAGAGGATAACGTGATCAAAACATTAAGGCAAAATACAGCTGTATTTGCTCGTTAACTGAAAAATAACATTTCCATGTAACATGGTTAGTACGAGGTTGTACCGCCATGAACTGCGTCACACTGAGCAATTCTGGCAAGGTGTCTGTCGTACAGATGTAGAATGTAAGTTTGGAGTATTGAGTTCCAAGCATCCTCAACCTAGACGCGTAAATCGGGGATGGCGTGGCTGGCCATAGAGACCGGATAAGTCATTGTCCCATAAAATACTACACATGCTCAATGGGGGACAAATCCGGTTAACGTGCATGCCATGAAAGCTGTCTCACACCCTGAAATGCATGTTGCGTTGCACGTGCCGTGTGTGGGCGTGAGTTATCTTGCTGGAAAACCCCCATGCTGGACCGACGTTGCAAATGGCACAGCGACGGGCTGAATGATGTTGTCGATGTAGGAAGTGCTGTTTAACGTACCCGGAACAAACACTAGTTGTGTATGGGAGTGATAGCTGATCCCTCCCCACACCAGCAGACCAGGTGTAGGCCCTGTGTTTTGCTGGCGAATGCAAGAAGGGTGGAGACGCTCCCCTGTGCGTCTGCGAACACGCATACGGCCATCGGAGGCTCCCAAGCAGAATCTGCTTTCATCTCTGAACACGATAGATCGCCATTGCGTTCTCCAGTGCACACGTTGGCGACACCACTGCAGCCGTTCCTGACGGTGGGATGGAATCAGTGGTACACATGCCAGAGGCACACGTTCATGTAGTCCTGCATCCAGTAGACGGTTGCGGATTGTTCGCACAGTCACCTCAGGTGCAACGGCAGCTCGGATGTGCGTCGCAGTGGATGTTCTGCTTGACAAAGCCGCTCATCTTATGCGTCAATCGGTTCGCTCATCAGTCCGTCTGTGACTCCTGGTTCCACGTTTTCTCGTGTGGAAATGTTCCTCAGACCATCTACGCCACCGTCGTACCCCCACCGATACTTTCCGTCCAATTCGCTCCGCAATAACACGATACGACCACCCAGCCGCGCGGAGTCTGACTAGACGGCCTCGCTCAAAGTCCGTAAACTGCTGAAATCGTACACGTCTTCCATATCCAGGCATAGCGGCCTCTTCATTGTCTTCGCACGTGTCAGTACGCCGACGACTGATTACATTCACTTCGCCGTACTCCTTAAATACCACTGACGATAATTTGCATATTATGCCGTGCTGTGGCGTAAGCGCTCACTGGTATGTCCCGAAATTAACATCACACCTACGTAATCTCGACCCCATTAACATATGTAAATTTCATGATCGTCCGCCAGTTTCTTCTTGGTGTTATTTTTTCACTTTCCGCCAGTGTAGATTCATTAAAGGTTATAATAACGTCGGACATTA
Organism: Macrothele yani; assembly: GCA_039090855.1. NCBI lineage: Eukaryota > Metazoa > Arthropoda > Arachnida > Araneae > Macrothelidae > Macrothele > Macrothele yani. Next base: position 8,973,459 of record CM077033.1, read on the forward strand.
TTTCCATGCTCCTCGCCCTAGCTGCTCGGAATGGTCTTTTTGTAGGCTGATCTTCTTTCAATGGAAGGTCATGTGTTTCGAGACTGGAAAGTGATCGGAAACCATCTACTGTTGAATGTCCAAGCTGCTCCATATTTACTTCTTCCGCTTGTCCAAACTGTCGTATTCTACTTATTCTTGTTATTAATGTTGAAACGTCCACTTTTCTAAGGGGGTCGACCAGTCATATTTTTTTATATTGTTTTACTATGGTATTCTGTTATTAGTAATCAATAAAAATTAACTAATCATATTTCAGCACAGCGGATACGCTCGTCATCAAGTGACTATTCAAAAAACATAATAAAAAAAAAGACTGTATTAACAGTTTACCTTTTGAAGGGAAAAATACATCAGCGTTCCGCTACTTATACGGTACTACGCATCAAATCCAAGCTTCTTTTATTTTATTTTTGTTACGTACAGTAAAGTATTACCAGGATTTCAAAGCCAAAAAAAAAAAAAAAAAAAACACAGAATTCCAAACGATCGGGAGAAATCAGTAGACAGATCTGGAGAGCTTAATGTAGGCCCTAGAAATGTGCGCTTCTTCTAGCCTTTATAGCACTTTAAAAAATGTCATTTCTGAAATAGTTGATTTTTATTGGATTTTTACATTAACTAATATGTTTATGGAAATCTGAGATCAAAGCGCTTTGATATCAGACACGGGTGTCGTATGTTTGTTTCGTTTAAATACAAGAAATACTATGCTCTAGACATTGGAATTCAGGTGATAAATTCGATTTGTGTGACATAGAGAAAAACAGAACACTACCAGCTCCATACTACAGGCTGTTCCCAAATTCGTGCGACAAACAAAGAGGGACGATAGTACAACTTAAGGCTAATAGCTTTTGAAATGAAACATGGGGGGCTACTCATACGGGGGACTGGATGTTCATCCGATGCATGGGCGAGCACGTGGCAATGAACGTGCAGCAGCGAGGATGAACCGTAAGCGAATCCTGAATCGTCGTATGCCTCACCATGCGACATTCGCCACATTTGATCGAAGCCGTCGGGAGTTTGGCTCGTTCACGATCTCGAGATGTGATGCTGGACATCAGTGGACTGTTCGGACGACACGGGAAACGAAACAGTGCGTCTTGTAATGATTCGCAACAGCCCCGTCCACAAGAACGCGAGCAGTTGCATCAGAAATTAGTGTTCCTCACAATGCGGTGTGGAATGTTTTGGATGAGCAACAGATGTATACATTCCACCTGCAGAAGGTCCAAACTTTGACAGGAGATAACTGCTGCCGGCTGCTCCAGATGAACACTGCTAACCCACACTTTCCCGCTTGAGTTTTATTTATTGATGAGGCGATGTTTACGCTCGAGGGCATTTACAACAGTTACAACCAGCACATTTGCGCTAATGATAAACCGTAAGTCACAGCCACTCGCCACCACCAGCAGAGGTTTACCGCCAACGTCTGAGCAGGTGTCCTTGGTGATTGGCTGGTGTGAACGTACACCTTGCTAAAACGTCTGACCAGCGCCATGTACTGTGTGTTATAGGAGCAAGTGCTAGCCTGTTTGTTGCAGAGTGTTCCGTCCAATGCTCGGAGAGACACGTGGTTCATGATATGGCCCCTGCACATTTTGCACCGCTGTCCAGGATTTCCTGAATGCGTCGTATCCCGGCATGGGGATTGGACGGGGCGAACCGGTACCTTGGCCTCCACGCTCTCTGGACCTGAATAATTGCACTCCTTTTGGGGTCACCTGAAACCACTAGTGTAGAAGACGCCTGTGGAATCACCGGAATGTTTTGTCGCGAGGACAGTCGTCGCTGCGGACCTGATCAACACCACACCGGGAGTCTACAAGAGAGTGCCACAATCCTTCATCCGTTGGTATGGACAATTGACCGGGGAAAAATAAATGACAGTTTATCTTGTTCAAGTTCTTGTAACATGATACACTACGCATTTAAGTTCAGATGAATTTTAGCGATATATATCAGAGGAACTTATGACAATTTTATCAAATTATATTTGACAAGATTTAAAACACTAGGGCAACTTATAACTCTTTTATTATTAGAAAAATGATTTATAGTTACAAAATCACAAGCCTCAATTCATTTGAAATCATATTTATATACAGGGTGTCCAGAAAAGGACACCCTAACTTTGAGCATGAATAGCTCCAAAACAATTACTCGCGAAGGATTTAAACTAACTGTGTGTTTATTGACAGTCAATAAATGTTCCAAAACACAGTTCAAATTTTTTGTTTCAGTTCAAACCAATAGATAACGTTGCAGGCTCTGGTAAAGGTATTTAAGAGGAGGCTTTCGGACACGGTGCCATAACGTTTGCTAGTGGTGTGAGCACTAAACAATATGCACAGAATTATTGTGAAGGTAATTTATTCTTTTCAACAACGCATTTTCATTTAACTCGAATTCAATCCACTGGATCGCAGCCCGACTAAGACGAGACGGAGCTTCGAGAGCAAATTGAATATTCCCAAAGGCCCTGATCCGAGAACGATACGCACGTTGTTTGAGAAATTTGAAAATACATTAACCGTCCTTTCAACATATCGAAATCCACCCTCCATTTGTTTGCTTACAAAAATTGAGCCAAAAAACTTGAGGAACTCGAACAACCTGTCACTGACGCATGCATGTGATTTTCAGTCGACATACATTGCACAAGGTGGTTGCCAGTTTCAGTCCAACTGCGCCATACAATTAGGGCTCATGGTGGACATTTCGAGCACATTGTGTTTTAATTTTATACCGATTCGGCGCTTGCAGCGCCATCTATTGGTTTGAACTGAAACTAAAAATTTGAACTGAAACTAAAAATTTGAACTGACACTAAAAATTTGAACTCTGAATCCTATTTTGTAACTTTTATTGACTGTCTTATAAACATACAGGTGGTTTCCATCTATACCGAATAGTTGTTACCGAGCTGTTCATCATCAAAGTTAGGGTGTTTTTCTTTTCTGGACACTGTGTTTGCGTTAGTTCCCGGCTTCCACCAGATGCTGGTGCAGTGTCATCTGATTTTTTTCATCATGTTTTTTCCTTATAGTTAAATGGTCTTCAGGTGGAAATATTAGTTATGCATGTTTTTCATAAAGTTTGGAATGGCACAATTGAGATCTGAATCTTCTATCACGTGTTTTGTTAAAAACATGCTAATGTAGTTTAAAGGACATTGGGAGTTTGTTTTCTTTCCGAGGAGCTTAAATCAAAACTATGAATGGGATACGATCAGTCTATGTTGAGCAAATTATTTTTAACGTCAAACGCTTTACTCTCCTTTATACATCTTTCTGTTTTTTTTAGTTGTTTTAAAAAGGTGGAAGATGAGATTATTTCGTGCAATAATACTTTCCTCTAGTCATAAACTCTTAATCCCATTTCTCCATGCATGCAATGAATATTTTGTACCTAGGAGTGCTGTTAATATACTAAATCTCAAGGTTGCAATATAAAGATCAGTCAGCTGCTTTCTCATATGGAAAACGAAAGTAGCAATGACTAACAGAACTAAATGTCACATGTTATTTATAAAATTTCATGATTTTCACACTCGAAGGAGGAGGAGGACAGGTATGTCTAATTCAAAGCGCCGTATTGCCGCATCTCTTGGCTGCGTTGTGACGTGTCAGTGGCGATAAGCGTAGCTGTAATGCGCATGGAGCCACAAGGAGAAAGTTTCGTAAGCTCTATTAATTTTCAATCGAAATAAAAGAGCCAGTTTCGAGTAAATAATTTTTAAGTAAAAATTGTTCAAGCATTCAACTACTTTTCAAAATAGATCAAAATGTATGTAAAATATATGGGCATGAACGGGAATATGACATGAATACTCTTCGATGTTTTTCTGCTGAGTATCTTTTTTTTCCAAAAACACACTGCAACGGCTTTTAGGAGCTGGGTAATCTATAGTTCATTACGTTGAATCAGTCATTCACCAATTTTAGAAAATGAGCAATTTGTTTTCTTTCAGGAAAGAAATACTCTACAGCTTTGCTTACGTTGTTAGATAGCATTTGCGCAGCTGAAACTACCTCTATGTCTCATGGGGCCTCTACCATTTGTGTGGACCCATTTGTTTTATGAAACACCTTTAATTCTGAGCTATTATGTTCCAGAAAAACATCAAATATCTCGCGAGTGAAGGTTCCACACTGGAGCGTGTTCCACGTTCTAATATATGATTTCGGAGAAGGTTAATTAGATGGGGCACATCAGCAAACATCCATATTTTTTTATTTGCATCAACTGTATTTGGAATAGAAGACAATTTTCGGGTTATTCCAAGCTGCCGCCAAACCTTGATATCCCCCCTCAAAATCACGTACCATTCCATGCATTAAATAACCCGTTTGCTCAATGGCTCAAATTGTCAGTTAACAGCTTTCGATTCATCTGCTTATCAAAGAAATAATATATGGGTTGTTTCCAAGCTTTCCATAAGCCTCTCAGCATAACTATTAAAACGTTACTATGCGGTCCTAAAATTTTATCCGTAGCAGATCATAACAATATCTGGAATCAACGCTCATTTCATCAAAGATAAAACTGAAACTCTCTCGTATTCAGTTAGGTGTAAAGCATTCATTTTCATCACTTCAAAACTGGCTCAATTAAACCATCGAAAAATACAAATTTACCACACCACCGTTTCAGAGAAGAAATGTTTAGAAGCCGTATGTGCATTTTATTTTTGATGAAAATATATGCTTTTCGGGAAATTACATGTAAAATAAGTGTTTGACTAATATATTGTTCATTCCATTTTCCTGGTCTCTTTTTTGACACAAGAATTTGAATTTGCACATCAGTGAAACAATGGCCAAGTAAATTTATGATAGCTAGCCACCTTTCGCTCTTTCTCAGCAAATTTCTAGTCTTGTATTTGCGCTTCAAAATATTAATTTTCATTTCAAGCTTCTTTTCTTAAGGTAAGAACATTATTTTATAATTACCAACTGTTTTCTTACGTTTGATAATTCTTCCAGTCGTGAATTATTTTCACTCTTCAGTTGCATTATATATTTTTTCAGACATTTTCACTTCTCACATAACGTTGACGGTGATAAATGTTACTCAGGATTGCTGTCACTTTCATTGTGACCTGATATGATTCGAGGTTTAATTGGAGATATAATTTCAATTTTTGCTCCTCCATCTGATAAGATATATTTTTGATAGTGCACGGCATCTTTTCTTAGTTTTGTTCTAGGAAACAAGTTCAGCAGTTCGTTTCTAATATTCCGCTCGTAGTTCGAGACATCAAAATGTTCTGAACACATTCCAGCTTTCTTTGCATGGAATACATATTTATTTTCGATAGAATTTCGCGACCTATTACTTCAATAAATCTCAATCCGATGGGAAACATAGTATGTAACTTCTAACTTCCTTTTCTTTGAACTGTGATTACGACAAAGGGCAACAGCGTATCCAGGTATTTTAAAGATAGTTGTACATAACACAGAAAACAAATGAAGAAAAACAATGGAAGAAAAGGACATAGCAGGTCTAAATTTGACAAAGAAATGCAGCTAGTAATCGATACTACAGCACAAGAGTTCCAATGACACCGAATACTCGAGAGATGTCGTTTATGGCCTCTGTGATGTCACACTCTAGCTCGTAGGAAGACCGCTCGCCGGCGGCAGCGAATCAAAGGAGATTGGACCTACTTCTCCTCTCTCTAAGTACCTTGGTCTGCGGTACGGCATTTCATCCGGCTTCGACACACATCCGCAATTCGTTGGTTTTTACAGGCAGTGAGGCCATGCCAGTCAGTCGCTGAGCGAAGGCTCCCTAGGCGTTCGCTATAGGTGACAAATCTGGCAAGCGAGCAGGTCAGGAAAGACGAGCTACTTGATGCACACATAATACGTCTTGTACAGCACGAGCAACATGGCGTCGGTCACTGTCTTGCTGGGAGTCGGTTCCCGTGATTCTTCTGTAAGAAGTGTAGAATTTCAGCTTCCAACACATTCGTGATGTAGTGTTTTCTGTTCTATGTGCCTCTGATGCGTAGTAGGCGAGGGTGGGAATGAAACACGAAAGCGCCGCAGATCATTCCGCTTGGCGTGGGACCAGTATGTCGCTGCACAATGCAGCCTTCCCGATGCCGTTCACCACGGTTTATGCGAACACGGATGCGCCAGTTGTGATGAATTAATTTGAATTTGGACTTGTCTGAAAACACAACCCGCTCCCATTCAGCACACCTGTTTCGAAATTAGCAGCCCAACTGTAATCGCTGGAGCCTATGCTTCAGAGTCAGCGGAAGTCGCAGCAATGGAGAGCGAACAACGAGGACTTACCGCAATGTGTAATCATGCTCCATTGCTGAGCATGTGTCGTGTATGGTGTTGTGCGCGACTTCACTTTCATACGGAACAACTGTCTTTCTCTCCGTTTGGTCGTTCAATTTCGAGCTCCAGACCCAGCACGACGATCCGTAGAACCAACTGCTGTCCATACCTGTAGTTGCGTTACGCCTAACGAGTGTATCACGGTGGGGTAAAGTACCTTCCCTGAGTCCAAGGATTCTAACTCTTTCAAACTCCGTCAATTGTGTGTATGGTAGTCGCGTTTTCCTACGTGGCATGTTTACACCTGAACAACTGCGTACGGTCGAGTTCAGCGATCAAAAGTTTAAACACCTGCTCTCTGTATGCCTTCTTTTATAACCCCTTGTGTGATGCTTACAATTGCAGAGCACATCCAAACGCGCCTCACGTTTGCATGTGCTCTGCAATTGTAGTCATTTGCATCTCCCATGATTCCCTATCCACCATGCAAATTTCATGCAAATTCGAGCATTTTTTTAAAGGGGTGCAATTTCTATTAACAGCAATGTACAATAAATCCAGGTTCATTAAATCGTTATAATAACAGTAACGTAAATGAGAAAACACTAGCACAGTATATCTTCCCCAATTTTCATACTACACACACTAAATCCGGACACTTTCTTAATAATATATCAACAACTGCTACTAATCAGGTTCACTTTAGGAATTAAACTTTCTATTTACACATCTGCACAACGTGGAAAGTGATATTTATCAGTATATTAAAACTGTGCGAACCGAAATTCCTTTTAACATACATAACTAAATACCCCCTCCCCCAAAAAAAAAATTAAAAACACGTGTCTCATCGTTAGTAAACAAGGTTTTGAGAAGTACCTTTCGTACTTTATCAGAAATGCCTCTCGCATGTTGATGTGATAAAAGTTGACTTCGTTAAGTTTACTTTTAAAACACATACGTACTTTAAAATCTTCGTTTGCCTTCTTGCAGTAAATCTTTTGAAACATTTATTACTAACATTTTTGTCTTAATAATATTCTCTTCCACAGTATGGTTGATATTTGTAGAAAGCGAATGTGTGTTTGCTACATTAAAATAACGAACACAAACTGACAGCCGTTAACAGGAGGGTGTTACTGCATCAATCTAAGTGAAATTAAATTTCGTTAGTTTATTGTGAAATTCTAAGTTTCGAGGAACTCTTTGGAATAGCGGCTCAGACAAAGCTGTCAGATCACAAACCTTGTCGGCGTTAATATCTCAAGAAACCGCAAAAGCTTGTTGCTATTTAATCATTTTTAAATAAATATTAATCATTTCTATGGACCGTAAACAGCAGATCAGAACATGGAAAAATAACCTAGTGTGGGAAATGAATTCGTTGAAATGTTGATATGAGAAAAAAATATCTTTAAACACGTCAGAAAAAAAGTTTATGATTTTCTGTTTTGAGAATACACTGCTGATTTATACGCAAAGTGCATAAGATATGTTTCAACTTGACAAAACCAGAAAATGAATAGTATCATTCATCATATTACACGTCTAATTATGTCCATGTATGCATGACAAAGATTAATGTGATAATAAATTGCAATATACGTAAATAAATGATTCAGTGTTCTTGAAATAGATTATTTATGTATGTAGACAACATATTTCAGAATTTTGGAAATAGTAGTTAAATTAAATTGGCCTCGTCCGTAGAGTTTCTAAGTAATTTAACTTATCAATTTAGATAAAACGGAATACATTAATCTGCGCTTTTCTGAAAATTAGGATTCATAAGATTTAGCATTTTTTTAATACATAGATTTAGGTATTTGGATACATTTTACTGTGAACAAAGTTCTATCCTAGAGAAAATTTATGTTAATCTATTATTCGCTAACGTAACACCATTTCACGATACTATTACGAAATTCTTTGTCATCTGAAATACAAAGCTTTCCAGCAAGGCACACTATAATAACTGTGCCTCCGGCGGGGTACCCTGTATCCCTCTTTCCCGAAGGCGAGGGAGTCACAAAGATTTCAGTTGTGAAATCAAATGAAACTTTTGAAATCATTTAACTATAAAGGAACGGTATCAAAATCAGTCACTACCGAGAGAAACACCATCTCCGATCACACAATAATAGGGTAAGGTTGCACCTCGTGAAATTTACTAGGTAATACTGACCCCTTAAAAAACTAAACAAAACTAATTTACGAAATTTGTTTTGAAATTAAACCAAATTTATTAAAAGGGACGTATTTATAACGTAATCGAGCCACAGAAAAATATACCAAATTTAAATATTCTTTTAAAAGATAATTCCCCAGCCAAAACACAAATGTTGGAAAATTGCTGTCTACCAGCTGGCAGTGATAAGTCACTGCTGGCTGAAATCTGCCACTTACGGTACGGTAGCGGTCCGTTGGTGGCAGCGACCGATGTCTCACTGAGTGTCTGTCGCAGTCAGTGTGTCTGTCACTGACTACAGCAGACTGTCACACAATTCTGTTCAGCAGTCCTCCATGCAAACTAAATAAGATGTCAATTTTATGCAGCCGGTGGACAAGTTACTCTAGAATGATTGTCTTATGCTCTTCTATAACAACAGCTATCGCTTGTCTTGGTTAAATTAAGATTACATACAACCTTTTTGTTTAACATGCAGTGCGTGATTAACATCAATTAAAGTTAACTCAGCAGTAACAGACAATAAATTGAGTTACGGAATGTAATATTAACCTCTGATGGCCCTTACCCAGGCCACTGGCATGCTGTTAAATGCACTCAGAACGATTTGCACATTCATTGCGGTGAAACTTTAATCAGATGCATGCTTCAATTAGATATATTTTTCTACTGACTAACGCAGTCCACAGTTGCTTTTCTCGGTATCAATAAAATGTATTCGTCTGACATTGCATATTGTAAATAAATAATGTACACCTTGGCAATACTAAACATGAATAAAGACGTGCCTAAACTCCGGTTTTTAGGCGGGAGACTCCGGATTTTTAGCCCGTCCTCCCGCCCTTCGGATAAATGTCACATTTTTCCGATTTTCGCCGATAATTACCCGTTACTCTGGTCAAAATTCTATCAACCACCGCCTTGTAAACTACATAAACGCCATATTTCTCCAAATTAATAAATAAACGCTTTTCAAACTGTGGTTTAGAAAGACAAAAAAGCTTTAAATGAAAAAACTGCAGAGTTATATTAAAATAAAAGTGGGTAATGTATGCGTTGTAATAAGAATAAAAAAAAATTAATGAGCAACTTCTGAAGTTTCAATGGCTTCTGGCAAAAACTAGAACTGAAAGTTATGTTGTAGCATCTCAATTACTGCAAAAATGTCATTCACTTCTTTTAAAAATCGGAAAAAAATTGCTTTAGAAGAATGTCTCCAATTCCGATTGTCGTACAACGCGTTCACCAAAGAGCTCATCCTCTTTGGCACTAGAATGCCCGGAAGGTTCATTGATTGACAGATGGGAACTTCCCTCCTTTCTCCTTGCAGTTCTTTCTTTCAACACCCACGCCTCAATATAGCCGCGCGCATTCTAAATTATGATAAACAGTTGCATCGCAGCGGATTCGCTCAGCACTAAAATGGAGTAGTTAGAGTTGGCCTGGCCTTGTAATGAAAGGCGATGTTAGACGGTGCTTTTTGTCGCCTTCCGCATAATCTAAAGAAACGAAAAACAGCTGGAGGCCATGTTATTCCCAAAAAGTAAAAACATCCAGGCCATTTTGCGTTTTCATTGTCTTACGGAATCGACGTATCTGAAAACGAATTTCAGTAGTGGGTGTTGATTTTCGTATTATATTTTTTTCTTTCTTTACTCCAGAACTTTTAGTGGTTGGTAACAACAGCGCTCTGGCTGGTTTGTTTTTGTTTCATGATTTCGATACTGACGTATTCTCTCGATAGATTGCAATATCGGAAACAAAATATGCGACTAGTTTTACCTAGTCCTACACTCAAGATTATCCGTCCATTATTGCTTCTAAAAAAGGAAGTGCATATGCGTTTTGTATAGAATGCCTCTCCGACATTTGTATTCTTCATGGTACAAAGAGTGATATTGTGTAACACTTGAAGGGACAAAAACGAAATGACGTCAGTCAAAATTTCTTTCTGTAAGTTAAACAGGCACCAATGAAAATAAAACAGACACTATTTTTTAATTCAAAACACTTGACAGGCACAAATAAATACTGCATGTACATTACACAGGATGGAATATGTACATATATTGCTCTTTTCCTAGTCTAAGGTTAGGAAATCTATTTCTTCCTTATATGGATTTTATAATTGGCATAGAACCTTTGAACGTAGGTCACTTCCTGCCTGAATAAAATTATTTGAACTGAAAGACAGTTTGTACGAGGAGTGTTCAACAAGAAATGTGTCCGCACAAATGTCTCGCAAAACTTCTGGCTTAGCATCCAGTCAGACGGAAAATGATTCTATGTACGTTTAGCTTCCTTCTACTGCACAATAGAACCTTGTATACCTATTTGTTAGTCTATAATTGTGTTTAAAATTTATGACTCTGTTTTCACTGTATCGACGAGTGTAAAAAAACGATTGGTTACATAGATGTGAACTCATGAAAACGTACCTTCTAAAGAAATGTATGTCACATCAGTGGCATTTCATGGATGTGGAATTTTGGACACCCTAACTGTTCGTCTTTCGGTAAGAAAATCAAAGGACGTTGGGTAAATGTTGGCCGTAAAGAATCAGCTGCGTTGTGGGATGGCGGTAATTTCCATTTGAGATTTGAACATGCAAAAGTTTGATGTGGTCCTCAAGTAAAATCCAGGAATAGCTCAGAGAACCACAGCAGATAACCTAAACATATCTTTGGAAATGTCAATGACATTGTTATCGTTTTAGGGTACAGGAAAGTGCGTAATCGTTGGGTATCGCGTCACGTAACCACTGAAATGAAGAAATCAATACTTGAAACATGACAAAGGTTGGATGCTCGCGATGAAAAACGTGGAAGTGTATTTCTCCAAAGCATTGTGATTGCTGATGAGATTTGGTTTCTTCATTATGATCCAGAAATGAAAATTTAATCACTGGAACTCTGTATCCCTCTTCTGCTAGAGCAAAAAATTTCAAAACTCAAATTTCCGCCAGTAAATGCGTACTCATCCTGTTCTGATAATATTAAGACATTTTTCATCAGGAGTACATGGTGAAAGGTACAACTATCTACACTGAGAACTACGCACACACTTCAAAATTGTTAAAGCAAATAAAACAAGTCAGTAAAATCATGCAATGCATTGATTACGATACGCTTTTCAACATGCTAGAAATCATTACTCAAGTCGTGAGGCCAAGGGCTGTGGAATAAATCTCGCTGCTGTGCCCTGACCTTTGATCCTAATTCGATGTTATTCAACAGAATTATTTCGGTATACCTCCGGAACAATATGATATAGTTTTGTTGCAATCGAAGTATTTTTACCTAAGTTATGATGTATAAGGGCAATTGAATGAAACCCGCTTCTATGTCCTGACCTTTTACCCTATTTCGATGATATTCAACACAATTGATTCGGTATACCTCCGAAACAACATGATAACGTTTTGTCGCAGTAGAAGTATTTTAGGCAAGTTATGATGTGTAAGGACAATAATATTGATCCCTCTCATATGTCCTCACCTTTGACCCCATTTCGTCCATTTTCAATAGCGTTCGTCCCCTACCACATACCAAAATTTCATCGAAATCAAACAATTTTTACGTAAGTTATCGTGCGGACGGACAGACAGATAAACAGACAGCTAGACAGGCAGGGAGACGTACAAAGCTGGAGCATATACGCTTCTTCAACCTACGGCTGGAAAGCCTGAAAAACCGTGTGCATGGGAAAAAATCTAATGATCTTGCAACTGAACAACGCCGAACCTCAAGCAAGTTCTTTCACTTCAGAGGCCATACAGAAAATATGGTTTGAATTTTGAACAGCCTACCAACAGCCCAGATATGGGGTCGTCTGCCTTCTGGTTGCTTTCTTATCTCAAGAAACATCTGAAAGGGATTCGTTTTACCTGTGAGGAAGATGTTCAAGCAGATACAAAGAAATGGTTTCTAGAAAAATCTTAAAGCTTTTACAGAGAGAGGCTTAAAATATATTAAAAGTTGGCATGTCTGTACAGAGCGTGAGGGAGACAGTGTAGAAAAATAAAATATGATTTAAAGTAGAAGTTCTGAGCTCTGATCTTGTTTCGTTTGAATTTGATATCTTGCCAATGGGAGTGTAGATAAATATAGATGCGGAAGCTATCCAACGTACATACGTAAAAATGACAAAAATTGTTGATGACCGCTTGAATAAATGATTTTCATGTAATTCCCTAAGACCCCAACTACACAAATTGTCTTTTTAAAAATTGCAGCTACTTCACACTTGTTTTACGAATTTTAAATACAGCAAAATGCCTCAGTGGGTTTTCTAAATTTATTTTTTAATAAGAAATAATTTATTCTCATATATTACTGTATTAAAAATCTCAGGATATTTGTAGAAACAAACGAAGCACATTCATATTTATTTTTCCGGGCTCATATTAGTTTTAATCGATCCTTTTACCAGAACACCGAAAATTCAGATTCTACTCATAGTACGCACATCATAATACAAAGATGTACGAAACATAGTTCCACCTGTAGCCCTCTTTTAAATGTAGCATGTAATTGTGAACACCTGGTGCAATGTTAACCGCATGCATATAGCATGCCTCTAAGGTATACTACAATATGCCGCCCCGGTGGCGCAGTGGTCTCAGGCGTTGGCCTCTGATCATTTGTCCGTAAGGGGTCCGGGTTCGAATCCCGGTGAGACATGGATGTTGTATTTGTCTTACGGCACTGGCTCTCTCCCTTCCCTGGAACCAGTGACCCAAAATTAGAGACGGGCGACTGCTTATAGCCCATTGAGTTGCTCACGGTGGTCGTTAAACCTCCAATCAAAAAAAAAATACTACAATATATATGAGCAATAGTTCCACCTATTGAGTGATATAAATAGTTCCATATTACAAAAATATATGAACGCTATTTTCTCTTAAAAATATGATAATTAAATATGGACAACAGTTACAAATTTATAACTGATAATGAGCCTGCCTCCAAAAAGGTATTCAAATAAGGCAGATCTAGGCAGATCTGAACTTTCGCTGGACATTAATCAAGCACGCTGTTCAGATCACAGAACATGTGTCTAGTTTAAACTTGTGATTAAGCTATTGTAGTTACGAAAATCCACGGCATCTAAGTAAACCGTTGGTGATATACAAGAGTAGTAGGAAATGGCGGGTCCGGCAGCAAGGAGCAGCTCCTTCTACAGAAGGAGCAAGGGGCGTGGCTTGCGGCAGAAGGATGGGGGCGTGACATGTGACCGAAGGATGTGGGGGCGTGGCAGATGACGCTAGTGTGTTGGGTCGATGCTGCCCCCTAGCGGTACTTCTTGGAACTTTATTATTATGTTAGATCTTTGTTTTTGAGAGATGGCAACGACCGAGTCGGGGAAAGGAAATGTGCTGCCCCTAGCGGTGCTTCTTGGAACTTTCGATGGATCTTTGAGAGATGGCAACGACCGAGTGGGGGAAAGGGGGGGCGTGTACGTTGCTCCCCTAGCAGTGCTTTTTCGAACTTTTCTCGGGAGATTTACTGGACGTTGACAAATTTTTAAGAAGTCTTTCCAATATTTATTTTTTTAATTTTCTCGGGAGATTTACTGGACTTTGTCAAATTTTTGAAGGAAGTTCTTTTGTCATTTCCAATTTTTTTTACTCGTATTTTTTTTGTCCTATTTTTTCTCTCTAATTTATTTTATTAAATTTATATTTTCAGGAATTCCCTGAGGTATTATAATTTCTATAGACGTTGCATTATTTTTTTTAATTTTCTCGGGAGATTTATTAGACTTTGTCAAATTTTTGAAGGAAGTCTTTCCAATATGTTTTTTTATTAAATTTATATTTTCAGGAATTCCCTGAGGTGTTATCATTTTTATAGACGTTGCATTATTTTTTTTAATTCGTATATTTGTCCTCCCTCCAATTTTAATTTAGGCGAGGAAAGGCTTTGTTTGAAAAGATTTCGTTCCCGTTGATTCATGTTCCGCCATTTTAGTTTCACCACGTTGACATTTTGTGAGCTATGTGTTTTGGGATGAGTCACCATTTCCTCTTTGACTCAGAAAATTTTGTATGACACGTGTTTTGGGATGAGTCATTATGATGAGTGACGCATTCGTGATAGCAGACATGACATCAGCCAACGTCGTTTTCTCCTCAGCGGGGTCGGCTTTATTTATTTTTTTTTATTTTCTCGGGAGATTTACTGGACTTTGTCAAATGTTTGAAGGAAGTTTTTTCAATCGAAGCATTTCCTCAAATTTGTTTTATTAAATTTATATTTTTAGAACTCCGTGAGGTGTTATAATTTTTATAGACGTTGCATTTTTTTTTTTAATTCTTATATTTTTCTTCCCTACAATTTTAATTTAGACGAGGAAAGCCTTTGTTTTGAAAAAGATTTCGTTCCTGTTGATTCATGTTCCGCTATCTTTTGTGAGCCATGTGTTTTGCGATGAGTCATCATTTTCTCTTTGACTCAGAAATTTTGTATGACACGTGTTTTGGGATGAGTGACTATGCCGAGTGACGCATGTCGTGATAGCAGACATGACATCAGCCAACGCCATTTCCTCCGCGGGGTCGGCGGTTGACGTCATTTGAGATTCTGTAGCCACATTAAGTTCCAAGACTGATTTTTTTTTCAATAACTTGATCATTTTGCAACGAATTTATTCCTTATTTTTTCCTCATAATTTCCCATTTTATATTCATAATTTTTCAACGTAACGATTTTTTTATTTTCTTTGAGGAGACTTCACGCATTTTCAACGGACGTTCCAACATAAAGACGTTTTCCAAAGTTTTGTGCTGCAGACATAATCTTAAAACACGATTGTTTATTAACGTATTTACGTGTTCATGACATTTTCTGTTACATTTTTTAACGTTGTACCTTTTTCCACCATACAAAGCCGCAATGTTTTATACATAGTTAAAATATTTTTTTTTATCTTTCCGTATTTTCTTTCATGATTATTCAGTGAAATGTACCTTTTAATGCATTATCTTAATCTACTTTTTTTTCTAAATGCTTGCATACTCGTTAAACTTCTCGATGTACCATCATTATTTTATTTTCTTACTTTTCAATCTAACAACTACTTTTATCGAGGCTTTATTTTTTCTGATTTAAACAAGCAAACGTTTCTTCATTACTATTTCTTTTTCCTACGCAAATAACTTTTCTTACTTGTTTTTAATGTATGACTTAATCTGGTTTTTTATATAGATGTTTCATGTTTGCGCAAGAAATATACAGATCTATAGCAGATATACATAAAATTCGTTCCTAACAGTATCTTTTTTTTAGATTTAACCCAACATACGTTTCTTAACGACTTGATATCTGTTCCACTAGGTGTTACAAAACTTCAGATTTTTAATTTTTTCCCTCTGAAACTGTTTTTTTCTTACTTGCTTTTAATGTATGGTTTAATCTATTTTTCTATCTTATTACTTTTCTATATGTGTACAAGAAATATACGAATCTATAGTAGTTAAAATTCGATTGAAACAATATTTCTTCATTCTTACTATATTTTTCCATTTCTTTCATCTATAGTAGTTAAAATTAGATTGAAACAATATTTTCTCTATTCTTACTGTATTTTTACATTTCTTTACAACAGACGTTTTTTCTTCTCAATTCCCGCTATCTAACTTAATCTATGTTTTGAATATCATTCTATGTTCGCGTATTCGTCCATTATTTTATTTCAAACTTTGCTAACTACTTCATACTTATATTCTGACTTTATATTTTTCATTTCAACCAACGTTTCTTAACGACTTGAATTTCCGGATGTGACAAAACTTCAGATTTATTTTTTCTACTCTTAAACTATTTTTTTCTTACTTGCTTTAAATGTGACTTAATTTATTTTTTACATCGCTGTTTCGTGTATGTACGAGAAATATACAGATCTATAGCAGTTAAAAATTCGACTGAAACAGTATTTTCTTTATTTTTACTTTATTTTTACATTTCTTTCTGACAAACATTTTTTTTTCACATTTTCCACATATTTAACTTAATTTAGTGTTTTTGAATATCATTCTATGTTCACGTATTCGTCCATTGTCTTTATTTGTAACTTTACACTTCATTCTTACTGTATATTTCCATTTCATTTCAACCAACGTTTTTTAACGACTTGATATCTGTTCTACAAGATGTGACGAAACTTCAGATTTTTAATTTTTTCCCTCTGAAACCGAATTTTTCTTACTTGCCTTTAATGTATGGTTTAATCTATTTTTCTATCTTACTTTTCTATGTGTGTACAAGAAATACACGTATCTATAGTAGTTAAAATTCAATTGATTTCTTCATTCGTACTGTATTTTTCCATTTCTTTCATTTACAGTAGTTAAAATTCGATTGAAACAATATTTTCTGCATTTTTACTGTATTTATACATTTCTTTCTAACATACGTTTTTTCTTCTCAATTCCCGCAATCTAACTTAATCTATGTTTTGAATATCATTCTATGTTCGCGCATTCGTCCATTATTTTATTTCAAACTTTGCAAACTGCCTCATATTTATATTCTGACTTTATTTTTTTCATTTCAACCAACGTTTCTTAACGACTTGAATTTCCGGATGGGACAAAACTTCAGATTTATTTTTCTCCTCTTAAACTATTTTTTCTTACTTGCTTTAAATGTGACTTAATTTATTTTTTACATCGCTGTTTCGTGTATGTACAAGAAATATACAGATCTATAGCAGTTAAAAAATTCGATTGAAACAGTATTTTCTTTATTTTTACAATTCTTTCGGACAAACATTTTTTTCGTGTTTTCCCCTATTTAACTTAATTTTGTGTTTTGAATATCATTCTATGTTCACGATTCAGACTTTATTTTTTCATTTCATTTCAACCAACGTTTCTTAACGACTTGATATCACAAGATGTAGCAAAACTTCAGATATTTTGTTTTGTTTCTTCATGTAACGTAATATTTTTTTCAAAACTCACTTTTAAGTATTCCTAAAAGCTTACAATTATGAGAAATATACAGATCTGTAGTGGTAAAAATTGGACTGCAACAGTATTTTCTTTATTCCAACTTTACTTTTCTATTTCTTTTCAACAGGCGTTTCTTCATTATTATTTCTTTTTCATATGTAAGCAACTTTTCTTTTTTCTTTTAATGTATAACTTAATAAATTTTTCTATCCTACCTTTTCGTGGGTATACAAGAAATATACAGATCTATGACAGTTAAAATTCGATTGTATTAGTATTTTCTTTACTTTGACTTTATTTTTTCATTTCATTTGAGTAAACGTTTCTTAACAAATTGATATCACAAGATGTACCAAACACTTCAGAATTTTTGTGTCCCTCACTTTCCAACTCACTTAAATATTCCTAAAAACCTGCATGTATGTGAAATATTCATATTTTTTCATTCTATCCTAATTTGCTATACTTTTCTTTAACTGACCTAACAGGAAAAGCATTCATTGTCAAGACATTCATTCTAAAGCATTATTTCTTACGATAAAATTTATATCCTTTGCAATATATTTTCAGTATATTTTTTCTAAATCAACAGAAAAAACATTCATTCTGGAGACATAGCGACCAAGTCCGTACTTCCACTAAACATCGTATTCTTAGCAAACATTTTTTCCCCTACATGGCAATTTCCTAACTCACCAGAAAAGCATCTATTCTCAACATGCAGCTAAAATATCGAATTTCTCCAAACAAATGTAATAATTTTTTTAAGAAAGACTTAGTTCTTTTCTCTGTATAACGACTTAATCTATTTTTCGAAAAACTTTTCAACGTTTTCGTATTTTGTTTAACTTTGCTTTACACTGTACTACGATTTTTTTCTTTGTAGTACTTTTTTCCTGTTTCTTTCCAACAAACTTGTTTCTTTTCGACTCGATCACTCTCACATTTCCATACAAATTTTCCTAATATCAGAAATGTAACAAAAACTTCAGATATATTTTTTTAACTTTAGAATAAGTCTCACCGACATTTATTATCATGACATAAACTAAAATTTCATACTTTTCCCCAAATTAGTTTTCTTAATGAGTTGTTTTACACTTTTTTCATAATTGGCAAAGACTATTTTTTTTAATAAGGTTAGTTTCGAGAAAGTTAAATTTCGTCTAGTGTTAATCGAACAGAAGAAATATACATCAAGGAAAGAAAACTGAAATTATACATATGCAATGAATTTTCTACGGCTGAAGGTCCCCCGAGTGAGTTATTCAACCAATGCTCGTATTACCCATTCAAAGATGGAGGTATCAGGATGACCAAATCCCTCGTTGTTGCCTTCTTGTAGCAAAAGAGGTGGTAAACTTCACCAAACATGGTTCCATAATATTGGAGAAACACATTAAGGTTTACGGAGCAATTAAGCCCACGCCACTGACCTTCTTCGTTCACATACACTCACATTCAAACAGAAAAAAATATAAATGAATGACAAAAAATAATGAAATAAAAGTAGTCCTGAAAATGACTGATGTTTAGTGGTAAAAAGGACTTTCTTTTTATTCCTTAAAAGAACTTTTTTTTTATTCCTCAAAAGAACTTTTTTTTTATTCCTCAAAATAACTTTTTTCTCTCATCTGGACTCTAAATTGCTCCAACGTATTCCACATTCTTGAGCTTCCACAAGAATTTTCTTCACATTAATGTTCTCGAAGAAAAAGTGAGTAATCGTGAAACGTATCAGCGATTGAAGGCGCTCACCAAAGTATTTCCCCAAAGTTTTGGGTTCAACAAGAGCAAATGCTTCGTCAAAGCATAGAGTCCTTTTTTCCTGTTTCATTCCAACAAACTTGTCTTCTTCTGTTTCGTTAAAGCACCTATGCCCCAGCTGATTGTTTGGCATGAGATTAGGATGCAAATGACATTCTCTGCAGTAATACACTTTTGCAATGTAAGGAAGAGGTTTGCCGAACCTCCTCCTTACGGTATTTCATTAGAAAGCATGCCTCTTCATCATGTGTCCCTCGGGAAACAAAGTTGCTAAAGTGACTGATTTTTCCGGAACTGTGAGAGTGCACATTCGCAGCTCCACTACCAAAGGAGAAAAACTGTTTCCTACCAAATATGGCGTGACAATGTCTGCTAGAACATTCAAGAAGTTCATGGACCGCTCGCATTGTTATGACGCTCTCAACAAAATCAAAGTGATCAATAAAGAACTGTTGATGAACTGTTCACCTTCATCTGATGGGCCTGTGTACACCTTTCAACAACTGTTCACGTGCTCCAAAGATGTCTTGCAATTGAATTGTGCTTCTGTGTTCCTAACCTGGGAACAATTCAACACGCTTCGTGATGCTTCTGAAAAGCTGTGGGACGGTATTCTGCAATTACAGTTTGGAACAGTTTTTCGTGATGCAGTGAGATTGGTATGCAGTAAATTCGAACTCGAACATACGATATCTGATCAAGACACCAATGCTCTTAAACTTGCTCTGGTCGATGCGGTTGGAAAAAACATTGCAAAAGTGTATTACTGCAGAGAATGTCATTTGCATCCTAATCTCATGCCAAACAATCAGCTGGGGCATAGGTGCTTTAACGAAACAGAAGAAGACAAATGGACTCTATGCTTTGACGAAGCATTTGCTCTTGTTGAACCCAAAACTTTGGGGAAATACTTTGGTAAGCGCCTTCAATCGCTGATACGTCCCACCATTACTCACTTTTTCTTCGAGAACATTAATGTGAAGAAAATTCTTGTGGAAGCTCAAGAATGTGGAATACGTTGGAGCAATTTAGAGTCCAGATGAGAGAAAAAAGTTATTTTGAGGAATAAAAAAAAGTTCTTTTTGAGGAATAAAAAAAAAAAAAGTTCTTTTGAGGAATAAAAAAAAAAAAGTCCTTTTTACGACTAAACATCAGTCCTTTTCAGGACTACTTTTATTTCATTATTTTTTGTCATTCATTTATATATTTTTTTCTGTTTGAATGTGAGTGTATGTGAACGAAGAAGGTCACTGGCGTGGGCTTAATTGCTCCGTAAACCTTAATGTGTTTCTCCAATATTATGGAACCATGTTTGGTGAAGTTCACCACCTCTTTTGCTACAAGAAGGCAACAACGAATGATTTGGTCATCCTGATACCTCCATCTTTGAATGGGTAATACCAGCATTGGTTGAATAACTCACTCGGAGGACCTTCAGCCTTAGCAAATTCATTGCATATGTATAATTTCAGTTTTCTTTCCTTGATGTATATTTCTTCTGTTCGATTAACACTAGACGAAATTTAACTTTCTCGAAACTAACCTTATTAAAAAAAATAGTCTTTGCCAATTATGAAAAAAGTGTAAAACAACTCATTAAGAAAACTATTTTTGGGAAAAGTATGAAATTTTAGTTTTATGTCATGATAATAAATGTCGGTGAGACTTATTCTAAAGTTATAAAATATATCTGAAGTTTTTGTTACATTTCTTATATTAGGAAAGTTTGTATGGAAATGTGAGAGTGATCGAGTCGAAAAGAAACAAGTTTGTTGGAATGAAACAGGAAAAAAGTACTACAAAGAAAAAAAAATCGTAGTACAGTGTAAAGCAAAGTTAAACAAAATACGTAAACGTAGAAAAGTTTTTCGAAAAATAGATTAAGTCGTTATACAGAGAAAAGAACTAAGTCTTTCTTAAAAAATATTACATTTGTTTGGAGAAATTCGATATTTTAGCTGCATGTTGAGAATAGCTGCTTTTCTGGTGAGTTAGGAAATTGCTATGTAGGGGAAAAAATGTTTGCTAAGAATACGATGTTTAGTGGAAGTACGGACTTGGTCGCTATGTCTCCAGAATGAATGTTTTTTCTGTTGCTTTAGAAAAAATATACTGAAAATATATTGCAAAGGATATAAATTTTATCGTAAGAAATAATGCTTTAGAATGAATGTCTTGACAATGAATGCTTTTCCTGTTAGGTCAGTTAAAGAAAAGTATGCCAAATTAGGATAGAATGAAAAAATATGAACATTTCACATACATGCAGGTTTTTAGGAATATTTAAGTGAGTTGGAAAGTGAGGGACACAAAAATTCTGAAGTGTTTGGTACATCTTGTGATATCAATTTGTTAAGAAACGTTTACTCAAATGAAATGAAAAAATAAAGTCAAAGTAAAGAAAATACTAATACAATCGAATTTTAACTGTCATAGATCTGTATATTTCTCGTATACATACGAAAAGGTAGGATAGAAAGATTTATTAAGTTATACATTAAAAGAAAGAAAGAAAAGTTGCTTACATATGAAAAAGAAATAATAATGAAGAAACGCCTGTTGAAAAGAAATAGAAAAGTAAAGTTGGAATAAAGAAAATACTGTTGCAGTCCAATTTTTACCACTACAGATCTGTATATTTCTCATAAATGTAAGCTTTTAGGAATACTTAAAAGTGAGTTTTGAAAAAATATTACGTTACATGAAGAAACAAAACAAAATATCTGAAGTTTTGCTACATCTTGTGATATCAAGTCGTTAAGAAACGTTGGTTGAAATGAAATGAAAAAATAAAATCTGAATCGTGAACATAGAATGATATTCAAAACACAAAATTAAGTTAAATAGGGGAAAACACGAAAAAATGTTTGTCAGAAAGAATAGTAAAAATAAAGAAAATACTGTTTCAATCGAATTTTTAACTGCTATAGATCTGTATATTTCTTGTACATACACGAAACAGCGATGTAAAAAATAAATTAAGTCACATTTAAAGCAAGTAAGAAAAAAAATAGTTTAAGAGGAGAAAAAATAAATCTGAAGTTTTGTCACATCCGGAAATTCAAGTCGTTAAGAAACGTTGGTTGAAATGAAAAAAAATAAAGTCAGAATATAAATATGAGGCAGTTTGCAAAGTTTGAAATAAAATAATGGACGAATGCGCGAACATAGAATGATATTCAAAACATAGATTAAGTTAGATTGCGTTAATTGAGAAGAAAAAACGTATGTTAGAAGGAAATGTATAAATACAGTAAAAATGCAGAAAATATTGTTTCAATCGAATTTTAACTACTGTAAATGAAAGAAATGGAAAAATACAGTACGAATGAAGAAATCAATTGAATTTTAACTACTATAGATACGTGTATTTCTTGTACACACATAGAAAAGTGAGATAGAAAAATAGATTAAACCATACATTAAAAGCAAGTAAGAAAAAAATCGGTTTCAGAGGAAAAAAATTAAAAATCTGAAGTTTTGTAACACCTAGTGGAACAGATATCAAGTCGTTAAGAAACGTATGTTGGGTTAAATCTAAAAAAAAAAAAAGATACTGTTAGGAACGAATTTTATGTATATCTGCTATAGATCTGTATATTTCTTGCGCAAACATGAAACATCTATATAAAAAACCAGATTAAGTCATACATTAAAAACAAGTAAGAAAAGTTCTTTGCGTAGGAAAAAGAAATAATAATGAAGAAACGTTTGCTTGTTTAAATCAGAAAAAATAAAGCCTCGATAAAAGTAGTTGTTAGATTGAAAAGTAAGAAAATAAAATAATGATGGTACATCGAGAAGTTTAACGAGTATGCAAGCATTTAGAAAAAAGTAGATTAAGATAATGCATTAAAAGGTACATTTCACTGAATAATCATGAAAGAAAATACGGAAAGATAAAAAAAATATTTTAACTATGTATAAAACATTGCGGCTTTGTATGGTGGAAAAAGGTACAACGTTAAAAAATGTAACAGAAAATGTCATGAACACGTAAATACGTTAATAAACAATCGTGTTTTAAGATTATGTCTGCAGCACAAAACTTTGGAAAACGTCTTTATGTTGGAACGTCCGTTGAAAATGCGTGAAGTCTCCTCAAAGAAAATAAAAAAATCGTTACGTTGAAAATTTATGAATATAAAATGGGAAATTATGAGGAAAAAATAAGGAATAAATTCGTTGCAAAATGATCAAGTTATTGAAAAAAAAAATCAGTCTTGGAACTTAATGTGGCTACAGAATCTCAAATGACGTCAACCGCCGACCCCGCGGAGGAAATGACGTTGGCTGATGTCATGTCTGCTATCACGACATGCGTCACTCGGCATAGTCACTCATCCTAAAACACGTGTCATACAAAATTTTATGAGTCAAAGAGAAAATGATGACTCATCCCAAAACACATGGCTCACAAAAAGATAGCGGAACATGAATCAACAGGATCGAAATCTTTTCAAAACAAAGCCTTTCCTCGTCTAAATTAAAATTGTAGGGAAGAAAAATATAAGAATTAAAAAAATAATGCAACGTCTGTAAAAATTATAACACCTCACGGAGTTCTAAAAATATAAATTTAATAAAACAAATTTGAGGAAATGCTTCGATTGAAAAAACTTCCTTCAAACATTTGACAAAGTCCAGTAGATCTCCCGAGAAAATAAAAAAAATAAATAAAGCCGACCCCGCTGAGGAGAAAACGACGTTGGCTGATGTCATGTCTGCTATCACGAATGCGTCACTCATCATAATGACTCATCCCAAAACACGTGTCATACAAAATTTTCTGAGTCAAAGAGAAAATGGTGACTCATCCCAAAACACATAGCTCACAAAATGTCAACGTGGTGAAACTAAAATGGCGGAACATGAATCAACGGGAACGAAATCTTTTCAAACAAAGCCTTTCCTCGCCTAAATTAAAATTGGAGGGAGGACAAATATACGAATTAAAAAAATAATGCAACGTCTATAAAAATTATAACACCTCAGGGAATTCCTGAAAATATAAATTTAATAAAAAAAAACATATTGGAAAGACTTCCTTCAAAAATTTAACAAAGTCGAATAAATCTCCTGAGAAAGTTAAAAAAATAATGCAACGTCTATAAAAATTATAATACCTCAGGGTATTCCTGAAAATATAAATTTAATAAAATAAATTAGAGAGAAAAAAATAGGACAAAAAAAATACGAGTAAAAAAAATTGGAAACGACAAAAAAAACTTTCTTCAAAACTTTGACAAAGTCCAGTAAATCTCCCGAGAAAATTAAAAAAATAAATATTGGAAAGACTTCTTAAAAATTTGTCAACGTCCAATAAATCTCCCTAGAAAAGTTCGAAAAAGCACTGCTAGGGGAGCAACGTACACCCCCTTCCCCCACTCGGTTGTTGCCATCTCTCAAAGGTCCATCGAAAGTTCCAAGAAGCACCGCTAGGGGCAGCACATTTCCTTTCCCCGACTCGGTCGTTGCCATCTCTCAAAAACAAAGATCTAACATAATAATAAAGTTCCAAGAAGCACCGCTAGGGGCAGCATCGACCCAACACACTAGCGTCATCTGCCACGCCCCCATCCTTCTGCCGCAAGCCACGCCCCTTGCTCCTTCTCTAGAAGGAGCTGCTCCTTGCGGCCGGACCCGCCATTTCCTACTACTTACAAGCGTTTCCATTTTTTTCTGAATGAGATGCGTTAGAGTTATACGTTAACATTATACAGACTGCTTTGAGAATAAATAAACTTCATGGACAATGGTAGATGATCAGACGACTTTGGAATGCAAGCTGCACAATTTCCATTTCTTGGATATTTAGGCAAAGGTATCTCTGTGTGAGCCAATATAAGTTTCCTTTTCTTGTGGAAGACACATTACAAGCAGACTCAAATTCCAATTGCTAGTTTTGGTTTCATTTCTTTCATTATGACACTGCCTTTCACTTATGAAGATAAAGAAAAAAATTACATTTACCTAGATTTCTTCATCTTTCACAGAAAATTCTAGGTAATTTTAGGGTGATCGATTTATTTATATGAACTTCAACGCGCCAGTATTGCTACATAAATTCGGCTTACAGTCTATCTACGGCGTCTATATGTCACCAACAAAATGAGTGAAATTGTGAGCTGCATTACTTATTCCAATAACAGCACCTTGGCTGTTTGTAATTAATCAAATGAAATGCAATATGCCCAGAATCCTATAAAATTCACTAACATCACGAAAACGGAGCTGATACTTTGTTTACCACTTGATATTACAAATCGATTTCTGAATGACAGAAAAAACTGAATACTGAATACTGCAAAAATTTGAAAACTCCCGAGGAAAAATTTAAGAAATTCTGGTTACGTTCTACAGACCAAAGAGTAATGTAATTCGTTTCCTGAAAATGCACTTAGGATAAGATAAATATACCAAAATATATTAGTTATTATTAAAACAAAATGCCCTGCTGTGTGATCTATGACCATTTATGAAATTCCACTGCGCATAAATCTTTTATTATAGCTCAAACAAATAATCGATAAATTCTGAAAATTAATCTTTATATTACACTTTCTCTTAATACTCGAAAGAAACCTATTTAGTTTTAGTATTTTGATGAAAATATATAATTATAATATAAAACTATGTCTTAGTTGTGCAACATTTGTTTGATGCATTCAATCTTCCTTTGAGGTGTGTAAACACTTCTAATTTGAAGCCAGCTACAATACTAATCGAGAGAATTCCCATTGCTTAAGATGCCCACTCCAAGGATTTCATGTAATAATGGCGTCAGAAAATGATGCTTGAACCTACTGGGTTACTGCAGTCTAGCAACTGAGCTATTATACTGCTGACATGCTCAAGATCTTCCCCAATTTCTAAAATTAACCTTCTTCCTTCAAGGTTCGTGAGCGTTCTGAAGGGAACAATGAATGGAATGGGGACGAAAATCTAAATTAAATGTGTTTCTAAAATCTGAATGTATTACAAACAAAGAAAGACTAACAGGATTTCCAAAAAGTATACGAAAACATTATTAAATATTAGCAATACGAAAATTGGATAAATTGAGGAATAATGTATGATATATATTATTCATTCATTTAATGGTATCTACGAGAGCAGCCTTTCTATTAAAGGTTTCATACGTCAGTGCATTATACTTTTAGAAAGAAGCAAATTATCTCCGCTTAAAGGCATGAAATCAAATTGAAGCCCATTTCAAAGCAACCTGTAAAAAATAGAAGAGGAGTTATTCGTGAATCCTGACACTTCCCAAATTTTTGGAAATTAGAAAGAAATATTTCAAAAATTTCGGTGGTGCTATGGTATGAGGCTAGTTCAGCTGGTACGTTGTGAATCCCCTGGTTGCTATTAATTGTCTGGCCCTATGAATTTCTTTCCTGATCTGCCGTTTGCACGACTGGGTACGCGTGCGATATTTATCTACAAAATGTTGCGAAAAGTATGTACTGTGTGATAGAAACAAACCGGTGGAAGAATTGTAACCCTTTGAGCAATGTTCTTCTCAATGTTCTTCTGGGAATCCTGGGTCCATTCATACTTGTGCTGGAAACTGTGACGTTCGTCATCTACCTAAACGTGACTGCACATTACGTGCATCTTTTCGTGACAAATATATTTCCCTGTAGCAGTGCCTTCTATTTTAAAAAGGTAATGCGCATTGACCCATTGCCCGGATTCTTCTAAAAAGGTTCGGGGGAGATGCGAAAGACATCCCGGTATTGCATTGGTCTCCAATTTCGCTAGACATCAAAACAATCCAGTACCTGTGGATTTTGTGGGAACTGCGAATCTGACATGCTGGGACTGAAACACGTAATGTACATGAGCTAAAAGATGCGTTGGTAACGAGCTGCTGCCAGACATCAAAAGACAGCTTTTGAAGCGGTGTGGCGTTTATTTCTTACCGGCGGTCAAGAGCTGTTTTGGCGGCACGCGGAAGGGCAACTTTATATTAGGCCTGCAATTGTTATGTTTTAGCATTTGGTGTGTATATTCTAAAAGTACCATTGCCAGCGCAGTAAAATTATTGCCTTGTGGTTTATCACACGAAATACTTAATTTCCTCATGCCGAACTTTGTTTTATTAAGAGCTAAGTGCTAGTACCACTTGTTTATATTACTTTCTACTGTTTTATGAAGAGCTAAGTGCTATTACCACTTGTTTATAATAAAAGCTCCAGGAAAAGATGGAAGTACTGTAGACATCATACAAGAAGCAAGTGGAGAAATCGAAACAGTCCTCGCCCAAATTTTCAGTCGATGCCTTAGTGAAGGGAAGATTAATGAGGATTTGAACAACGATACAATGATCCTGCTACATAAAAAAAGGGGACATTGAGGATCTCAGGAACCACAGACCTATGAGCCTCCTTTCAGTGGTTTATAAAATATTCACTAAAGTTCTTTCACACCGCTTGAAGGTAACACTGGACATGGCTCAACCGGGAGAACAAGCTGGATTCAGGAGTGGCTACAGCACAATAGATCATATCCACGTGCTGAGAGAACTAATTGAAAGAGCGAGGGAATATGAACTTCCATTGTGAACGGCTTTTATCGATTATTAAAAAGCCTTTGATTCGGTGAAACCATCAGCAGTTACAATGGCTCTGAAATCCTGCGGTATTGAAGCTGCATAGGTTAATATTATTAATGACATCTATGAAAATGCAAGTGCAAAGATTCGGCTGTTTGAAAATAGAACACACATAAAAATTGGAAAGGGAGTGAGACAAGGTCACACCATATCTCTGAAGCTCTGTAATGTCACATTGGAAAATGTCTTTAAATCACTGAACTGAGATAACAAAGGGATAAAGATTAATTGTGATTATCTAACGCACCTTCGTTTTACTGATGACGTAGTCATTTTTGCAACTAAGCCATCAGATATGCAGAGTATGGTCCAGGAACTTGCTGACAGGAGTAAGGAAGTGGGATTAAAAATGAACTTTCAGAAAACAAAAGTGATGTTCAATGCTTTTTCAAGAAATGAAGATTTATCGATTGATGGAGAAAAGCTGGAGATAACAGACACGTACGTTTATCTTGGACAGCAGATATCAAGTGAGGGTAACATTGGTGGAGAAAACAGCTGTTGGAAGAAACAGCATAATTTTCAAGAGCAATATGCCATTATGTCTTAAAAGAAAAGTGTTTGATCAATGCAACCTTCCATTACTTACGTATGGTGCAGAGACGTGGACCGTAACTAAAAGAGACATACAAAGGCTGCAGACAACTCAAAGAGGCGTGGATAGGTGCATGCTTGGTGTAACCAGGAGAGATAAGAAGAGAAACTCGTGGACCCGAAAAATGACAAGAGTGGAAGACATCATGATCAGAGTTAAATAACTGAAATGGCAATGGGCTGGACATACTGCCAGAAACACAGACCATCGACTAACAGCCGAAATTTTAGATTGGATTCCAAGGGACAGGAAAAACCCAGAAGAAGACCACATATGAGATGGGTGGATGAAATTCGAAAGTATGCAGGAGTAACATGGCGGACACTGGCACAAGATAGACCTTTGTGGAGGAGACTTGGGGAGACCTTCGTCCAGCAGTGGATTGATAATGGTTGACAGTGATGATGATAATGATGATATTAATTTAAAGCATCGACTATTTTTACGATAGTCGCAGTTACTTATTAGACACAGAACAGAAAATGAGGAATGATTACTTCGTATACAGTCAGTTACGTTTATTGTACTGTATTCGGGAAATTTAAAACATTTTATTGTGCAGATTTTATTACTTGCATTTATAATTTTGAATGCTTTCCGGCAGAAAATACTTCATATGATTTTGGAGGAATGATAACCTCTTCCAGTTGCACAAATTTTCTGTACCGTTGTCTTATATTGCATTAACTGACTTTCTCGTCCGATTACGACTTTTCGGATGAAATCCGACTTTCAAGAAAGTAGTGATGCTACAATACAAGGATAAAATGAATTTCATAGCAATGATTAATTAATTTATTTCTTAGATATTTTACAGCAGACGTTTGCCAACCCGAAATATGAAATATTGGAAAATTGTAAATATTTTACAAATGCACTGGATTATGGCTCGGTGTTTTCACATTCATCTTAGACTAGAATATTAGCAAGTATTCTCAAAAGATATATTAGTAAGTATTAAGAAGAAACTGACTGCCCAGCTTTTGCACTAAGGAAAATAAAGTAAAAAACAGATGTATAAATAAGTATTCTTGATTCCAGACTAGGAAATATAATAATAACCGCAAAAACTTTGATCCTTAGAATCACTCGAACCCACTTGAAAAGCATAACATATATACACTGACGAAAAAAAAGATCCCAGCACCACGAAAAATAGTTGTAGAGGAATGAAATAGCGGCAATACATTTGTATAGGTAACATATTTAATCGATTAAGGTTTCAACATGACAGCTTATTGTAAGCGCGAGAAGAGCCATTTTAAATGTGAAATGCTGGTACACTAATAGCCGGTGTAACCAGAATGTTGAATGCAAGCACGCAAACGTTCATGCATTGTGTCGGAGAGGTGCTGGATGTCAGTTTGTGGGATGGAGTTCCATGCCTCTTGCACTTGGTCGGTCAATACTGGTTGGCGGTGACGCCGGAGTTTTTGTCCAATGATGTCCCATACGTGCTCGATTGGTGAAAGATCTGGTGATCTAGCCGGCCACTGCAACATGACGACCCTCTGTAGAGATGTTGGGTTACAACAGCGGTATGCATGCGAGCGTTATCCTGTAGGAAACGCCCCCCCCCCCCTGGGATGCTGTTCATTAATGGCAGCAAAGCAGGTTGAACCACCAGACCGACGTACAACTGTGCCGTCAGGGTGCGTGGGATAACCACGAGAGTGCTCCTGCTGTCATAGGAAATTGCTCCCCAGACCATAACTCCAGGTGTAGCTCCAGTGTGTCTCGGCCGCTGACATGTTGTTGTAGGCGCTCACCTGGCCTCCTTCTAACCAACACACGGGCATCACTGGCAACCAGGCAGAACCGGCTTTCATCAGAAAACACAACAGATCTCCACTGTGTCTTACAATGAGCTCTAGCTTGACACCACTGACGTCGCAAATGGCAGTGATTTGGAGTACGTAGAATGCACGTTACAGGGCGTCTGGCTCGGAGCTGTCATTCAAGTAACCGATTTGTAACAGTTCGTTGTGTCACTGTGGTGGCAACTGCAGCTCGAATTGCTGCCGCAGACGCGGTACGATGCGCCACGGCCATACGCCGTACACGGCGGTCTTTCCTCTCAGTAGTGCCACGTGGCCTGCCGGAACCCGGTCTTCTTGGGGCATTACCTTCCCTTGACCACCGATGCCAACACTCATGCACAGTGGCTACATTCCTGCCAAGTCGTTCTGCAATATTGCGGAAAGAAAATCCACCTTCTCGTAGCCCTATTACACGACCTCGTTGAAACTCCGTGAGCTGTTGATAATGGTTTTTCGTCTTCTTAAAGGCATTCCTGACTAAGATCAACACCCTACGTCGAATCTCAACGATAACTCACGCTCACGAACGTCACAGTGCGTATTTACAGCAAACCTGATTTGCGTCTGCGCCACACGTATGCGGCGAGCGCGAAATTTGCATAGACGTCATCTTACAGATGTACTCTCACCGCGTACCAACTGTCGTTTTTCTAACACAACCCCTTCTTGGTGTTGGGATTTTTTTCCGTCGGTGTATATACATGTCCTCCCTGTATATGTCGGGAACAGATAGAACACTGCAATTCGTAAAAAATAAATCAGAATCCGTGCAGCGTATCACTTTCATCTGACGTGATTCTCAAAATGTGATATTGTACTGGGATGGTTCATCTTTGAAATCAGTCACACCATACCTAACTGAACAATTAAAGTTTCGGAAGACATGCATGGATGCTTCCTGTCTTCTGTAGTACAGCGAAAGTAAGTACAAATTTTAATGGAGCCCTGTTAAAGAAATAACAATATTGAATGAATAAATTATTATACAAAAATATGCAAAACAGATGGATGGCGTTCACTCACCTGTAATGATGAAACAGGAAAAGAATATAAAAGATCATGTCTGTGCGCACTGGAAACCACTCATGTAATATACCAGTCAAATTCGTAGAAAAGAAACCAGTCAATAAAAATCAGTCATGTCATGACTGGGACCTCAGTATGTTTACCTTGAACCTACCGTTGTTGCGATGAAGGCCGGTTGTTCGATTATCACATATTTTGAACTGTTGAGATATCCACGTACAACCGTCGCACGTGTATACTGCGTCAAATACAGCAAACCTTCCAAACAAATGGGAAACTGTGGCTGAAGACATGAAAGTAACTATCAAGGTGAGCTCAGACTGTTTCTCATAAATGTAAGGAATTGGAAGGCTGCCATGGAGCAGTTAACGTTGGAACTTTATGCTGGCACTGCACAAGGGTTATTTGAAGGAAAAAGAGCCAACGGATATAACAAAATGAATTAGTTTACCGCGGCAGCTTCGAAAAAAAGTGTCGGTGGCACCGCTGGAGTTATGACGCATGTTAAATTGGACACTGCGATCACTCAAGTCAGAACCAGAAGGCCTTTGTACAGGAATTAGTGCAGGTGTTCGGTCCATCCAGAACATACGCAGAAAGACTATGACTTGTACCATGGAAACGGTAATCTACTACAGTAGACGTCCATGTCGTACCACCTTGTTGACTGCAAGGCACGGAAATATCAGGCTGCAGTTAGGAAAGACGAAGTGAAATTAGAATACGAAGGATTGAAAACGAGTGATGGATCTATTGAATCACTGCTTCAAGTCTATCGTGCAGATGGAAGTGTGCTCGTGGGATACACATTACGCGAAGCGATTACGCAAATTCGGAAATTGGGTCACACACGGATATGGATGTGGAGATTTTGCACTCGCTTCCGTAGGATGCTTTGTACTCTTCGGGATCACCGCTCCTTGCACTAGATATAAGAACATGAACATTTCGGTTAATCAGCGGCACTCGTTCGGGAGTATTCCCTTTTCCCGTCATCTTTCCATGGGAAACGATCACTCGCCATATATCCGGTGTGGTGAAAAATTTGCTCAATGAGCAATAAAGTGAGTGTACTCCACTGGAATAGCCTCATTCATTGCCAGCTGTCAAACCCCATTGTGAATTTTAGCGAGCAATTAAAAAGATCTGTTGGAGACCTCCAAAATCCTCCGACAACTGTGGATGATCTTCGACACAAGATGCTCCCTTCATGACCAGAAATTCCATTTCCGTGTTTTCAACAATTGACTATTTTCTGAAATGTCTGGGTGCTGTCGTGAGGTCAAAAAAAAAAAAAAAAAAGATCGACATGTCATAAATTACGTGTATGTTCAGCAACGTGTAAAATATCCGCTATTTGAGGATACAGCACCAATAAAAGTTGGAAAGGAGTGAGGCAAGCTGACACCATATCTCCCAATCTCTTTATGTCACATGGAAAAATGTCTTTCAAGAGTTGAACAGTGAAAACAAAAGGATGAAATAAATGGAGATTATTTAATTCATCTTTGTTTTGCTGATGACACTGTCATTTTTGCAATTGCCCCTTCAGAACTTCAGAATATGATCCAGGAACTTGCTGACAACAGTGAAGAAGTGGGATTAAAAATTAACTTTCAGAAGACAAAAGTGAAGTACAAAGCTCTTTAAAGAAATTTTCTCGATTTTGTTAATATGTTTCATAAACGCTTTACTCTTCAACAAAACCATGTATATGAGCATTTTGAAACTTTATGAATTTGTTTCCAAAAAAAAATAATCTTTATAGCTTACAGGCAGTATTATATCGGAAAACTTCCATATTTACATAAGGAAATTATTAATTCTCCTTCCCTTGTTCAATGTCAAAGAATTAGTAAAACGGGTGCTAACCTGCAAATAAATACTTAACATCAAACATACTGCAAGACATGCTTAAATTTCTTGAGCAGTTTGACTATTTTATCATTATATCAGAATACATAACACTTGTAGAATAATGTAGGATATTCCACAATTCTTACGTCTTGTGATGCACTCTTAAAATACCTAAAATCTTGAATTTCTGCTTTTGTTTTCTAGCAGGAATGCAATGTTTTGGCAGGTTAATTTTTGTTATATTTTGTTAAATGCCAGAAAGGATGAAATATAATTGTGATCAAATGTAGTATATGTAAGAGATGGTTAGGCAGGAGTTATAGATGTATTCTATGCTTTCTAGATACAGTATATGTAAGAGATGGTTAGGCAGGAGTTATAGATGTATTCTATGCTTTCTAGATACAGTATATGTAAGAGATGGTTAGGCAGGAGTTATAGATGTATTCTATGCTTTCTAGATATAGTATATGTAAGAGATGGTTAGGCAGGAGTTATAGATGTATTCTATGCTTTCTAGATATAGTATATGTAAAAGATGGTTAGGCAGGAGTTATAGATGTATTGTATGTAAAGAATATTTGATGGGAAGAATGAATTGTTCATGGGAAGAACAAATTGTCAAAGCGATGGTTGAAGATGAGTAAGAATTTAGCGTTCCCTTCGTTAACGTTTTCATAAAGCTAGTGTCTAAGTTTACCGTTTAGTTTGGTTTTGGATTACACCAGCATTCGCTGTAGAATTGCTTGATGCTAGTCTTTGAACCTGTCAGACATTTCTTTTCTGAAATTGCAGTCTTTTAATGTGCTTTTATTGCGCAAGTATTTCATTGCTTTATCAGTTAATTTCTTTTTACTTATTTGTATTGTGTGTAAATATTTAGGTAGGGAAATATACAGTTGATAAAAAACACATATATATATATAAATTAAATAACATACCAGAAGGCCACCCTTTGGACTTTTTATGGTGTGTGATCTAATCTCATTGTGAAACATTAATGACAGGGTCGAGACACGCTGTTCAAAATGGAGTCAATATTTTCTCAAGGCAGTCTGTCGTGCTACTGTGCAAGAGCACTTTTCCGATCCTGTACGTTTCTTGGAGGAGATCTGAGTCTAGCCACTCGTCTCCCTAAAGCGTCTCACAGGTGCTCCACAAGATAAAGATCCGAAGACCATGCTGGATCATCCATGACTGCAACATCTTCAATTTCAATGTATTCCAGAAGAAGTCGTGCCGAATGAGTTCGGCCATTGTCCTGAATTAAAATAAATTCTGGCCGAACCGTAGCTGCGTACAAGCTTGCGTAAGGTACCACAATGAAATGTCAATAGAGGATAGCCTTGATGGAACCCCTGGAAAACAGGTGCAGGTCGGTTTGTCCGTTGCACATTATGCCTGTCCATACCCTTTAACTACCGCCTGGAAAGGTATGCCTCCCTTGCGTGTTTGTGTTGGATGGATGGTAAGACATGCCACCTTCTGTCCAGATGAATACACGTCCATAATCTACGTTGAGTGAGAAATGCAACTCATCTGGGAAGAGAAAGTTAGATCACTGCTCCTCTGCAGATGTTTCCGAATCAACGTTATCGTTCTATCCAGTAGAACAGAAGGATGACGTTTGACTAGAAAATATGAGCACTGGTCATTGGATAAAAGCAAGATTCCTTTGATTCGAAAACATCTTCACTAGCTATGGTTAAAGTTCTGAATTCTGCTGCTACACGACCCCCGCTCCCCGAAAAAAAAACACAGCGATTACCTAAAGTTGGTCACAAAGTTAAAAAAGGTTTCAGTTCAAACACATGTACAAATTAAAATATACTTTCAAAATCTTTCGAACAATCATAGGTTGTAGTCAAGTGCGTTAGTAATTGCGCAGACTCATGGAGTTAGACGAATGATAATCATTTGCACTTTGCTGGTGGTGGTGGAACCAAAGTACAATGCTCTGACAAAGTACTCACCGGATAAGACGTTTTCATGCTGGTGAAATAGTCGTAGGTAGTTCTTCGTTGCAACAGAGATGGTAAAAGTTATATATGTACACATTTTGTAAACGTTATACATGTATAAACTTTTACAGCGATTGTAAGAGTTATACACTGGTGTGCAGAAATTAAGAACGAAGAGGAGAAATTAGCATAACACTGGAACGAGCAGGCGGAACGCACCAAAAAACCACTCAGGAAATAGACTAGGGTCCGGTACGGTAGGGCATGTGCATATATGCAGCATGTCAGAAGGGGGGGGAGGAGTGTCGGAAGAGTGTAAAGCACACGGAATGTGTACGTTCAGCAATTCGGTGAAAGCTATTGCACGGTGTACATCAGTTTGAACGACGTCAAGTTACTGCCACCGTATGATATGGCCAGCAGACAATCCAGTACACGACATCCAGATGACTTTACCCGAGGTCGCGTCATTGAGAAGTTGGAAGAAGGTCGAAATGAGACTAGTATGACCGAGGAGTTCGGTATCGCTCTCAACAGCGCTTCACGAGCTTGGAGATCATTTCAAACGACAGTAACAGCTGTCCGAGAGTTTAGCATTGGTCGTCCACGAGCAAACAAGGCGGCGGAAGACCGGTATATTGTCCTACAAGCGAGAAGACACAGACGGCAGGCAGCGGGAGAAATCGCAAGGCACATGCAACAGACAACTGGAAGTCCGTTATCGCGTGTTTCCCTGTCCAGGAGGCAGCACAAAGGTGGTCTATTTGCACGATGACCAATACGGTGTGTGCCATTAACGCCTGCTCATCGGAGAAGCCGGTTTCTGTGGTGCCAGGAACACAAGACTGGACAAATCAGCAATAGGGTCGAGTTTTCTTTACGGATGACAGCCGATTTAGTCTGATGAGCGATTCTGGACGTATGCACATCTGGAGAGAGCAGGGAACACGCGATCACACCTCCAACATCATCGAAAGGGACCGGATTGGAGGTGGCGGAGTTCTCGTTTGGGGTGGTGTCATGCTTGGTAGCCGTACTGACCTCCACATCTTTGAAAGAGGTTCAGTCACTGGTGTCCGCTATGTACCCAGGTTCTTCTGTCTCACGTGCGTCTGTTTACACGTCCTGTGTGTCCTGAGTTCCTCTTCATGGACGACAACGCTACACCTCATCGTACAGTGGCTGTCGCAGAGCTGTTGGAGAGTGAAGATATTCAACGCATGGATTGGCCCACAAGATCCCCGGACATAAATCCAATCGAACACGTGTGGGACATTCTCGGGAGGCGCTTGGCAGCACATCGCCAGCCGCCAGCAACGATTTCGCAGCTGCAATTGGCGCTAAAAGAGGAATGGGCCGCGATGATTCAACAGCTTCATGCCAACCAGGTACATTTCGCCAGCCCCCCTCCCCGTCAAATTCAAAATTCAACAGTGCCATTCGTTTGTGCTTAGTTTGTGCTAGTGTGTGCCGCAAACCGTGTCGTTTGTGCTAGCATAGTTTTTGAGATATTCAAAATATAAGTTGGGGGGGGGTCTCAGCCCCACACGCCGGCAAATTCAAAATTCAACAGTGCCATTCGTTTTTCTTACGTTTGTGATGGTTAGTGTCGCAAACCGTGTCGTTTGTGCTAGCTTAGTTTTTGAGATATTCAAAATATAAATTAAGGAGGGGGCTGAGGAAATGGTCAGCCCCCCACCCCGGCAAATTCAAAATTCAACAGTGCCATTCGTTTGTGCTACGTTTGTGCTGGTTTTTGCCGCAAACCGTGTCGTTTGTGCTAGCATAGTTTTTGAGATATTCAAAATAAAAAGTTAGGGAGTGGGGGTGGTGATATGGTCAGCCCCCACCCCGGCAAATTCAATATCCAACAATGTCATTCGTTTGTGCTACGTTTGTGCTGGTTTGTGCCGCAAACCGTGTCGTTTGTGCTAGCTTAGTTTTTGAGATATTCAAAATTTAAGTCGGGGGAGGGGGCATGATGTTCAGCCCCACACTCCGGCAAATTCAAAATTCAACAGTGCCATTCGTTTTTCTTACGTTTGTGCTGGTTTGTGCCGCAAACCGTATTGTTTGTGTTAGCTTAGTTTTCGAGATATTAAGTACCTAAATTTTGTTGTCAACCATTTCCTTAGCCCCGCCCTCCCCCCACCCCACTTGCAAATTCAAAATTTAGCATAGCCATTCGTTTGTGCTGGTTTGTGCTAGCTTAGCTTCCGAGTTATTAAATACCCAAATTTCGGTGTGGACCATTTCCCCAGCCTGTTTTGAATATAACATAAATTTGGCGGGTTGGGGAAATGCCCCCTCCCCTCATCCCACAATTTCAAAATTCAACACAGCCATTCGTTTGTGCTGGTTTGTGCCACAAAACGTGTCGTTTGTGGTATCTTAGTGTTCGAGATATTTCTGCAAACAAGCCTTTCTTTAATAACAAACAGATCATGATTCTACAGTGAGCACGAGGTCATAAATGATGCACTGTGGATCAGTGGCATTAGATCATCTGGAGTGACTAAAGAATTTGATTCATAACAAAAGGAGGACGTATGACGCTGACAACATGATCCGAACGCTACTGTACCTACATTCAAACAGTAAAGCATGCTACTGCCGCTATGATGTGGGGTTACATCTCAGCTCATGGAGTGGGTAGACTGCGCAACATTGAAGGTAACATGAATGCTGCCCATTATATACAAGTACTGGAGAGGGACAATGCTTCCTTCATCTGTTAACACGTTTCCAAATAGTGATATCATCTTTCAGGACGACAACGTGCCCTGCCATCGGACACGAGTAGTGGACAGGTGGTTGGTTTCTAAAACTGTCGGGAGGTTGCAATGTCCTACACAATAGCCGAATCTTAATCCGATCGAATACTTTGGATGAAACTGAAACAGGTGAGTGCGAGAAATCCTACAAATTAAGTAAAGTTACTTGAAGCTATGATTTCATGTTGGTATCATCTAACATCAAAGGATGAACTTGAACACCTTTTGAGTAGCATGCCCAGGAGATGTGTCTTAGCAATTAAAAACAAAGGCAACCCCAATAATTATTAGACAATTTTATGTATGTGTACATTCAAACAATTGACTTATAATAATTATGCATAAAAATTATGGATACATTACGTATGTGTCCATACAGAGAAGTATGTCTTGAAACATATTTGGCATTCATTGACTAAATGAACAAGTTTAGCGAGTTCTATTTTTTTTATTTCTCGTAACTTAAACAGTTTGTACTTAACCAGAAAAAAGAAGTTTATGTTAGCTTTACAATTTCTTTCTTTCTTCTCATCCACTTCATGTACAACAATGCAGATATGTTAGATTTGTAAAACGTTTTGAATTCCTTACGAAATTATTTTTAAAATGATGTACAGCCGTCGGTGGCGCAGTGGTCTAAGCGATGGCTTCTAATCATTCGTCCGAAAGGGGTCAGGGTTTGAATCCCGTCAAGAATGGATGTTGTGTTTGTCTTACGGCACTGGATCTCTCCCTTCCCTGGAAACAGTGGCCTTAAATTAGGGACGGGCGACTACTTATAGCCCATTGAGTTGCTCACGGTGGTCGTTAAACTTTCAATCCAAAAAAAAAAAAATCAGAAATATATGCAAACGATGTTCTATCATACCCGTTGCAGAAAGAATTTCAAATCCAAATTTCAGGAGCAAAGATATCGGAAAAAATGCCATTTACCTTTACGCCTTCCTTTGTAAATCTATAAACAACTTGAAAAGATGACTATACCTAAAATAGTACTAGACATAAATGGAATCGAAAGATAAAATAAATTTTTCAATCGGATGTTTAGAAGCAAATATATTGAATAAAATGTATTTCGAATTCGGCATCATCTGCGTTTACGCCCTCTAGCGGGGTAAATTGTGTATCATATGAGAAAACGAAATGAAGAATCATCATTCGCACATTTAAGGCTTCCCAATGCAAAAATAATTTTTGAAATCTGATTAGTAGTTGAAGAGATATGGTGTCAACAGACGGACGGACGGACAAACCGATAACGTAAGCACGATCTGTTCGACAAAAGACTTGCTAAAAATTAAAAAAAATATCTCGTACAAGGGGCCCCAAATCTGGGCTTGCACTCGGACGGCAAATGCCCTTCGCGCGGCCCTGACTGCATGATACATTACTTTGCTATCATTTATCAAACAGAGATATTCGCATGAAGACGGTTATGGCAATTTTTTTTATTTACTAAACAAACTATCAGTACGGAATCCAGTTGCTAGAAGCCCTACTATTCTGCGTATAGTAACAAAAAAACATTAACATAAGTAGAAACAACTTCACCGCCCCAGTGGTGCAGTGGTCTATGCATTGGCTTGGGATCTTTTGCCTAAGACATGCGGGGGTTCGAATCATGGTGAAGCATGAAAGCTGTGTTTGTCTTACAACAGTGGTTCTCTCTCTTACCTGAAAAAAGTTGCCCTAAATTTTTTTTTATTGGAGGTTTAACGACCACCGTGAACAACTCAATGGGCTATAGGCAGTCGCCCGTCCCTAATTTAGGGTCACTGGTTCCAGGGAAGGGAGAGAGCCAGTGCCGTAAGCCAAACACAACATCCATGCCTCACCGGGATTCGAACCCGGACCGCTTTTGGACGAATGATCAGAGGCCATCGCCTTAGACCACTGCGCCACCGGGGCGGCTGCCCTAAATTAGGAACACACATCTGCTCCGCTACCGTGGCGCTTAGACCGCCACGGTAGCGCAGTTGTCTAAGCGCTGGCTTATAATCATTCGTCCCTGATGGGTCCGGGTTCAAATCCCGTGAGTCATGGATGTTGTGTTTGTCTTACGGTGCTGGCTGTCTCCCTTCCCTGGAACCAGTAGCCCTAAATTAGATAAGGGCAACTGATTATAACCAAATTAACTACTCACGGTGATCGCTAAACCATCAATAAAAAAAAACACCTAAGATATCTGTGATCAATTTTTTTATTGAAGGTTTAACGACCACTGTTAGCAACTCGATAGGCTGTAAGTAGTCACCCCCCCGACTTTACGGCTACTCGTTCGAGAAAGGGAGAGAGCCATTGTAGTGAGACAAGCACACCCAATCCATGGTCCTGCCGGGATTCAAACCCAGCCCCATGTGGAAGTATTGGTTAAAAGCGAACGCATCGCATAGAACAATAATCCACTGGAGCGGGCATAGGTATCCATTGCCTAGAGATCGGTCGGAAATGACGTCACTGTTACTGAAAACATACTGTCACCATTACGACGAACAGTGACAAAAAAGTAATACTTCCAAATTTACTGATAAGAATGCCCCCGTTAGACGTGACCCAGCAATGCTTGGAGTCGAAAATCACTGTTACGTCAGAGTTTCGGATACCATGACACTTTATCTAAAGAATTTGCCATATTTTCTGTTGAAATATGATAGAGGTCGCTAGTGATGCCCGCTTTCTTTCAGCCTTCCCTTGCTCCCCGCTTAAGGTATTTGTTTTGGATTTCGTTGTGCGTTTGCTCCTAAACAAAGAATTCAAAGCGATTGGATTGTAACAGCGATTTTGTCAGTATTATAAATTAGACAGTGATCCGCAGTTCCATGCTTCTTTCCAATTCCGTTACAGCTGTTAATCAGTGATTTTGACACAGTCTGAAGTGACTGTTACTTTCATGCAACTGTCACCTTTGACACTATGAAAGGAAAATCACTGTTAAGCCCACCTCTACAACTGACAATGATTACTACTATCAATGATCGATAATCCTGAACTTAACCTGTACATTTGGCCCTCATTCATCAAACGATATGCTGCCTCAATAATTCACCAACCGTTGTTCTTCGAATATTTGATCATTATAAACCACCGTTACTATCCTATTCGTTTTTTGCGGGTGATGGGGGTTAAGGACCACCTTCAGCAACTCGATGGCAATAAACAGTTCGTCGCCCACCTCTAATTTAACACCACTTGTTCCAGGGAAGCGAGAGAGTTTGTCCCGTAAGAGATAAACACAACATCCATGCCTCACCGGAATTCGAATCCAGACTCTTCTCGGACAAATGGTCATAAGCAGCAACCGCAAATCAATTAATTTATTCCACATAACTGAAAACAACATGACTGACCTCTCAGTGACGTACTAAAGAAATTAATAATTACTATATATATATACGGTCGAGTCACATAATTGTGACCACCAGCTAATATCAAAAGTTACCGCCGTGTGCAGCGCGGACAACAGCTAGCCGGGCTGGGAGTGACTCAATAAGGTGTTGGAAAGTGTTCACAGGTATGTTGCGCCTTGCTGACTGCAGTGCATCTGACAGCTGCTGGAGGGTGCGTGGT
Source organism: Macrothele yani (assembly GCA_039090855.1). NCBI lineage: Eukaryota > Metazoa > Arthropoda > Arachnida > Araneae > Macrothelidae > Macrothele > Macrothele yani. Next base: position 9,014,937 of record CM077033.1, read on the forward strand.
GGAGGATCCATAGAGTGAACAACACGATCGAGATGGTCCCACAGATGCTCAATTGGGTTTAAGTCTGGTGAATTAGGGGACCAGGGAAGTAATTTGAAGTCTTCATTTTCTCTAAATCCGCCCCAGGGAAGACAATTAGCATGTATTGGTGTACGTAGTCTGCAAGGATGGATTCATACAGATTTCGGTGCACAGTGTCTACCACAGGCATGAGTGAACCCAGGGAATGCCACGAAAACATTCCCCAGACCATAACACTGCCCCACTAGCTTGAGTTCTTCCAGCAGTGGGTGCAAAGTGTTTTCTCTCCGATGTTTCTCGTCTTATACGCCAACGTCCATCTGTTCAATGAAGCAGAAAACGTGACTCATCGGAGAAGGCAATCCTTTGCCAATCAGCAGAGGTCCAACTCCGATACTGTCGTGCAAATATAAGCCTTTTCTGCCGAGGAACCTTCGTTAGCATAGGTGCAGTGACCATCCGTCTACATCGGAGCCCCAAACGCAGCAGGGTTCACTGAACTGTAGTTTTAGGCGCACTTCCGGTAGCCCCCTGGTTCATTCACCTAGTGAGTTGCTCCATTCTAGGGTGTCAATCGGCCCTCACTCACCTTCGAAGCTGACGTTCACCTCTCATATCAATGGCACGTGGTGCTCCGAAGTTTCCACGTCGTTTATTCTTAATGCTGCCATGTCTCCAAACACGATACACTTTAACCACTGCAGCACGCGAACAGTTCACAAACTGCATTGTTTCAGAAATACTGCCACCCTTGTCCCAAAAGCCGATATTCATCCCTTTTTTGCAAATCTGAGAAATCGCTCCTTTTATTCATGACAGCAACGAGTGATATGTTTTCAGAATGCCTACCCACACCTTCATACCCTTCAAGCCACCTTAGGACACGTCACTTCTTTCATTGGCTACGCGCTGTTGACCTCAAAAGTAGGAGGTGGTCACAATTATGTGACTCGACTGTGTGTGTGTATATATACATATGCACCCTACGGACAATGAAATTTGCGCACCAAGAAGGAAGCATCGGATTAAACTGAAATTTTACAGACGTAATTATACATATGAATGATACACATAATAGCAAAAACAGACTGCAGGATAGTTACAGAGATCTCTCGCACGCAGTCCGGTGATCTTCAACAGCGCTCCGCACTGCCTCATGCGGCGATACATGCTGGTTGGTTGGTTGGTTGATTTTTATGGCGCAAGGGCCATGTTTGGCCAAATAGTGCCAGACACAGAACTATCAGTGTGTGATTTTTACGATACATGCTGCAATACGGTCCCGCTTGGAGGTGAACATACGCCTGATTTTGTCCTGCGGCAGGCTGGCCCACTCGTGTTGGGCGGCTCTCTCCCCTTTCTCGAACGAGTAGCCGTAAAGTCGGGGGGACTACTTGCAGCCTATCGAGTTGCTAACAGAGGTCGTTAAACCTTCAATCAAAAAAATTGACCAAAGATATTTTAGATGTTTTTTTTATTGATGGTTTAGCGATCACCGTGAGTAGTTAATTTGGTTATAATCAGTCGCCCTTCCCTAATTTAGGGCCACTGGTTCCAGGGAAGGGAGACAGCCAGCGCCGTAAGACAAACACAATATCCCTGCCTTACGGGATTTGAACCCGGACCAATCAGGGACGAATGTTTATAAGCCAGCGCTTAGACCACTGCGCTACCATGGCGGCAGTTTTACAGTTGTCACAAACAGACTGGCCCACTCATGCTCGATAAGGGGCATGTCGGGGGAGCCGGAAGGCCATGGAATGGTTTTGACATGACGTAGGCAGTATTAGGCAACCCGAGCCGTGTGAGGGCGGGCATTATCCTGCTGGTATAGCGCACTTGGAATCCCGGCCAGGAACAGGAACACATGGAGCTGTAGGACCCCATCCACATACCGCTGGCCCGACAATGATCCACGTACTACTACTAGAGTTGATCGGCTATCGTAGGCTATGGCTCCTCAGACAATAATACCTGCAGTGGGAGAGGTGTAAGCGCTCGTAGCGAGGGTGGGATTGGGCCGTTGACCAGGGGACCTCTACACCCTGACACGATGATCATGTGTCCCCAAAACAGAGCGGCACTCATCGCTAAACACCACACGTTGCCAATCTGTGGCGTTCCACGTCGCTCTGGTCTGGCACCACTGCAAACGGAGACGGAGATATTCCGGTTTTAATGGCAGCACACGCAAGGCACGCTGGGATCGCAGATTCACTTCTGCGCGGCGTTGGGAAATGGTTCGTGGGCACACAGGAGCCGCTACATGTGCCTGTATAGTGGACCTGGTCCCCGTGGGATACGTTCGGGCCTGGCGCACGACCCGTCGATCCTCTCTATCGGTCGTCCTGCTGGTCCGTCAAGAGCCACTCCGCCGTGTGGCAGTGCCGTCACGTGTCCGCTGCTCCTAAAATAATTGGGATGGTAAGGTCAGAACGATCAACGTGGCGAGCTACATGGCACGCCAACCACTCTGCGGTTTTCAGCCCGATGACCATGCCTCTCTCCAAGTCCGTACGTTGCGCAAATCGACGTATCTGGAGTCTACCCGGCATTCTTGTCACTCTGCACTCTTGCTTGCGTCGGCCGGTGTTTTTCGTTTACATGGGGCATTGACTACACGCCGGTTGCCGATTCGTTTTTGCAGCGCCACCACAGGGTGTTTGGTCATGCTCAATCGCACCAAATGTGGACCGTTTGCATACCAGCTCGTACTCTAGCTATTTGCAAAGTTTCACGGTTGTATCATGTTTTCCCCTAGGTGTGCAAATTTCATTGTCTCTGATAGTATATATTGCTCAGCATGTAATGACACGATCAGCTACAAATTACTTTTATTTGCAAACACGATAATATCGCCATAGCATGTAAGCGTAATAAATCAACAGGTATGTTTTCAGCTCGTCTTTTGTAAAAAAGATCCTGCTTATGTTTCCGGTTTGCCCGTCCGTCTGTGGACACCCTATCTCTGCAACTATTAGTCCCATTTTATTTTTTTATTTATTTATTTTTTTTTTTTTTTTGCATTGGAAAGCTTGAAATGTGTGAATGATGTTCCTTCATTTTTTTCTTTACGATGCACAATTTCGCAGTGTGAGATTTTTAAGATTTTTGCGTAAATGCAGATGATATCGAATTCTAAATATCTTTTACTTCACATATTTGCTTCTAAACTTTCGATTGAAAATAAGGTTTTACCTTTCGATTCCATTTATGTTAAAAACTATTTTAAGTATAGCCACTTTTTACACGTTACGTATAGATTTTACGCTACGGGCGTAAAACTAAACTTCGTTTTTCCCGATATCTCTGCTTCTAAAACTCACATTCGAAAAATTACTTCTACAGGGATATAGCTCCTGATGAGAAATATTTTGTATGTCATTTCTGATTTTTGGTAAGAATAGTTTGGCCACTGGGGGACGAAAGCGCCAATTTCTACTTCTGAAGAATTTACAGCAAATCTGAGCTTCTAATATCTCGATTGAAAAAGTCGTTCGTGAACCGATACTACTCACGTAGATAAACATTTTAGGGATATTTTCTTCATAGAATAATGCATTGTTTCTCCGCCAGGGGGTGTAGATATATATCTTATTTTTGTCAACATACCTGTTTTTAGGAGTCCCATTTAAAAAGTTTTCTTTGTTTCATATCGTCTCTAGGTCAAAATATTTTTCATACATTTCAAAAAAACGAAATTCATAGACTTTCCGTTAGGGGTCGTTCAGGTAAACTACGTTTTTCGCTACATCTCTGCTTCAAAAACTCCGATTTCAAAAATTCTTCCTGTATCGCATAGAGCTCCTCATGGGAATTTTTTAAAAATAATATCTAATATTTGGCAAAGAATGTTCTGGCCACTAGGGGGCGTAAGGGCTAATTTCTGCTTCTGATGTATTTGCAGCAAAATCTCAGCTCCTGAAAACCTGACTGAAAAAATTATTTCGTGAACCGATACCTCTCACATCAAAACACTTTTCGAGAAAACTTTCTTCTTAAAATAATGCATGGTTTTCCCAGGGGGGGGGCGTAATTTCGTATCTTATATTGGTCAATGTCTCTGCTTCTAAAAGTCCGATTTTAAATATTCTTTCTTTGTTGGAGAGCGCTTCAGCTGCTAATTGTTTCTCATATAATTTTTCCTAACGCACCAGTTAGCCACCAGAGGGCGTAATTTCACGTTTCCGTTTACAGCAATATCTGCGGGATTAAATACCCTATTGAAAAACTTCTTTCTTCGGTCAGATACTACTGTTTTTCATACCGGTGCCATTGACTTAAATACCGGTTCCATTGAATAGCTTTGATAAATTTAATTCGTGTCAGAACGGTTTCAAAAGACGCGCTCATTAAACCAAAAAATTGGGTCATCTTTTTTGTTTTAATCTCAATGTAAAAGGATGCAAATTTGAGCATGAATTTTCTCAATAACGCATCTCAGGGTTTCCAAAGAAATGTTAGACCAAACAGTAATTTTTCATCAGTTATATGTCATTAGATGCAAAATTCAATGGAAATTACAAAAATGTCCTAGTTTTTCCTGCAGCTACTTCTATTCTTAAGATATGACATAAAATATGGGGTCTGCAAAATACATTGAAATTCATGTTAGCTGCGTATCAGTTGTTACTGCCAATCATAGACATTATTTTACCTGTTTGACTGCTTCCTAATGCTCTCCTAATCCCACTCCAGCCTTTATAAGGGTTGACCCAGGTTTACTAGATCATTTCCCGTGTACTGGCCCACCGGTAATAAATAAGAGCGTCTTTCTCCCCCTTTCTTCCTCACTTTCGTGTCACTTTCCTACCGGGCACTCTAGCCCAAATCTCCAAGCTTCCTGTTTCTAAGGGTTGTATAAGACCTGGGATCAGACACTCCCTTCCTAAAATACTCTACATATAAATCTGATCTGATCTACTAGATCATTGACAGCTTCCACACGAAAAGGGTTGACGCAGAACTACTAGATCATTTCCAGCTACCACACGAATGAAACTAGACAAGGCCTTAAGCAGCTAGCTCCACTACTCCACCGGAGAAGCTTCCTTATATCACGGCACAAAGCACTGCTCTACAAGACGGTCGTCAGGTCGGTGCTTAACTTTGCCTCCATCTGGTTAGGTATTAGTATTAATCAGCGAGAGAGAATCGAGAGGGTGAAGAGCCGAGCACTTCGTATGATCCCTGGTGCTCCCCTTTGGACCCCACTTCGGAACCTGAGGAACACACTTGGAATTGAGAAGGTACATGAGTTTTCCACCAGACTCTCCATGAAGTTCTTCAAGGAAGCGGAAACCCACCCTTATGAACTTATTAGGGACGTGGTTGATTACAATCCCAGCGAATTCCTTAGGTATCCCAGAAATAAGGCGATGATTTTTGACCCCCTTGACAGAGAGAGTAAGTATGTGATCAATGGTGAGTGTTAGACAACTTCCCCACCCTTTTTTTTCAGATTGGCATGGAGATGATGAGAATTCATTGCTGCCCGGCACTTGGATTTGGTCTCGGTAAGTTTCACTCACTCCCTGGCTCGCCGGCGACCGGTTGGAGTTGTGGTTCTCTGTGATGTTGTACGGAGCTTGGTTCTCCTTCCACTTCCCCTTGCCCCCTTCCCCCGGACTGCTGTCACGGTTCACTATTGGAAAGATATGTCACCCTGCACTTTTTACTCAATTTTCTGTTTATTTTTCCTATTGAGTTCACTTACTCAGATCTCCTGGCTTCCTATTTCTAAGGGTAGTTTTAGACCTGGGGTGAGACACTCCCTTCCTAAAACTTCTTGAAATATCTTATCGTAGCGTACTACATCATTTTCAGGGCCGCGGATGGCCTGGTGGTCAACTTTCGTGTCAGCCACGGAGGAAACTCAAGTTCGATCCTGGGCAGGTACGAACGCTCGAAGTAATAAATATCCGCCGTGCGTATGATGGGCATGTTAAGTCGTCGGACCCCGAGGGATACTGCTCCCCCGACAATAAATAAGAACATCTCTCTCCCCCTTTCTAACTCGCTTTTATGTCACTTTCTCATCGGGCACTCCAGCCCAAATCTCCTAGCTTCCTATTTCTAAGGGTTGTTTAAGACCTGGAGTCAGACTTCCCCTTCCGAAAATTCTCGACACATGATGATGATCTACGCGAGTTTTATAATAGTCGCTTCTTGTTGCTATTAGGGTAGAATTTGTGTACATTCTCAATAACGGTTAAAACTGCGAAATTGTCATCAGCGGACAGAGTAAAAGTAGTTTTTCTGCATGCAGAGGAGTATTCTTCGAGACAACTCGCTGAAAGAGTGGGATGTAATTAATCTACAGTTATTAGGCTACTGGCGAAAGTAAAATACACTGCTGATATTAAAAATATGCGTCGCAGTGGAAGTCCGAGATTCACTACTATAACCAGAAAGGACAGTGTGCTCAGAAAGATAAGTTTGCCAGACAGGAAGCTCAATTCTCCTGAATTACTTTAAAGATGGTATGAGCCGCACCGGTGTCGTAGTGGTCTAAGCGATGGCCTCTGATCATTCGTACAAAAGGGGTCCGGGTTCGAATGCCGGTGAGGCATGGATGTTGTGTTTGTCTTACGGCACTGGATCTCTCCCTTACCTGGAGCCAGTGACCCTAAATTAGGGACGGGCGACTGCTTATAGCCTATTGAGTTGCTCACGGTGGTCGTTAAACCTCCAATCAAAAGAAAAAACAGATGGTATGAAGGGACTGATGTTACTGTTAGTACATCTACTGGTAGGTGGAGTCTGCTTCATTATCGCTTACACGGCTGTGAAGGCAGGCGTAAACCACTGTTAACTGCAAATCAAAGACAACATAGACTTCAGTGTGCAAAATAGCATGTATCATGAACAACTAAGCCATATGAAAATGTCCTTTTCAATGATGAATCAGAATTTTGCCTTAATGGGAATCCGAGTAGTGCCTGTGTAAGGAGATTCAAGCAGGAAGAATTCAATCCAAGTTGCTTAGTGAGGCAAGGGTTAAGCATCCGGTGAAGGTCATGGTTTGGAGCTGCATGTGAGAACATTGCGATGCGAACCTCCGTATTGTCGATGGTACACCAAATGCCCAGAAATACATTTGGATATTAGAAAAGAAGATGCTGTCATCACCTAGAAGACTTTATGATAGTAATTTTATTTTTCAAGAGGAAAATGCACCCTGTCATCGTGCAAAACTAGTGAAAAACTGGTTTCAGGAAAAAAATGCTCAGCATCTTGATTGGCCACCACACTAACCGGACTTAAACCCGATCGAAAATGTTTGGTTCAAAGTGCCATATGAACTATCAAAAAAGAAGTCAACAACCAAAATTCATTGAATATGTAATTCAAATATGGAATCGTATTGTTCAACCCAATCTTTTACAAAACCTTGTTCACAGTATGCAATCAAGATGCAAACCTGTGATTAAATCTAAAGTTTGGGCAACAAAATATTAGGTACACTTTATCATTTTGCTGCATTATATGTATTTCTGTATTTAAATGACATTTCCTTCCTTATGAATTACAAAAATTTTTTTTTGCTGTATACCTAAGTATTGGATAAACGATTCAATTTTTTAAATAATTTCGACTCCGTCATGTTTTTTGAAATGTATCTTAAAAACAGAAGTAGCTACAGGAAAAGCAAAAACATTTTTTGGAAATCTCCGCTAAATTTTCCACCTAATGACATATGAATGATGAAATTGCAATAAAAATTAGATAGTTAAAAAAATCAAACTTAAAAATTCATTGCCTTTGCAGGTGATGCAATACTTTTCACACCACTGAAAAAGGATTAAATTAACATTTCTGAGCTTACCCAAATTAAAAGATTTAAAACGGCCATTCAGCAGTAGTTGAAGGTTTTTCCAGGGGCAGGACGAACGTTTAGCTGCTTAAAGAAGTATCTGTACATTTACATATTTACGAAAACATACTTACAACTTTTCAAAATTATCTCCATGAACATCTATACAATTTTGTTTCCATATTACCCAATTCGCAAAATAATCCCTAGCCCTTCAAATTATATTTTGAATATCTCAAAAACTAAGCCATCACAAACGACACGATTTGCCTCACAAAATAACATAGCAAAAAGGAATGGCACTGTTGATTTTAAATTTGCGGGAATGGGGGACTGAACGTTTCCCCAACTTCCCAAAATTATATTTTGAATATCTCAAAAACTATGCTAGCACAAACGACACGGTTTGCGGCACAAACCAGCACAAACGTAGCACAAACCAGCACAAACGTAGCACAAACGACACGGTTTGCGGCACAAACCAGCACAAACGTAGCACAAACGAATGGCATTGGTGAATTTTAAATTTGTCGGGGTGGGGGGCTGACGACTTCCCCAGTGCCCCCAATTTATATTTTGAATATCTCAAAAACTATGCTAGCACAAACGACACGGTTGGCGGCACAAACCAGCACAAACGTAGCAAAAACGAATGGCATTGTTGAATTTTGAATTTGTGCCGGGGTGGGGGCTGACCATTTTCCCTGCCCCCCAATTTATATTTTGAATATCTCAAAAACTATGCTAGCACAAACGACACGGTTTGCGGCACAAACCAGCACAAACGTAGCACAAACGAATGGCACTGTTGAATTTTGAATTTGCCGGGGTGGGGGCTGGCGAAATGTACCTAGAAATTAGCCCCTACCCTTCCGTTAAACTTAAAGCTGTTTGAGAAACTTTGCGTATCATTAACAGCAGTGAGAGTTCCAATGATGGCGTCCCCCTAGGGTTGCATGAATTTTGAACCAGTTCTTAAAATAGCTCCTTTTTGCTTCCGGATAATGCGTAACAAACATCAATGGCATAACATGTCTTTCAAGGATATTTGCATTCGGATCCAGTTGTATATTGCATCGGAAAGTAACTGCGTTGAAAATATTGAAAAGCTCGATTATTTATCTACAGTTTTCTGCTTACCTTCCTTAAAAAACCATCTGGTTCGAGTGCGATTGCTTGGAGACGGGTATCTTTTTCTTATTTTATTTTAGGTCACCACATTGGATTATTAATCTAGTTTTACTACATTAAAGTCCTAAATTAAAGTCCGGGAGGCATTTGCAATGATGAAAGGGAAAACGCCTAACACCAGGTAAAGACGTTTAGCGTGTAAAGTGTCTTATACATAAGGGTAATAGCCGCCCCGGTGGCGCAGTGGCCTAAGGCGTTGGCCTCTGATCATTCGTCCGTAAGGGGTCCGGGTTCGAATCCCGGTCAAGCATGGATGTTGTGTTTGTCTTACGGCACTGGCTATCTCCCTTCCCTGGAACCAGTGACCCTAAATTAGGGACGGGCGACTGCTTATAGCCCATTGAGTTGCTCACGGTGGTCGTTAAACCTCCAAGAAAAAAAAAATAAAAAATAAGGGTAATAAACATTTTACTACAGCAGACAAATATGCAAATATTTTTGTGTATATGGTGCCTCATTTGCAAGTGACATAAAAGTGGGATGTAAGAATGTAAGCTAAAATTGTTCACAGACCACACCTCATCCTGTTATACAATACATTATGTTTAAATCTCTCGAATATCAGAAGAGTTGCCCTTACACAAACTTTAAAGAATCCGACCTTACAGAAACAGTCGAAATTCTCTCCAACAAGTTATAATGCAATGGTGTTGCTTCTATGGGACTACAAGTGGCTTGTCATGCATTAGAAATGGATGGGAAGGCATCGTAATGTCGCGTATAGTCGCATTATAAGGAATAACACACACGTCGTAATACCGCTGGTTATGTCTTCCAAGGTATTTTTAACAATTCTTCTTCGTTTCATGCTAGGTCTAATTTTCTGCATTTTACATCTTACCGCTATGTTGAAAAACGCTCCCAGGGAAATGAGAAACCTCAGTGATTTATTCAAAGAATTTCCTCTGAAAGATAAGTTTCCTCTGTCCAATAGGAAAATAAAGACGTATTATGGTTTGGACGATTGGTATGCTAAAAAGAAACCAGATAAAAGTTTCATAGAAAGTTGTTTAAAATTGGAAGTCTATTTTTTATAAACCAAAAACTGCTGGCCTGAAACTTCCACATTTAACAAATACAGAGAAAATTGTTTCAACTATTGTATCTCACTGGATATACAATACTTTTACATCCCTATTCCGAGTTCTATCTTTATTCGAAATGAGTTAAAAATCCTGATCTTATTTGAAGGTGTCTCCATAAAATCATCAAAGCATTGTTTCTGCTCCAATGTGTAAGATTTTATCTTCGGAATCCATATTTGTCTTTCTCACTCTGCCTCACTACTTGTTCACAATTACATATAACTTTCCCTTTGTTCTTTCTGCTGTCTGGAATACACATTCGAAGAAACCTAAATGCTTGTTTCCATAATGATGTGTGAATGAGTTTTCAATGACTTCAAGAAATTATATGGACCCATTAAATAAGATTGGCGACTTTGTGAAAGTAGTCTGCAATAGAGGGAAAACACAAATATTTAATATATTCTTAAGTAAATGAATAAATAAATAACATTATTTGTCGCATTATGTTGTCCTATCATTCTGAGAGTTTTAAATATTCCCATTGTCATATCTTAGCAACAAGTGATAGTCAGTAATGTGTCTTAAAAAATTGATATGCATTCAATCATCCAAACGAAACTGTGTACATTGATTCCTTCGATTAGAGTTTCTAAAAGTAGTTACAGCTGCTGTTTCCCATGAAAACAAATTTCACCATAGCTTGCTACTGATTTTCACAGACAATCCTTGCTGCTGCGTTTCATAGTAATTGCCAATTTTTCACCATTTTATTTCTCCACTAATCCAACCGATCATCTAGAAGCGAGGAAAGCGCAAACGTCAGAAATATCAACTGCATACAACATCCGAAGTTTTCAAGTGCTTCTACAAATACCTTTATCAAAGGGCAGTGTCAGCCCGCCAAGTAAATTTTATTCATTTATGGGGAAGGAAATGACGAGCTCTCCATTTTTTTCATTTTTTAAAAAGTTCCTTTTTTTTTTACTTATTAAAGTATTTAACATTTTAAATTCCAATTTTATCATAATAACAGCGCATTTTTCTGAACTTTGGAAGCATTAATATCCATTAAACATTCATAGCGTGAAAGTGGGTCGACTACTTTGCGTTTAATATGCAGATTATATCTTCACTTCATGGTTGTGCAAGCCATACACTGCTGGCCACCCAAAATGCAACACCAAGAACGAAGCATCCGATTTACTTGAAATTCGCAGCATGCGTCGCCCGCGGGACGACAAGCAAACGATCAGCATTGCAGGGTATATGCAAATTATGTGGGCCTGGCACGCCACCGAAAAGCACTATAAGAAGGGTGCACAGAAGGCAGGGTGTAAGTAGTGGAAGTGTTTTGTGCTGCCGGACCTGTGCGTGGGAAGCCTCCTGATGCCTCTTCGCAGAATACGGTAGTCATTCCAGCACGTTTCGGGGTTCGACAGAGGGTAATCAGAGCAATGGGGTGAATAGTGGCTTACCGCGACATCGGCGCCGTGTGGAACGACATCCAGCCACAGTGAGGCAAGTATGGATTCGGTGGCTGCAGGATGGAAGGACGGACCGACGTGAGCGATTGCCGCAGCCGCGGCATACCACCAAACGAGAAGACCGGCATATTGTGCGGCGGGCATTGACGGCACGAACCGCCACATTACGAACGTTAGCGCAGGAATTAGGGTGTGATGCGAAACAACCTGCGTCAGCACGTACCGTTCGACGTCGTCTGCAGGAGCGGGGACTTGTCGTACGACGACCATTGTTCTGATTACCATTGACGTTACACCACAGGCGAGTGCGGCGGCAGTGGGCAGTTGAACGTCGTATCTGGACTATGGAACGGCACGATATTGTCTTTTCCGACGAATTCCGCTTCTGCCTACAACACCACGGCGGTCGGGTCCGCGTTTGGCGGCACAGCTGCTGGAGTCTGTATGACGCCTGCATTATGCACCGCCATACCGGTTCGTCGACTGGCGTTACGGTTTGTGGCGCCTCCGCTACATCTCCGAAGTTTTGGAACCTGTTGTTCTCCTTTACCTGCAGGACCTGCAGCGGCCACGTTTCAACAGGACAATGCGCGCCCGCACGTGGCACGCATCGTGCAATAATTCTTCACGGCCTACCAGGTGTCACTGCTGCCTTGGCCAGCCGTTTTTTCCGATACATCGCCCATTGAACACGTCTGGTCGCTGATTGACAAGCGAGTGGCCCAGCAAGCACCACCCGCGGCTACGCCTGAAGAACTGTGGCAAAGTGTGGAAGCAGCCTGGACCGACATATTCCAAGCCCATATCCAAAGCATCTTTCGTTCGATGCCGTGGCGTGTAGTGGCCGTTATTGCCAGCCAAGGGCGCCAGTAGAGGGAAAGGACGGATTCTGGCTTAAACCGCAGCCCATAGACTTAACATTAGGTGTCGGCCGGAGCAAGCTGCAGCCGAGCGAACGGAGGGGGCGTGGTCAGTAGCAGCCTCCAATTCCCTGTTGCAATTTTTCCTCCTCGACCGAAGTGTGTGCTTATCTCCGAAGATAGTAGTATTTGTTGGACTTTATCGAATTCTGGGGGAAATCAATGAAGGTTTATTCCTTTCTTTTTTAATTTAATGAAGGTTTATTCATTATTTATTTTCCCCTCTCTCGACCCCATCCCCTTAGGTTATTGTTATGTAAAACGTTTTTTCCCTCGTAATTTGTTGATGTATTTTTTTTTCAATTAATTTTCATGAATTCCTTATGTGTCTTCCCTAATGAAAATTATGTAGGGTAAGTATTAATTAATCATTTCTCTTTCATTTTCTCGAATAATACGGTCATGTCCTCATCTCAAGAATGTTATTATATCTTATTTTTGTTCATAAATGTTTGATTTTGAGGGATGGCAACGCCCGAGTGGGAAAGGGGTTGGATATAGGGGGATGGCAACTCGATGTGTTGCCCTCTAGCGGTGCTTCTTGGAACTTTCGATTGATCTTTGATTTTGAGGGATGGCAACGCCCGGTGGGAAAGGGGTTGGATAAAGGTGGGATGTGAACTCGATGTGCTGCCCCCTAGCGGTGCTTCTTGGAACTTTCGATTGATCTTTGAGTTTGAAGGATGGCAACGCCCAAATGGGAGAGGGGTTGGATATAGGGGGATGTCAACTCGATGTGCTGCCCCCTAGCGATGCTTCTTGGAACTTTCGATGGATCTTTTATTTTGGGGGATGGCAACGACCGAGTGGGGAAAGGGCACTGCGTAGGTGTTAGATATGATGATGCTTCTTGGAACTTTATTATTTCGATGGATCTTTGATTTTGAGGGATGGCAACGACTGAGTGGGGTCCGTTGGGAATTTTTTCATTTATTCTTGTTGTTTGCCAGCAAGATTTCCCCCTCTTCAATACTATTTTTCCCCCGGAGGAAATTTTTACGTAACGATGCTGGGGAATTTTCTTTCCAAGGGAATAAAAAATGCTCCTAAGGTCTTAGCGAGGTTCTAACTCACGATGATTTGGTTTCCAAAAATAGTCAGGGGGTCAAATGGTTTTCGTGTACTACGTATTCCCTATATATATATATTTTTAAATTACGTTTACGTTATTTCTTCATGTGTTTTTATATATTTTTTGTATGTTTTGAGGGAGTTTTTTCGTGTAGATGTAATGAATTTTCTGGGGAACTTTTCTTTTTCCTCCATTCAATTTTATTTCAGACCATGAGACGAGGAAATGCTTCTTTAGAAATTATTTCGTTCTTGTTCGCAGTAATTACTGGACATAGACTTCATGTTAATTCTGAGTCTTTCACCCCTGCAATAATATTTTCTCGTAATTTTTTCGTATGTTCAAGAACTCTACCGATCTTTCCCAGTTAAAATTCTGCTCAAACAATATTTTCGGTCTTTATTTCCTTATAGCTTCCCAATTTCCGATATTTTTCTTCCTCTATCTTTGAAATTTCATTAAACTTCTCAATAGGTCAGGATTCTATTTTTTTTCTTGGACAAACTTATGAGTCCTTTTATTCAGACTATCTTTTTTTTCCATTTCATTTCAGCAAACGATTATTTTAGATGCAACAAATCGTCAGATTTTGGTTTCCTTATATAGCATATTTTCCAACTTGCTTAAAAATATTCCTCAAAGCTTGCACGTATGTCAAATATACATTTTTTTTATTCTTTCGTAGTTAGCCATACTTTTCGTGGACTGCCTTGACAGGAAAGCATTCAATGTCAAGACATACAATCTAAAACCTTTTTCTTTCGATAAAATTTGTATTCGTTGGGCTGAATATTTTTCTGTCTCGTCCGAAAAAACATTCATTCTAGAGGCAAAGCGACTAATTCCGTTCTTCCCATAAACATTATTTCTTTATTTATTTGATATTCAGAGTTGTATACATTTACTATCCAAAAAAGAGATATATTTAATGTAAAGGTATATTCTTCCAAGCTGGGGAAATATATGTATATATTAGTTCATTTCCAGTTAAAGGAAATGCATCTTTATATTTGAATATGAAAAAAGAAGCCCTATAAGTGAAAGCTCAACCTAAAGACGGATAGATTGTTCACACTCTCTCTACTCTATGACATTTCTTTACTGAATGAACCATGGCCTTTTTTTTCACGAACTGCTTTAAAATCTTCGTTCTCACTTTACTATTGTCAGATTCCATGTCCCTCCAGTTCTTTACTTATTCAATTTTAATTTATTAGGAGAGTAGAACTCTTTTAGGCTTTCGAACTCTTTTAGGCTTTCTATTTTCAGATTCCATGTCCCTACAGTTCTTTACTTATTCAATTTTAATTTTATTAAGAGAGTAGAACTCTTTTAGGCTTTCGAAGTACTTTCAAGTCTTTCATTACGAAAATTTTCATTGTCATGAAAGAAGCCATAATCGAGATGATTTACTATCGTTTCAATGAAAGTGTTTACGCATTCATTGCTATGATGTCAGATTTCATTTTCTTATACTTCGAACAGAAATGAGTTTGAATCATTCGTGGAGAAAACATTTTTCATATATATATATATATAGATATTTTTTTTTGCCTCCGAATCAAACGAACTCAAAAAATAAGAGACGCACTTTAATATTTTTTTTCCTCTTATGAGAGGAATACGGGAATATGATACCAAAATTAAAGAATATAGAATATCGACTTTCCTCTCAACACCTTACATCTACGTTTTTTTTATTTTTTTTATTTTCAATAAGCTATTTCTGTATTTTTACAACTGAATAGAATTATTTAATGAAAAATTCTAAGTAAGACGAAAAATGGTTTTGTTGATTTCCTAAGAGGATGATTTTCGAAATTTTCGTTTTCTGGTAATTGTAAAAATCTCATAGAATAACATGGGAAAACTAGCATGCATAAAAGACTGTTTTGGATCGAGTAAATTGAAAGAATTTTACAAAGTTCATTTCAGAAAAGTACATTCCTTCCTAGTGTCAAAACGAATCACTTCGTTTTTTCTAAAAATACTCTTTGGAATCTTATAAAAGTGCATAGGGTCAAAAACGATTTTGATGATTTTACTAAGATGACAGATTTCGGATTTCTTATGATAGAAAATACAGTGAATTTCCCATTGAATAACATGGGAAACTGCGAAATTTAAGAAGTACGTTTTCGTTCAAGTAAAATATTTTAAAAGTCTTTTTCCGAATCAGTTGAAAACAGACAGGGTGTGTTTCTGAACAGCTCATTATTTCCCAAGATCAAAACGAATCACTTCGTTTTTTTCCTAATGTGCGTTTCTGAAAGAAGTAAAAATAGCTTAGGTAGAAAATTGGACAGATATTTTTATGAATCCTAGACTGGCTATTTTCGTATAGCTAGAGGGGTCTTCAGTGAGAGCACTTATTCTCTTTTCAAACTAAGAGAATGAAGAGTAGTCAGTTTGAAAAAAAATTTCAAACTCCCCTAAATTTAGCCTTTTGTCCTGGTTTCGACTCAATACTGTAAAGCATTGCTCTCAGACCAGTTGAATTCCAGGCCCTTAATGAAATACATTAAGCCTTTCCCTTAAAAATAAGCAATCTCTTCTTCAATACCAGATCCCCAATAAATTTCTTTAAGAGTTATTCATTCACACTTTTACTTTTAAAAACTTGAAATTCATTATTATTTAACTCATTACAAAAAATGAAACTCGTTCATACAGAAAAAATATAAATGAATAAAAATAAATAAAGTAGTCCTAAAAAGGACTGTTTTTCTGGGTCCCCTTCATACAGCTGCTCCATGGTCGGTATAAGGAATATTTTTTTACCTGCTGATATCTCAGCACATTGACTTCACAGTCTCTAGCAAGTTCTTTTAATTATGCTCTCCAAGAACGCTTTGGACGGGACATGGTCTCCAGTGACTGCAACAAAAGATTCTGCTAGAATCTTGGGGTTAAGCAATGCAACGGCATCATCGAAATACTTTTGCCACTTAGATTCGGGGTGGCATATGCACAGCTGTGGGCCGTGATGTTTGCGAATATGCGATTTGGGGGTTGGTGGCACTCCATACAATAATATAAGTTATTGACATGTTCCTGAAGGCGATCCCTTAAAATGTCAGCAAGCATGATGAAAAACTCTTCATCTGAGATGGAAGCAACAGGGAAAGAAGTCCTTGGATTGAGCAAAACAGCCTTTCTAAAGACAGGTCCAAATACTAGTTGAGTAATGCTGTCCCATATTTTTCCACATTGATCAATAAGAGTTCCAAATTGTTGACAAGTCAACTTTATCGGAACAGGATTCAATCGACGAAAACCATGAATTCTGGGGGAAAGCACTTCTAACGTGTAACTGCCAGAAGCATCTAAGAGGAAAGGACAGCAGGAAACGATAAGTTCACGATTAATCAAGATGTCACAATTCATGCCTTGAATCCAGTGTGATTTGCCCATGAATTTTCGGAACGTTGAAGCTGACAATGTTATTCCATTCTTAGAAGGGTAGAAAGATTCCCCATCTTTCCTATAACTTCGAATATGAACTCGGACCGTGTTGTTAAATTGCATACTTTTGCAAACGTGTTTTCACCTAAATGAAAATGATGAGGTGCAAGATTTTTCATAGAAATTCTTTGGAGGATAAGTTCTTCACACGATTTGGGCTTTAAAGGAACGGACTCACATACCTTCCTAGCGAGAGTAGCAGAAATTTCAGCACTTTGCTTCATCGTGGAAATGGAATCGGTAGCACTCAAAGCAACAGACAAAAATGAAGTGACTCGTTTGAAGACTAAAGACAAACTGAAGGAACAGCTCTTATTCTAAGTCAAAACTGAGAAGAGGTTGGAGTTCGTCACTTGTTCACTGCTTGAGAGGGAAAGAGCAGAGTCATGGGGTAAAGAACACTCGGTTATCTTCTTTCTAAAGGTCAAATTCAATCTAATGTTTGGAGCATTCTTTTGTCGAGGCAGACCATGACTCCAATACGAATTAGTTGGTGGCAGGATCTGTAGTAAAGTTCCAGATGTCAAAGATAAGGAAACTGGTTTAAACCCGTTTCGCTTGAAAACAAGAGTCTCTTTCCTGTCCGAGAGATACAGATGTAATAGAAGACAAAGGATCTAATTCAGCTTCGTCATCACTGTGATCACCGATTTGGTTATCCCCATTTCTTATAAAAGTGCATGGGGATCAAAAAACGATTTTGATGATTTTACTAAGATGACAGATTTCGGATTTCTTATGATAGAAAATACAGTGAATTTCCCATTGAATAACATGGGAAACTACGAAATTTAAGAAGCACGTTTTCGTTCAAGTAAAATATTTTAAAAGGTAATCAGTTGAAAACAGACACTGTGTGTTTCTGAAGAGATCATTATTTCCTAAAATCAAAACGAGTCACTTCGTTTTTTCCTAACGTACGTTTCTGAAAGAAGTAAAAATAGTTTAGCTAGAAAATGGGAAAGAATTTTTTATTAATCCTAGACTGTTTATTGTTTTTATAACTAGAGGGGTCGTCAGTGAGAGCACTTATTCTCTTTACAAACTAAGAGAATGAAGTGTAGTCAGTTTGAAAAAAAATTTCAAACTCCCTAAATTTAGTCTTTTGTCCTGGTTTCGACTCAATACTGTAAAGCATTGCTCTCAGACCAGTTGAATTCCTGGCCCTTAATAAAATACATTAACCCTTTCCCTTAAAAATAAACAATCTCTTCTTCAATACCAGATCCCCAATAAATTTCTTTAAGAGTTGATCATTCATCCTTTTACTTTTTAAAACTTGAAATTCGTTATTATTTAACTAATTATAAAAATGAAACACATTCACACTTTTACTTTAAAAAACTTGAAATAACTTCATACAAAAATGAAACCCATTAACTTTTTTACTTTTAAAATTATAGAAAAAATAGATGATACAGAACATAGGTTCACTTTCTCATTCACACTCATGCATACAGAAAACAAAATTAAATAGTGCTATTTGAGCTGCATGTAGGTGTCAAGATGGGTGTGAAAAACCTCCATCTATCATTCAATTGGACTAAAACTGTTGAAGGATGTGACCTATTCTCACTAGCTCCTCCATGCAAGCTGTCTGACTCGAGGTTGACCATCCCAGACTGTGATTTTAATTCAATCATTTCAACTTCGGAATCTGAATCCCAAGTAAGATCAATAATTTCAACTTCGGAATCTGAATCCCAAGTAAGATCAATAATTTCAACTTCGGAATCTGAATCCCAAGTAAGATCCATAATTTCCGGTTCTTCAGAAGTTAAGTCAACAACATCCGGTTCTTGGGTAGAGTCTTCCACAGCCCAGAAGTTTTCCCACTGTGAGGGGGGAGGAAGAGACCTAATCCACTGATTAACGTAGAAATCGTCTCTAGATTCCTGGAGGAGAGAAAAAAAAATATATAAAATATATATATATATATACAATAAGAAATAAAAAAAAATAAAACCCTACATCCTAGATAAAGCAAAAAGAAAAATTAAAAATATTCTTACCGAGTCGAAGTCCAGGGGAGATGTAGGGAAATTATTTCCTTTCAACATTTTTGATTCTAATAGCATGCGTTACTTCAAAGAAAAGAAGAAAACCTCGAGAAACTGTGGAATTTTGAGATCTCTCATGCTACTATTATACTCGCAGGAGGATTGATAAGGAGGGATCATGTGATAACATACACGGAATAGATTGGTCTTTGAGGTCAACTTAAATCGACAGATCGCTTTATTTTATAAACTTTCCATTGTACAGGAAATAACATCTTTCTCAAACACCATAGTTCATGGGACCTTCTAAGGAGGTAAAAATATTCTAACGCGTATCTAATCAATGTTCTGCATACTTAAGACCAAGCGTAAATGGAATCGATAGCACTCTTCCTCCCTGAAGGAAATGACGTCTGCATACATCTCAAAATATTTTGTCCCTAAGTCAAACGCATGGAGGGAAAAATCAAGTAATCTTATCTGTATTCCTTCGTTGAAAGTGTATGTTTGTTTAGAAAAGATACAAAACATTTCCTTTCTCAAGTTAAATTCGAATCAGCATTACATTAGATTGAGGGTTCACGTGTCAAAAGCTACACAATCGCAGTTGTTTACCAAAAGTTAGATTACAAATTTCCTGTGAAAGAGGAAACTATGATATTGAATGCTGGAAATCAGATTCCTTTCTGAAGCAAATCAAAACTGATTGAAAAGAGTCTGTATAATAGACAAAAAGGAAATACAAAAAAAATCCCTGAGAAGTACTTCAGAAATAAATCTCAAAGCAGAGAAAAATAAAACATATGCTAGATTAAAGAGTAACGTAGGTCAGATAAAAGAAATGGCAGAAAAAAGAAATATGTTAGGAAAAAAATAACTCCCCATTAAATGTAATTCGAATCAGCATTACATTGGAGGAAAAATCCCCTGAGAAGTACTTCAGAAATAAATCTCAAAGCAGAGAAAAATAAAAATATGCTAGATTGAGGAGTAACATAGGTCAGATAAAAGAAATGGCAGAAAAAGAAATATGTTAGGAAAAAATAACTCCCCATTAAATGTACTTCGAATCAGCATTACATTGGAGGGAGGGTGCTAAATGTCAGGTTTCGAGTATAAACTCATATCCTTTTCTTTGAAATTCAAAGTATCGTGTCTAAAAAGAAAAGAAAGTAATGCAAAAATTTTAATACCCCAAAAGCAACATGACATTTAGCACCCTCCCTCCAATGTAATGCTGATTCGAAGTACATTTAATGGGGAGTTATTTTTTTTTTCAAACATATTTCTTTTTTTCTGCCATTTCTTTTATCTGACCTACGTTACTCTTTAATCTAGCATATTTTTATTTTTCTCTGCTTTGAGATTTATTTCTGAAGTATTTCTCAGGGGATTTTTTCCCTCCAATGTAATGCTGATCCGAAGTACATTTGATGGGGAGTTATTTTTTTTCCTAACATATTTCTTTTTCTGCCATTTCTTTTATCTGACCTACGTTACTCTTTAATCTAGCATATTTTTATTTTTCTCTGCTTTGAGATTTATTTCTGAAGTACTTCTCAGGGAATTTTTTTTTGGTATTTCCTTTTTGTCTATTGTACAGACTCTTTTCAATCAGTTTTGATTTGCTTCAGAAAGGAATCTGATTTCCAGCATTCAATATCATAGTTTCCTCTTTCACAGGAAATTTGTAGTCTAACTTTTGGTAAACAACGGCGATTGTGTTGCTTTTGACACGTGAACCCTCAATCTAATGTAATGCTGATTCGAATTTAACTTAAGAAAGGAAATGTTTTGTATCTTTTCTAAACAAACATACACTTTCAACGAAGGAATACAGATAAGATTACTTGATTTTCCCTCCATGCGTTTGACATAGGGAGGAAAGGATTTTGAGATGTATGCAGACGTCATTTCCTTCAGGGAGGAAGAGTGCTATCGATTCCATTTACGCTTGGTCTTAAGTATACAGAACATTGATTAGATACGCGTTAGAATATTTTTACCTCCTTAGAAGGTCCCATGAACTATGGTGTTTGAGAAAGATGTTATTTCCTGTACAGTGGAAAGTTTATAAAATAGAGCGATCTGTCGATTTAAGTTGACCTCAAAGACCAATCTATTCCATGTATGTTATCACATGATCCGTCCTTATCAATCCTCCTGCGAGTATAATAGTAGCATGAGAGATCTCAAAATTCTACAGTTTCTCGAGGTTTTCTTCTTTTCTTTGAAGTAATGCATGCTATTAGAATCAAAGATGTTGAAAGGAAATAATTCCCCTACATCTCCCCTGGACTTCGACTCGGTAAGAATATTTTTAATTTTTCTTTTGCTTTATCTAGGTTGTAGGGTTTTATTTTTTTATTTCTTATTATCATCATCATCATCATCATTGTCAACCATTATCAATCCACAGCTGGACGAAGGTCTCCCCAAGTTTCCTCCACAACGGTCTGTCTTGTGCCAGTCTCCTCCATGTCACCCCTGCATACTTTCGAATTTCATCCACCCATCTCCTATGTGGTCTTCTTCTGGGTCTTTTCCTGTCCCTTGGAATCCAATCTAAAATTTCGGCTGTCCATCGATGATCTGTCCTTCTGGCAGTATGTCCAGCCCATTGCCATTTCAGGGATTTAACTCTGATCATGATGTCTTCCACTCTTGTCATTTTTCGGATCCACGTGTTCCTCTTCTTATCTCTCCTGGTTACACCAAGCATGCACCTCTCCATGCTACTTTGAGTTGTCTGCAGCCTTTGTATGTCTCTTTTAGTTAAGGTCCACGTCTCTGCACCATACGTAAGCACTGGAAGGATGCATTGATCAAACACTTTTCTTTTAAGACATAATGGCATATTGCTCTTGAAAATTATGCTGTTTCTTCCAAAAGCTCTCCAGGCAAGTTTTGTACGCCGATTAATTTCTTCATCAATGTGACCCTCACTTGATATCTGCTGTCCAAGATAAACGTACGTGTCTGTTATCTCCAGCTTTTCTCCATCAATCGATAAATCTTCATTTCTTGTAAAAGCATTGAACATCACTTTTGTCTTCTGAAAGTTCATTTTTAATCCCACTTCTTTACTCTTGTCAGCAAGTTCCTGGATCATACTCTGCAGCTCTGATGGGGTAGTTGCAAAAATGACTACGTCATCAGCAAAACGAAGGTGGGTTAGATAATCTCCATTAATCTTTATCCCCTTGTTTTCCCAGCTCAGCGACTGAAAAACACCCTCCAATGTGGCATTAAAGAGCTTCGGAGATATGGTGTCACCTTGTCTCACTCCCTTTCCAATTTTTACGTGTGTTGCATTTTCAAACAGCCTAATCTTTGCACTTGCATTTTCATAGATGTTATTAATAATATTAATGTATGCATCTTCAATACCGCAGGTTTTCAGAGCCATTGTAACTGCTGATGGTTTCACCGAATCAAAGGCTTTTTCATAATCGATAAAAGCCATGCACAATGGAAGTTCATATTCCCTCGCTCTTTCAATTAGTTCTCTCAGCACGTGGATATGATCTATTGTGCTGTAGCCACTCCTGAATCCAGCTTGTTCTCTCGGTTGAGCCATGTCTAGTGCTACCTTCAAGCGGTGTGAAAGAACTTTAGTGAAGATTTTATAAACTACTGATAGGAGGCTGATAGGTCTGTAGTTTCCGAGATCCTCAATGTCACCTTTCTTATGTAGCAGGATCATTGTAGCGGTGTTCCAATCCTCAGGAATCTTTCCTTCATTAAGGCATCGAGTGAAAATTTGGGCGAGTACTGTTTCGATTTCTCCACTTGCTTCTTGTATGATGTCTACAGTAATTCCATCTTCTCCTGGAGCTTTTCCTCGCTTCATGTTCTTGATTGCATGTGCAACTTCTGCTGGAAGGACTGGAGGAACTCTGGTACTGGTACCTTTCATGATGTCTGGAGTGCATGTATCATCCCTTTCATATAATTTGGAGTAGAAATCTTTCACTCTTGTCAAAATTTCGCCTCTATTTCTTGTTACAGAACCATCTTCTTTTCTCAGTGCCATAATCTGTTTTCTTCCCTTACTGAGATGTCCCTTTGCTATCTTTAGGCTTTGGTTGTTTTCAATTGCTTTCCTCACTAGTTCACAGTTGAATTTCCTTACGTCTTCAGTGATACTTTTTCTTACTGTCTTGCATAGCTCTATATATTCCACTTTGGAAGTCACATCTTCTTTAGTTGTCCTCATCTCTCTTCTTTTTTGCATCAACATTTTGGTTTTTCCTGATAATTTGTTCACATGCAACTTGTTCTTAGACCCAGCTAATTTTGTTGCTGTTTCCATAAGAGCTTTGGTTACTTTTCTGTTAACTTCAGAGATGTCCACTTCTTCCGATGTTAGGCCTTCTAAAGCAGAGAACCTGTTCTTCAGTTCTAACTTGAAGGTATTATGGTGTTTTTTAAGGTTGGTTATGTCAATAGATTTTGTTTGTCTTATGAGCTTGCCACGTTCAAGTTTAGTGTTGAGGTGCATCTTACATCTCACCAATCTATGGTCACTGCCTGTGTTGAACTTGTTTAGCACATTGCAGTCTTCTATGACGAATTTTTCGTTACACATAATAAAATCAATTTCACTTGTCGTCCCATTTGGATGTCTCCATGTCCATTTCCTGTGTGGCTTTTTCTTGAAGAAGGAGTTCAAGATGAAAAACCCTTCTGCCTCTGCAAACTCAACGAGAGTATTTCCACGCTGGTTTCTGTTGCCATGACCGAATTTACCTACTGAAGTTTCATTCTGTTGCCGTTGCCCTATTTTTTGCATTGAAATCTCCCATAATTATTTTCAAGTGCTGCTTACCTTTATTATTTAGATGACAAATTTCCTCATAAAATTCTTCAATTTCTTCTTCAGGATGACTTGTGGTGGGTGCATAAGTTTGAATAATCTGAGCCTGGTATCTTTTCTAGAGCTGGATAACAAGTCGTGCAGCTCTGTCAGAGGAACTTTCAACTTCTACAACTTTATCCTTCAGTTTCTTGTTTATTATAAATCCAACACCACTAGTTCTGCCAGTATCTGTCCCACGATAGTAGAAGAGATGTCCACTTTTCAGTTCGATGAGATCTTCTCCTTTTCTCCTTACCTCACTTAGCCCCACGATGTCCCACTTGATCCTTTGTAGTTCCTCTTCCAATTCAAGAAGCCTTGAATCAGAAGATAGGGAGCGTCCATTGTAAGTAGCCAAGGTCAGCATCAGATGGCAGCCTAGTCCGGTCCTCCGGGGATTCTTAGCACCCTCTGCCTTCATGTCGCACTGGCCGCTGCCTTGGCCAGGTACATTCCAGCTGCCGGAGACTGAGGGCCAAGATTTAAGTTGTGGAATCATTTTGGAGGGGTTTGGCCATAACTCACCACGCTGGCCAAGCGGGTTGGTGAGTGTGGGATAGAATTTCCTCTGATCCCGATGGTATAGTTATACCGCTATGGGCGGTCGTCAGAGCCCCTTTAGTGGGAACAGGATGCACCACGAGAAGGCGGGGTTGACATTTGTCAAGGAGAGGCTGTGATGTTACGCATCACCTGACCTTGCATCCCTTTCTTATTATATATATATATATATATATATATATATATATATATATATATATATATATATACTAAAGAGCAAAACTGAAGACTAAGGAAAAAATTTTAGAATTTAAAACGATATATTCTCTCCTCCAGGAATCTAGAGACGATTTCTACGTTAATCAGGGGATTAGGTCTCTTCCTCCCCCCTCACAGTGGGAAAACTTCTGGGTTGTGGAAGACTCTACCCAAGAACTGGAGGTTGTTGACTTAACTTCTGAAGATCCGGAAATTATTGATCTTACTTGGGATTCAGATTCTGAAGTTGAAATTATTGATCTTAATTGGGATTCAGATTCCGAAGTTGAAATTATTGATCTTAATTGGGATTCAGATTCCGAAGTTGAAATGATTGAATTAAAATTACAGTCTGGGATGGTCAACCTCGAGTCAGACAGCTTGCATGGATGAGCTAGTGAGAATAGCTCACATCCTTCAACAGTTTTAGTCCAATTGAATGATAGATGGAGGTTTTTCCCACACATCTTGACACCTCCATGCAGCTCAAATAGCATTATTTAATTTTGTTTTCTGTATGCATGAGTGTGAATGAGAAAGTGAACCTATGTTCTGTATCATCTATGTTTTCTATAATTTTAAAAGTAAAAAAGTGAATGGGTTTCATTTTTGTATGAAGTTATTTCAAGTTTTTTAAAGTAAAAGTGTGAATGTGTTTCATTTTTATAATTAGTTAAATAATAACGAATTTCAAGTTTTAAATGTAAAAGGATGAATGAATAACTCTTAAAGAAATTTATTGGGGATCTGGTATTGAAGAAGAGATTGCTTATTTTAAAGGGAAAGGGTTAATGTATTTCATTAAGGGCCAGGAATTCAACTGGACTGAGAGCACTGCTTTACAGTATTGAGTCGAAACCAGGACAAAAGACTAAATTTAGGGAGTTTGAAATTTTTTTCAAACTGACTACACTTCATTCTCTTAGTTTGTAAAGAGAATAAGTGCTCTCACTGACGACCCCTCTAGTTATAAAAAAATAAACAGTCTAGGATTCATAAAAATATATTTCCAATTTTCTAGCTAAACTATTTTTACTTCTTTCAGAAACGTACGTTAGGAAAAAACGAAGTGACTCGTTTTGATTTTAGGAAATAATAATCTGTTCAGAAACACACCCTGTCTGTTTTCAACTGATTACCTTTTAAAATATTTTACTTGAACGAAAACGTGCTTCTTAAATTTCGTAGTTTCCCATGTTATTCAATGGGAAATTCACTGTATTTTCTATCATAAGAAATCCGAAATCTGTCATCTTAGTAAAATCATCAAAATCGTTTTTTGATCCCCATGCACTTTTATAAGAAATGGGGATAACCAAATCGGTGATCACAGTGATGACGAAGCTGAATTAGATCCTTTGTCTTGTATTACATCAGTATCTCTCGGACAGGAAAGAGACTCTTGTTTTCAAGCGAAACGGGTTTAAACCAGTTTCCTTATCTTTGAGATCTGGAACTTTACTACAGATCCTGCCACCAACTAATTTGTATTGGAGTCATGGTCTGCCTCGACAAAAGAATGCTCAAAACATTAGATTGAATTTGACCTTTAGAAAGAAGATAACCGAGTGTTCTTTGCCCCATGACTCTGCTCTTTCCCTCTCAAGCAGTAAACAAGTGACTAACTCCAACCTCTTCTCAGTTTTGACTTAGAATAAGAGCTGTTCCTTCAGTTTGTCTTTAGTCTTCAAACGAGTCACTTCATTTTTGTCTGTTGCTTTGAGTGCTACCGATTCCATTACCACGATGAAGCAAAGTGCTGAAATTTCTGCTACTCTCGCTAAGAAGGTATGTGAGTCCGTTCCTTTAAAGCCCAAATCGTGTGGAGAAGTTATCCTCCCAAGAATTTCTATGAAAAATCTTGCACCTCATCATTTTCATTTAGGTGAAAACACGTTTGCAAAAGTATGCTATTTTAACAACACGGTCCTAGTTCATATTCGAAGTTATAGGAAAGATGGGGAATCTTTCTACCCTTCTAAGAATGGAATAACAATGTCAGCTTCAACGTTCCGAAAATTCATGGGAAAATCACACTGGATTCAAGGCATGAATTGTGACATCTTGATTAATCGTGAACTTATCGTTTCCTGCTGTCCTTCCCTCTTAGATGCTTCTGGCAGTTACACGTTAGAAGTGCTTTCCCAGAATTCATGGTTTTCGTCGATTGAATCCTGTTCCGATAAAGCTGACTTGTCAACAATTTGGAACTCTTATTGATCAATGTGGAAAAATATGGGACAGCATTACTTAACTAGTATTTGGACCTGTCTTTAGAAAGGCGTTTTTGCTCAATCCAAGGACTTCTTCCCCTGTTGCTTCCATCTCAGATGAAGAGTTTTTCATCATGCTTGCTGACATTTTAAGGGATCGCCTTCAGGAACATGTCAATAACTTATATTATTGCATGGAGTGCCACCAACCCCCAAATCGCATATTCGCAAACATCACGGCCCACAGCTGTGCATATGCCACCCCCGAATATAAGTGGCAAAAGTATTTCGATGATGCTGTTGCATTGCTTAACCCCAAGATTCTAGCAGAATCTTTTGTTGCAGTCACTGGAGACCATGTTCCGTCCAAAGCGTTCTTGGAAAGCATAATTGTAAAGAACATGCTAGAGACTGTGAAGTCAATGTGCTGAGATATCAGCAGGTAAAAAAAAATATTCCTTATACCGACCATGGAGCAGCTGTATGAAGGGGACCCAGAAAAACAGTCCTTTTTAGGACTACTTTATTTATTTTTATTCATTTATATTTTTTCTGTATGAACGAGTTTCATTTTTTGTAATGAGTTAAATAATAATGAATTTCAAGTTTTTAAAAGTAAAAGTGTGAATGAATAACTCTTAAAGAAATTTATTGGGGATCTGGTATTGAAGAAGAGATTGCTTATTTTTAAGGGAAAGGCTTAATGTATTTCATTAAGGGCCAGGAATTCAGCTGGTCTGAGAGCAATGCTTTACAGTATTGAGTCGAAACCAGGACAAAAGGCTAAATTTAGGGGAGTTTGAAATTTTTTTTCAAACTGACTACACTTCATTCTCTTAGTTTGTAAAGAGAATAAGTGCTCTCACTGACGACCCCTCTAGTTATAAAAACAATAAACAGTCTAGGATTCATAAAAATATATTTCCAATTTTCTAGCTAAACTATTTTTACTTCTTTCAGAAACGTACGTTAGGAAAAACGAAGTGACTCGTTTTGATTTTGGGAAATAATAATCTGTTCAGAAACACACGCTGTCTGTTTTCAACTGATTAAATTTTAAAATATTTTACTTGAACGAAAACGTGCTTCTTAAATTTCGTAGTTTCCCATGTTATTCAACGGGAAATTCACTGTATTTTCTATCATAAGAAATCCGAAATCTGTCATCTTAGTAAAATCATCAAAATCGTTTTTTGATCCCCATGCACTTTTATAAGAAATGGGGATAACCAAATCGGTGATCACAGTGATGACGAAGCTGAATTAGATCCTTTGTCTTGTATTACATCAGTATCTCTCGGACAGGAAAGAGACTCTTGTTTTCAAGCGAAACGGGTTTAAACCAGTTTCCTTATCTTTGAGATCTGGAACTTTACTACAGATCCTGCCACCAACTAATTCGTATTGGAGTCATGGTCTGCCTCGACAAAAGAATGCTCCAAACATTAGATTGAATTTGACCTTTAGAAAGAAGATAACCGAGTGTTCTTTGCCCCATGACTCTGCTCTTTCCCTCTCAAGCAGTAAACAAGTGACGAACTCCAACCTCCTCTCAGTTTTGACTTAGAATAAGAGCTGTTCCTTCAGTTTGTCTTTAGTCTTCAAACGAGTCACTTCATTTTTGTCTGTTGCTTTGAGTGCTACCGATTCCATTTCCACGATGAAGCAAAGTGCTGAAATTTCTGCTACTCTCGCTAAGAAGGTATGTGAGTCCGTTCCTTTAAAGCCCAAATCGTGTGGAGAAGTTATCCTCCCAAGAATTTCTATGAAAAATCTTGCACCTCATCATTTTCATTTAGGTGAAAACACGTTTGCAAAAGTATGCTATTTTAACAACACGGTCCGAGTTCATATTCGAAGTTATAGGAAAGATGGGGAATCTTTCTACCCTTCTAAGAATGGAATAACAATGTCAGCTTCAACGTTCCGAAAATTCATGGGAAAATCACACTGGATTCAAGGCATGAATTGTGACATCTTGATTAATCGTGAACTTATCTTTTCCTGCTGTCCTTCCCTCTTAGATGCTTCTGGCAGTTACACGTTAGAAGTGCTTTCCCCCAGAATTCATGGTTTTCGTCGATTGAATCCTGTTCCGATAAAGCTGACTTGTCAACAATTTGGAACTCTTATTGATCAATGTGGAAAAATATGGGACAGCATTACTCAACTAGTATTTGGACCTGTCTTTAGAAAGGCTGTTTTGCTCAATCCAAGGAGTTCTTCCCCTGTTGCTTCCATCTCAGATGAAGAGTTTTTCATCATGCTTGCTGACATTTTAAGGGATCGCCTTCAGGAACATGTCAATAACTTATATTATTGCACGGAGTGCCACCAACCCCCAAATCGCATATTCGCAAACATCACGGCCCACAGCTGTGCATATGCCACCCCCGAATCCAAGTGGCAAAAGTATTTCGATGATGCTGTTGCATTGCTTAACCCCAAGATTCTAGCAGAATCTTTTGTTGCAGTCACTGGAGACCATGTTCCGTCCAAAGCGTTCTTGGAAAGCATAATTGTAAAGAACATGCTAGAGACTGTGAAGTCAATGTGCTGAGATATCAGCAGGTAAAAAAAAATATTCCTTATACCGACCATGGAGCAGCTGTATGAAGGGGACCCAGAAAAACAGTCCTTTTTAGGACTACTTTATTTATTTTTATTCATTTATATTTTTTCTGTATGAACGAGTTTCATTTTTTGTAATGAGTTAAATAATAATGAATTTCAAGTTTTTAAAAGTAAAAGTGTGAATGAATAACTCTTAAAGAAATTTATTGGGGATCTGGTATTGAAGAAGAGATTGCTTATTTTTAAGGGAAAATCTTAATGTATTTCATTAAGGGCCAGGAATTCAGCTGGTCTGAGAGCAATGCTTTACAGTATTGAGTCGAAACCAGGACAAAAGGCTAAATTTAGGGGAGTTTGAATTTTTTTTCAAACTGACTACACTTCATTCTCTTAGTTTGTAAAGAGAATAAGTGCTCTCACTGACGACCCCTCTAGTTATAAAAAAAATAAACAGTCTAGGATTCATAAAAATATATTTCCAATTTTCTAGCTAAACTATTTTTACTTCTTTCAGAAACGCACATTAGGAAAAAAACGAAGTGATTCGTTTTGATCTTGGGAAATAATGAGCTGTTCAGAAACATACCCTGTCTGTTTTCAACTGATTCGAAAAAAGACTTTTAAAATATTTTACTTGAACGAAAACGTACTTCTTAAATTTCGCAGTTTCCCATGTTATTCAACGGGAAATTCACTGTATTTTCTATCATAAGAAATCCGAAATCTGTCATCTTAGTAAAATCATCAAAATCGTTTTTGACTCTATGCACTTTTATAAGATTCAAAAGTGTATCTTAAAAAAAACGAAGTGATTCGTTTTGACACTAGGAGGGAATGTACTTTTCTGAAATGAACTTTGTAAAATTCTTTCAATTTACTCGATCCAAAACAGTCTTTTATGCATGCTAATTTTCCCATGTTATTCTATGAGATTTTTACAATTACCAGAAAACGAAAATTTCCAAAATCATCCTCTTAGGAAATCAACAAAACCATTTTTCGTCTTACTTAGAATTTTTCAATAAAAAATTCTATTTAGTTGTAAAAATATAGAAACAGCTTATTGAAAATAAAAAAAAATAAAAAAAAACGTAGATGTATGGTGTTGAGAGGAAAGTCGATATTCTATATTCTTTAATTTTGGTATCATATTCCCGTATTCCTCTCATAAGAGGAAAAAAATATTAAAGTGCGTCTCTTATTTTTTGAGTTCGTTTGATTCGGAGGCAAAAAAAATATCTATATATCATCATCATCATCATTGTCAACCATTATCAATCCACTGCTGGACGAAGGTCTCCCCAAGTTTCCTCCACAACGGTCTGTCTTGTGCCAGTCTCCTCCATGTCACCCCTGCATACTTTCGAATTTCATCCACCCATCTCCCATGTGGTCTTCTTCTGGGTCTTTCCCTGTCCCTTGGAATCCAATCTAAAATTTCAGCTGTCCATCGATGATCTGTCCTTCTGGCAGTATGTCCAGCCCATTGCCATTTCAGGGATTTAACTCTGATCATGATGTCTTCCACTCTTGTCATTTTTCGGATCCACGAGTTCCTCTTCTTATCTCTCCTGGTTACAGCAAGCATGCACCTCTCCATGCTACTTTGAGTTGTCTGCAGCCTTTGTATGTCTCTTTTAGTTAAGGTCCACGTCTCTGCACCATACGTAAGCACTGGAAGGATGCATTGATCAAACACTTTTCTTTTAAGACATAATGGCATAGTGCTCTTGAAAATTATGCTGTTTCTTCCAAAAGCTCTCCAGGCAAGTTTTGTACGCCGATTAATTTCTTCATCAATGTGACCCTCACTTGATATCTGCTGTCCAAGATAAACGTACGTGTCTGTTATCTCCAGCTTTTCTCCATCAATCGATAAATCTTCATTTCTTGTAAAAGCATTGAACATCACTTTTGTCTTTTGAAAGTTCATTTTTAATCCCACTTCTTTACTCTTGTCAGCAAGTTCCTGGATCATACTCTGCAGCTCTGATGGGGTAGTTGCAAAAATGACTACGTCATCAGCAAAACGAAGGTGGGTTAGATAATCTCCATTAATCTTTATCCCTTTGTTTTCCCAGCTCAGCGACTGAAAAACACCCTCCAATGTGGCATTAAAGAGCTTCGGAGATATGGTGTCACCTTGTCTCACTTCCTTTCCAATTTTTATGTGTGTTGTATTTTCAAACAGCCGAATCTTTGCACTTGCATTTTCATAGATGTTATTAATAATATTAATGTATGCATCTTCAATACCACAGGTTTTCAGAGCCATTGTAACTGCTGATGGCTTCACCGAATCAAAGGCTTTTTCATAATCGATAAAAGCCATGCACAATGGAAGTTCATATTCCCTCGCTCTTTCAATTAGTTCTCTCAGTACGTGGATATGATCTGTTGTGCTGTAGCCACTCCTGAATCCAGCTTGTTTTCTCGGTTGAGGCATGTCCAGTGTTACCTTCAAGCGGTGTGAAAGAACTTTAGTGAAGATTTTATAAACTACTGATAGGAGGCTGATAGGTCTGTAGTTTCCGAGATCCTCAATGTCACCTTTCTTATGTAGCAGGATCATTGTAGCGGTGTTCCAATCCTCAGGAATATTTCCTTCATTAAGGCATCGAGTGAAAATTTGGGCGAGTACTGTTTCGATTTCTCCACTTGCTTCTTGTATGATGTCTACAGTAATTCCATCTTCTCCTGGAGCTTTTCCCCGCTTCATGTTCTTGATTGCATGTGCAACTTCTGCTGGAAGGACTGGGGGAACTCTGGTACTGGTATCTTTCATGATGTCTCGAGTGCATGTATCATCCCTTTCATATAATTTGGAGTAGAAATCTTTCACTCTTGTCAAAATTTCTGCCTCTATTTCTTGTTACAGAGCCATCTTCTTTTCTCAGTGCCATAATCTGTTTTCTTCCCTTACTGAGATGTCCCTTTGCTATCTTTAGGCTTTGGTTGTTTTCAATTGCTTTCCTCACTAGTTCACAGTTGAATTTTTCTTACGTCTTCAGTGATACTTTTTCTTACTGTCTTGCATAGCTCTATATATTCCATTTTGGAAGTCACATCTTCTTTAGTTGTCCTCATCTTTCTTCTTTTTTGCATCAACATTTTCGTTTTTCCTGATAATTTGTTTACATGCAACTTGTTCTTAGACCCAGCTAATTTTGTTGCTGTTTCCATAACAGCTTTGGTTACTTTTCTGTTAACTTCAGAGATGTCCACTTCTTCCGATGTTAGGCCTTCCAAAGCAGAGAACCTGTTCTTCAGTTCCAACTTGAAGGTATTATGGTGTTTTTTAAGGTTGGTTATGTCAATAGGTTTTGTTTGTCTTATGAGCTTGCCACGTTCAAGTTTAGTGTTGAGGTGCATCTTACATCTCACCAATCTATGGTCACTACCTGTGTTGAACTTGTTTAGCACACTGCAGTCTTCTATGACGAATTTTTTGTTACACATAATAAAATCAATTTCACTTGTCGTCCCATTTGGATGTCTCCATGTCCATTTCCTGTGTGGCTTTTTCTTGAAGAAGGCGTTCAAGATGAAAAACCCTTCTGCCTCTGCAAACTCAACGAGAGTATTTCCACGCTGGTTTCTGTTGCCATGACCGAATTTACGTACTGAAGTTTCATTCTGTTGCCGTTGCCCTATTTTTGCATTGAAATCTCCCATAATTATTTTCAAGTGCTGCTTACCTTTATTATTTAGATGACAAATTTCCTCATAAAATTCTTCAATTTCTTCTTCAGGATGACTTGTGGTGGGTGCATAAGTTTGAATAATCTGAGCTTGGTATCTTTTCGAGAGTTGGATAACAAGTCGTGCAGCTCTGTCAGAGGAACTTTCAACTTGTACAACTTTATCCTTCAGTTTCTTGTTTATTATAAATCTAACACCACTAGTTCTGCCAGTATCTGTCCCACGATAGTAGAAGAGATGTCCACTTTTCAGTTCGATGAGATCTTCTCCTTTTCTCCTTACCTCGCTTTGCCCAACGATGTCCCACTTGATCCTTTGTAATTCCTCTTCCAATTCAAGAAGCCTTGAATCAGAAGATAGGGAGCGTCCATTGTAAGTAGCCAAGGTCAGCATCAGATGGCAGCCTAGTCCGGTCCTCCGGGGATTCTTAGCACCCTCTGCCTTCATGTCGCACTGGCCGCTGCCTTGGCCAGGTACATTCCAGCTGCCGGAGACTGAGGGCCAAGATTTAAGTTGTGGAATCATTTTGGAGGGGTTTGGCCATAACTCACCACGCTGGCCAAGCGGGTTGGTGAGTGTGGGATAGAATTTCCTCTAATCCCGATGGTATAGTTATACCGATATTGGCGGTCGTCAGAGCCCCTTTAGTGGGAACAGGATGCACCACGAGAAGGCGGGGTTGACATTTGTCAAGGAGAGGCTGTGATGTTACGCATCACCTGACCTTACATCCCTCTATATATATATATGAAAAATGTTTTCTCGACGAATGATTCAAACTCATTTCTGTTCGAAGTATAAGAAAATGAAATCTGACATCATAGCAATGAATGCGTAGACACTTTCATTGAAACGATAGTAAATCATCTCGATTATGGCTTTTTTCATGAAAATGAAAATTTTCGTAATGAAGGACTTGAAAGTACTTTGAAAGCCTAAAAGAGTTCTACTCTCTTAATAAAATTAAAATTGAATAAGTAAAGAACTGGAGGGACATAAAGTCTGAAAATAGAAAGCCTAAAAGAGTTCGAAAGCCTAAAAGAGTTCTACTCTCTTAATAAATTAAAATTGAATAAGTAAAGAACTGGAGGGACATGGAATCTGATAATAGTAAAGTGAGAACGAAGATTTTAAAGCAGTTCGTGAAAAAAAAGGCCATGGTTCATTCAGTAAAGAAATGTCATAGAGTAGAGAGAGTGTGAACAATCTATCCGTCTTTAGGTTGAGCTTTCACTTATAGGGCTTCTTTTTTCATATTGAAATATAAAGATGCATTTCCTTTAACTGGAAATGAACTAGTATATACATATATTTCCCCAGCTTGGAAGAATATACCTTTACATTAAATATATCTCTTTTTTGGATAGTAAATGTATACAACTCTGAATATCAAATAAATAAAAAAATAATGTTTATGGGAAGAACGGAATTAGTCGCTTTGCCTCTAGAATGAATGTTTTTTCGGACGAGACAGAAAAATATTCAACCCAACGAATACAAATTTTATCGAAAGAAAAAGGTTTTAGATTGTATGTCTTGACATTGAATGCTTTCCTGTCAAGGCAGTCCACGAAAAAGTATGGCTAACTACGAAAGAATAAAAAAAATGTATATTTGACATACATGCAAGCTTTGAGGAATATTTTTAAGCAAGTTGGAAAATATGCTATATAAGGAAACTAAAATCTGACGATTTGTTGCATCTAAAATAATCGTTTGCTGAAATGAAATGGAAAAAAGATAGTCTGAATAAAAGGACTCATACGTTTGTCCAAGAAAAAAAAGAATCCTGACCTATTGAGAAGTTTAATGAAATTTCAAAGATAGAGGAAGAAAAATATCGGAAATTGGGAAGCTATAAGGAAATAAAGACCGAAAATATTGTTTGAGCAGAATTTTAACTATGAAAGATCGGTAGAGTTCTTGAACATACGAAAAAATTACGAGAAAATATTATTGCAGGGGTGAAAGACTCAGAATTAACATGAAGTCTATGTCCAGTAATTACTGCGAACAAGAACGAAATAATTTCTAAAGAAGCTTTTCCTCGTCTCATGGTCTGAAATAAAATGGAAAGGAGGAAAAAGAAAAGTTCCCCAGAAAATTCATTACATCTACACGAAAAAACTCCCTCAAAACATACAAAAAATATATAAAAACACATGAAGAAATACCGTAAAAGTAATTTAAAAATATATATATATAGGGAATACGTAGTACACGAAAACCATTTGACCCTCTGACTATTTTTGGAAACCAAATCATCGTGAGTTAGAACCTCGCTAAGACCTTAGGAGCATTTTTATTCACTTGGAAGGAAAATTCCCCTGCATCGTTACGTAAAAATTTCCTCCGGGGGAAAAATAGTATTGAAGAGGGGGGAAATCTTGCTGGCAAACCACAGGAATAAATGCAAAAATTCCCAACGGACCCCACTCAGTCGTTGCCATCCCTCAAAATCAAAGATCCATCGAAATAATAAAGTTCCAAGAAGCATCATCATATCTAACTCCTACGCAGTGCCCTTTCCCCACTCGGTCGTTGCCATCCCCCAAAATAAAAGATCCATCGAAAGTTCCAAGAAGCATCGCTAGGGTGTAGTACATCGAGTTGGCATCCCCCTATATCCAACACCTTTCCCACTCGGCCGTTGCCATCCCTCAAAATCAAAGATCAATCGAAAGTTCCAAGAAGCACCGCTAGGGGGCAGCACATCGAGTTGACATCCCCCTATATCCAACCCCTTTCCCAGTCGGGCGTTGCCATCCCTCAAAATCAAAGATCAATCGAAAGTTCCAAGAAGCACCGCTAGGGGTAGCACATCGAGTTGACATCCCCCTATATCCAACCCCTTTCCCACTCCGGCGTTGCCATCCCTCAAAATCAAAGATCAATCGAAAGTTCCAAGAAGCACCGCTAGGGGGCAACACATCGAGTTCCCATCCCCCTATATCCAACCCCTTTCCCACTCGGGCGTTGCCGTCCCTCAAAATCAAACATTTATGAACAAAAATAAGATATAATAACATTTCTTGAGATGATGACATGACCGTATTATTCGAGAAAATAAAAGAGAAATGATTAATCAATACTTACCCTACATAATTTTCATTAGGGAAGACACATGAGGAATTCATGAAAATTAATTGAAAAAAAAATACATCAACAAATTACGAGGGAAAAAACGTTTTACATAACAATAACCTAAGGGGATGGGGTCGAGAGGGGGGAAAATAAATAATGAATAAACCTTCATTAAATTAAAAAAAAAGGAATAAACCTTCAATGATTTCCCCCAAAATTCGACAAAGTCCAATTAATACTACTATCTTCGGAGATAAGCACACACTTCGGTCGAGGTGGAAAAATTGCAGCGGGGAATTGGAGGCTGCTACTGACCACGCCCCCTCCGTTCGCTCCGCTGCAGCTTGCTCCGGCAGCTCCGGCCGACACCTAATGTTAAGTCTATGCGCTGCGGTTTAAGCCAGAATCCGTTATTTCCCTCTACTGGTGCCACAAGAACTATTGGTGCCTGCATGTTCCGCAAGTGACACGGGCCTGTAAGCTCAATCGTTTCATCTTTGTATCTGTTGTTATGTGTCCAGTAAATCTGGCTTTGCTATCTCGTGTCCTTCTTGGTGTTGCATTTTGGGTGGCCAGCAGTGTATTTGAAACAAGTGCGATTTCATTGGGATAACAGTTTCTAATACGACTCAGTAGATCGTTTTTCATTCCAAATGTCCTTTGCCATTGGTGGTATGTTAATATGTTTATATTTCCGTTAGTCGCGTTTGGTATAAATGCAATGGGAACACCAGGATGAAAATTTCTAATATGTTAATTTGAATACTTTTTCATGCCGAATGCTTTTACACTGTTTGGACAACGAAATGGGGTAGGGTATCCATTCCAAGAGATGACAAATGATACAACCAGGCAATAACCCAACAAGATGTTCCAAAAATTCGAGTTACCGAGGAGATGGTGCTCAACAGTTTCAAACTGCATCGTGACACATTTGTTTCTAATTCTCTGTTTCCTAATTGGTCGCCGCCACTTCAGCGCTGCTCAGTGAGAGGACGACTCAAGGGATCTCAAGCCTAACCCCAGAAGGTAGTGGCTCGGTCTGTACTAAGGGGGAAGGGTTGTCAAACACTTTCCTAATTGGTTCATCGCACTTCAGGTTTCAAGTGCGAAGAAGGCTCTTGTGTTCGGACATCCATGTAGGAAATTAGTTTTCAATTTATCGGGTTTCAATGCAACGTACAACAGTGAAATTTGAAAACAATACTGTAGCTTCTTAGATTTGACTTGGATTTCACCAGGCGTGTGTCCCTCGCGCCATCAGAAATGAAGCTCTCGTTTACTGCTTAGTAAAATAATATTATTCAAGAACGCGGTGTTTTTGGGTTATACACCACCACAAAAATATTTAAAGATCGCTGTAAATGAAGAACAACGATATTAATAATTTGACATGAATTTACATTACTGCATACTATAGGAATAATGCAAAATACTGAATTTGAACCAATATATAACGAATAGCATGGAAGAGAAAACAAATGATAACAACAAAACCATAAATTAGATTTATCAATTTATTTCCGCACTGTTAATTATAGTATACAAACAGAAAGGAACGACAGCCTAAAATATCATCAACTGTGGTATGATTCAGTCACTATAGATTTTCGTTATACCGTTGATAAAACGGCTTAACATGTATTCATAATTAAGCATATATCACTTCTTGTTCAGGTGAGTGGTAAAAGTGGCTAGAACGCTGGTGAAAGGCGTTCGCTTAAGAAATTGGTAAGGAGAACCGAGTTCACTTAAATAGTGATGAACAGCCTAAATTTCAGTTGCCCTAACGGTTAATATGTCCAGCCCATTGCCATTTCAGCGATTTTACTCTGATCATGATATCGTCCAACCTTGTCTATTTCCTCATCTACTAGTTCCGCTTCATATCTTTCCTGTTTACACCAAGAATGCAACTCTCCATGCGTCTTTCTATTGTCTGCAGCCTTTGAATGACTTTTTTGTTAACGTACACGTCTGTGCTCCGTGTATCATCACTGGAAGGATGCCTTAATTAAACACTTTTCTTTTAAGACATAACGCCATGTTGTTCTTAAAAATTACATTGTTTCTTCCAAAAGCTCTTCAACCAAGTTTTACACATCGATTAATTTCTTCGTCAATATCACCCTCGCTTGATACCTTCTGTCAAAGGCATTGGTTGCTTCCATCTGTTCCCACAAATAGGTAAATCTTCATGAGTAGGATAACTTAGCACTGTAGTTCATTATAGTCTATCCAAATAAAAAAATGTAGAGTGACATTTACGGTAGGAACTGCGAAAACTGCAATCCGTCAAAAACTCCAAGAAAAATGATGGAATATTTTAATATTATGCTGTAGACAATTTGATAAATATTATATTAATTTCTTCTTGGAGGAAGTAGGGAGACGTATCTGTTGATTACTCTTTCTCATGCAATCTGCCTGTCTTTGAACAGCAATTAGAGGAAGATATATAGCGTATTACACTTAATTACATAGGACTTTGTATAAATGATTTTAAAATTTCCCAACTGTCTGATGAATTCACTGTCAAACAGATAAAATCTTCATATTCTAGTGAACAATTGTATTACTTGAGGTAATTGGAATTTTTGGAATCCCGCACCAGTTTGTTTCTGCATTGTAGGAGTTTTTTCTACATTTGAAGGCTACTAAAATTTTGAAATAATTAAAAGGTAATTTAAACATTTTAAAAATTGGATTTGCGGAACAGAGATCTCCTTGGCTTTGTGTTTCCTTCATATTTTTTCAAATCAATAATTTCGGTAGTACAGGAATCATCTGCATCCTCTCAGTGAGTTTCTTTTTCCAACACATAGCAGAAAGACACCATAACATAAACACAGATTTATAATAAATAACGGAGCGAGGCTCTTTCAATACTATCAAAGTGGTAACATACCGGGTTTCTTATAAAAGTGTCAAAGAACCGTGCATTTTTGATAACCTGAAACTTTAATTTTAACGCATAATTACAAAACGTATGTAAATAAATTACTTTAAAACGAGCTAAAAAGCGTTAGAAAGTACACTAAGATATCGAGACTAATGCAGAATTGCATATAAAAGTGAAAAAACGCATTACTGAGTAACATGTAACCGACCTTCCAACGTGAATGGTTAGATATGCTATCTGTCATTTTTAAAGGTTTAAAGGTCATTTAGCTATAACACTATGTTCAACTTCCCACGAAGAAAACGATACATCCCGCTGTCTCCTCTCAGGAGAACAGTTTAGTATTGCAAATGCTCTGGTTAAATGCATTGAATTTAAAATGTAAGTGAGCTCAGCTCAAGAAAAAGACTAAAAATAATGATGTTACAGCCTAACCTTACTACTATTATTAATGTAATGTATTTAATTTTTCCAATAAAATATGCAAACCTGTAGAAAAAAACTATTTGCGTTGTACTTAGAAAAA
The DNA here is from genome assembly GCA_039090855.1 of Macrothele yani. Taxonomy (NCBI): domain Eukaryota; kingdom Metazoa; phylum Arthropoda; class Arachnida; order Araneae; family Macrothelidae; genus Macrothele; species Macrothele yani. The sequence continues at coordinate 9,054,555 of CM077033.1, forward strand.
CAATTCTTTAGACCAGTGTTTCCCAACATTTTTGCATTCACAGATCCTCGATGGCGAAACAAAAAGTAGAGGCTATATTGGAGCATTTTATCTCGCAAATTTCTATATTATATAATGACCATTTCGTACAATTCATTATTGGTTTACTAGATAATAACATTTCACCTCCTTACAGATAATATGAATTAATCTGTTAATATTCTAGGGCCACAAAGTAGGAAAAATTAAGCATAGATTTATCAGCGATATTGTTCTTTTTTTATATAGAACTGTTCTAAGTTTTCAACTCGTCGCACAGTCTTTGAAAAAAATTCCAGTGGTTTGGTTCTAAGTTATTATCGTTGGAACGTAAATGTCGAGCAAGTTTTGTCTTCATGGCGTCGTTATAAAACTTCTCAAAAAGCATGACACACAAATGCCGTGGTGATAGTTCCCTCCCAAGAGACATAATGTACCCAAGCATCAGGTACGCTTTGTCGTAAAACCTGACAAAGCTTTGTGTGAGATTCCTTTTTTTTTTTTTTTTTTTTTTTTTTTTGCATTTTTGGAAGGCATCGTGAACTCCTGTTTTTACGCTTTCCAACCGTAGGTTGAAGAAGCATACATACTCCAGCTTTTTCCGTCTGTCTGTCCTTAGTAGTATAAAATGGCGGGTTCTGCCGCAAGGATGCATCCTTCTAGAAAAGGATGGGGGGCGTGGCCTGACGCCGAAGGATGGGGGCGTGGCTTGCGGCAGAAGGATGGGGGGCGTTGCGTGTGACCGAAGGATGTGGCGGCGTGGCAGATGACGCTAGTGCGTTGGGTCGATGTGCTGCCCCCTAGCGGTGCTTCTTGGAACTTTATTATTATGTTAGATCTTTGTTTTTGAGTGATGGCAACGACCGAGTGGGGAAAGGAAATGTGCTGCCCCTAGCGGTGCTTCTTGGAACTTTATTATTATGTTAGATCTTTGTTTTTGAGTGATAGCAACGACCGAGTCGGGAAAAGGAGATGTGCTGCTCCCTAGCGGTGCTTCTTGGAACTTTTAATGGACCTTTGAGAGATGGCAACGACCGAGTGGGAGAAAGGGAGGGGGTATAGAGGGATGTCAACTCGATGTGCTGCCTCCTAGCGGTGCTTCTTGGAACTTTCGATGAATATTTGAGTGATGGCAACGACCGAGTCGGGGAAAGGAGATGTGCTGCCCCCTAGCGGTGCTTTTTGGAACTTTTAACGGACCTTTGAGGGATGGCAACGACCGAGTAGGGGAAAGGGGATGTGTACGGTTCCCCCTAGCGGTGCTTTTTGGAACTTTTCTCGGGAGATTTATTGGACGTTGACAAATTTTGGGGAAGTCTTTCCAATATTTATTTTTTTAATTTTCTCGGGAGATTTACTGGACTTTGTCAAATTTTTTGAAGGAAGTTTTTTTATCGTTTCCAATTTTTTTACTCGTGTTTTTTTGTCCTATTTTTTCTCTCTAATTTATTTTATTAAATTTATATTTTCAGGAATTCCTTGAGGTATTATAATTTTTATACACGTTGCAGTATTTTTTTAATTTTCTCGGGAGATTTATTGGACGCTGACAAATTTTTGAAGGAAGTCTTTCCAATATGTTTTTTTTTTTTTTATTAAATTTATATTTTTAGAACTCCAGGTGTTATAATTTTTATAGACGTTGCGTTATTTTTTTCATTCTTATATTTGTCCTCCCTCCAATATTAATTTAGGCGAGGAAAGGCTTTGTTTGAAAAGATTTCGTTCCTGTTGATTCATGTTCCGCCATTTTAGTTTCACCACGTTGTCATTTCGTGAGCCATGTGTTTTGGGATGACTCACCATTTTCTCTTTGCCTCAGAAAATTTTGTATGACATGTGTTTTGGGATGAGTCATTATTGATGGGTGACGCATTCGTGATAGCAGACATGACATCAGCCAACGCCATTTCCTCCGCTGGGTCGGCGGTTGACGTCATTTGAGATTCTGTAGACGCCTTAAGTTCCAAGACTGATTTTTTTTCAATAACTTGATCATTTAGCAACGAATTTATTCCTTATTTTTTTCCTCATAATTTCCCATTTTATATTCATAATTTTTCAACGTAACGATTTTTTTATTTTCTTTGAGGAGACTTCACGCATTTTCAACGGACGTTCCAACATAAAAACGCTTTCCAAAGTTTTGTGCTGCAGACATAATCTTAAAACACGATTGTTTATTAACGTATTTACGTGTTCATGACATTTTTTGTTACGTTTTTTTAACTAGGAATTTTTATAGACGTTGCGTTATTTTTTTAATTCTTATATTTTTCTTCCCTCCAATTTTAATTTAGACGAGAAAAGGCTTTGTTTGAAAAAATTTCGTTCCTGTTGATTCATGTTCCGCTATCTTTTGTCCGACATGTGTTTTGGGATGACTCACCATTTTCTCTTTGACTCAGAAAACTTTGTATGACACGTGTTTTGGGAAGTGTGACTATGATGTGTGACGCATGTCGTGATAGCAGATATGACATCAGCCAACGCCATTTCCTCCGCGGGGTCGGCGGTTGACGTCATTTGAGATTCTGTTAGACGCCTTAAGTTACAAGACTGATTTTTTTCAATAACTTGTTCATTTTGCAACGAATTTATTCCTTATTTTCCCCCTAATTTCCCATTTTATATTCATAATTTTTCAACGTAACGATTTTTTTATTTTCTTTGAGGAGACTTCACGCATTTTCAACGGACGTTCCAACATAAAGACTATTCCAAAGTTTTGTCCTGCAGACATAATCTTAAAACACGATTGTTTATTAACGTATTTACGTGTTCATGACATTTTCTGTTGCATTTTTTTAACGTTGTGTCTTTTTCCACCTTACAAAGCCACAATTTTTTATGCATAGTTAAAATATTTATTTTTTCGTATTTTTTTATTTCTTCATGATTATTCAGTGAAATGTACCTTTTAATGCATTATCTTAATCTTTTTTTTTTCTCCATGCTTGCACACTCGTTAAACTTCTCGATGTACCAACATTATTTTATTTTCTAACTTTTCAAACTAACAACAGATTTTTTTCAATAACTTGATCATTTTGCAACGAATTTAATCCTTATCTCCCCCCTAATTTCCCATTTTATATATACATAATTTTTCAAAGTAACGATTTTTTTATTTTCTTTGAGGAGACCTCACGCATTTTCAACGGACGTTCCAACATAAAGACGTTTCCCAAAGTTTTGTGCTGCAGACATAATCTTAAAACACGATTGTTTATTAATGTATTTACGTGTTCATGGCATTTTCTGTTAAATTTGTTAACGTAGTATCTTTTTCCACAGTACAAAGCCACAATGTTGTATGCATAGTTAAAATGCTTTATTTTTTTATTGTTTCGTATTTTTTTTTATTTCTTCATGATTAATCAGTGAAATGTACCTTTTAATGCATTATCTTAATCTTTTTTCTAAATGCTTGCGTACTCGTTAAACTTCTCGATGTACCAAAATTATTTTATTTTCTAACTTTTCAAACTAACAACTACTTTTATCGAGGTTTTATTTTTTCTGATTCAAATAAGCAAACGTTTCTTCATTATTATTTCTGTTTCCTATGCAAACAACTTTTCTTACTTGCTTTTAATGTATGACTTAATGTAGTTTTCTACATAGCTGTTTCATGTTTGTGCGAGAAATATACAGACTATAGCAGCTAGCTATACATAACATTCGTTCGTAACGGAATCATTTTTTTCAGATTTAAACCAACATACGTTTCTTAACGACTTGATATCTGTTTTCTGGGGAACTTTTTTTTTCCTTCATTCAATTTTATTCCAGATCATGAGACGAGGAAATGCTTCTTTAGAAACGATTTCGTTCCTGTTCGCAGTAATTATTGGACTTTAACAAATTTTTTGTGAAATGACTTCATGCTAATTCCGAGTCTTGTCTTTGCAATATTATTTTCTCGTAATTTTTTCGTGTGTTCAAGAACTCTACAGGTCTTTTACAGGTAAAATTCTACTGAAACAATATTTTCTTTCTTTATTTCGCATATCATTATAGCTTCCCAATTTTTCGCTATTTTACTTCATCTTTTTGAAATTTCGTAAAACTTTTCAGTATGTCAGTAATTTATTTCTTACTTGGCCAAACTTATGACTCCTTTTATTTAGACTATTTTTTTTTCATTTCATTTCAGCAAAACGATTATTTTAGATGTAGCAAATCATCAGGTTTTTGTTTCCTTACATATCATATTTTCCAACTTGCTTTAAAGTATTCCTCAAAGCTTGCATGTATGTCAAATATGCATTTTTTTATTCTTTCCTAGTTTTCCATACTCTTTCGTGGACTGTCCCCACAGGAAAGCATTCATTGTCAAGACATGCAATCTAAAACCTTTCTTCTTACGATAAAATTTGTATTCTTTGGGACATGTTTTCTGTATATTTTTCTGTCTCGTCCGAAAAAACAATCATTCTGGAGGCAAAGCGAATAATTCTGTTCTTCCACTAAACATTATTTTTTAACGTTTTACTAACTCACCACCTCCATAGCGAAAATAAAGAAATACTTACTTCTGTTCCCTACATATCGACTCAATCTATTTCTTTTCGAAATGCTGATCATGACAATTCAACTAAAATTTCATACTTTCACCAAAAATCATATTCTTAAACGAGTTATTTTTTTACTTTATTTCATGTATAACTAAATTTTTATTGTTTACTCACCTCATCAAAGTCAATAAAAACTCCCCTAATCTCATTCCTTTTCCTCATTTAGTTCGCTTTAAATTGAGATGTTTCAAAACTTCGCTTATATTCCTTTCACTTAATGTCCGGTTCTCCAGTGTCTGTCCCCTCATTTTTAACTTCTGTGCCTGCTGCATTTTTTCTTTAGACGTTTAGTTTCATTGACCTTTTTTCGTTTTAATTAGGTTTTCCTTATTATATTTTTTTATTCATTGTCTCAGCAGAAAAAGCTTTCATTCTGGAGACATAGCGACTAAGTCCGTACTTCCTCTAAACATTTTTATTTCACGTTTTACTAATTCGTCAGAAAAGCAGGTGTTTCCAAACTCCCATAGTGAAAATATCGTATTCTCCTTATTTTACTTATTATATTTTTCCTTCTATTCAGTGTTGTATGATTCTTCAAACTTTGGTTTATTTTTATGAAACTTCTTTTTTTTCTTAGTTCTTTTTTCTGATCCAAACTATCAATCTTTTCCTATCGATTTAATTACTCTTATTTTCCCATTCGACTTTACTTTTGAACAGAAATGTATCTAAAATGTTCAGGTGTATTTTAGTCTATAAGGCCGATTCTTTCCTGTTTCAAATAAAGTCATGTAGGATTCTAGTGTAAATGCCCCTAAATCTTTAGAACTTACTTTTCATATTAGATACTAATTCCTCGAGGTTTACATTAAAACATGAAAGAAGAGTGTTTTTACGCTCTCTCCAGTGTGTGAGCTTTCCCCAAGAAATTAACTTTGGAATCCTCCTTCTTTCTACCGGAAAATGACAATCTCCTGCGACTGTTTTCATGCGTCTACTGCTTACAGGAAAACCTCATATGGCATGGAATCACTTTGCTTGGGAGATTAAACTAAATTCTGGTTTTGAACTTTGAATGCAAACTCAAGCTCGCAAAAGCATAGTTTTCTGAGTGAACTTGAACAGTCTAAGATGACAAAAATCTAAAACTGCTGACTCAATGGGACAGAGCGTTTGAACTTTGCCGTTCATTCACCATTTAAGAGATCCATCGTGAACCACTAGAATGGAAGTAAGCAGACCCTGATTTAGTCCACTGTTTCCAAGGAAGGTAGAAAACTAGTGTCGTAATTCAAAAGCTCATAACTCAAGCCCCCCAGGATTCAATTTCGGACGAACGAATACTCAGATGTCAATGCTTAGACATTGAAAAATTACTTCAGACAAATATTTTCTTACTTAAAGAGCTTCAATTCAGAATTTGTACTACTTAAGATTTCCCTTAGTCAATATTTTTTCTATCTTAAAAACTTCTAAAGGGTTGATTTTGAAAAAAACGAGTTCTCACAAAAATGTAAAATTTCCTCAGATTGTATGAGGCACCAAAAAAAAAATTGATGAAGCTTGAATGTTAACCATTTCTTTCTCTTCATGTTTCATTCCATAAACTTTCTTCAAATTCCTATATATCCAAGAATTTTGTTAAATGTCCAAGTTCGACTCCCCCAGAAATTTTCTGAAAATGATAGTTTCTCTTTTAAAAAAAATTCCAGAATAAGAATCCCTTCACTGAAACAAGAAATTCATATTCAAAGCATTCCATCCTCTTTCTACTTCAAATACTCTATTTGTAAATCTAAGGAAGTTTTTTTTTAATATTCATATATTTTTCCCTCTAACTTTAGAAGATATTGTCCCAAAATGTATATACATATTACGATAGTAAAATATCTTACTACTTACTGCTTGATGTTCAATTCACTTCACACTGTCTTAAGGAAATTCGTTCATTTTCTCATAACACATAGACATGTTATTTTTCTTTCCATTCACTTCAAAGACTCAATTGAGATCAACCTAATGGAGTCCTTTGAGAAAAACTTTCATAAGAAAGCATAAATTTGCCTAAAAAGTACATTAAAAATAAACAAATGTTGAAAGTTCCTGTACAAGAAGGAAATTCTATTGTAACTTCTAAAGGAAAAAAGACAAATTCTAAGAAAATATGTAAAAATGTTCGTTGGATTCCATATTAAAAAAAAATTTAGTTGAAGAAAAGTGTCATTCTTTTTTTTTTTAAATGTATACATTTTCGGAACAGTTCATTCTTTCCTAGGGTTAAAAATGGAACACTTCATTTTTCTTAGTAGACAATTTTGAGAAAACACATTTCATTAAAAGCAGGGAATTTCCCATAGAATAACATGGGAAAACTAGTATGCATAAAAAGACTGTTTCGAAACGAGTAAAAATTTGTTGAAGTTCGTTTTCGAAGAAGTTGGAAATGGAATGAAGTAAAAACAGTCACAGCAAGTTCCTGAAAGTTGAAAATTGGATGTACTAAAAATGTCTAGGGAAAGAAATTTTTATAAAACACAAACTGTTTAGTTTTTCCAGGCTAGGGGTCTTCAGTGAGAGCGCTTCTTCTTTTCAACTCAAAGAATAAAGCGAGTCAGTTTGAAACATTTCAAACTCCCCGAAATTAAGCCGTGTACTCTGGTTTCGACTCAATACTGTAAAGCATTGCTCTCAGACCAGTCGGAATTCCGCCCCGATTGGTTGCCTAATGGAAAACATCAGACCCCTTTCCAATAACAATTCCCAAATATCCTTAAGAAAAGTCTAGCAAAAAAGCACTAGTTCACCATTAAAACAATTGGATTCATTCTGTTACTGTTTTAAACATTTCAAAAAAGAAGTTTACATTCTCACTTTAAAAATCTTGAAAGCTTAAATTTTGGCTCATTTCAAAAAAAAAAAAAATTCACTTAAAATTTAATTTAAAAAATAATTACTCTTTAAATTTATGTCTTAAAACTAAAAAAATATTTACGCTTAATATTTCAATAAATAATAAATATTCACAAACTCACCTTCTACCTTGCCCAACTAAAAAAAAAAAAAATTCTGAATTTATATAATCGAAATCATTACTTCTCCAAGTAGTTCTTTTCCCCTGATTGTAGAAAGGAACTCTTCTGAAATCTTCACTTTTCCGCATGTGTTCATAAAAGATTGAGCTACTTCCTTAGGATTCAACAAGGATACAGCGTTCTCGAAACTTGAAATCGCTTTCCTGTTCCACTCAGTTATTAGGCATGGAGGATGCATCTGAATAGGTGGAAGTACTTCAGAAATGCATTCGCGACATCTAAATACCTTCAGGATGCTCTCCCCGATTAAATTTTTTAATCATTCAATTAAATTGTGTCTAAGTTCACACTCCTCAATCGATGTATTTTGAAACTTTCGGGATTCTCCAAGTACGATTTTCTGGAATTCTGAACCCATTAACAATTCCTGGATGCTGTCCCACACGCCATCCAAAATAATTTGGAGTTTCTTAAACTGCTTTCTGGTTAATGCAACTCCTGTTGTTAAGTGAAAAATCTGGAAACAGAATTTGAAAGACTTGAAGACTTCTTACTTTATTCAAACTTTGAACAGAACTAAAATTCGCTCAGCGTTTCCTTTGCATACTGTAACCAACACATGACCCTTATCACAACGTGGTGATTGATGTGTCACCATGCGTCAGCACTAACTGCACGATGACTGTTTCCTTATCTGGTCATCTTGCAACGAACATGCTATTGACTCTAATCAGACAAAGCTAACTTCAGCTTGAGAGATAAACGAAAGGATTTCATTATAACTAACTTTCATATCTTGAGAGAATAAACTAAAAAATCTTCATAGAGTACATAATAAGCGTAAAGAAATTCTTCAAGGACGAATTTCCACTGAAATGATGGTGCATGAATTAAAAAAATAATGCATAAGCAGGATTCCCCAAAACATAAAAAAATATAAGTTTTATATAAAAAAGAAATTCCAGGAAAATATTGGAGGGGCGAAAGATTTCCCATTCTTCCATTCCCACAAAAAACTTAACGAAGTCCAATAAATCTCTCGGAAAAAAAATTAAACAAATACTTGGACTGACAAAAGAGAGAACGACACGTGACGTCAACCTATTCCGCGGCTAGTAGTAGGAGATACACTGTTCCCCCCTCTGACATCATTTTTTTCTATGCGAACAGAAATTAACTTGAACAACCGTTTTAGAAAATGCCTCTTCCACCGTTTTCTTCCCATCCATGCAAGAGCAATCAGATTGCCTTTTCCCACCAAAAGTTCTAGCAAGAAGGAGCAGGAGACGCCGGAACGTAGCCCGAAGGAGCCGGAGCTCCCTCCCGGTCTCGCCCCCTTGTTATTCGGCTCCTTCGGGCTACGTTCCGGCGTCTCCTGCTCCTTCTTGCTAGAACTTTTGGTGGGAAAAGGCAATCTGATTGTTCTTGCATGGATGGGAAGAAAACGGTGGAAGAGGCATTTTCTAAAACGGTTGTTCAAGTTAATTTCTGTTCGCATAGAAAAAAATGATGTCAGAGGGGGCAACAGTGTATCTCCTACTACTAGCCGCGGGATAGGTTGACGTCACGTGTCGTTCTCTCTTTTGTCAGTCCAAGTATTTGTTTAATTTTTTTTTCGAGAGATTTATTGGACTTCGTTAAGTTTTTGTGGGAATGGAAGAATGGGAAATCTTTCGCCCCTCCAATATTTTCCCTGGAATTTGTTTTTTTATATAAAACTTATATTTTTATGTTTTGGGGAATCCTGCTTATGCATTATTTTTTAATTCATCCACCATCATTTCAGTGGAAATTCGTCCTTGAAGAATTTCTTTACGCTTATTAGGTACTCTATGAAGATTTTTTTAGTTTATTATCTCAAGATATGAAAGTTAGTTATAATGAAATCCTTTCGTTTATCTCTCAAGCTGATGTTAGCTTTGTCTGATTAGAGTCAATAGCATGTTCGTTGCAAGATGACCAGATAAGGAAACAGTCATCGTGCAGTTAGTGCTGACGCATGGTGACACATCAATCACCACGTGGTGATAAGGGTCATGTGTTGGTTACAGTATGCAAAGGAAACGCTGAGCGAATTTTAGTTCTGTTCAAAGTTTGAATAAAGTAAGAAGTCTTCAAGTCTTTCAAATTCTGTTTCCAGATTTTTCACTTAACAACAGGAGTTGCATTAACCAGAAAGCAGTTTAAGAAACTCCAAATTATTTTGGATGGCGTGTGGGACAGCATCCAGGAATTGTTAATGGGTTCAGAATTCCAGAATATCGTACTTGGAGAATCCTGAAAGTTTCAAAATACATCGATTGAGGAGTGTGAACTTAGACACAATTTAATTGAATGATTAAAAAATTTAATCGGGGAGAGCATCCTGAAGGTATTTAGATGTCGCGAATGCATTTCTGAAGTACTTCCACCTATTCAGATGCATCCTCCATGCCTAATAACTGAGTGGAACAGGAAAGCGATTTCAAGTTTCGAGAACGCTGTGGCCTTGTTGAATCCTAAGGAAGTAGCTCAATCTTTTATGAACACATGCGGAAAAGTGAAGATTTCAGAAGAGTTCCTCTCTACAATCAGGGGAAAAGAACTACTTGGAGAAGTAATGATTTCGATTATATAAATTCAGAATTTTTTTTTTTAGTTGGGCAAGGTAGAAGGTGAGTTTGTGAATATTTATTATTTATTGAAATATTAAGCGTAAATATTTTTTAGTTTTAAGACATAAATTTAAAGAGTAATTATTTTTTTAAATTAAATTTTAAGTGAATTTTTTTGAAATGAGCCAAAATTTAAGCTTTCAAGATTTTTAAAGTAAAAGTGAGAATGTAAACTTCTTTTTGAAATGTTTAAAACAGTAACAGAATGAATCCAATTGTTTTAATGGTGAACTAGTGCTTTTTGCTAGACTTTTCTTAAGGATATTTGGGAATTGTTATTGGAAAGGGGTCTGATGTTTTCCATTAGGCAACCAATCGGGGCGGAATTCCGACTGGTCTGAGAGCAATGCTTTACAGTATTGAGTCGAAACCAGAGTACACGGCTTAATTTCGGGGAGTTTGAAATGTTTCAAACTGACTCGCTTTATTCTTTGAGTTGAAAAGAAGAAGCGCTCTCACTGAAGACCCCTAGCCTGGAAAAACTAAACAGTTTGTGTTTTATAAAAATTTCTTTCCCTAGACATTTTTAGTACATCCAATTTTCAACTTTCAGGAACTTGCTGTGACTGTTTTTACTTCATTCCATTTCCAACTTCTTCGAAAACGAACTTCAACAAATTTTTACTCGTTTCGAAACAGTCTTTTTATGCATACTAGTTTTCCCATGTTATTCTATGGGAATTTTCCTGCTTTTAATGAAATGTGTTTTCTCAAAATTGTCTACTAAGAAAAATGAAGTGTTCCATTTTTAACCCTAGGAAAGAATGAACTGTTCCGAAAATGTATACATTTAAAAAAAAAAAGAATGACACTTTTCTTCAACTAAATTTTTTTTTAATATGGAATCCAACGAACATTTTTACATATTTTCTTAGAATTTGTCTTTTTTCCTTTAGAAGTTACAATAGAATTTCCTTCTTGTACAGGAACTTTCAACATTTGTTTATTTTTAATGTACTTTTTAGGCAAATTTATGCTTTCTTATGAAAGTTTTTCTCAAAGGACTCCATTAGGTTGATCTCAATTGAGTCTTTGAAGTGAATGGAAAGAAAAATAACATGTCTATGTGTTATGAGAAAATGAACGAATTTCCTTAAGACAGTGTGAAGTGAATTGAACATCAAGCAGTAAGTAGTAAGATATTTTACTATCGTAATATGTATATACATTTTGGGACAATATCTTCTAAAGTTAGAGGGAAAAATATATGAATATTAAAAAAAAACTTCCTTAGATTTACAAATAGAGTATTTGAAGTAGAAAGAGGGATGGAATGCTTTGAATATGAATTTCTTGTTTCAGTGAAGGGATTCTTATTCTGGAATTTCTTTTAAAAGAGAAACTATCATTTTCAGAAAATTTCTGGGAGTCGAACTTGGACATTTAACAAAATTCTTGGATATATAGGAATTTGAAGAAAGTTTATGGAATGAAACATGAAGAGAAAGAAATGGTTAACATTCAAGCTTCATCAATTTTTTTTTTGGTGCCTCATACAATCTGAGGAAATTTTACATTTTTGTGAGAACTCGTTTTTTTCAAAATCAACCCTTTAGAAGTTTTTAAGATAGAAAAAATATTGACTAAGGGAAATCTTAAGTAGTACAAATTCTGAATTGAAGCACTTTAAGTAAGAAAATATTTGTCTGAAGTAATTTTTCAATGTCTAAGCATTGACATCTGAGTATTCGTTCGTCCGAAATTGAATCCTGGGGGCTTGAGTTATGAGCTTTTGAATTACGACACTAGTTTTCTACCTTCCTTGGAAACAGTGGACTAAATCAGGGTCTGCTTACTTCCCTTCTAGTGGTTCACGACGGATCTCGTAAATGGAGAATGAAGGGCAAAGTTCAAACGCTCTGTCCCATTGAGTCAGCAGTTTTAGATTTTTGTCATCTTAGACAGTTTAAGTTCACTCAGAAAACTATGCTTTGCGAGCTTGAGTTTGCATTCAAAGTTCAAAACCAGAATTTAGTTTAATCTGCCAAGCAAAGTGATTTCATGCCATATGAGGTTTTCCTGTAAGCAGTAGACGCATGAAAACAGTCGCAGGAGATTGTCATTTTCCGGTAGAAAGAAGGAGGATTCCAAAGTTAATTTCTTGGGGAAAGCTCACACACTGGAGAGAGCGTAAAAACACTCTTCTTTCATGTTTTAATGTAAACCTCGAGGAATTAGTATCTAACTATGAAAAGTAAGTTCTAAAGATTTAGGGGCATTTACACTAGAATCCTACATGACTTTATTTGAAACAGGAAAGAATCGGCCTTATAGACTAAAATACACCTGAACATTTTAGATACATTTCTGTTCAAAAGTAAAGTCGAATGGGAAAATAAGAGTAATTAAATCGATAGGAAAAGATTGATAGTTTGGATCAGAAAAAGAACTAAGAAAAAAAAGAAGTTTCATAAAAATAAACCAAAGTTTGAAGAATCATACAACACTGAATAGAAGGAAAAATATAATAAGTAAAATAAGGAGAATACGATATTTTCACTATGGGAGTTTGGAAACACCTGCTTTTCTGACGAATTAGTAAAACGTGAAATAAAAATGTTTAGAGGAAGTACGGACTTAGTCGCTATGTCTCCAGAATGAAAGCCTTTTCTGCTGAGACAATGAATAAAAAAATATGATAAGGAAAACCTAATTAAAACGAAAAAAGGTCAATGAAACTAAACGTCTAAAGAAAAATGCAGCAGGCACAGAAGTTAAAAATGAAGGGACAGACACTGGAGAACCGGACATTAAGTGAATGAAATATACGCGAAGTTTTGAAACATCTCAATTTAAAGCGAAGTAAATGAGGAAAAGGAATGAGATTAGGGGAGTTTTTATTGACTTTGATGAGGTGAGTAAACAATAAAAATTTAGTTATACATGAAATAAAGTAAAAAAATAACTCGTTTAAGAATATGATTTTTGGTGAAAGTATGAAATTTTAGTTGAATTGTCATGATCAGCATTTCGAAAAGAAATAGATTGAGTCGATATGTAGGGAACAGAAGTAAGTATTTCTTTATTTTCGCTATGGAGGTGGTGAGTTAGTAAAACGTTAAAAAATAATGTTTAGTGGAAGAACAGAATTACTCGCTTTGCCTGCAGAATGATTGTTTTTTCGGACGAGACAGAAAAATATACAGAAAACATGTCCCAAAGAATACAAATTTTATCGTAAGAAAGGTTTTAGATTGCATGTCTTGACAATGAATGCTTTCCTGTGGGGACAGTCCACGAAAGAGTTTAGAAAACTAGGAAAGAATAAAAAAATGCATATTTGACATACATGCAAGCTTTGAGGAATACTTTAAAGCAAGTTGGAAAATATGATATGTAAGGAAACAAAAACCTGATGATTTGCTACATCTAAAATAATCGTTTTGCTGAAATGAAATGAAAAAAAAAATAGTCTAAATAAAAGGAGTCATAAGTTTGGCCAAGTAAGAAATAAATTACTGACATACTAAAAAGTTTTACGAAATTTCAAAAAAAGATGAAGTAAAATAGCGAAAAATTGGGAAGCTATAATGATATGCGAAATAAAGAAAGAAAATATTGTTTCAGTAGAATTTTAACTGTAAAAGACCTGTAGAGTTCTTGAACACACGAAAAAATTACGAGAAAATAATATTGCAAAGACAAGACTCGGAATTAGCATGAAGTCATTTCACAAAAAAATTGTTAAAGTCCAATAATTACTGCGAACAGGAACGAAATCGTTTCTAAAGAAGCATTTCCTCGTCTCATGATCTGGAATAAAATTGAATGAAGGAAAAAAAAGTTCCCCAGAAAACAGATATCAAGTCGTTAAGAAACGTATGTTGGTTTAAATCTGGAAAAAAATGATTCTGTTACGAACGAATGTTATGTATAGCTAGCTGCTATAGTCTGTATATTTCTCGCACAAACATGAAACAGCTATGTAGAAAACTACATTAAGTCATACATTAAAAGCAAGTAAGAAAAGTTGTTTGCATAGGAAACAGAAATAATAATGAAGAAACGTTTGCTTATTTGAATCAGAAAAATAAAACCTCGATAAAAGTAGTTGTTAGTTTGAAAAAGTTAGAAAATAAAATAATTTTGGTACATCGAGAAGTTTAACGAGTACGCAAGCATTTAGAAAAAAGATTAAGATAATGCATTAAAAGGTACATTTCACTGATTAATCATGAAGAAATAAAAAAATACGAAACAATAAAAAAATAAAGCATTTTAACTATGCATACAACATTGTGGCTTTGTACTGTGGAAAAAGATACTACGTTAACAAATTTAACAGAAAATGCCATGAACACGTAAATACATTAATAAACAATCGTGTTTTAAGATTATGTCTGCAGCACAAAACTTTGGGAAACGTCTTTATGTTGGAACGTCCGTTGAAAATGCGTGAAGTCTCCTCAAAGAAAATAAAAAAATCGTTACTTTGAAAAATTATGTATATATAAAATGGGAAATTAGGGGGGAGATAAGGATTAAATTCGTTGCAAAATGATCAAGTTATTGAAAAAAATCTGTCTTGTAACTTAAGGCGTCTAACAGAATCTCAAATGACGTTAACCGCCGACCCCGCGGAGGAAATGGCGTTGGCTGATGTCATATCTGCTATCACGACATGCGTCACACATCATAGTCACACTTCCCAAAACACGTGTCATACAAAGTTTTCTGAGTCAAAGAGAAAATGGTGAGTCATCCCAAAACACACGTCGGACAAAAGATAGCGGAACATGAATCAACAGGAACGAAATTTTTTCAAACAAAGCCTTTTCTCGTCTAAATTAAAATTGGAGGGAAGAAAAATATAAGAATTAAAAAAATAACGCAACGTCTATAAAAATTCCTAGTTAAAAAAACGTTACAGAAAATGTCATGAACACGTAAATACGTTAATAAGCAATCGTGTTTTAAGATTATGTCTGCAGCACAAAACTTTGGAAAGCGTTTTTATGTTGGAACGTCCGTTGAAAATGCGTGAAGTCTCCTCAAAGAAAATAAAAAAAATCGTTACGTTGAAAAATTATGAATATAAAATGGGAAATTATGAGGAAAAAATAAGGAATAAATTCGTTGCTAAATGATCAAGTTATTGAAAAAAATCAGTCTTGGAACTTAAGGCGTCTACAGAATCTCAAATGACGTCAACCGCCGACCCAGCGGAGGAAATGGCGTTGGCTGATGTCATGTCTGCTATCACGAATGCGTCACCCATCAATAATGACTCATCCCAAAACACGTGTCATACAAAATTTTCTTAGGCAAAGAGAAAATGGTGAGTCATCCCAAAACACATGGCTCACGAAATGACAACGTGGTGAAACTAAAATGGCGGAACATGAATCAACAGGAACGAAATCTTTTCAAACAAAGCCTTTCCTCGCCTAAATTAATATTGGAGGGAGGACAAATATAAGAATGAAAAAAATAACGCAACGTCTATAAAAATTATAACACCTCACGGAGTTCTAAAAATATAAATTTAATAAAAAAAAACATATTGGAAAGACTTCCTTCAAAAATTTGTCAGCGTCCAATAAATCTCCCGAGAAAATTAAAAAAATACTGCAACGTGTATAAAAATTATAATACCTCAAGGAATTCCTGAAAATATAAATTTAATAGAATAAATTAGAGAGAAAAAATAGGACAAAAAAATACGAGTAAAAAAATTGGAAACGATAAAAAAACTTCCTTCAAAAATTTGACAAAGTCCAGTAAATCTCCCGAGAAAATTAAAAAAATAAATATTGGAAAGACTTCCCCAAAATTTGTCAACGTCCAATAAATCTCCCGAGAAAATTTCCAAAAAGCACCGCTAGGGGGGCAACGTATACATCTCCTTTCCCCTACTCGGTCGTTGCCATCCCTCAAAGGTCCATTAAAAGTTCCAAAAAGCACCGCTAGGCGGCAGCACATCTCCTTTCCCTGACTCGGTCGTTGCCATCATTAAAATATTCATCGAAAGTTCCAAGAAGCACCGCTAGGGGCAGCACATCGAGTTGACATCCCTCTATACCCCCCCTTTCTCCCACTCGGTCGTTGCCATCTCTCAAAGGTCCATTAAAAGTTCCAAGAAGCACCGCTAGGAGCAGCACATCTCCTTTCCCCGACTCGGTCGTTGCCATCACTCAAAAACAAAGATCTAACATAATAATAAAGTTCCAAGAAGCACCGCTAGGGGGCAGCACATCGACCCAACGCACTAGCGTCATCTGCCACGCCCCCACATCCTTCGGTCACACGCCACGCCCCATCCTTCGGTCACACGCCACGCCCCATCCTTCTGTCGCAAGCCACGCCCCATCCTTCGGCGTCAGGCTACGCCCCCATCCTTCTCTAGAAGGATGCATCCTTGCGGCAGTACCCGCCATTTTATACTACTGTCCTTCCGTACGATAACTCGCGTACAATTGATTCGATTTCTATGAAATTTTAGTATGTGGTAGGGGACCACCTGGGGACGAACCCTATTGAAAATGTGTGAAATGGGGTCAAAGGTCACGACATAGCAGCGGGAACCATTCCATTGCCCTTATGCGTCATAACTATCATAAAAATGTTTCGATTCCGATGAAATTTTAGTATGTGGTAGGGGACCACCTGGGGACGAACCCTATTGAAAATGTGTGAAATGGGGTCAAAGGTCACGACATAGCAGCGGGAACCATTCCATTGCCCTTATGCGTCATAACTGGCATAAAAATGTTTCGATTCCGATGAAATGTTAGTATGTGGGAGGGGACCACCAGGGTGCGAACTCTATTGAAAATGGGCGAAATGGGGTCAAAGCTTAGGACATAGCAGCGATATTTATTCTACAGCCATTATAATCATAACTTGATAACGATTTCTGATATGCTGGAGAGCGTATCATAATCAGTGCATTGCATGGTATTATTAACTTGTTTTTTATTGCTGTGTGAGGTCTCACTCTATTCTGCGGTAGGAAGACGCCATTGCGGTTCAGCAGTGCTGGTCGTTTTGATGTGAATGATGTGTGTAGATCATCGAGATGACGGCATTATATATTGGTGGTGATAGTGGTGTTGTCCGACAGCAGCTCAAAAAAAACACGAGACCCTGCATATATCTCTAAGCCGACAGTAGGGCCTTACGTGTGTATAAACCGGCTTTTGGCGTCAGCATGGTCTTTTACTTTGGATCCATCCACTGTTTCCGGGCGTTGACGTTGTCATGCAGGACACATTTCTCTTAACTTGGCACAATGCTGTCGGAGAACAGCTCAGCTTGGTCACGTGCAATTAGGTAAACGCTTGCACCCATGCGATTTGATTTCTATGCAAATGTGAGTTGGTGGAGTAACCAGCCTCACTTCTTGTGCACCTCTCCAAGTTCACGCAGGTGCATTATAATGTTCGTTTCGGTATTCTCCCGCTATTCAGCCAACTCCCTCGGGATCTCACGTGGGTCTGTCTCCAATAACGTGTTCAGCATGTCCATATCCACTATCAGCATGTCCATCTAATTCTTGCTAGATATCCACTGTCGCAGGTCTTCTGGCTAACAGGCCAGAATATCCGTTTTGATAGCGCTCGAACGAATGCGATATGGCATTGGGGTGCACACTGGTAATGTATCTTACAGCAAATGCAGGAGTGCTACCGGGACAATGCTCATACAGCATGGAATAGGGGATGTGTTCCTTGTCCAATTCCATGGGAGTTGGCGCTTATACACTTCTCCATTTGACAGCTAACTGAAACTGACTGAAATCACCTCCATGCTGATGTCATGCTGGTGTGCTGTGCAATCTCAATGAACAATCTGTATTGTGACTGGAGCTTCGACGTGTGGTAACTAGACCCCGGGCATTAATTTATCTGGAACCAAATACTTGCCATTTACCCAATCACTGTGTGTGCGGGAGCTTACGTTCTTCTCTACGGAAAAGGCCTATGCTTCATTCCATTTAAATGCTTCAATAATTCTAATAAATTTTCTTTTTCATTTAATATTGAACGTATAGTAAAAATATAATAAATCTGTTTTCATTCAACACAGAATTAATTCATTAATCTATATTACTGTTTCAAAGATATGTACACTTAAATATCTTGTGCACTTCGCGCATTTTAAACACAACGCTTCCATTGATTATCCGCAATAATAATCTACCGGACTTCCAATGGTAGTAGACCAACTCCATTCCCATTCTTAAAAGACTGATTTTTTTAACAATGTGATTACATCCCCAGCGTGTTCCAATATATATATTTGATTAGGAGAAAAATAAAGCACAACATTTCCATACAAACAAAATAAGTTCCAACGTAGCATTTACTATCATGTCTTGTTTAATGAAACTTAAATTACCAATCTTTCCTTTACTGCCGCTACCTACAGTTTGCATACTTCTGGATCCTTTGTAGTGAACCGTCATAAAGACATTTCAATGTAGTACCGCGTTCGTACGTGAGGACGCCACGATTTGAATTGCTATTGTGTGTTAATAATCAGCAGTGTACACTTGTGTCAGTATTCTTACAAAAACTAATGACACTACTTTCTTGGGAAACTCGTAATTTCAAATCGTCTTATTAAATGAAATCATAGTACTGTGCGCAGAGAAGACAGTAGCTGAAAATAGTGCCATTTTTTTGTATCGTGACATGCATCATAATCAAAAATATAACTTTCAGGAAACAGAGATTTACATAATAGTTCATAGCGAAGTTTCACAGGGTCATGAACGAACACAGCACATATCTTTATACCGTTAAACATTTATTTTTAAAAATCTTTTTTTTTTTTATTGGCTGTTACACGACCACAGTGAGCAACTCCTTGGGCTAAAGCAGTCGTTCGTCCCAGATTTAGGGCCACAGGTTCCAGGGAAGGGGTGAGCCAGTGCCGTACGTCAAACACAACTACCTTGCCTCAAATTAATTCGAACCCGGACTCATCTCGGACGAACGATAAGAGGCCATCGTTTAGACTACTGCGCCAAAGGGACTGCGACTTTGTACTCGATATTATATGACAGCTAGAGAAGCTGAAATGCGTTATTTACCAATTGATTATACTGTTCCATAAAATTTTAGATAACTTATCAAAACAACTGTTCAGTTGTACACTGTGACTTCTGTGAAATCTATATGAATTACATGCAGAAGTTTTACAGAGTATACAAATTCCAAAATTGTGTATAAGTAATTTATAATAATTCAAGAGATATATTAGAGTGGAAACAAATGTTTAAGCTGCAGTGCTCAGTTCATTACTGCGAATTAAAAAACTCTCAAAATTTTACAAGTTTTTGAAAAGTCCTACGCATTTTAGGCTGAGTGTTATGGATATGAAATGTTTGAGTGTGTCTTTCAAACATAAAGTGGTTTAACTGATTTTCCTAAGAGTTTTATATTATCGGCATCTAGGCAAACAGAACGTTTTTCGAAAACTGGACATCCTAATTAAATTCCATTTACTATCACTTCTGGAGAATTAAGCGAAATTCGCAATAAGGAACTCCAATAGATATCAGACACATTTTATGGAACATACATAAATACCAGCGTTGTAACGAAGCTGATGCAAGAATAGGCATATTTTTTTTTTATCTGAGAGAGGTCTTTAAAATTGCTCTTGTTGGTAGAGTAACTCTTCTTCTGTAGTAGCCCTTTTTCTTCATTGTAAGTAAATCATTAGTTCCAGGAAGAAGCAACGTGCTGTCACTGAGTTCTTGACAAAGGAAGGGTATATGTTGTCCGACATCCACAGAAGGCTGCAGAATGTTTATGGAGGTGACACCATGAAGAAGAGCAATGTGCAAAAATAGATGGAGTTTAAAGAAGGAGAAACGAACATTGAAGAAAAACCATGCAGCGGGAGACCATCATCTGCGACCACTGACAGGAATCGTCACCGAGTGGAGGAATTGTTTTGCGCTGCGAGACGAGTCACAATCAGTGAGCTTGCTGCGCAAATGAACTGTAGTCACAATGCCATATGAAATATATTGGAAGACTTAGGGTATCGGAAAGTGTGTGAAATTGTGTATCTCGGTAGTTGCCTCCCGATTTGAGCAAGAGAAGTGTAGAAGTCTACTCTGATCTGCTGGAAGCGTTTGAAGCCAATAAAGACACGTGATTTTCCGATTTGGTGACAGGAGATGGAACTTGGGCTTACCTTTACGATCCGGAGACAAAGAATCAATCCACGGGACGACGTCACTCAACTTCACGAAAGCTTGATAAGTTCAAAAGCCAGAGATCAGCAGTGAACGTCACAGTGACTGTTTTTTCGGATGACAGAAGTGTCATTCTTCTGGATTTTCCGGAACGTGGCCGCACCGTGACTAGCGAGCGGTATATCGAGGCACTCAAGGAGCTTAGAGAAGCCAGAAGGAAGAAAAGACCAAACAAGAATCTGAAAAGAATATCCACCATACAGCCCAGATGTGGTGTCCTCGGTCGTTCATCTGTTCGGTCCAATGAAGGGCAGTCTTACGGTACAAGGATTTTATGACACAGATTAGGGAAAGTGCCTGTGAATAATTGGGTACAACAGTACACACCTGAATTTTTTGAAATAAAATTCGAGGGTTGTGTTCAAGAATGGCGCAAATGTATCGCTTGTGATGGAGACTACGTTGAGTAGAACCTTTTTGCAGAGGAATATTTACTCTACCAACATCTGCAATTTGAACAACCTGTGACATTTAAAAAAATGTTTTCGAATTTTGCATTACTTTGGACACAACTCCCCAATAACTGACGACAAAGAAAACTGGAAAAGGACACATATCATGCGAGTATAATCCATGACTGGATTGCTACTCTTTGTGTATTATCTCTGTGTAAGGCCCATTGCATGAACACAAAATATCTGCCAAAATCATTCTGTACTTTTTGTGCTTTGTTAAATCATTTGTCTGATGATAAACGTAAGAAAAATAAAATAAAGGATTAGTCTCTATCAAGGCTAGCTTTCCTTGTGTTTTGCACAATCAATGATGGGTTTCTTTTTCTGTGGAAATTAAATAGTGATTTTGTTTCTCTGCGATAATTGCGCACTTTGTTCAAGATAATTGTTTTGAACGCTAAACGTTGCGAAAATCTCAAATATCAGAATCGGATAAAACAATATTAGAAAAGAATGATGCGCATCAGTTCCTGTTTCTTTAAGCTTAAATCTTGAAATTCGTTCTTTCCTTTTGTAACACCGCACGTTATTCACGGTACCTATATGGATCATTTTATCATGTGCAAATGCTTTTACCATAAGTTCCTATAACCCAATATTGTGTTCTGTAATATACTAAAATAAATTGAAATATATATTAATATTAAGTTTGTAACGTATACTCTAGATTCAGTTTTCTTTTGATTTTACTATCTCTTGTTATTTTATTTTCCTATGCAAATTATCTTCTCACTTAACGAGATGTTATTTCTCCCGCTGAATTATATGTGACAACGAGTGTAAGTCATGAAGTGGTGGTATGCAATATATATAGGCGCGTTCAACTATACCAAGCAGCTTCGTTTTAGATGTGATAGGTTCTTCCATTATTATTGTTATGTGATTTATCTGCGATAGTACGAAAGTTTGGAATATCAGTAGTTGTGTTTTGTTGGAGTGTGTTTGAGTAATACCAGGAGTTCCCCAATAAAAGGTTAAAAGTGAGTACGTTTTCTTAGTTCATTTTATTGTCAGACCTCTGTCTGGCCGTTAAGTCTATTTCATTGAGTGTCTACGTTAAGTCCTGGGTATATTGTGTTTACCGCTCTAATAAGGAGCCTTCAAGGTACTTATGTACTAGAACCGAAGTTATAGTACTGATATTCAAGATAATGAGGAACGCTGAGTAAAAAGAAGTTCCATATTCAATGAACTTATTGCACGTGCGTGTCTTACCTAAACAAACTCTAGCACTTTGAAGATTAGGCACACTTTAGCTACGTCAAGTAACCTTCCAATAACCCTAACGTGACTTAACGTAAGCTTCCCTTCACTACACGTCCAGCGGAGAACTTTATTCATTATAAGTTGAATTTTAGTGACTATTGATCTACGTGTTTCTAAGAGCAGCATATTGTGCCATAAAATGGTGAACGCGTTATCATATTAGTTCCAAAATAAAAAATACGTAGCATGTTAGTTCCCTGCAATAGCAATTAAATGAGATATAATTTACATGTGTAAAGTAAATATCATGGTCATCATAATTGTAAATAATTATCAATCCACTGCTGGATGAAGCTCACCCCAAGTTTCTTCAACAACTGTATGTCTTATTCCATTATTCTCAAGGTCACTCCCGCATACTTTCGACTTTCATCCGCCCATTTCCCCGTGGTCTTCTGAGTCTTTTCCTGCCCTTTGGAATTCAGTTTAAAATTTTTATTTACAATCGGTGTCCGTCCTTCTGACAATGTACCTAATCTATTCCCATTTCACAGATTTTACGCTAATCACGATGTTTTCCACTCTCTCCTGTCATTTTTCTGATCCAGGAGTTTCTCTTCTTGTTGCACCTGGTAACACCAAGAATGCAACTCTCCGTGCTGCTTTAGTTGCCTGCAGTCTTTGTACTTCTTTCTTTAGTTAAATGCATATTCTTTTTAAGTTAAGGTCCACGTCTCTGCACCATACGTAACCACTGGAGGAATGCATTTATCAAACACTTTTCTTGTAAGACATAATTGCAATTTGTTCTTAAAAATTGAGCTGTTTCTTCCCAAAGATCTCCATCCGAGCTTTACACTCCGATCAGTTTCTTCATCAATGTGACCCTCGCTGGATATCTGCAGTCCAAAGTAAATATAGGTACCAGTGACAACGAACTTTTCCCCATTAATCGAAAAATATTTATTTCTTGGAAAAACATTGTACGCTAATTTTGACTTCTGACAGTTCATTTTTAATTTATCTTCTATAGACTTGTTAGCTGTTCCTGGATCATACTGTGCAGTCGTGAAGGGGTAGTTGCAAGAATGACTTTGCCATCATCAAAACGAAGGTGAGTTAAATAATCTTCATTATATTTCAACCCTTTGTTTTTCCTGTTCAGTGATTGAAATACGTTTTGCAGTATGGTATTAGAGTTTGGGATTTATAGTGTAAACTTCTCTCCCTTCCATTCCAATTTTTACTAGTGATGTATGCTCAAAAAGCCAAACTTTTGCACCGGCATTTTCATAGATGTTATTATTAATACTAATGTATGCATATTTATTAACGCAGAATTTCAAAGCCTTTGTAACTGGTGATGGTTTCTCGGATTCAAAGGGATTTTCATAATAACTAAAGGCATTGCATAATGGGAGATCATATTCCCTCTCTCTTAAAGTTAGTTGCTAAGTGCAAACATGGATATGATCTATAGTGTCTATATTATGCTGTAACCACTCCTGAATCTAGTTGTTCTCTCGGTTGAGCCATGTGCAGTGAAGATATTTTATATAACAATTCAAGCGAAAATATTGTATATTAAATTACTTCGCATTTTCTACCGAAATTACTTTTTTTATGTGTGGCACATGTTCGATTTGCTGTTGGAAAACACCAATAGAAACCATAGGCAAGCCTAATGGCAATTAGATTTGCGTCATCCTCAATTACGAATGCAACTACTATCTTATAGGCCTCTCACTAAGAAGGATTCAGAAGCGAACGAAACCTCAAGAATTTCAACACTTGAAAGAATCGTGATTTAAGTGACCTTGAGATGTTCTTGATAATTGGCGCTAGTCGGGCATAAACAAGCATCGTAAAAATAGAAAACGGTCTGGAATTTGTAGAAGTATGTATATGCAGCTCACAGGGCTTGATACCGAAACGACAACAGAACAGATATTGGTCTTCCTGTGTGATAAAAGCGTTGGATTCTGTTCGGAGACTACAGTAGCTGGAAAATATTATGTGACCTAACAAGCGAGTTTCCTGCTTCAAGCTAGACAAGAGCGCAACAGTGGTCTTGGAAAAAAGTCCAGCTTAAAACTCTCGACCCTCATGCGTTCGGATTGCTATAACATCAGATGCTAAATTCCTTCAAAACCCTTCTCGGCTGAAAACTGACAAAATCGTCTTCAATGTGTACCGGAAAGAAATCCTCCACACTTTAGGACTGAACAAAGGTCACCTAATTCAATGGTGAACGTTTGCACTTAAAGCATTTCTATGACATGCCAAAATGTGGGTAAACTTTTCTAAGGTAAGAAACACCTACAGTTAACTGTACAAGCTTGTGGAGGCAATGTAATAATCTTGCTTCTCTATTAATGCGGTTACGTTTCTCCCTGTGCACCTATGAAACATCATTCGGATACTATGACCTAACTAAGCCTCAATTATAACCGTATATTTTCATGAAGTTACATGATCGAGGCGGTTCTTTCAAAAATATAGTGGGTACGGCACAAAGATCAGCTCTTCACGAAGTGACAGCAGAAGCAGAATAATTACCTTAGAATGCTATATTGTTAACCCCAAATCTTCAAATCTTTGTAGCAGAACATACCGCTCAAACGATATTTGTAGCTCGTTGATTAGAAGTGGATATCGGTTTGATTCCAAGCACGTTAGAGACGTTTGAACCGATCAATGTCTTCCTTCGTGTCGGTGGACCTGTTAAGCAATTGGTCTCCAGTAGTGGCTTCTCCAATGGTAAATAAAAGGCATCTATTCCTCCCGAACTCCAAGTTTGTCCTATCATGCTATTGTGTATTTCGACAGAGTGGGTCGTTATTCGCTGCTGCGACTCATGACAATTACTATATCTATTGACTCGTGTAAAGTATAACTTCGAAATTTCCTTACGTGAGCCCATAGGTACCCACCGACGCATTTTCTTTCTCGTACTCGGATTAAATCCCTGTATCAGGAGACACTTGTCAGTTTAAACCATCTCTGCTGTAAATCCTTCAATTATATTGTTGAATCAATGAGGGCGGTGACACCGGCGAAAATTTGTAGCCAAATTATTTTCGCTCCTTTCTACGCTGGGCGATATACTCAATGGTTGCAATGAGAAATGAGATCTTCTCGTGGAATTCATGTCCCGTCGAATACAGGCTGTGGAATCCAAAGACGGAGAATACGTTGCTACGCGCGTGAATCGAATAGTTTGTGATCACGAGCTTTCGTATCATACGGCACAGAATTCTGGATGTTCCACGTGAGCACCCGGCCCTGAGATCTAATTATTCGTGACATTGTGAGCGTATCTCAATTATTTGAACTTACTCATATTCATAAAAGTTTTTTTCTTCCTCGAATCTGTAATCTAAGCTATTAACTGCCTTATGAAGCTACACGGAGGTAGCGATAGCTAGCAGCACATGTTTTCATTATTTATACGCCAGATAGACAGTTTAATTCTTATTGACTTCGCATATCGTCAAACAATAATGTGTTTTGTTAAACTTCAGCGAAAGAGAGCGTGTTTCTACAAACGTTTGATTCAGACAGATGTTATGACATCCAGATACTAAACGTTTTGTCTTATAAGCATGTTTAGCTCTTATATTCCTTCCCTATATTATACGGTATTTTCATGCTGTTTCATTGCTACTGTTGAGTAGAACAACTTACCGCCAAATTTGGGTCGTTTAAGAATTGACGACCAATAATTTTTATTTGAAGATATTTAGAAATAGGGGACATCTTTGCCTAAGTTTTAAACTTTGTATGGTTACCAGCAAGCACATACTAAACGCATGGATCGTATTTTTTTAAATATATGTTAGACATTTCTTTGCAAACAATCCAGTTTACGTAACTATCCCATATACGTTATTTTCATATCATTTTCAAATTATGCAATATTTTGATTGTCAAATACACTGCTGGCCACCCAAAATGCAACACCAAGAAGGAAGCATTCAATTGGCCTGAAATTCGCGGCATGCGTCGCCCGTGAGAGGACATGCAAACGATTAGTATTGCATGGCATATGCAAATCATGTGCGCCCGGTACGCCACCAAGACGCACTATAAGAAGGGTGCACAGAAGGCGGGGTGTAAGTAGTGGAAGTGTGTTTTTCTGCCAGACCTGCGCGTGGGAAGCTTCCTCATGCCGTCTTCGCAGAATACGGCAGTCATTCCATCACGTTTTGGAGTTCGACAGAGGACGAATAGTGGCTTATCGCGACAGCGGTTTATCATACCGAGAAATCGGCGCCCGTGTAGGACGACATCCAGCAACAGTGAGGCGAGTATGGATTCGTTAGGTACAGGATGGATGGATGAACCGACGTGAGCGATTTCCGCAACTGCGACACACCACCGAACGAGAAGACCGGCATGTTGTGCGGTTGGCATTGACGGTTCGCACCGCCGCATCACGAACGTTAGCGCTGGAATTAGGGTGTGCTGTGCGACAACCTGTGTCAGCACGTACCGTTCGACGTCGTTTGCAGGAGCTAGGACTTGTCGCACGGCGCCCATTGCTCCGATTACCATTGACGTAACACCACCGGCGAGTGCGGCGGCAGTGGGCCGTTGAACGCCACACCTGGACTACGGAACGGCATGATATTGTATTCTCAGAAGAATCCTGCTTCTGCCTGCTACACCACAATGGCCGGATCCACGTGTGGCGGCACCGCGACGAGATACTGTAAGACCCTTGCATTATGCATCGGCATACCGGTCCGACGCCTGGCATTATGGTTTAGAGCGCAATTGGATATGACACACGCACCCCTCTGGTACGCATCGCCAGTACACTGAACAGTCACCGCTACATCTACGACGCTTTGGAGCCTGTAGTAATTACCTGCAGGACCTGCCAGCGGCCACATTTCAACAGGACAATGCGCGCCCGCACGTGGCACGAATCGTGCAACAATTCTTCACGGCCCACCAGGTGTCTCTGCTGCCGTGGCCCGCCTGTTCTCCCGATATGTCGCCCATCGAACACGTCTGGTCGCTGATCGGCAACCAAGTGGCGCGGCACGCACCACCCGCGGCTACGCCTAATGAACTGTGGCAACATGTGGAAGCAGCCTGGACCGACATACCTCAAGCTCACATCCAAAGTCCCTTTCATTCGATTCCGCGGCGTGTAGGGGACGTTATTGCCAGCGATGGGGGCCACAAGAACTATTGAGGTCTGAGTGTTCCGCAAGTCGCCTGGGCCTGTAAGCTTAATCGTTTCATCTTTGTAGCTGTTGTTATGTGTCCAGTAAATCTGGTTTTGCTCTCTCTTGTCCTTCTTGGTGTTGCATTTTAGGTGGCCAGCAGTGTATTTCTGTTTAAGGAAGATGTGATAATATATCACAGACATTTGTCGAACTACAATTCCTTGTGCTGAATGGTACATATCTATAACATAATACCTGCATGTTTATCAGTAAGAGCACTTGTAAAGTTCGGAAGAACTTATCTTTTGTCTTATAACAATGATGAGAACTCTTAAAAAGTAAACTGCTTTCGAAACACGCAGTGTTCATTTGTACTTAGGCATCTTTTAAAATAGACTTCCAGATAATTAGAATGGAAAGAGTGAATTATATACATACATAAATTATAATTAAAATAAAAGTGTAGAAATTACAAAAACAAATAACAATACCTACTTCTGAAACAAATAATGATTTTTTCCAGAACTCAAAGAAACAAATGTCACAGCGTAAAAACTTCAAAATGGAACAACGAAACGGAAAGACATAAATCCATAACCAGGTGCACCTCGGAAAAACGGCAAAATAGAGAAATCAAGAAATATGAAGCAATTTGTTTTTCATTGGTTCGAAAAATTATGATAAGAGAGAGTACTTCATAGTAATAAAATTGGTACGTTTCATTTACCTTGTGTGATATAAAAATGATTGTGGTGTCAAGTATTACTAACTTACTAAGAAAAAAGTAACGTACAGGT
Source organism: Macrothele yani (assembly GCA_039090855.1). Taxonomy (NCBI): domain Eukaryota; kingdom Metazoa; phylum Arthropoda; class Arachnida; order Araneae; family Macrothelidae; genus Macrothele; species Macrothele yani. The sequence continues at coordinate 9,082,633 of CM077033.1, forward strand.
ATTTTTGAAGAAATTAAATTTATATATATATATATATTATATCTGATACTACTTAGACCACTAGCGTGACCACAGCGTCCACAAATGGTTCTAAATTGCCCTGAAATCAAAACGAGTCTTGTCCGTTGATGAAACATAATGCCGTCTAAAATCATGAATCCTAATACTGGGCGTCTCTGACAAAGGCCTCATCATATATTTGGGGGCGACACCTAAGCCACATGGAAAAGCGGGACTCATTTGTAAACTAGAAATACCTAGGTCCAGTTCCCAATGTCATCGTGTATTGCACTAGGTTAAGCGGTGGGTTCAATATTGTGTTGTTAATGTTACTATTGCTGTTGGATGCCCTGCGTGGTGGCCTGCCAAATGAAAACTATTTCGGACGGTTTATGTGGACACATTTTGCATTCTCTGATATCTGTATGATGTTCCTGATATCATTTGCAGTGGCAAATTGATGACGAATGTCCATCTTTATGACATTTATTGACAGTGGTCCGTCCGTCGTTTTTGCAGCGCATTTTTGAGCATCACTTCCCCGTGGCCGTGCCGTGCCCGTTTTTGGTCCTGATTTCATTGTGACAATCAGCGTTGTACGGTGCTGACATTTCGTCATAAACGGTTGACGAATGCATCCATCAACAAACAAATGGCACGCAATTCAAGGATCCAATCACTTTCTGTTACGTTCAGCTGGATGGTATGCATCTAGATATGCAAGTGGCAGAGTGGGAGCGTCTCACAGCCCGTTTCAATCGAATACCCGTCTGATACTGCGATAAAGAGCTGACCGGTTTGCTCGCGTTGATACCCCTTCCGATGTCGTTCACGGGACCTTTCAGGGCGAAACTTTTATCAGTGGCATGTCTCAGGCACTTCTACCACACCAATGATTTTCATGACTCTCGGTGTCGCCATTTCATTTTTCGAAGTGTATTCCTAAAATCTATGCCGGTACTTCATCATTGTGCCATTTTACATCTTTACAAATTAAAGAAAGTGAAACTGATTTTTCTTCTGTCTAAACAAAACTTCATTTCACAAAACATTTCCACCTGTTTGAATTTGGAATTTGCTCTGAAAGTAAGTTTCGGTTCCTATATAAAATAGCTCAATAGGTTTGTAAACAGTACTTTCCTTTTAAGGGATTAAAATATTTATATCTGATAATCCTGATATAAATATTTGGATTTACGGCAACTTGCTTAATTTTCAAAGGGGGTACTTTTAAAAACCCATGAACTAAAATATTGTTTCTACCAGACCAATAAAAAAAATGAAGAAAAGCTTTTCGTATTTTGTTAAACAAATTAATTTTAAAATTAAATGAACAGCTAACAATGTTTACCTATATTGACATAATTTACTTCTCTTAACCTTCCTGAGCATTAGCTCATTCACATTTTAGAGTTCCGGAAGTTATGCTGGCGATTGCTATTTGGCCCATATTATTGGGAACAGACGCACGATGTGTTCCGTGTGTTCCCAATAAAAATCTCTTTTCGGAGTTGTTTAATCATTCGTCATCTCTCTTCGGAGTTGTTAAATCATTCCCGCACATGAATCGTTCACAAAAAACATTAAAATAAATATTCTTTTACTTCTCACTCCCGGTTTTTTCAACACATTCGCCAAGCAAACCATTATGTCTTCCAAAGCGAATCCACTTCGAAGCGGAAAATAGAACTTTCGCAAAAGGACAGAAGCTTAGTTAACCATTTCAGAGCTCAAGATCAAACTATGATTGTCTTGATTACAACAGTGAAATAAATAGCATTCACTTATTACTCACACTTTTAAGTTTCATCGTATATCCTAGTTGACTGCATATTGCACACTCACATAACGGTTGCTACTTATAGATAATCCACATTAATTTTCTGTATCATAAGTATCTTATTTTCTGGATCATTACTCTTTCTGTATCATCATACTTTTCTTACATTTCCTATTTGTGTCTACGGAAGAAATCGGATAAGTTCTGTTTTTCATTTTCTACAGTAGCCGAATTTGTCAGGTTCAGTTTCTTAAATACTTGATATTTATTTCTGTTCATGTGATCAGAACTTACAGAAAGGCTGTTAATATCTTAGCATAATAAAAATCATGGATGTTTTTTCATTAAAGAGAACCACTTAAAATCAAAGAAAATCAGAACTGAGGAACAAAATGTAAGTTACATCCAATATCCGTGATTGAGATTAGCAGTGATAGCACATATATACTCATGCAGGGTTGATTGTTACCTTTTTCATTTACCAAAATCAAAATGTATATTTTACTGAAAAAAATATAAGACACTGTTATCAGTAGAAAATCTGTAAGATGTCGGGAAATATATCGATTCATGCCAGTGCTCATTTATACTTCATCGCTTTTTATTTCTGTATTTTTTCAATTTTTATCAGTTTCACTCTTTAATAAGCTGGAGCCGCAGAATAACGCCTCAGTCATTTTTTATGATTTTTTTTACTTTTCTATTAGGCCGTCTGATATTAATTATATATCTTAATCCTCACATTTCAAAATTAAAGGAATTGTTCTTTAACAGAATTAGCGTTTTTCTTTAAAATAATTGGAAGGTCTGGTCCCATGAATCTCGCATACTGTTGCACGGCATGGACGGCCACGGGGTGTTTATCGCTTACATGGGTGAGGACGTGTTTTTTTTATATTGGAGGTTTAACGAACACCGTGATCAACTCAGTGGGCTATAAGCAGTCGCCGTCCCTATTTTAAGGTCACTGGTTCCAGGGAAGGGAGAGAGCCAGTGTCGTAAGACATATACATAATCCATGTCTCACCGCGATTCGAACCCGGACTCCATTCGGACGAATGATCAGAGACCAACGCTTAGACCACTGCTCCACCGGATCGGCAGGGGAACGTATTGGCATATGAATGCACAGTCGGATGAAAACAAACCGGAGTAGGAAAGGCAATTCTATATAAATGTCCTGCTGGGAGATATTAGGTCCAGTAGTTCATGTAGCTGCAACTATGGCGTCTAATACATACCTAAACATCATTGCAGGCCAAGTACACATTTCATGACAACGTTATTTGCCTCTATCAGTTCCTTCTGTCGGAAGGAAACCGCACATGCCAGACTGTCTGAATTGTTTGAAAGTGGTTCACGGTTCATGAGGAAAACCGCCAGCTAATGTTTGGCCTCCGAATTTCCCAAATTTCAATCCAATCGAGTATCTGTGGTTTGTGTTGAAAAAATGAGCTGTCTCCTATTTTTTTCTTCTTGTTTTAGTAATCGTGCTTTGTTCTTATGTGTGTGAAACTATCCGTCACATTTGACATGTCGAAAAATATTGATGAACGAATTTGCATAAGGTTTTGGAAAAAACTTGACGAAACTTGCAAAGACACATAAGCAAATTTTCAGAAAGTTCATGGGCATGATTGTATGAGTCGTGCACAAGTTAATAAGTGGTATAAACATTTTAAAGACAGTCGTGAAAGTGTTAGAAGGCTGGGAGGATTGCAACCAGCAAATTTGAAAACAATGTCGAAGTTATGCACACAGCTGTGTCCGAAAATCGCCGAATAATTATTTCTGAGTTATCTGAAGATTTTAACATTAGTTTCGGTTCATTTCAGTCGATTCTTACGAACGATTTAGGTATGGACTCGCTTCAGGTAGCAGTGACCTGCTTGAGTGCGTCGAAAACGATGAAAATTCTTTAAAATCTATCATAACTGTCGAAAAACGATGAAAATTCTTTAAAATCTATCATAACTGGTGATGAATTGTGGATTTATGTGTATGACTCCGAAACTGAGGACCAGTCTTCAGAGAGAAAGACCTCAAACTCTCACGGAACAACAAAAGCACGACAGAGCCGCAGCGGTGCAAAGTAAATGCAGACATATTTTTTTCGATTGTGTTTTATCCTTTGTTAATTGTATGGCTTGGTGTCGCATCATAAATACGCACCCTCAGGCCATACAAATAACAAGGAGTACTTTTAAGATTTGCGGTGTTTTAGGAACGAAGCTCGTCGCGAAATGCCCGCTTCGCATGAGAGTGGTGAGTATCAACTCCACCATGATAACACGCCTTGCATGCATCACAAATAGTACAGCAATTCCCGGCTAATCAGAGTATAGTGGGGTTGTCCGACCTGTGAGGTAGCACAGGTCAGGCAGCCGCACTATACACCAGGTCATATTGACACATTTTTCTCTTCTCCTAAATGAAATAGCACTTTAGTAGAAAATATTTCAAGATATTGAAGAAATACAACAGAATACGAGGAAGCAGCTCTCCGCTGTTCCAGAAAATCCGCAGAAAATTATTTCAGAAGTGAGAACAACACTGGACTAAGTGTGTGGCTCTGGAATAGGATAATTTGAAGGAGATAATATAATTGGGAAAAGACGTGTAAGTCTTGTAGCTCTTTTTTACAATAAATCCTGGGAGAATATTCTGTGATCACACCTTGAACATAACAAATTCACTAATGACCATTGAATGACATTTTACTGTACGTGCAAATATTTTAAGAAGGAAAAGTGAAATGCATTTGACGACAATACTTTGAAGCTCAAAAAACAGGTAATTTAAGTGATTTGCTTCGAAGGTAAAGTTAGGTATAACACAGTAGCGTATGCGTTTTTTTCATTCTGACCTGGAAAGAAGTAAAGTCACAGAGAAAAGTATTTTTTTATTTAATTTTCGCTTTGCTTTTATTTTTTGGAATTTGGAAAGCGTCACACTGGAAATTCGCCTGAAGGAACATTTTAATGAATACGTTTCTTTAAAATTGAATTTCTTCAAGAACTTTCATATTGCGGATTACTATATATATATATATATATATACACTTAAGAGCAGAGCCGAAAACATAAGAAAAACACTAGAGAATTTAAAACGAAAGTTGCAAAATAACCTGAAGATCAAAATGCGCAACGCAGCAGTTATGAAAATTCAGAATTCACATTCTATTAAGAAGAGACCGAAGCAAAAAAAAAGTTTTTTGACTCATACCAAGTACAACATAGAAAAGGTTATATATTGACCGGTGTGAGTAAAAAGAGAAAAAAATAATAGATATACAGAATGTAGAAAGTGTAGAGAATACCGAGCCTTGGCTTTATCAAGGACCAGCAAAACTCTGCATTTTCTCACTTCCACAACGACCTATTTAGAAATGGGTTTCTGCTAAGTCATAGATGCAAGTAATAAGCCCATCAAAAATTGTTTTTAAATATATATATGTCTTAACACCCACACAGTTGTATGACGAAGCATTAGCGAACATTTTAGCATGCATCCATAACTTTCCTGGCCCAACCCATGCTCTTCATCTGTTACTAACAAACAGAAAGAAGATGACCATAGAAAACTCAAGTTGTAAGAGTGACATAATGAATCAGAAATAATATTCAGCAATAACACATTGCCAAGTTACCTAGTCGCCTAAGAGAGAATTTAAACCTGAATAGCAATAGTAAAGTACTACAAATTCTTAAACATTGCAATAAAGAAAGGAAATATTATTTTTTTCTAAACCACAGATTCTTGAAAGAAAACTGGATTACAAAAACCCCCTACTCCACAACTTCTGACAACACAAAAACGGGAACATAAATACAATAATAAACTAAAGAAATGCTTTATGTAGGTTATATAACAAAAACAATTAGTTGCAATATGTACAAAGTATTTCAGAAGTGCTTTAAGTGCATAATTAAGTAGTTATTAAGATCTTTACTACATTGAAAACACATCGTTGACTACAAAAAAAAAACAAAAAAAAACCCGCCAGCTGCTTAGCCTAAGTGCCCTAAAAACGCGCAAAGTTACCAACAAAAGAGAGAGTTAAAATTCGCAAAAAAGTTAATAGACTTGCTAGTGCCCAAATGCTTAAAGCAAAAATTAGAAAAAATGTTCAAAGAGTTCAAAAATTGAACTTGGACAACCCAAAACCTAAAGACAATGAAGAGAGCTTACCTCTTATGCAACTTAACTTCTTCCACTCCTGAAAAAAACATGGCCGACCTTTTTACTCCAAACTTTCATTCATCCCTGCCGCTCCTAGTCGCTAGGGAGCAGTGTGGGTGGGGCTGAAGGCCTCCACACACTGAAAAAATCCTACTCGCGGAGATTTTAACGAGAGGAAAATATAATTAAGATTGTGGACCTGTTTGATCAGAAAGAGCAGAATTAACTATCCAGAATGCATGAGAAATATTATGAAATATACAAGTAGTGTATTTAATAACCTTTGCATGTATTTAATCACCTTGGTAAGCTTCTATAGACATTTCAGAATCCTATTAATTTAGCCGGTACTCTACCTTTGAATTAGAGCATTTCCATAATCATGGTTTTGACAAAGTGAAAATAAAGGTACTGCATATTATCCCTGACCTCTATGCTCGACTTGAAACTGAATCCCTTGAAATTTTGCAGCATCAGTATCTATATCCCTATCGTCTTAATTCCACTCTTTCTGACAATAAGCATAATCCGCATAAATTTTCTATACGTGAACTCTTCTTTCTTGTTACCAACAAGAGCTGCAATAGAAATAATAGAGAACAGAGGTTATTTCGCACTTCAAGCAAGGTTGATTTTGCTAACTTGCAAATAATTCTGGAAAGTTTTAAAAATGATACTAGTTTTGTTAAAAATACTTACAAAATTCTTAAGTCCTTCAAGCACTCTGTCTTTAAAAGTTCTTTTCAAATTATGGAAAGAAACAGCTAACCATGTGATAAGCATGTTTTTGATTTGGTTCTAGATATTCTTAAGCATATTCTTGAAAATAAACTTTCTCTTAAAGAAATTTCCAGTAATTTTGTGACCATCAGGTTTCTAAATAAAACCTATGATCATCTCAATGTTAGGAAGCTGTTCTACAAAAATGCAATTTTTTTCCCATCCACAGGCACCAGTCTATTGTAAGTTTTAAATATGTTAAGACCTTAGGGTCAATAGTTAAAAACTACAAACTTAATTCTTCGAGTTCCATACCTGTAGTTACTACATGTTCTTGTGATGAACATAAAGACACAGTTCACTATAATAAGAATTACAAGCATATTATCACTGGTAACTTGAGTTTTTTTGAGAATGACAAGCTTAGGAATTTATTAGAGTATTTTTCTAAATTTAGATCTTCCTTCCAGATCTTCAAAGAGAGGATTCTTGAGAGCTTCACTCAAGATGTTAATAGGTACATTATAAAAACCAGTTTAACATACAATCAGCTTATTGAGGCCTTCGCAGAATGGAAATATAATGTAATCAATAGCTTCACTAATCAGTTGGCAGGTCTTGATTTTTGTTTTGGTAGAAATATATTTTTCTCTGGAGATGCTAAAGGGTCATTCTCCAAACTACAAGACCTATTTATTTTTACCACTACGGATAAAGCTAGCAATAATTTTGCAATTATCTGTAATAAATTCGATTTTGAATTGTTAACTATGGAACTCAATAATAGAGTAATCTACGAGCCCGTAAGTTATTACACCAATCAGTGAGAAAATCGTTTTAAGGCATTCTTTAAGAAACTTAAAATTCCAGAAATGAGAAGACATGAGCCTGAATTTCCCTTTCTTTTGCAACTGTTAAGTTTCATAAAGATCCAGGTAAGTTCAGATTCATAGCTAGTGGAATTAGGAGACATAAAAAGAAAATTGATCTAGCTTTTGAAGACATCTTGAAGAAGGTCTTGAAAAACATTAGTACCTGTACTAATTTGAAGTACAGAGATTTTTGGATAATCAATAATAATGCAGAAGTAATTTCCACTATACTCGAAGTAAATCCGTTAGATATTAATAGTTATGATTTTGAGAACATATATACTAATCTGCCTCTATCAAATATAATCACTACCTTTAAAGAGCTGTATGCAGACTTTAAACTTAACCGATTTGTTAATGTAGGAACCTGGAACACTTATCTGAATTGCTGCATAAAAAATAACCATATCTTATTTAATAATACTCTCTATAAGCAAGTAAACGGTATCCCTATCGGAACGTCAACATCCACAAGTATTGCAAATCTATTCCTGTTCTTTGAGGAATATAAATTCATTAAAAATCACTCCACTAGCTCCGATAACTACCTTTACACCTTTAGATATATTGACGATCTGCTCTGTATAAATATTTCAGAAGTTATAGAGAGTGATTTTGATAATATCTATCCCAGCTCTCTTAACTTATGTAAAACCAACCACTGTAATCAGGAACTAGAGTTCCTAGATTTAAGCATTAAACCTAACAGAGGTAACCCATCATTTAGCCTCTTTGATAAAAGAGCTAATTTTCCTTTCAAAGTAATTAAATATATATACTGGAATAATAACATATCAACCAAAGTAATTGAGAATGTACTAATTTCTCAGGTGCTTAGAATTTCAAGAATTTGCAGCAACAATGTGGACTTCAATTACCACATTAATATACTATTAGAAAGTTTCCTAGAGAACAAAATTCCTGCTTCTTTCATCAAAAGAACTTTAAGAGAAGTTATTCTGAATAATAGAGTAATATTAGCAGATCTGCTTTAATTTTCTACACAGTTAATAATATGATTCTGACCAATGAAAGCCTTTTTTTGGTAGTTGGTCTAGAGGATGCATATTAACTACAAAAAGGAACCCTAGTGCTATGGATAAGAAAGTCCTATTAAAAATAAAAAAATAAATAGCATAGACAAAATCACAAAAAAACCCCTTAAAAATATGTTTATAAAATAAAATAAAAATAAATATAAAAGAAAACTAGTTATTCACTCACTAGAATAGCTATACTAAAAATAGTAAAACTAACATTAAAATTAATAGTATTCTGAAAAGTCTATAGAATCTCACCAAGGTAAGCTCTCTTCATTGTCTTTAGGTTTTGGGTTTTCCAAGTTCAATGTTTGAAATTTTTGAACATGTTTTCTAATTTTTGCTTTAAGCATTTAGGCACTAGCAAGTCTATTAACTTTTTTGCGGATTTTAACTCTCTCTTTTGTTGGTAACTTTGGGCGTTTTTTAGGGCACTTAGGCTAAGCAGCTGGCCGTTTTTTTTTTTTTTTTTTTTTTTTTTTTGTAGTCAACGATGAGTTTGCAATGTCGTAAAGATCTTAATAACTACTTAATTATGCACTTAAAACACTTCTGAAATACTTTGTACATATTGCAACTAATTGTTTTTGTCATATAACCTACACAAAGCATTTCTTTAGTTTATTATTGTCTATATGTTATTCTCGTTTTTGTGTTGTCAGAAGTTGTGGAGTAGGGGGTTTTTGTAATTCAGTTTTCTTTCAAGAATGTGGTTTAGAAACAAAATAATATTTCTTTTTTTTTTTATTGCAATGTTTAAGAATTTGTAGTACTTTACTATTGCTATTCAGGTTTAAATTATCTCTTAGTCGACTAGGTAACTTGGCAATGTGTTATTGCTGAATATTATTTCTGATTCATTATTTGTACAACTTGGGTTTTTTTATTTCTTACAACTTGAGTTTTCTATGGTCATCTTCTTTCTGTTTGTTAGTAACAGATGAAGAGCATGGGTTGGGCCAGGAAAGTTATGGATGCATGCTAAAATGTTAACTAAAGCTTCGTCATACAACTCTGTGGGGTTTATGACATAGATATATTAAAAAAAATTTGGTGGGCTTATTACTTGCATCTACGATTTTGCAGAAACCCATTTCCAAATAGGTCGTTGTGGAAGTGAGAAAATGCAGAGTTTTGCTGGTCCTTGGTAAAGCCAAGGCTCGGTATTCTCGACACTTTCTACATTCTGTATATCTATTATTTTTTTCTCTTTTTACTCACACCGGTCAATATATAACCTTTTCTATGTTGTACTTGGTATGAGTCAAATTTTTTTTTTGTTTCGGTCTCTTCTTGATATAATATAGATATATATATATATATTGCCGTTGCCCTATTTTTGCATTGAAATCTCCCATAATTATCTTCAAGTGCTGCTTACCTTTATCATTTGGATGACGAATTTCCTTATAAAATTCTTTAATTTTTCTTTAGGATGCACCCACCACAAGTCATCCTGAAGAAGAAATTGAAGAATTTTATAAGGAAATTCGTCATCCAAATGATAAAGTTAAGCAGCACTTGAAGATAATTATGGGAGATTTCAATGCAAAAATAGGGCAAAAGCAACAGAAAGAAACTTCAGTAGTTAAATTCGGTCACAGCAACAGAAACCAGCGTGGAAATACTCTCGTTGAGTTTGCAGAGGCAGATGGGTTTTTCATCTTGAACTCCTTTTTCAAGAAAAAGCCGCACAGAAAATGGACATGAATACACCCAAAGAGGGCGACAAGTGAAATTGATTTTATTATGTGTAACAAAAAATTCTACATAGAAGACTGCAGTGTGCTAAACAAGTTCAACACAGGTAGTGACCATCGATTGGTGATATGTAAGATGTACCTCAACACTAAACTCGAACGTGGCAAGCTCATTAAACAAACAAAGTGTATTGACATGATCAACCTTAAATGCATCATAATACCTTCAAATTGGAACTGAGGAATAGATTCTCTGCTCTAGAATTCCTAACATCAGAAGAATTGGAACTGAGGAATAGATTCTCTGCTCTAGAAGGCCTAACATCAGAAGAAGTGGACATCTCTGAAGTTAACAGAAAAGTAACCAAAGCTCTTATGCAAACAGCAACAAGATTAGCTGTATGTAAGAACAAGTTGCATGTGAATAAATTATCAGGAAATACCAAAATGTTGATGCAAAAAAGAAGAAAGATGAGGACAACCAAAGATGTGACTTCCAAAGTGGAATATAAAGAGTTATGCAAGACAGTACGTAAAAGTATCACTGAAGACGTAAGGAAATTCAACTGTGAACTAGTGAGGAAAGCAATTGAAAACAACCAAAGCCTAAAGACAGCAAAGGGACATCTCAGTAAGGGAAGAAAACAGATTATAGCACTAAGAAAAGAAGATGGTTCTGTAACAAGAAATAGAGACGAAATTTGGACAAGAGTGAATAATTTCTACTCCAAGTTATATGAAAGGGATGATGCATGTACTCCAGACATTATGGAAGGTACCAGTACCAGAGTTCTTCCAGCCCTCCCAGCAGAGGTTGCACATGCAATCAAGAACATGAAGCGGGGAAAAGCTCCAGGAGAAGATGGAATTACTGTAGACATCATACAAGAAGCAAATGGAGAAATCGAAACAGTACTCGGCCAAATTTTCACTCGATGCCTTAATGAAGGGAAGATTCCTGAGGATTGGAAGAACGCTATAATGACCCTGCTACATAAAAAAGGTGACATTGAGGATCTCAGGAACTATAGACATATCAGCCTCCTATCAGTGGTTTATAAAATCTTCACTAAAGTTCTTTCACACCGTTTGAAGGTAACACTGGACATGGCTCAACCGAGAGAACAAGCTGGATTCAGGAGTGACTACAGCACAATAGATCATGTCCACGTACTGAGAGAACTAATTGAAAGAGCGAGGGAATATGAACTTCCATCGTGCAAGGCTTTTATCGATTGTGAAAAAGCCTTTGGTTCGGTGAAACCATCAGCAAATACAATGGCTCTGAAATCCTGCGGCATTGAAGATGCATACATTAATATTATTATTAACATCTATGAAAATGCAAGTGCAAAGATTCGGCTGTTTGAAAATACAAATCACATAAAAATTGGAAAAGGGGGAAGACAAGGTGACACCATATCTTAGAATATCTTTAACGCCACATTGGAAAATGTCTTTCAATCACTGAACTGGGAAAACAAAGGGATAAAGATTAATAGAGATTATCTAGCCCACCTTCGTTTTGCTGATGACATAGTCATTTTTGCCACTACACCATTAGAGCTGCCGGGTATGATAAAAGAACTGGCTGACAAGACTAAAGACATGGGATTAAAAATGAACTTTCAGAAGACAAAAGTGATGTTCATTGCTTTTACAAGAAATGAAGATTTATCGATTGATGGAGAAAAGCTGGAGACAACAGACACGTACGTTTATCTTGGACAGCAGATATCAAGTGAGGGTCACATTGATGAAGAAATTAATCGGCGTACAAAACTTGCCTGTAGAGCTTTTGGAAGAAACAGCATAATTTTCAAGAGCAATATGCCGTTATGCCTTAAAAGAAACGTGTTTGATCAATGCATCCTTCCAGTGCTTACGTATGGTGCAGAGACGTGGACCTTAACTAAATGAGACATACAAAGGCTGCAGACAACTCAAAGTAGCATGGAGAGGTGCATGCTTGGTGTAACCAGGAGAGATAAGAAGAGGAACTCGTGGATCCGAAAACTGACAAGAGTGGAAGACATCATGAACAGAGTTAAATCCCTGAAATGGCAATGGGCTGGTCATATTGCCAGAAGGACAGACCACCGATGGAGAGCCGAAATTTTAGATTGGATTCCATGCGACAGGAAAAGACCCAGATGAAGACCACATGGGAGATGGGTGGGTGAAATTCGAATATATGCGGGAGTGGCATGGAGGATACTGGCACAAGACAGACCGTTGTGGAGGAAACTTGGGGAGACCTTCGTGCAGCAGTGGATTATCAAAGGTTGACAATGATGATATATATTATTGACTATTATTATTATTAATTTTTATTTTATACCTAATTTTCTGATTTTTCATTTGTTAAATTGCACTTCATTTTCATTTGTTTAAAGAAATACCGGCATTTGCGACTAACAGTTAAATGTTCATGCAAAGGAAAAAACCAACCGAAACGCACTTGTCTTTGTATCACTGTTTAACTAACAGATTGATGGTAAACTATTTAATGCTTGAAGATGCATAGCAAATAATATATTTGTTGTATAGAATGTAGTAAATATATGTTGTATATACCAAACCTTTTTACATGTTTATTTGAAATGAAAAACGGGATTCCCTTATAAAATGTAGGAGTTCCTAAACAATTCTGATGTATATTTTTGTGCTTTTTACCGCTTCGTGAAATTAATGCTCAACTGGTTGGCACCGTTGGAGAATTTAATAAAATGGTATTTTTAGTATAGATATTTGTTAAAAGAAAATACCGGAAGATATTATATATAATTAAGAAAAACCGGTAATGTTGAAGGAGAAAAAATTATCAACGTTTATTCACAATTAAGTATTTTATTGACAACGACTGTAGTTTCTCAGAGCGTTTTTATGTCGAACAAAATGCTCTGCCAAACTCTTTTCAATGTAAATAAAACATTTAGTTGTGAATAAAAGTTGAGCATTTATACTACCTGGAGAAATGATTGAGTGGTAATTCTACCATACACAATTAGTTTATGACAAAAGATTTCAGCATTTATCGGTTTAAGACGTAGATAGAGCGTAAAATCTTAAAAGAAAAACATACTGAAGCAAAATATAAGAAAAAAATATTTCTACATTTTCCTGCCTAAGCATCAAATGCCAAAACAATGATCAACTATTTAAGTTACTTACATGTTCAAAATTTTCTTTTCACCAATGCATGAAGTGAGATATAGTTTACCGTTCAAATGTTTCGTTAGTCATCGTTGTAAACAATATGCTTCTGTTTCGTGAAGTAAATGATTTATTTTCGCCGATATAAGTTTCAAGAAAAACTTTTCTGTGTACAGTGAACTAGGATAACAACTGGTTTTACGCAAATTTTTATTCCGTTCTGAACTGAAAATACAGTGTGTTCGGGATAAGACTGATTAAATGAGAAACGTGATATTTTTATTATGTTGTTGACTTACATGCATGGGATTTTGACAACAAGGAGGAATGCTAATAAAGTTTGTTTTCTTGAGTAAATTTCAATGTGCACATCACGGGTGGCGCGACTCTCGTACAAACGCTATTGCATTGATCTCCGTATATTGAAAAACAGTTAGGGAGTCACGGACGCAACATCAGATAATATCCGGGTACTACAAACAACCACTTCTGCTACTCGGAATATGTGCACTTTGTCTTTGACATGCAGCAGATACCGGTTAATTCTGCAGTCGGTTAACAGGAGCGGTCATTTATTTGGGACAGTTATTCGAGAATATCCTGAATAAGCTCTTTTGGGATAAAACTTCGAATAATTGTGCCAGCCGTTTAATCGAGCCGAAAAAATGAAGTCCTGGAGTGTCCCAATTCATAGCAATCTGCTATCTACCCAGAGTAAGAAGTAAGAAAGTTTCAAGGAGGGTAACCTCGCATACCAAGGAATCGGATTTCCTCATAGAATTACATGTTTGGAAGATGTTCGTGGAAACATCTTTGACCAGGTACAGGAACTGAAGTGACGCACCGTGTAGTCGATCTCAGGATCAGCAAAAATTTCCAATGTATCGACGTTACAGAACTCTGACAAAAGACGAACTGGCCAATGCCGTTGTTTTTTGTCAGGCGCTACCAGGTGTTTTGTTTCGGTTTATGGTGCTGGTGAGACTAGAAACTACTGTATGATAGTGTTCTGAGCCTTAATGCCACGATTATGTCGATTTACCAAAGGCGGCACGTAGAACGTCGTCTCGTAACTGAAAAATACCCTGTTCATGTAATCACTTTTACCGTCATTTTGCGATAACATTTTTGCAATGTAGATATAACAGAACAACTAACAGAACACGTAACAGATCACGATGCTCTAACTCTTGTACTTGCTGCTGTTTCTCTGATCGGATGTTTCACTCTTTTGGGTCAGGGCTCATATTGAATTTTCTTTCGGGGAAGGGGGGTTAACGAAACTGGAAGTTTTTCAAATTCACAAGAACAAATGTAAAGTTAATTAGGCATAGAAAAAAAATAAAGCAGTTTCTCTTAATGTCAACTGATGCATTTTTATTAAGACATTTTTCTAATCTAAGTCGCAATTTCACCAAAACCTAAAAAATTAAACATTTTCGTGTGGGCGGCAAGGTTCCCGTGTAAGTGTTTCATTAATTTTCAGGCTAGTCAAATTTATTCACAGGACTTGTGAGAACAATACATGAAAGCTGGAAGAAATTCTCTGATATTTAGAGACAAAATATTTAACTCATTTTTCTTATTACGATACTTACATGTGAATTGCTGAAAACACTTGAATCTTGAAAAATATCGTTTCGTAATACACACTTTGAGGACTGTTTTCAACATCGCTTCGAACAGGGAAACGTTTCTTCATAGGATATATCATTTATACAAAAAATGTCAATCGCTAGAAAGTATTCTACTGATTGTTCAGCTAAATTCATTTCAGATGCATTTGTTTGGCATATTATTTCAATGTTTTGTTCAAAATGTGTTTTAATCCAATTTTTTGCTTTAATGAATATTATTAGGCTAGTCCAATATATAGTGACCAGCTACGTTTACTTGCATTCTGCAAGAGCTCAGATACAATTCGTTTTTTAATTTAGTTATGACAGTTTCTCTCACGTTGCATTTTAGTCGCTCTGGGACACTTTCTTTTCGTTAATTTATAAAATAGCTCTTCTTTTCCTAAAAATAACATTAGTGCTTCATTTCCAAAAAAATATATAAGTGCTTCTTTTCATTAAATCATATTAGTTCTTTTTTTCATTTTTCATAAGATACATATAAAATATTCAAAATAATTCGCATTTTGGACATATTCTCAAAACGGTCACGATAGTTTTATTAGAGTAATAGTGATCATTTAACCGAACATGCAAGAGGAGATTGGTTGTCTCAATTTCATACGGACCAAACAAAAATCATATTGCTATTTATTACTCTGCTGATCACTTATGCTTCTATCAGATAAGGAAAACTATTATCACCAGAGCGTCAATAGCTGAAAGGTGGATATTTTCAGAAGACAGCTGCAGAAGTTAACGAATGAGAGGATAGTCATGAAATTCTCAAACTTTGTGTACGAGTTTTCTTCCTATTCGTGATAAACATAGCTTTAATGCGAACAATAATGAGTACACAGTTGACGTGGATTAACAACTTTAAATAGACGTCATCGCTATTTCCACGTTTATAAGGGAGTCACAGAAAAATTATCATCGGTTGCCACCGGGAATCAAACCTAGGGTCTTCCAGTTACACGCCGGACATGTTTCCACTGAACCACGTGGTCCCGAAATTTTTCAGACGGACATACTATTTGATGTTTATAAGCTACGTCAACTGTGTATATATTACTCATTCGCCTTCTAGTTATTTGCTCAATTGTTCCTGTTCATCTTTGGTGAATCCCCACCATTGTGCGGGGCTCAAGAATAAAAAAAGCTACCTGCCAGATGGTTTGCCAGTTTGTCGTATGTGAGTCTGTAGAATTTCGAGGCCGCGGTGTGCAGTGGAAGCATGTCCAGCGCGTAACTGAAACACCTGGGTTTGATTCCCGGTGCCGGCCGATGAGAATTTTTCCGCGACTCACTTATAAACGTGGAAAGAGCAATGACTTCTATTTGATGTTCAATACGAACGTTAGAGGAGATGAAAATTTTGTGCAGACTGAAGGTATTAAAACTTGATTTAACGGGCATACTAACTGAAAGAAAATTATGGGTATCCTGCTAACTGAAGGAAATTTATGGGGGTGATATCATACTAACTGATAGAAATTGAGATTTGCTGACTTTTAATATTAATGATGGGAACATCTTTTGCAATATCAGGAAGCGGCTACAAGTTTAGGAAGATATTCTTAGCAGTTTATATATAAAGCAGATGACACAAATTTAAAGAAACCATTTTAGTTATGTATTTTCCATTCCTCCCCTAATATTCAGATCCTGTTTTAACAACCAGAAATCTAATTCACTCTACATATATTTGTTTCCGTACATGTCTCATTTATGTTTTAGTTAACAAAACAAATGCGACGCAAACGTACTTGAAGAAGAACAATGCGGATTGCCAGTCTAATCTCCATTGTTTTAGGTTGCTAAATTTCCACAACCAGTTCTTAAAACTAACATTACATAACAACCAACCTCAAACAGCTTGAGAAAAAAAGGATCAGTACAGCTCTCTGACGATGTGGTATGAAAGCCATTTTCAGGAACAAACTTTTTAAACTATTTATATAATTGTATTTTTTTAAATAAATACTGAAAGCAATACACAAAACAATAATTTTCAAAATTATCAGTCTCATTTGTTTGCAAAATATTACATTACGTTTAGCAATAAAACTTGAAACATATTCCATAGTTTAAACGCATATTCAAATACCACATTTTTTAGCTCCTCACTCTACATTTTTCTTTCTGTTTTTACACATTATTTACCCTCTTAGTACTCAGAATTCCCTTCGTAAGAAATAAAAATCCAGAGCTGGTGTTTGAAGTCCCTGCTACTGGGAATTCAAAATATTTGCGGGATGTTTTTAAAGTTTAATAATGAAGAAGCCATTAAGGGCAACTTGAAATAATTAACAACTTTCTTCGTAATTCTTTGCCACCTATTAAAAAGGAAAAAGAAACATCATAAAATATTACATTTGTCTCAAATCTGAAAGAGCACAAGTGACACATGGAACGCTGGTTCGATGCACATATTTGCTATAAACAAAAGAAAAACTCTATGCAAAACACAGCTTATAAAATGACACGTCACACTGAACAACAGATAGCAAGATGTCAAAAAATTAATTGTTCTCTCCCTAGACATAAATTTCCTAGCGCCAATAACACAGGTCTCGTACTCGTATTATAGGACAGACATACTTTCCTTGATGATGTAACCATTAAAGATACATTATTACTTATAATCCATATTTCACTTTCCTCAACAAGCATAATAGTAAGAGATAATATGAGAAGGTATTCAGAATATTTAAAGAACAAGAGAGTGTACCACAATTATTTCCAGAAGTCAATAACAAATACTTCTGCATCATATTTCGTGTTTTACTTATGTAATGCTGTATATTGAGTGTCTTTTCATACTATTGCACAATTACTATAGAACAGCTCAAACTTTATTAGACAAAAAATTTTCTTTTAAGTTGTAAAATGTCCTTCATTTTTCGGAACTGCACTCTCTTAAGTTCCAGTAACCCTGCTAAACTACAAACTTGTGTCGCGAAGTAACTGGTCCCACACAAAAACGAAGGGCGTTCCGAAAGTAGTACGCGTTTCGATATAAAACAAAAACCAATAAATTGTTCAGAACAAAACTTTCGTATTCATTTTATTTGATGTCTACACATCATAGTTTATTTTCTCAAATTAGCATTACTGTGATTTCAGTACTTACTTTACCGTGTGAAGGGTTAAAATTCCTTCGTCATGCATCTACGTCACAAGTCCATTTATAAATGTTGCGATTGCTGTCTTCAGAGCTTCCCACTAGTAGGGTGTTTTCCTCCAAAATCTTTCAGTGTTCGGAAAAGGTGGAAGTCTCTAGTGGCCAGGTCTGGGATGTTGGATGGATGCTCGAAAACTTCCCATTTAAAACTTGCAAGGAGTTGGTTTGTTTTCTTGGCGACCTGGAGCCGGGCGTTGTCGTGAAAGAAATTCACGTCTCTCCTGCAGTTCTTTAAGGCCTGTCCACCTTGTTGTACAATACGCGTCAGCGTTTATTGAGGCTGCTTGAGATATGCCCTGAACAAAAAAAGTTTCTTTTCGGTCTAAGAAGACAGATGCCATGGCTTTCCTACTTGCGATTGTATGCTTGATCTTCTTTGGTTTGGTTGGTGAACATAGGACGTTGCCATTCCACCGATTTACGTTTCTTCTCGGAAGTAGGGTAAAAAAACATGTTTCGAACCCTGTCACGATTTGTGTCAGAAACTCATCCCGTTTACACGATTTCCGCTCGAAATAGACAACGCAGCACAGGTACGGTTTGTTCTGTTATGGTTAGTAAGCATGCGTGGAACCCAAAGTGAACATATTTTTCTGTACCCGTCATGATCGGCGCCAATTTTTTGAATTACGGTGCAGAAACATGTGGACATTTTTTAAGAATTTCGTCAAATGTTCGATGCTGATCGTGCTTGTTGAATCCGTTGACACAACGCATCATCTGTCGGGACAGAAGGGAGCCTGGTCCGTTCCTGATCGTGGATGTCCTGCCTCCACGGATTAACTTTACGCAGAATCGCGGCACTATTCAGTCATCCATAACATCATCACATATAAGCTTCCATAATTTGACTATTTATCTCACATCGTCGCGTATTTTGGCGTTGAAAAGTAAAACACAGATCTCGCATCAACGTGGCGGGTTTGAATATTTTTTTCTTAATTTTAAACGCTCACAGAAATAACAAAAATGCTATAAAGGTGATGAAATTCATATGGCATATGACAAACAAGTGACCCCAAATCGCTGATCTTGAACTCCACAGATTCGTGCACCTTCCTGGGTGCAAAGCCCAAACGGGTACTACTTCTTTATCACCTTTCGTATACGAGAATTAGCACAGTACAGCTTTTGGAAGAAGATACTGATTTCAGTAAACATGTAATCCTACTTTTGAATAAATTAACTTTCGCTTTATTAAAAAAATTCTTTAAAGTCGCAATACTATATGTAGCGATCGTAAACTACTGCACCTAGTGATGAAAAGCTCATTCTTGTATAATTTTCTCTTCAAAGGTAATTAAATTCGTTCCGTGGCATCATATATACTTATATTAAAGACATATCTAGGAAGATAATGTTTTTAATACAGTTATACTCTCGTCCAGGAAAGTGAGGTAAAAATGATATATCCCTACTGCTTGCTGGTCGAATAGCGAAATTTTCACTAGAAGACTACTTGCCATGTTAATTTCACAAATGGCTTGTTTCAGTTTGCAAATGAGTAACTACTCACATATTAAAAAAAATGGATCAATTTTTAATGGGTCATTTTTATTTCAAATATTATATTAAATATTCCTCATAAATTACCAGAAGATAAGTGGCAGAATATTATTCAGTACTACAGAAATATGTAATACCTCAGAACATGATTTCTGAAAGTTGTTCACTAAAAACAACGGTTTGTTTTATAATCTAAATTGTTGTCTAACAATAAAAACCCTAAAATAGTGTTGTATTCATCAAGCAGGGCTTATGCGATAACAGCAGCTTTTCTGAATAGAAAACGATGGACATAATTTTTTTCTGTGCATATTAAACTGAATTAGTGGAAAAATTTATATCGAAAACATTGTTTTTTCGCATCATTAAAATAATATCTTTTCTTTGAATTCGATAAAATTCTGAACGGCACAAGTATTTTCACCTTATGATGTTCCATCAACTTTTGAGAGCTCTTGATTCCAATATTTTTTTCCTCTTCTATTCATTGGCAAATATTAAATGTAACCGAGCATGTTAGTAGCAATAGAATATTTGAGATGATTAGTTTTGTGAATCTGAACACAATTAAACCTGTGATGGCTGTGACCCGTAATGTGCAGTCATCTGCAAATAATATCAGTGTTGTACGGCACGGATGCTGTCAGCCACAAAAACAATGCATAATAGAGCATTATTTGAAGGCCACGAGGTTCCATTTTACAAACGTATATAAGAATATACCTGCATTTAGCAGTTGCGAACACGTGGAACTTATGAAAATATCTGGTTTCAAAAGTTCTAAAATGTAACGAAAAAGCCTTGAGCTAAACAATTATGAAACACCTGTTGCTCTTTCTCTCTCTATCACCACTCTGCACAAGATTGTAAATTGTGGGTGGATCTTGTACGAAGTCTGTCAAGTTCTTAGCATTTCGTTAGCACACGGAAGGGTTTCCTGTTAACTAGGGTATACATGTTGGATGCTTAATTGTCTTAAATAAGATAGTGAGACACATGGAGCAGTTCGTCCCTTCATACTAACGTACAAAACTTTCTCACCTAGCGACCGTTTTGCTTGAACAGGCTTATAGCTTTCTCCAGATGACAAAATAACAAACGTTTCCTTGAAGGAGAGAATGGATGAAACGGGGTTGAGCGAATTTGCTTCAGCTCTCAACTACGGTAGTACTGGTATGTTGTTCGGCTTTTTACTATTACATTCCTCCTGGAACACATGTGGTAAGACGTGCAATTTGAAGCAACGTGCATGATTCCTAAGTTACACAATGAAAGAGAAAATAAAATATTGAAATTTCTTCTTTAGAAAAACGAATAGAATTTATAAAAGAACGTTCTAACGGGTTATCGTAGAGACTGTTATCCGCCCAGTTCAATTAAAACTCAAATAGTTCCGACCACCAATGCCAACAGCGTCCCTTGATAATGATTTTCATGGATAATGATTCTGTCACGTCCGAGATGAATTTATGGAAAAGAAAGTGGAGCACATACCGAGAAATGAAAGATCAAACATAGCCATTGAAACATTGTTTCATTGTAACAAACATGTTTTTACGAATGTTTAATTCCTATTAAACGTTCTCATTACATTTCCTGTTTCAATCAATACTCCGAAACGAACCCTTTCGTCAATCAGACGTTTGAAAACATGCTTACGAAACTTTAGAGTGCAAGAGAGGTTTCTTTGGTGGAATGAAAATTCATAAGAAAATATACATCAGTCCAGAAGATATCGCAATATATTGTTTAAGAAAATGAACGACGGCTAGCCTTTGTGCTATAGGCGGACAGACATGTACTAATTTGAATTTCGTACTGCTGCACTTAATGACAAAAAACAGTATTACGTGTAAGTAAAGAAAAACAAAAAGGATTTGATATAGATACTCTTATTATAATTCTTCACTCAGCCTAGCGCATATTCATTTAATAAAACAAACAAATATTGGGGCACACGCCATATTTAAATAAAGAGAGGGTAGATAGATCCATATACGAGAGTTGCACCGAAGGTAATGCAAAAGTGGGCATAATTTTTTTATTAACTGAGAGAGGTCGTTCAAATTGCACATCTTGGTAGAGTAACACATACTCTACAGTAAATATTCTTCTTCATGGCAGGTAAAAATGGATCCAAGCAAAAGCAGCGTGGCGTCACTAAAGTCTGACGAAGGAAGGGGGCAGGCTGTCCGACATACACAGAAATCCACAGAATGTTTACGGAGATGACACCATTGACAAGAGCGATGCGCACAGATTGATGAAAAATTTAATCATCATTGAAGACAAAGCACGCAGTGAAAGACCAGCATCAGCGACCACAGACACGAATCGTCAGCAAGTGGATTAATTGTTCTGCGGGGAGAGACGAGTCCCAATCCTTGAGCTTGTTTCACAACTGCTCTGTAGCCACAATTCCTTACAGAAAACGGTAGAAGACTTAGGGTATCGCAAAGTGTGTGCAAAGTGGGTACCTCGGCAGTGTACACCCTATTTGAAGGAGAGAAACGTGGAAGTCTGCCCTGATATGCTGGAAGTGTTTAAAGACAATGAAGACACATCCTTTTTTCGATATGGAGACAGGGAATGAAGCGCGAACGTATCTTTATGATTCAGAAACGAAAACTTCTATCCATGGAATGGCGTCACACCTTTTAACAAAGGCCTAAGAAGTTCAAGAGCCAGCGGTACAATAAGACGCTCAAGGAGCTCAGCGTAGCCATAAGGAGGATCGGTCACGACAAGAATCCAAAAAGGATCCACAATCAACAATGACAATGTTAATGGTGAATGTGCATCTTGTGAATGTGGATTCCTTTTTCTACACACGTATCTGGCAACAAATCAGGTGATCTGCAAATATGCTACTTTAAAGACAGACCTGGCGCCCTCGGACTTCCATGTCCTTTATTGACCTGTTCGGTCCAATGAAGGATATTCTCCGGGGACAAGGATATGCTGACACATATTAGGTGAAAGTGGCTGTGTAGAAGTCCGTACAAGAGTCCACACCTAAATTTTTCAAAATAGGATTCGAGAGTTGGGATGGACGATGGTTTAACTGCATCGTTTGTGATGGAGACTATGTTGCGTAGTACTTTTTATTGTGAAGTGCTTGCTCTACTAACATGTGCAATTTGAACGATTTCTGTCAGTTAATAAAAAAGTTATGTCCATTTTTGCATTACTTTCGGTACAACCCTCGTACTTGTGCAAGTGATATAGCATATAAATTAGTATTTGAAAAATATGGAGTATTACTGAAAGGAATTTATGTCCAAAAAATATGACACAAAAACCTCAACATATGCATAAAGTAGAGCGTAAAATAATTTTCAAAATCTGAAATCATCCCCGAAAATTATTTCTAATCATGCCCCTGCCTCCGAAAAAAAGTGTACAACAACTGGCAGATTGATAAACATCGGGACCAAAGAAAGCATATTTTATATTTGCTTTCCTCTGGGAAATCAATAAAAATATCTCCTTTAAAATGAAGTTTGTAAGCCGAACTTTAAAATATATCCGTAAAGAGCGACACTAAATACATATTTAGGAGCTTTACCTAATTGCATTTTAGTTTTATTCTTTGAATACATAAGTAAACTCACATTGATATTTCTTTTTAAATGGCCCTCCTAAATTTCCAACCAATTGTACTCTTTCAAGTATTCGCAGTTTTGATTTGCAAATAATTCAATAACAATCTATTCTGTTGTACTTACAAAACGCATTTTAAATAATGTGATAAAGTAACTGCTCTATATGTATATCTTTCTGAAATGTGTTTTGTTAAAGTCATTCCAAGTTTATTTCTTTCGACAGTGAGGAAACAAAAAATCTCGCATTTTAATCGCTGGAAATGAGAAGAAAAGATTTTTCTTTAGCTTAACAACTCTAAAATAATTGTAACGTCATGAGAGACGGTGATTAAATTTTGAACTGGGCTTTATCGAAATACGAAAAATCAAGAATTGTTAGCCTTGAACGCGTTTAAAATATTCCACATGAAAACGTACAGGAACAGTTCTCAGAGGTATTCAAAAAATCACAAGAAACCTTGTGGAACACAGGAATCAAACGAACAAGAACAGTTTAACATAGCCGGCCTCAAACACCTGAGTTTTTCTTTAATACATTTCAAATAGTTGAAAACATTGCTTTCACTCAGGGGGGCGCCATTTCAATGTGCAGTTGCAGTCTCAGTTTTCTCGGATTTGCGCATGACGCAACACTGGGAGCAAACGCCGCCAAACACGACACCGATAACCAAGCCGGTAACGACGACGCACAGAATCGTTGGCTTGGGAATGCAAACTGAAGCTCGTTCACCTTCTTAGACAAACCAAGGTTATTAGATGAAAAAGCATTTCACTATGGTGAAAAGAACTGTGTTTATGTTTTGCAATTACTGTGTCTTCCTAATTTGTTTACATACTTTATAATTACTAAGTAATCTTGGCGGGTTTAAACTCGTTCACATGCTTAGAAAAGCATTTCGCTACGTTGAATAGGCCTGTTAATATTTTGCAATTCATTACTTTTCGTCATAATTGGTAAATATACTTCATAACTAGCAGTTTTTCAACATCAGTTGTGCATATTATTGTCTTATATCAGTGTAGCACAATATGCCTGGATGTGCAATAGCAGGATGTTTATCCTACAGTAGGATGACTCAAGGTTCGGATATTATTTACATTCTTTTCCTGCAAATCCTGATTTGGAAAAATTGGTTACTAAAATGTAAACAAAAGGATAATTTTAAAGTTAAAAATGCAAGAATTTTCTCGAAACATTTTGCTGTTGACAGTTATGTTCGCTACTTAAAATTAGAATTACTTGGATTACCTGGCAGAAAGAAATTGAAAGCAAATGCTGTACCTATAGTCAATCTTCCAGGTCAAATTGGCCATGAGCGTATTACAACTGCTAATCCTCATGAATCGTCATCCTCCGTTCCTAGCGTTCTGAATGTTAGTTCTGCAGCAAATAGATTACATGGACGTGAAGTAAAAAAACGAGCATTGGAAACCTTTCACAATGTGTCTCCAAAGAAAACAAAATTGATAAATCCGTGTCAACTGATATTACGTCATCATCTTCAGCTGATGTTCAACTTCTGATGACCAAAATAAGGCCACTGGAATTAAGAAATGAAACATTAAGTGTTGAGTGCACCAAATTCAGAGTGCAAAATAAGTGCCTTAATTACAAACTTGAATCTACTTGGAGGGATTTGCGTGAATGTCTGAATAACTCAGCTTCACAAGTGACAGCTGACGTGACTAAAGTCTTACGTAAAATATTTACAGAAAACCAGATTCGGTGTTTGCTTTATGACAAAAAAAATGTGCACGGGGTGAAGGATGACATATGTAAAGCAATTACATTGTGGGCTATATCTGTTAAATCCTACAACTTTTTCCTCTGTATTAAATTTGAGATACCAAATCTAAGTTAAACAATTGAGTTCAAAAAATTATGTTGTTAATTTTTTTGTGTGCTTTCAGTAGCTTAATATCATGCCAACTTAACTTAAAGCAGTCCCTTTCTGTGGATTTGAGCTAGCCTGGGTTGGGAGGAAGGTTTAGGTAGGGACGGACCATGGCACACTATCATAAGCTTTATTTTTGTTTTCATTTAAATTCTGCTTGCCATTGCAATGGCATTATATAATTTTTGATAGCTTTTTATGCTTTAGTGCCACGTGTTAAAATAAATTGAAAAGCGAACATTTCGTGCGAATTTGTGTTTGTATTTGAAGGCTACGAAGTGGAATTCTGTAAACAACAATAAGATTTATTTTGCAAAATTGAAATGCTGAATGACGAATAACATATTTACTTCTTGTTTCTTTAGCCCGTTAGCGGGACTACTTGATGCGGAGATAATCGAAAGGCTAGACTTTAAATAGTTTGGATTTTTAAGAATTTATTTTTGCACTTACAATAACTTTTTTGTAAATATAACTTCCTGCGAACTACGGAACTACGAAGTTCAGCAATATGTTTGTTTATAGCATTGCCCTTACATTTCTTTATACAAAAGCTGTTAATATATTTTGTTTTCAGAATTAATTAATTCACGAAAGAGGAAATAACAGATCACTGATAAATATGTTAATCTTTGAAGTTTGAAATTACTAGTATTTGAAACATTTTCCTTCGCGTTTATTTACCTTCCTTGTTAACGAGTAAGCCGTATCAGCCAGCGGCGATGGCTCTCCCCTCTCGCTGCTTTGCTCCCAGTGCGAGGTCATTTCGCCAGCCAATGGTAGCTCGTATCCGAAGTGGCTCAATCTAAAGATATATCTAATAACCTTGGGTTTCACCCACTTTGCAATACAAAAAAAAACAAAGGAAGAAACTGATAGTTCCTTAAAACTTTGACTTTACAAATAATTTATCTTCTGAATATAATACCGTTTACAAATCGGCATCATAGAAGCATGGTTTAAAAATTTTTTACCATACAATTTTTTTCGGAAAAGGAAAGAAGCAGCACAGCAAATTATATTTTATGAATTTCACTCAAACATAGCTTTAAAGTGGAAGAATTTTTCTGATGCAAAATTTCCATGGTGCATTCCTTCATAACATTTTCAAATATTGAAAAGAAGTATTTGTCATATTTAAACGTTTGCTGCCATTAGTACAATTTGTCCAACCTAGAGTTATGCAAAGTTACCATAAAAACGTTTTTTGTTCTGTTTTCCAGCGTGCCTGTAATGTTTACTTTTCTTAAATAAATATATAGAGTTTTCATTGAATTCTTATTTTTACTTATATTCTGGACGTTTAGACTTGCAAGAGCTTTACGTTGCCCAGAGAACTTTGCCTTTACAATATAAGTATTTGGAAACTGTCACCTTACTTAATTACTTCAGTTTAACAAAGTGTTGGTTTATTTCGTCTGATCTGCATTTACTCCATGTCTTAGTTACAGTTTTTTCATAACGAAATTGTAAATAAAGCTAAAATAGCTTCATTTCTGTGCATTGAAATGTTCTGCTTCTTTCTGTATTTAAAAAAGAATCTGCGTGAAACTGATTCATGATCTCATTAAACAGTCGTGTATACAGAAAGAGAATAAGTATTGCTCAATGGGGAAAGATGAATCTCACTGGACAACGTATCTCATTGATATCACCTTCGTCAGAGGCTGAGTTTTCTTCAACGGAAAATGGAGACACACGTCCGTCGTCTTCTTTCGTTATCTGAATAGGATGCCTTTGGACAGAATGGGGCAATAAGAGATACCATATGATGATTTGGTGCATCACTCAAGTTTTTCCTAATTGAACTTTTGTGTAAAGCACAGCGCTTGGTGAAACATGAACAAATTAAAAATGACACTGAGTGAAGCTGAACTTGACTTGTTTATATCAAAGTAGTCTTCCTTTCTTTTTCCAGTTTTTAATGGAAAAGCTGGTGAATTTTTTATAATTCCTAATTTTGGCCGTGTCAGTTAATACACTTGTTAACTAATTAAGCTAGTAGTTATTTCGACATCCTTAAATCACACTCATGTATAATATAGTGGAGCCAGTCGATCTCTTAATTGTACTTCTATAGTAACATTATTAAAAATACAACTATAGTGTAATTTTCCATATCTTTTAGCTCCATTCGCATATTTTTATAGCTGCACAAGCTTCAGAAATCAAATTTCTTGCTTAATAATAATTATATTCATTTATTTTCGTAATGTCGCATAAGCTTAAATATACATTAATTCGACTACAGTGTAACTATCCATATTTTTCGCTACATTCGCTCATGTGTACAGATGCATAAGCTGCAAATACCGAAATTATTGTTTAAAAAAGTATTAATTTATTTATTTAATTTCAATATACTTGTTTCCTTTGGAAAGAAAATTTGATAATTTGAAGATAATGTTTGCATTTCCTTGCTCAAAACCAGTTTCAAAAACGACGTAGTTCTGCATGCTAGAATGATATTGCTTCCTACGTATGTCGTAACACATCCCGAAGGTCACGGAGTTTAGAGATAAATTATATAGCTGTCGTTTTATACGCTCAATTATTTTATGTACGTATTTATGTAAAATAATTGCTGTGGCTCAAACATTTCTGTTTGCGGAGTTGATGTACTTTTACTATTCGGAAATGACTACTGATTATCTTATGAACACTTTCCTTGTCCGAAAGCGATACTTGAGGTCTTTTATACTGACACTGGTAGACAAATGAATGCGTTAACCGAAATGCGTTTTATAAAAGCCAAAAGTAACAGAGATACCGCAGGATGCATGAACATGCAAGCACAAGTATATACACTCATCGTCAAAAAAATAGTGCACCCAGAAGGAAGATTAAGGTGATCAGGAACAATAAATGATCAAACATTGAGACTAAATTGGGCAGTATTGATCGATCTACACGCCAATAAGTACTGTTTCTCAGCATGGCGTCTCGCCTCTATATCAGCTCACACATCAAGCCAGACGTATCGGCATGTAGTTATAGATATTCCTAATGGTGTCCTGCGATAAGCCATTCCATGCATCTTGAATCTTCTAAAGCAGTTCCTGCAGTTTGTGCGGTAGAGGGGAGTGTGGATAGGGCGTCCAATAGCATGACACCATTTTGAATCTGCAATAGGTCCGGCAATGAGGTAAGCCATGGCAGACTGTCAGTGACTTTGAGGCAACCTGTCGAGAGAGCAGAACTATACGGACAAACGTTGTCCTGTTGGAAAATTGCACCGGAGTGAGCGGTCCGAAAACTTAATGCCACGGCTTTCATGGCCTCATTAACGTAACGTTAGGCTGTCAAAGTGCCCGTAATAAGCACCAAATGTGTTCTGGCATCATAGGCAGCTGCTCCCCACACCATGACACCAGGTCTTCTGGATGTGGGACATTCGATAAGAAACCGTTCATCTTGGTGCTGACCACAGTACCTCCACACAGGGATTCGGTGATCGTCTCCTTCAAGACAAAAGCGGGACTCGTCACGTAAGATCACTCGTTGCTATTCTGAGTGGCTCCATGACAGTCTGGCACACATTTGCAGTCTTTGGCAACGATGCAATGGGGGTAAGGGCAGTCGTCGTATCGCGCAGCCGTCTGCGAATGGTATTGGCACTAATCGGACGATGCATGGAGGGCACCATTAATCTTTCAATATCCGCAATCGTGGCTGTTGAATCACTCCGCGCATCTCGGACAACCTGTCAGTCCTCTCTCTCCGTGGTGCTTCTAGTTCTCCAGGGTATTTACTGGCGCTGCTGTATGACTGATGTTATCCACTGCCGCTAACAGCCTTCCATGGTGATATCTGTGCGACGGGTATGGCGCGCAATACCGAGAAAATAACATCCCGCTTACCGGAGGCCTACGATGCTGTAACACTCGAGCTCCTCTAACTGCTCGAATTCCTTCCGAACTTTTCTCCGAGGCACACTTCACTTGCAAAGGATGTAACTAACAAAACAGTACTAGTCAGAATGGCAAGCACTCGCAACTGGACGACTTTATGTAGCCGGTCAGGCAAAGCGCTAAACCTCCTTCTTGCTTTCGTCATATGCGTGACCGAACGTGATACTTGAACCATTTGCATGTCTCACGATGTCAAACCTACCCACCAAGTTTCATTTCCTGTCGGTTGCTTCTTTCTGGTTGCAAATCTTTTTGTGGTTATGAGTGTATTTCGTTTGCGAGTATATTATCTTTATGTTAACAAAATCATTATTAATATTACTGAACACGGCAACAGATGATTTTTTTAACCTATTATGACTCCCTTAGTACCACGTGAAAGCGGAAATGAAAGCAGGACATCTTTTAGTGAACTGACGGAGTCCCTTTTTTGTTCTGTTGTGAATTCTTAGACACGTTGATTGTTTTATACCAATTCATTTCATTAACAACGTTTCATTTGTTATTTTAAATTTGTATTATTATTGTGTCCATGTCCCAGGTCTTAACTGAGTTGGTACAGCACCTCCTGCGCTTAAAGTAAAATGTATTGCAGCTAATGGTTAGATATCAAAATTGACCTTGTTGAGGTAAGCAAAGAATACTGATTACGCTAAAAGTCTTTCATTCCAAAATCCAATAGATATATTGCTAAGGCGTCATTTGCTCTGTAACGGTACAATTTAAACCTTAGCGACATTACATATCATAGAAATCTTATGAATTCTGTAAATTCATTCGTAAGCACCAGTCATTTTATGATCCTAGTCAATATACAAGGACGGAGTCCTGCGCATCGGAAAATATATTGTTAACATACCTTTTTTTGTAGTAACGTTAATTTCGCAGGTTTGTAGAAAAAGCTAGTCTTGAATACCACGAAGAGAAAATGAGTTTGATAATTATCGTGCAGAAAAATCCAAATTAGTATGAACAAAAATTCATATTTGTGAATTATCAAAACGAACAAAAGCTGTCGACCATCTGAAGCTTCGAATTAGTTCTTTATTCGAATATCCTCTCAGAAGTAACAAAATCCCCATTGTTCCCTCACTTGAGGTAGGGATTAAGGTAACACGCTTTGTCACCCTATCTAGCTGTGAACATTGGCTTTAATGCAAATTCCACCATTAACCCTTTAACGACCATGACTCTAAAATCTAGTATCACTCTAAATACCATAACTCCCAAAATTGAGTGTTGTTTCACTTCTTTGTTTAATAACAACAATGGTGGCTGACGGTGATTCCAGCAGATCCCTAATTGGTCGTGCAAATTTAAAGAACAGGTAAGGGTAGGAAATCTGACTCACTCTTGACAATCGTGTCAGGAGGATATGGTCTTTTGTAGGTAAGGGCGCTTTGAGCGTTATATGCGTTAAAGGGTTAAAATAAATTAGTGTGACAATGATCATACATTAAAATCATGTAATGATCAATTTCATTGAATCTTCCTTCTTTTGTACTGGCATCCTAAAGGTCACTGAAAATATCTAATTTTCGTGACGAGAGCTTGTTGTAGAGGTAGATAATGTGCACTAGTTCTGCAAAAATGCCTGCTTTGTTTTGCAAATAGTCCACCTGTGGATCTCTAGTCTTCCACTGACTTGTTTTTATTTGCTTCCTCCTGTCATAACAATATCCGCTGTGAGAAAGATGGTTGTTCACTCTCAACAGTCCTTAATATCTATCGAAGAGATGCATCAGTGATCACCGCTGAGTTTTAAGATTTATTTCTAAATTTGTAAAAAGGAACTTCAATAAAGAAATTTATTAATGACAAGAAAAAGAATGGTTTCAAGGTGGTCTTACTTAAAAGTTCCGACCTATGTTTCAAATGGTGAAACCTTCTGCACAATTTCCTTCCCAATCGATGTATCCCGAAAGATAAAAATTTGCACATCGATAAATATAAATTTAAATTATAGCATGAGATACTTGATATTTTGTAAAACTTAAACAAAATTATTTTAAAAATGTAAAATTTTAACTATGTTAATGTTGATACCTGTAAATAGATGGCGTGACATGTACTTCGATAACTTCAGTGGACAGAAAGTGTTTCATGGCTTATTTCAGAATTTGAAATCTGCAGCATCTGCTATTCTGTTGACAGTTTCTGCTACCTTATTGTCAGAACATTTAACCTGTAACTGAAATTGTGGTAAACGTTCAAAACTATCCTTTGGAGATACTCAAATTTTGTTTCTATTTCGAGAATTAATAAAATTACTGAAAAGAAATCTGCAGTATTGTAGATATTGATCTCTGCTTCTTAAATAAGCCATCAAACATTTATTAGTCCATTGATTTGACTAAAGTTTAGGTCGAGCCATCTATTAGCAAGTTTCCATATCACGAAATATAAAAAACTCTTCTTTTTATAATTATGGTTAAGTTTTAGCAAATATTGCGTTTGCCATGATATAATATAAAGTTCTTTTTTTATGGACGTGCATTTTTTTTTCATTCTTGAGAATACATTAATTGCGAAGTAAATTTCTACAGAAATTTTTACATTTGGAAGAACTAGAAAACCAGGCCGAAAGTGGATGTTTAGCCAAATTTTTAGTTGGAACCACTTTAAAGCCGGATTTTTGTGTGAGATGGTTTAAATGCTGGCCCGACCCGACCACGATCCGAAGAAGCACCTTATGTTGCCTGTTCAAAGTTCCCGAGGTCAGTCCAATATCAAGCCGAACCCAGCCCGAAGTCGGGGCGGACTGGAGTTTATCCAGATTGGTTGGAAAAAAACAGGTCTTTTACCGGGCTTTACAAATTTCGGTCAGCACATTAATCCAGAACTATGTCGCGAGCCTTTGATCTTGACATATTTCTAAATTTTGAAGGTTGGCACTTTTAAAACAAAAGCGCCTGGAGACTAGGGTTTTGATCAAGTATAATTGAATCTGCACTTCCGTCTGAACTATCTGTCTGTTTTTCTTACCTTGATCGTAAATAAGGGTCTATGGGAGCGTGTTTTACAAGCTTTCAGGCTAATGAGCGGAAACAAAACACCCTGATGGCTTTATTATATCCCTGTCTGAAAATAAAATTGCGAATTGCGAGGAAAAAGCTGCACTTCAATATATATATGAACTCGTACCTCTTTATGTTCCAATTTTTATTTTGTTGTACATATATTGATTTCAGCATCCCGCTTGCCGGCTGAAGTACATATTCGTTTATTATAAATTTTCAATCTAGATTATCTAAATTTTCTTTAATATTCGTTTATAATTTTTAAATAGGGATTACTAATTTCTACCAGTTATTCAGAAAATGTACCAATATTAATTTTAAGAAAAATAATTTATTAACTATTATTATCCGAACAATAATTGTTTGCATTTTTCGATTAACTTTGAATTTTCATATTTCGTTCAGTAATAAAATATAATAAAACGTAATATTAGCTTTCGTACAAACACCACTTTGTTTTATACCAGTCTTTTGTTCTCCTTCTAAAGCGATTGGGATCGCTGACGTAAGTAAACTGTTCTCCTTCTTCTATTAATGGCGAAATTAATCGCGGAAGTATACATTTGTCTTATGTTGGGAAAAACATTATGCCGTACAAATTCTGTCGAACCAAGGGGACTGAAAGAAGAGATTCACAATTCCACATTAATATACTTTGAAATCAGGGAAGCAGAATATTCAATGATTTTGCAGAAAACCCCTACGTCGTGCGAAATGACAGTCTACTTTTGATTAAAAGGGTATGTGGATCTCTTTTCCTAATAGAATATAACAGTTTACAGCATCATATTAAACTCTAACACAGTTTAATTAGATGCTATTCACTGAAGGTAGATAACGGGCCTTCTTCATAAAATTTGCCCACTTTCGAATGGTGAAAATTTTCTTTAATTTCTGTCTCATAGATCGCTTAGAAAAGGCGGAGACAACAGTCTTTCTTTTAATTCCGATACGTACTCATAACGTATAGCTCTGTCATTTTAAACTTAGCGAAAAATGTTTTTACTTCTTTTTTTTTCGTTATTTCAAAGCCACAATACCAACATTTATAAACGTTCAAGAATTGTTTTGATATGTCAGAAGAAAGTAACACTCATAAGAGAAAATATTATTTTCTTCATTGTGAGAGGAAGAGATCAGATTTCAGCTGCGATATTTACTCCATAGAAACTTTCCTCTATTTTAATACACCTAAACAGAAATTATCACCACGGACACAGCTACGGTAACTTGTGTAAAAAGAGCAACTAGAGCAAATTCCATGAAATCAAAGTTTACTAAAATACTCAAACTAATCTTATATTACTTACAGATTGGCTGGGAAGGAATTTTTAAAATATTTTTTTCTGATTTTAATTTGCCATTTATATTACTTATTTTTTTCAAACGTCTCTTTGTTATTACTCGACTATTATACTTAAACGAAATCATTACAAACGTATGCGACAGCCTCGCAGTTATGATGAAATCATTTCAAACTGCATATATGAAAGAAAAACTAAAACTCTCACATTCTTTCCCCTAAATGTTATTTTAATACAGTGTGTCCGATAATTATTGGACACATTACAAAATTATTTACAGAAAAAAACTATGAGCATTGTCTGTTTTTTTAAATCACGTATTACTAACACGTCTCTTTGTTATTACTCGACTATTATACTTAAACGAAATCATTACAAACGTATGCGACAGCCTCGCAGTTATGATGAAAACATTTCAAACTGCATATATGAAAGAAAAACTAAAACTCTCACATTCTTTCCCCTAAATGTTATTTTAATACAGTGTGTCCGATAATTATTGGACACATTACAAAATTGTTTACAGAAAAAAAAACTATGAGCATTGTCTGTTTTTTTAAATCACGTATTACTAACACGTTTTTAAATTTGTGTTTTGCAATTAAGCGGTGGATGAAGCAGCTTAAAGAAACTGGCAATGTGGAACATCGTGGAGAAGTCGGTAGGCGTAGCATCAGCGGTGAGACGGCTGACCAAGTTAATCACAGTTTCCGATGAAGCCCCATGAAATCCGTTCGTAAAACAAGCAGAGAACTGTGCATTCCAAAATCGTCATTTCACGATATCTAGCACACGAAATTAAAGTTTCATGGTTATAAAATTCAAATAGGGCACAAGATGCATGTAAATGATCTCACTCTGCAATACGATTTCGATGTGGATATGCTGAATCGAGTGGAAAACGACGAAAACTTTTTCAGTAATGTAATTTTTAGTGATAAATCCACGGTTGATGTATCAGGTATTGTGAATCGTCACAACTGTAGGATATGAGGCAGTGAACCGCCTCAGGCTACTATTGAACTGGAACGTGATTCTCCAAAGTTAATGTGTGCTGCGCCCTATCAAAAAGAGAAGCGATTATCCCTTTCTTCTTCTGCGAAAACACTATAAATGGTGACATTTACTTGGATATGCTAGGACATTTCGCAATATCCCAGGTCAAAAGACATGACAACTTCGCTTTCCTACAAGACGGGCCTCCACATTTTTCAACGTGTGTACGTAAGTGCCTAAATGAGCATTTCCCCAACAGATGGATTGGGCGTAGTGGTCCCAATCCGTGGCATCCTCGCTCTCCAAATTTAACTCCATTGGATTATTTAATTGAAGGTTATGTGAAAGATTATGTCTATCAGACACCTTGTACTGACTTGCAGGAACTGAAGCAACGTATCACAGCTGCTATTAATTCCATAACTCTGAAGATGCTTGCCAATACATGGCATGAGATCGAGTATCGCATGGACGTACTACGAGCAACCAAAGGATCTCACATAGAAATTTATTAACTTGTGTAAATACATTGTAAGTTAGTACAATCAATTTCTTTCTATCTGTTTAATGCTTTGTTTTGTATAATTTTGGACACCTTGTATGTCCTATGGATACATTCTTTAATTTCGAGTTCATTAGGATCTTCCATTAATATGAAATAACAGGCGTTTTTACGAATTTAATTTTAATGATCCACAGGAATCACTCGGAAGCGAATCATTGGCAACATAATTCTTCGAAAATGCATAAACGTCATATACATTGTCGTTACGTAGATCCAAATATTTTATTGCTGCCTATATGTACTTTTTTTTTGCATAATTGATGATCTGATGGAACGAACATGACAAAGGTACAGAAAAAAATTGTGTGACGTAATTTTACCTTCCATGAACTGTTCGTTCGATAACAGAACACTCTTATTTCTAGGAACAGGAATTTTAAGTTGTGTTTTTACTTTTGTGCCTCCTAATGTTCGGTTTTTTACTCCGATAGTGAAGCAGTTTGTTTAAGAAACAGAAAAGGGAAAAACAAGTCCTCGAATATACGAATTTCTGCTGTCATGTTACCATAATCGACAAAAGCAAAG
This sequence comes from Macrothele yani, assembly GCA_039090855.1. Lineage (NCBI taxonomy): Eukaryota > Metazoa > Arthropoda > Arachnida > Araneae > Macrothelidae > Macrothele > Macrothele yani. The sequence goes on from CM077033.1 coordinate 9,118,213, forward strand.
CACAATGGAAGTTCATATTACCTCGCTCTTTCAATTAGTTCTCACAGTACGTGGATATGATCTACAATGCTGTAGCCACTCCTGAATCCAGCTTGTTCTCTCGGTTGAGCCATGTCCAGTGTTACCTTCAAGCGGTGTGAAAGAACTCTAGTGAAGATTTTATAAACCACTGATAGGAGGCTGATACGTCTGTAGTTCCTGAGATCCTCATTGTAACCTTTTTTATGTAGCAGGATCATTGTAGCGTTGTTCCAATCTTCAAGTATCTTCCCTTCATTAAGGCATCAAGTGAAAATTTGGGCGAGTACTGTTTGGATTTCCCCAATTGCTTCTTGTATGATGTCTACAGTAATTCCATCTTCTTCTGGAGCTTTTCCCCGCTTCATGTTCTTGATTGCATGTGCAACTTCTGCTGGGAGGACTGGAAGAACTCTGGTACTGGTACCTTTCATGATGTCCGGAGTACATGTGTTATCCCTTTCATATAATTTGGAGTAGAAATCTTTCACTCTTGTCAAAATTTCGCCTCTATTTCTTGTTACAGAACCATCATCTTTTCTCAGTGCCATAATCTGTTATCTTCCCTTACTGAGCTCTTTGCTATCTTTAGGCTTTGGTTGTTTTCAATTGCTTTCCTCAATAGTTCACAGTTGAATTTCCTTATGTCTTCAGCGACACTTTTTCGTACTGTCGTGCATAGCTCTATATAATCCACTTTGGAAATCACTTCTTTTTTAGTTGTCCTCACCTCTCTTCTTTTTTGCATCAACATTTTGGTTTTTCCTGATAATTTGTTCACATGCAACTTGTTCTTAGACCCAGCTAATTTTGTTGCTGTTTCCATAAGAGCTTTGGTTACTTTTCTGTTAAGTTCAGAAATATCCACTTCTTCCGATGTTATGCCTTCTAAAGCAGAAAATATGTTCTTTAGTTCAAACTTGAAGGCATTATGGTGTTTTTTAAGGTTGGTTATGTCAATACATTTTGTTTGTCTTATGAGCTTGCCACGTTCAAGTTTAGTGTTGAGCTGCATCTTACATCTCAAAAATCTATGGCTATGGTCACTATCTGTGTTGAACTTGTTTAGCACACTGCAGTCTTCTATGACCAATTTTTTATTACACGTAATAAAATCAATTTCACTTGTCGTCCCATTTGGATGTCTCCATGTCCATTTCCTGTGTGGCTTTTTCTTGCAAAAGGAGTTCAAGATGAAAAACCCTTCTGCCTCTGCAAACTCAACGAGAGTATTTCCACGCTGGTTTCTGTTGCCGTGACCAAATTTACCTACTGAAGTTTCATTCTGTTGCCGTTGCCCTATTTTTGCATTGAAATCTCTCATAATTATCTTAAAGTGCTGCTTACCTTTATTATTTAGATGACGAATTTTCTCATAAAATTCTTCAATTTCTCCTTCAGCATGACTTGTGGTGGGTGCTTAGGTTTGAATAATCTGAGCCTTGTATCTTCTCGAGAGTTGGATAACGAGTCGCGCAGCGCTGTCAGAGGAACTTTCAACTTCTACAAATTTGTCCTTTAGTTTATTTTTTTATTATAAATCCAACACCACTAGTTCTGCCAGTATCTCTCCCACGATAGTAAAAGAGATGTCCACTTTTCAGTTCAATGAGATCTTTTCCCTTTCTCCTTACCTCACTTAGCCCGACGATGTCCCACTTGATTCTTTGTAGTTTCTCTTCCAATTCAAGAAGCCTTGAATCAGAAGATAGGGAGCGTCCATTATGCGTAGCCAAGGTCAGCATCAGTTGGCAGCATAGTCCGGTCCTCCGGGGATTCTTAGCACCCTCTGCCTTCATGTCGCACTGCCCGCTGCCTTGGCCAGGAAAATTCCAGCTGCCGGAGACTCAGGTCCGAGATTTAAGTTGTGGAGGCATGTTGGAGGGTTTTGGCCATAACTCACCACGCTGGCCAAGCGGGTTGGTGAGTGTGGGATAGCATTTCCTCCAATCCCGTTGGTATAGTTATACCGCTATTGGCGGTCGTCAGATCCTCTTTAGTGGGAACAGGTTGCACCAGGAGAAGTTGGGTTTGAAATTTGTCAAGGAGAGACTGTGATGTTACGCATCGCCTGACCTTACATCCCTTGACCTTACCTATATTACGCATCCCCTGACATTATATATGTATATATCACTTCCGTAACTCGCCTGTGCAACAGATACAGGCAGACATTGGGGCAATGCAATGTTCCAAATGCTATTAACTTTTAGCGACAGCAGTACTTAGTAGCTAAAGGTAGTTGTATGTGATTTTTGATCATAAAAAAGAGACTTCTAATTTTTGGCATCAAAAGAAAAATCTTTCTGCACATCATTCTTTTAATACCTCGGCAGGTAAATTTTCTCTGGGAATGTATTATTTAAATATTTTTCAAGCCCTTGGCTTAGTGATCAAAAAATGCAGATTTTAGAATTTAATTTTTATCGGACCCAAATTGTCTTTTTTGTTTTAATATTAAGTAAATTATATTTTTTATTTGCACTTTCATATTTTACTTTTGTTTAAGACGCCTAGTTCTTTCTAGTCTCAAAGCTCAAATTTGGTGTTTTTCACTTATTTGTATACATTTTGGTAATTGTTAAGATGTGCTGCACATATTTTTTTTTATTTTAAGGCCGCAGCCTCTTATCAATATTAAGTGAAAGATTAAAAACCACTGACTTGCATTAATGGTTTGCAAAAAGTTTGGTGAACAAATGTTTATGTTTTGTGTTTTTATTTTGTGGGTACCATCAGCGGACTTGCTGGAAATACAAGTGTGACTGATTTGCATTTTAGAGAAATACAGGAACAACTTGTTCAATTCAAAGAAAGATTGATTTACGTGAGTGATATTTGTTTAATAGTAACTTCTTCTATGGTTGATGAAAAAGGAATAACTGGCCATTTATCACATGGACATACTGACTGTTCATCCGTTATGAATCAGAGATTATATTCTTAAAAAAAAACAAAATACAATCATTGCACATAAATCAGCAAATGCAAGTATTTTCACAAAATGTTGCTAGTTTCTTTCTTTTGTATTATTCCATTTTCTTAGGGTGTTAATTACACTTTTTTTTCAATTTACATTTCGTAATTTCTTGTGCCAGTTTTCATAAATACTTTATGTTGTTTGAATATTTGAGGTACCATTGCACTCCCTGATTTTTCGTTTCAGTTTTAATATCAACATTGGCTGTAGTTTTTTTGCTACGCAAAATATCACACACATTGCACTTACAGATTCAATACTACAGATTAATCCCTAATCAGAGGCAAATGCCTAGAACTTAAGCTGGGTGACCCTGTGCCTTGGGATAGAATGCTACATTGTTTCCTGACAGGTGTCAACAAGCAATAAATTTATATTGCCAATTGCAATTAATACTTCTACAATTTAAGTAACTTTAAATTGATTTCTTTACCAATATTTCCTATCTAATGAATATTGCATGTACACTCTACAGATGCTAGAATATGTATGCAAATGTCAGTTGCAAGATATGCTTATCATATGTGTAAAATATCACTTACATAAGCAAAAATTCTTCCCAAAAGTACCTACAAGTTGGTAACGCATGCAGTTAACCTCAGCTCCTCATAGTAAGTAGTAGTCATTATTCAGCGTCCGCACTGAGTATGACTCTAGACTACTAAATATAATTTCAAAAACTTCAAATTCTTCAAAACAAATATAGAAGATTAATTGACCTAAAATTTAATAGAAATGCACTACTTACGCTATAAAATAACACAAGAGTTTTCCCAAACAAATACAACCTTCTCACGAATAACCAATATATTACTTCAATATCGGGAAAATTATGATCAAAAGCATTAATAATTCACAGGCCAACGTAATATAAGTTATACCCCAGATACACACACATGACACACGCATTAAATCACATATTCAACTTATTCATCGGAAAATGGAGACCATGAAGCAAAGTATAAGGTACGTTGGCACACACCACCGGAACTCATTATCGACTGAACTGACGTCTTTAAATAATATTAACCTTTAAAAAAATTAAAAAACTTCATCATGAATTGCAGCTTCCCAAATTAAAGATTACAGTGGATGGGAACGATGACTAATACTACGAATTGTATATCGTGATGTTTATTGGTTTTCAAAAGTAATATCTGTTAATTTTATTATCTTCTCATATATCAATACCTCTTATTTTTTTATTTTTTCGTCTATGAAACTCTTGTTTGTAATGACAACTACTTACCTCAGTGCAAATCTAGCCAAGGAAGCATTGGATCCTGTCAGGCCTAGCTGGCCTTTCCCCCCCCCCTGCTTCCTTCCTGTGCGTTGTTTCAATGGCATTTGTGCAACACTTGTTTTTTAGCTCAGCAGAATAAATGAATTGAATTGAATTATTGAACAAAAATACCGCGATATTAACCTTATTATGAGACATACATTTAATGAGAAGGCTGGGCTGGGAGAGTGCCATAATACGATATCTAAATTATAAATCTTAAAAATTTGGCAGCAACGTCCATAGTACTTTTCGATAGGAAATTATTATTTTCATTTTAAATATTTCGAATTGCATTGAAATTGAACTTTGAAATAAAGGTAATGAGTTCCCAAAACAAAATTCGCCTTACGAAAGGTATTCACAGTATCTGTTTGAAATGAAAGGTGTGATTAAGCGCGCATAGAATGTCTGAAAAATTTGTATTACAGCTCTAATAAGAAAATATTAACTATATATCATAATGTTTCCAGTATTATAGTGTGTAGTTTCGTCCTCTATATTTTAAATACAAATTTCGCGATGAGTGCCTCAAACCAAGGCCTTCTAGACGACAGAAATCCATGACATTAAAGAGATGAGTTCCTCCTTTTAGGACGTCGCGTGGAAATCAAGGCTTGCGAATTTTTTCCAATGCTGTCGTGTGTGACGTCAAACACGACACCGAGGTGGTCCGTGAGAGTGACGGTGAAAACTGAGGGAACTCATACTTCTGTTACTTAAAACGTTTGGTGAAAATGATACAGTAAAGCAATGGAGAAGTTTAAAACGCTAATTTCTTGGACGTTATTTATAATAATGCGTTATTTTTAAAAAATATTAATGTTATCTGTATTTATGTTCTCACCTGTGAAAAAGACCATAACAGAAGTCCAAAATTTGGTTGAAAATTCAAAAATACATTTTGCTTTTCCACCGGGATATATTCTGATAAGTTTAAATATTTTTACTTCTACTCAAAAATGTTTAATGTGAAAACAAAATTTTTCATTTTGCCGTCAAAATGAAACCTCCTGAAAACTTTAAATTAATATGTTCTTATAAAACTATGTTGTTCCGTTCTGCTGCATATTTGATCTATATTTCCTGAATTATTTTATGATAAATAAAGAGGGAAACTAGTATTCGGTCCAGTATATAAGTGAGAAATAGTACCAAGATGCTACATATGAGCGTCCAGCGTACTGCAATGCGAAATGTATTTGTACTACAATTATGTACTTGTATTAAAGCCGTCTTTCAAATATACTTCGATTCACCCTAAAATCACACTAAAGAGGAAGATACATGAATCCTATCGCCGCGACTAAAAGTAGTTACCAACATTTTCCTTGAAAACGAAGGTCTTTATATCCCAGAATCAAAATTTTTCTTATCATGGGTGTTTATTTATAAGTACATATCGTTATTTTAAGAAAATTTAAAAATGATCTATATTCAGAAATAAAGTTTTAGTTAGAATTGGATGAATGCACACATTTGTAGATATGCGGGGTTTCTGTGACAACGATGCCAATGAGTTCACGGGGAAGCGATTTACATCTGCTAACAGCAGGACACAGTGGGGAGTGACGCGAATGAATATAACTCTCGACCGTGCCCGAAGGCCTAGTTAGTGCTTCGGCTCTTGTACCTTAGACTGCAATGTCATCTTTGGGTGAAACGAAGCACAGAACTTCTAACCAGTTCTAAAATGTTTAATCCGCATATAAGCATTATAGTAATAGCTGTTCGGGCTGTTTCTGTTATTCTTTGTACGTTTAGAGATTAACAGGCTTCTTGTTAAATATTAAAATACTTTTGTTTTTCATTTCTAACCTAGGGATAAAAGAATAAATTTTTCAAAGTATTCGAATGATATTGGAAGTAGTAAAGAAATGACTTCCCAGCCTTTTGAGATCAAACATTCTTCACAAAACGATAGTAAAGTCAAATCGCAATCGAAAAGCTGTTTTTTACAGAATTTTTAACATGTATTTCTTCTATGTAACCAAACAAAAATAATGTTTCACGGTTCTAAAAGCATAATTTTCAGGAATCGGCATTGTACCTAAAACATGTTTTCCTACATCTAATTTTCTAGTACCTACAGCACTGACATCAAAATATGCATGTGTGTCTTCATATGTAATAATTAAAACGATAATTAAGGCATTTACTGATATTTTTGTGAAGGTGTAAACCTAAAAATTTCACAATTTATATGGCTCTTCCTTTTTACTGATAGCAATGTCAAAACCTACAGTTAAGGTGACGATACAAATTTAATTCTTTATAAAAATGGATAACTTTTAATAAAATGTCAAGGCTGATCTATGTATTACGCTCCAGCAATCCCGTTGATCCCATCGGTTCTTTTACACTTCATCATGATCATCATCATCATTGTCAACCATTATCAATCCACTGCTGGACGAACGTCTCCCAAAGTTTCCTCCACAACGGTCTGTCTTGTGCCAGTCTCCTCCATGTCACTCCCGCATACTTTCGAATTTCATCCACCCATCTTCCATGTGGTCTTCTTCTGGATCTTTTCCTGTCCCTTGGAATCCAATCTAAAATTTCGGCTGTCCATCGATGGTCTGTTCTTCTGGCAGTATGTCCAGTCCATTGCCATTTCAGGGATTTAACTCTGATCATGATGTCTTCCACTCTTGTCATTTTTCGGATCCACGTGTTCCTCTTCTTATCTCTCCTGGTTACACCAAGCATGCACCTCTCCATGCTACTTTGAGTTGTCTGCAGCCTTTGTATGTCTCTTTTAGCTAAGGTCAACGTCTCTGCACCATACGTAAGCACTGGAAGGATGCATTGATCAAACACTTTTCTTTTAAGAAATAATGGCATATTGCTCTTGAAAATTATGCTGTTTCTTCCAAAAGCTCTCCAGGCAAGTTTTGTACATTAGGATAAAAAACTAGAACGTTTTTTTTTAAAGAATGTCCGGCATACACTCAGTGTTACAGTTTGGCTTTCTTAAATCATCAGTTATTTTTTTCCAATGGACGTGTTTTCCCACATCCTTTCAAGACATAGAAGCAACAGGTTATAAAGATCAAACCATTTATTACTTCAAAATATGTATAATTAATAATCTTCATAATATACTGATAGTAAACGAAACTCTTCAGAATACATTTTAAAACGCTGAGTCAACGGCCCGTGTACAATGACGTAGCAAATTCTGAAAATTGTGTGAGGATAAAAACAATTGACATTGAAAATTCAAATATCTCAGTTTAATTAAAATAGTAAAACAGACTTTTTTTCTTAAAAATGAAACGAAGCGGGAACGATTTCATTTCTTCCGTTTGAAATTAATTTCTGTAAAGCAATATTCACGAATAGGTTCGTGAACAACAAAAAAACAAAACGATAAATTGTTGTGTTATACTCAGCATTGATAATAAACCAGGACATTATATTTCATGTTTATGAAAAATTAGAAGCACTGTTTATGTTGAGGAACAATTTATTACATACATGCATTTATAGAGGAAATTGAGGAAATATCGAATGTCTCAATATTATTACGTGTGTACAAAAGTTCTACACGTTTTTATACTTGAGAACAAAAATAAACTTTTTCAAATTTAACATCTTATTCGTTTACATAAGTGCCATTCTGATCTGAGGCCTCTTGATATCTTTCTCGTAGTAATTAAAATCCGCTTTACTAGAAGTCCGTTTTCGGGTCAAAAAACTCTTGTAATGCAAGTTCGACATTTTCATTTACGGCTTTTCCAGCGTTGTTGTTCTGAAGAGATCAAAAAAGTGATAGTCCGTAAGTGCAAGTTCTGGAGAATACGTGGGGTGTGGTAGCACTTCGTATCCGGTGTCCAGGAATTTTCTCTGAGTAGCTAAATTTGTATGGGGTCTTGCGTTGCCATGGTGCAAGATCACGCATTTGCGATTTTCCAGTGCTGGTTGCTTAGATTTAAATTTTTCTTTCAGCCTTTCTAACTGTTGGCAGTACCGTTCAGTATTTATCGTTTGGTTATGTACAACCAGCTCCCAGTAGATTTCCTCCGTGACATCCCACCGTACACTTAACAAAACCCTTCTCGGATGCAATCCCCCTATTGAGTTTGATCGAGCAGTCCTTCTAACTCGGCATGTAGTACTTTGGCGCCTAACATTGCTGTAAACGACCAATTTTTCGTCACCCGTTCAACGTATGGTTTATTTCTGTGACGCACAAGCAAATAAAAATAGGTTGTCATTCTGTGAGATCAATTTCTGGCGGATATGTCATGTGATACTCACTAGTTCGAAACCCAAGCGGAGGTATCTATCTTTCTACTATTTTTCTGGGCACAAAAAAACATTTCTCATAATTTAACCGTGAGATGTTGGTCAAGAAGAGGTTGAGGTATCTTCAGAAACTTCTGATAGAAGTCCAGAACGTGGTTGATCTATTTACCTTCTATCTCCAGGAATTTCCTGTACCAAAGGCGACATGTGCTTTCGTATACAGCATTCTCACCATACTATATCTGACAATTCTAGCGGCAGCTCAGAAAGCAAACAAGGCCTTATGTGTCCCATCTGGCTTGACATGGTAACCCCGGAACTTGTTTATGAATGAGATTCACCTGCATACTTTGTGCCATTTTACAGCACACTCCTCAAAGCACTTTGAACATCATACACTCCGTCTGCTGTCGCACGTGTTACTTAATTTTTTACTTGAAATTTGCATCATGAAAAAACGGGTAGAATGTTTGCACACTCCTTATACTTAGCTCCAAAGATGAGCGAATTCAAAGGAAGTGATGTAATCCACCGTAAAAAACTCTGTTGTTTCAACACCTTTCAGTCACGAAAAATATCCGTCTTTTCATTTTAGTTTGCTATTTGGGATTAAAATTATGTACGTTTGTAGCAATAAAAAGCGGAAAAAATTTTCGCACTAGATATGGCACAAATTATTAACTCTAAATGGTTGAGAACAAAATTTGCGAAGCGTGTCGCTGTACTCATCGTAAGAGTTACCTTCCCCATTTGCAGGTATGAATTTATTTACAGCATTGGAGCAAAGGTCACTCCTACACATCAGTTTATAGGATCAACACTAAGTACAGTGGTCACAGAATTAAATAATTTATAAATTCGTGTAGAAGTGGAAATATACATGGGGAATTTCAATTAATCTTGGTAAAAAGGTTCTTTATATAACAACTTAGATCATTCAAGCAGAAGAACATCATGAACTTACAATTTCTTTATGGTATTATCATATATCATAACCTCGTAATTCACTCGAAAGATCAATCCATGGAATGATATTTACTGTCTATGTTTAAGACATAATGTATTTTCATGTGGAGTATGGTAATCCCTGACAGCCATCTACTTCACAGTTCTTATGAGGTTATTGTTGAGGTATCAGAATAATGACAACTTTTTACAAGAAGAGATTTGACCTCTTAAGTGCACTACGATAATATCAGAGAATCAGAACGACTGGGTAACGCGCTTATACACTGAGGGAAAGCGAAAAAAAAACACCAAGAAAGAATTGGCGGAGGACCACGAAATTTACATATGTTAATAGGGTCGAGTTTACGGAGGTATGATGTTAATTTCGGGACCAACCGGTGAGCGCTTACGCCACAGCATGGCAAAATATGCAAAGTATCTTCGATGGTATTTAAGGCGTACGGCGAAGTGAATGTAATCATTCGTCGACGTACGGACACATGCGAAGACCCTGAAGAAGCTGCAATGCCTGGACATGAAAGACGTGTACGATTTCAGCAGTTATCGGACTTTGAGAGAGGTCATATATTCGGACCCCGCGAGGCCGGGTGGTCGTATCGTCGTAATACGGCGCGAATTGGACGGGAAGTATCGGTGGGGGTACGATGGTGGCGTAGATGGTCGGAGGAACATTTCACACGAAAAGACGTGGAACCGGGAGTCACAGACGGACTGATGAACAGACCGATTGACGCATAAGAAGAGCGGCGTTGTCAAGCAGAACATCCACTGCGACGCAAATCCGAGCTGCCGTTGCACTTGAGGTAACTGTTTCGAACAATCCGCAACCGTCTAGTGGATGCAGAACTACGTGCACGTGTGCCTCTGGCATGTGTACCTCTGACTCCAGCCCAGAGTCAGTAACGGCTGCAGTAATATTGCCAACGTCTGCACTGGAGAACGCAATGGCGATCTGTCGTGTTCAGCGATGAAAGCAGGTTCTGCTTGGGATCCTCCGATGGCCGTATGGGTATTCGCAGAAGCACAGGGGAGCGTCTCCACCATGATTGCATCCGCCAGCGACACACAGGGCATACACCTTCTCTCCTGGTGTGGGGAGCAATAAGCAATCACTCCCGTACACAACTAGTGTTTGTACAGGGTACGTTAAACAGCACCTCCTAGATCAACAGCATCATTCAGCCCGTTGTTTTGCCATTTGTAAGGCCGGTCCATCGTGGTGTTTTCCAGCAAGATACGCACGCCCACACACGGCACGTGCAGTGCAACATGCACTTCAGGGTGTGAGACAATTTCCATGGCTTGCACGTTCACCGGATTTTTCCCCCATTGATCACGTGTGGAATTTTATGGGGCAACGACTTATCCGGTCTGCACGGCCGGCCACGACCATCCCCGATTTACGCGTCCAGGTTGAGGATGCTTGGAACTAAATACCCCAAACTTACATCCAACATTTGTACGACAGACTCCATGCCAGAATTGCACAGTGTGACTCAGTTCAACCTCGTACTAACCATGTTACATGGAAATGTTATTTTTCAGTTTACCAGCAAATACAGCTGTATTTTGCCATAATGTTTTGATCACGTTATCATCTGTATTCCGTTATTATGCTGTATAAATTTCTTTGGTATCAGACGTCTCCTTCTTGTTGTTCTTTTTTCAGTTTCCGCCAGTGTATACATATATATCTTACCTTCACTTCACGATGAATGTAAGCGCCAACATATATCTTAAGAAAAGCTGACAACCTGAACTTTCCTAAATTAGTGTGTCACCGGTTTTAGAAAAGCATACATACTTTAATTTAACAGGTAGTCGTTTTTCAGAACAGTGACTAGGCGTTTCTTGTGGAAATGGAAACTGCACAAAAAAGTCAGTAGGCACTATTGAGAAAAAAATGACCATGCAATTGAAGGAATGCGCGAAAAAGGGAGGAGCCAAAATACTACTGAGGAAAAGTTGATATATTCCCGAATACTATTTCGCATAAATTGCTGAATTGTTGTTTCCAAATATTCTGAAGTATTTTCTACAAAGAACAACATACCGCCATTTCTGTTCCGAATTTTTTTTTCTTACGCTGTGATTTTGTATTTTGGAAATCACGTTTTATTTGAACTTTCAATTGTTTTAAAGTTTTATGATTTGAACTCCGTGTAAGGCCTGAAAATATGAATCAATATAGAATTATCATTCACACAATCATTAAAAAAAATTACAGATTTCATTAAACAAATAAATCATAGACCTAACCGTGGATAATTTATTTGCAACTAAAGTTGATACAGCTATATAAACAAATACATCACTCTTTCCACGTTACAGAAACACATAGCAACCGAAAAAGTGTTATTCGGTCACCGCCGGGGGAAAAGTACAGCTAAATGAACAAAAACATCGGATTTACACTTTGGATTTAACTGCTATATTTAACATATAGCCAGTGCCGTTAATGCTCAACAGATGGAGACGTGTCAGTAGCTGAGCGCATCTTATGGATTTATGATGTCAGAAACTGACTTAAAAACACACATATCACCGTGGATTGTCGGCCACCGTGGTGTAAGGCCAACATAGTCAGCTAGATATCGAGAGATCCGTGGATTCATTTCCCCGGTGGTGACGGAATAACAATTTTTCGGTTGCTATGTGTTTCTGGAACGTAGAAAGAGCGATGCATTTGTTTATTTACTGACGCCACGTATTTGGAGGATTTTCACTTTGCATCTCGCCTTTCGGATTTAAGTGCTATAATTAATATATAGCCAGTGCCGTTAATGCCCACCAGATGGAAACGTCTCAGTAGCTGAGCCCATCTTACGAATTTATTATGTCAGAAGCTGACTTCAAAACACACATAGCACAGTAGATTTTTTGGCCACCGTGGTGTAAGGTTAACGCGCTTGGCTAGATATCGAGAGATCCGTGGTTTCATTTCCCCGGCGGCGACCGAATAACAATTTTTCAGTTGCTATGTGTTTCTGGAACGTGGAAAGAGGGATGTATTTGTCTATTTACTGACACCACGTATTTGGAGGATTTTCACTTTGATGCAGCTATGACGAAAGGGATTTTCCTGTCTTTTGGAAACAGGAAAGTACTGAAAATTTGTATGTCCAATTTTGGTTGAATGAAAGTTGCAAATGCCGTACACAACTGTTCCATTTCAATGGAAACTTTACGCCGCAATGATTCCAAGCATTTCAGTCTCTGGTTTTGCTGAATTTCGTGGTTAACTTGAACTCAAAGCCTTTAATTTTAAGGTGATTTTTTAACACATAAACAAAATGTGCTTTTTAGGATCAAAGGACTATGTTGAGGACAAAACCTCGTTGGGAATTTATCAAATTCTATGTGAATGTGGGGCTTCGTATATAGGACAAACCCGTGAGCATTGCGTTTTCGATTGATGGAGCACAAGAACTACATTCGGAATTGTGATCTAAAAAAGTCATCGACGGCTAAGCACTGTTACGAAAACGACCATATATTTCTCTTTGAAGAAGCAAAACTTATTGACAAGCCAGATTCAACCCCCAAACTTGATCTTTTGGAAGCTTTCCATATATATCAGAAGTATTCGCAACTTGTTAATGACATGGCATTCACCCCATTTCTATCAAGCAAGTGGAAGCATCTAACCAAAGCACGTGACTCTAAACACCATTTACGATGTCATACACAATTTGAATATTTACGTGCCATTCGCCCTGATGAAGGTATGTCAATACCCAGCGAAACCACGGTCGGCTTCAAAAAATAAATATTTGAGACAAACTTCGTTGCATTATCTTGATATATTTAACGAGAACAATGATTTTGTCTTTAGTTCACTGAAACGTACGCTTTCGCTTTGAGCTTGACTTAACCTAAAGCACAAAAACCGCATACACACACCGCTTGCTCTTTTGATTATAGTGCACTTTAGTTTTTCATTGTCACCGTGTAACATTAGGACTGGGCTCAATCTTTACCGCGCCAGCATAATTGCGGTGAAAGTGAGCGTTCCAATCATCAATGCCATCGGTGGAAGCCGAAAAGTTTAAACTTACAGCATTGAAAAAATTAAAACTATCGATCGTTAACCAAAATTATCGAAATGCTACGCTATACAAAACAATCGATACTATCGATAGTGCAAACGGTAGTACGTCCACCTCTATGTAGATGAATTGTGCAAAATTGTTAATGTGAAAATTTAATTGTTTTCACTGCGGTAGCGCAACAGTCAAGGCATAATTTTTTTGTTTTTCCCTAGGGTTAAGCATATTCGATTGAATTAAGTGTAATGTTTTTAATCGAGACATCTGACACATGGATGTATTCATTCGAAATAATCAATGGTATGATTTCTAATTTCATAGTTTACCGGCAGAAGCAGCGGCAGCCTGCTTTTGACAAATAAATTTGTTCCTTCGAAACAATCATTTGAATGATTTGAATTACACAGTTTATCAACAAATTTAAGCTATCATAGAGAAATACCTATACAATGATATATCTACATACAGTAAACCCATACCTGAAAAAATCACGAGGATTTAATTTTCTATGGAGGAAACATCATGCTCGTCATAAAACTATTTGTGTACCAGTCATTCAATTGTCATCTCAATTTTTGTGCCAGTCATTTGAAATGTACTAACGAATATTAGAAGTTTGCCTCCTTTCATGGATTAATTCCAGATAGTTCTCCAAAGTACTACAGAGGTCGTCTTTTGGTATGGAAGAGCTGATGTTATAGTTCTTTAAATGATTTCAATGTCAGGAAAAACGTTTGCTTTTTGGGGCAGCTTTAATTTAAAGAATAGAAACTAGTCACACGATGACAAATCTGAGAATCGGGGAGACGGTTGAACATACACACTTTCTTTTGTGCCAGAAATATCTGCACACTGAATGCCCTGTGTGCGGATCCGTTGTCCTAAAGAAGGAACCACTGCTCGTTTTGGTACTGAAGTCTGACGAGCACGATCCTCTTCCATAATAGTTCCAAAATGGATGTGTAAGCATTTTCAGTGACAGTTGTACATTCACGAATCAACTCCTGATGCAGAATCCCATTTGGTTTCATAAAAGCACACAGACATTGTTTTGATTTTGGACATTTGTGACCTGATCTTCTTCCATTTGGATAATTGTGATACTTTTCAATGCGCCCTCTGACGCTTCGTTTAAGAATCATTTCGAAAAAACCTTGTCTCGTAAACTGCTACATTGATTTGGGGAATATCTTACATTGCTCCTGCAGTCTCGAGGACATCTTTGGCGTACTTTACTCGCCCGTATTTCTGGTCGTCTGACAAAACATGTGGAAAAACATGAGGACAAGATTTTCCTTTCCCCTAAATTTTGCACAAACATTTAATTATTCATCTCCTTATTAACACCGAAGACTCGGAACAATATGATATTAATATTCTTCTGATTCCACAACCTTTAGTTTACGATATTTTGCTTTTGTTATTTACAGACATTGGAGCAACTGATTGTTGTTCAAAATTAAGCATTTAACCATCCGTCTTAGATTTCATCTGTTTTCCACGTATTCGACCTGGACGTGTTAATTCAAGTTTCATGACTAATTGTGAATGCAGATTTATTTTTAACATTCCTATTTTGCAAATACAATGAGCAGTGGACTAAGCGATGGCTTTTGATCATTCGTCCAAAATAGGTCCGAGTTCGAATCCCGGTGAAGCAGGATGTTGTGTTTGTCTTACGGCACTTGCTCTCTTCCTTCCCTGGAACCAGTGGTCCTAAATTAGGGACGGGTGACTGCTTCTAGCCAATTGAGTTGCTGACGGTAGTCGTTAAACCTTCAATAAAAACAATTACAATAACACTAGTAATATGTACAATAGTTTTCGATTAGGAGAAGCCGACTTATTTGGGAGGTAAAGAAAATTTATGGGTGTGCAAAGAAAGAAAAATACCTAGAGACGTACATCTTTTCTATTTTTGAGTAGTACAATTTAGTTTTCGACGGGCTGTTCTTGAAACGACTTTGGGTGTTTCCGTGCACGGGTTCTGTAAATTGATCGGTGGGTTGAAAGGATGTTGAGAGTCTTTATTCGGGGTTAAATATTATTTTACTGATGCTTCCTAATTCTTAATATTGGAGTTTCGCTAGCCCTTTCCTGCAGGTAGTAATAGTTCCCTTTTGGTGTTTTTGTCAAGTAAGCCTTGCCTCATTGAATGCTGCGATTTGAGATGAAGTTCCTGTCTTACTGGAAGGTATTGAACATAGGAACATAAATCCTTTTATTCTGAATATTTAGTGATTGTGACTTAAATAACCAATTTGGGCAAATATTATTCCAAAGAATAACTACAACTAACTACAACGCAAAGATTTTCTATCCTACGAAATGCATATTTAAAGTAAAAACGACTCGCTACGCAGTCCAACAACATCAAATGTAAAGTAAAGCGCCTCGCTACACAATACAAATTGCATCAAATTTTAAAATAATTAAATAAACAAAAAACTATATCAAAATATTTCTAAATTTATTAGAAACTGTCAGATAAATACTTTCTACTGATCTGTTTTACCTTTTGAATTTCAAGAAATAAACATGAAGAGCTTGCGTAAACATTGTTTAATTTCAAGCTGGGTCCAGTCCAATAAGTTATGTGTTGAAAAATACGATAGAACTGTAGTTTAACGAGGAACCTGGGACAGCCTGAAATATTGTCTATCTTCCTCTTTGAGTTGAAAATATTATCACGTAAAAATGCACCATACAGGAAAAAAAACGGGTCACCTGCCGTATGATGGCTGTTTGTGCCGCCAATACCACATATATATGGGATGGCATTGTCTCAATGAGACTTCCAAACTTTTATGTAGGGATGCTGTTCCATGCAGGCACCATCGCAGATCATCAAGAATCATCGGTGCTTGATCCACACGTCAAACTATTGGGTCCAGATAGTCCCCACTGATATTCAACGGGATAGATATCCGCCAGCTAGTGTGTTCAGGAGGGTAAGCTAACGTTGCCGGAATGCACATCCATCAGTTACAGCACACGCATAGCGACATAGCAATGGACATTAATCATTTCAGTGTATGAGTAGCGCTGTTGCTCTCTCTGAGTGTCATATGATAAGAGTTACAGGAATCAATGTTTGATTAATTAAAATAAAAACGGAAGTTTGCATTTATTAGTTGACTATTGAGCGTACGAACAAAGTTCTCTTAAGTAACCGTTAGTAAAGTAGAATCTGTTAGAAAGGCATAAATTGAAATGTTGAAATTTTAGTAGCTTTCATGAATGAGATGTGTAGAAAGAATGTTACAGTTATTTTTATTTCTTTTTAGACGGGGATTCAAAATACTTTTAAGCTCTTTTTTTCTTGAAACATTTCAGAAGCGGAATCAATTTGTTAAGCACTGTTCATGTGAGATTCCAGAAAAAATCAACTTGCTCCGCTGGAGGCCGATCAGTTCGAAGCGCACCATTCGTCCAAGATAGATTCAGGCTGAAATGTCGGAAGTGGGATGGAAAGTGGGTTTGTCTTACGTCACGATATGTCTCCCTTCCGGGGAGCCAGTGTCACTGTGTTATTCACGACCAGTTTCACCCTGAGTTGATGATCGCAGGTTATAAACCTCCAAACAAATCAACAAAATTTTAATTCAGGAAATTCACAAATATGGGTTTCTTTCCCTTTCCTCATAATTTTGGTAAAAACTCAGAAAACAAAATGCAATTTTCCGCACGTTTTAAATGTTTAAATCTGATATTGTTAAATTGTTAATGAACTTTCGGATATTCAAAACAGCAATGATACATTGTATTAAACCTTGAAAATAAGCCTGTTTTGAAACATGGAAGCAGTTAAGCTCTTCTTCTCTAGTAAGTTATCTTCACCTTTAAGAGCTACACAAACTTGTCGTACGACTAAATACTTTTGTTTTTTTACTTAAAAGTGAACGTAATTTCCAGAAAAATTTCAAAAAAAAATTACAAATTATTTTGAATTTAATTTATATCCGTGTACCGAAATGGCTATTGTTTTTGCACATTATTGCGTCTACGATTTCTGTCGCACTCATGTTGTCACTCTAGCCATGTATTTAAATTTCTAATATGATTAAAAACGCAAATTTGCCTCATATTCTGAAATTCTTCTCTTGTTAAATTTATACCATACCTACACATTAAGCGTTCCTCAAAGTTGTTGTTTTTTATTAAAGGTTTGACGCCACCGAGAGAAAATCGATAAACTATAAACAGTCACCCATCCCTAATTTAGGGCCACTGGCTATAGGTAACGGAGAGTGGCAGTGCTGTTAGTCAAACAAAACATCCATGCCTCATGAGGATTTGAATCAGGACCCTTCTCGAAAGAATGGTCATAAGCCAGCGCTTAGACCACTGTGACATCGGAGCGGCGTTCTAAGTCCAGGATCCATCAATAGAAAGTATAAACTGCAGTAAAACTCTTAACAGGAAATCGTTTTGTACACTTAAAATTTCTTTGAATAGTTAACATCTCATTTTTCCAAACCTTAGAGCTTGAAAATACATTTTAACAATTCCATTTGAATATCACGAGCATACAATAACTACACTCCCGGACAATTGCTAAGGACGGATGACAATAGCAACGATAGTAACCATGAAATGGAAGGCAGGAAAATGTGGAAATTAGCATACGTGCGGAATACAGTAAGACGTGTTGTGCATATGCAAATTTTGGATTGCCGAACTTGTTCGTGACGTCATAGCGCTGATAAGAGATATAAAGGATTTGACGCGTATTGACCGTTGTTGTTAAACGCAAAGTTGAAAGGGAAAGAATCAATTGACGAACTTGCAATTTTCAATATGTCTTCCCGACATCACCTAGATGATTTTACGCGTGGCCGTATTATTGGCAAGATTGAAGAAGGGCGAAAAATAACAGATGTTGCCAGGGAGTTCGACGTCAGCCACAGTGTTGTTTCAAGGTTTTGGAAATCATTTCAAACTAATGGAGAGTGTAGCAAACGTCACGGGGGAGGTCGTGTTCGCAGTACGACACCTGCAGAAGATCGGTACATAGTGCTATCAACAAAAAGACACCGCCGCAGCACAGCTAGTGAGGTAGCATATCAGTTTATGGCTGCTACTGGGAAGCGGATCTCCCGAAAAACTCTCGCCAGACCTTCGCATGAAGGAGGACTATACGCCCGCCATCCTGTTGTGTGCATCCCATTGTCCAGACATCACCGTACCGCCCGTTTGCAATGGTGCCATCAACATCGCAATTGGACTGATAACGACTGGTCTGCTGTCCTCTTCTCAGATGAGAGTAGATACAGTCTATCGTCTGATTGTCGACGACAACTGATCTGGCGTGATAGTGGTACTGCATATTTTCCAGCAAACATACAGGAAAGAGACCAATATCCGACATGTAGTGTCATGGTATGGGGCTGGCATCATGATCAATGGCCGTACGTTCCTCTATGTGCTTCCAACTGGGACTATGACTGGCCAATGATACATTAATGATGTTCTGCTACCTCATGTTCGCATGTTCCGTGGAGCTGTCGGTGATGTCGCTGTCCAGGAGTGTCTTGAGAGCGAGGATATTCAACGCCTCGTATGGCCAGCACGTTCTCCAGATCTGTATCCCATTGAAAATGTGCGGGATGCTTTGGAAAGGAGTCTTGTTTGTCGCCAATGCCCTCCAATAAACAAGGACACCTTCATCCGTGCACTGACAGAGGAATGATATAAATTACACCAACAGCTGCTTGATAATGTTGTGCAAAGCATGACACGACGTGTAGAATCTTGCATCGCCCTCCATGGTGGCCATATCCCGTATTGACATCTTACGCCGGAACGCCTGCAGACGGTAATTGCATTTTTTTCACGTTTACGTATTCTGCACAAAATGGCCTGTTTGTCCCTTGAACACGTTCCAAAGCCTTCTGGATTTCAGAGCACAATATATTGTCTTTCTTGTAATGTCCTGGCATTCTGATATTATTTTATTTCACTTGGCATTCAACCACACTTACTTTTTTATGCGCTATATAGCCGTTTATGATCTGTCCTTAGCAATTGTCCAGCAGTGTATATGAATATCTTATGCCATCAGTAGGTAACGTACTCTTCACATGTTTTGAATTCTTACACGTATCTCAGTATACATGGAGAACATACTCGCTCAGTATTCGCAAAAGGTTGCAGTAAACGAGATAGAAATAGAATGCTCAAGAAGACGCTATGTTTGCACGAAGTTGAAAGAGCAGCGGCCATCAATCTGACAAAAGGAAATAGAGAACCAGAAGTCTGAGTAAGATCTGTGTCAGTGTGAAAACTAATGTAAACATTAAACATTTGCATTAGTTTTTCCTAAAAACATGCGCCTAAAATGTGAGTAAGAAATGTGCTGAACAATGAATATAACAGCTCGAGAACTTTATGTGCGCGTATGCAGCGAATAATAGCGATGATCATCAGTGTTTTGCGTTTCAATATCGTAAAGATTTACAGCACGTCTTTTAAAAGAAACACAATCACAATTGCCTATATTACCACTATGTCCGTGCGGCTGTGGACACCATATGTATACACCTATTTATCCGATTTGGAAAACTATATATGCACTGGGAAGTTTGAAACGTGAGGATTGTAATCTTTTTTTTTTTTTTTTTTTGGTCTTTATCCGATGCATAATTTCGCCTCTATGGGAGTAAACGCAGATGTAATCGAATTCGAAATATATTTATTCCATATCATTTCTTCTAACAAGTATATTGTCACCACGCAACAGAGCGGACTGAAACGTTACCATCGGATTATTAATAAAGGTTGGGAGCGGGTTCGAAACCTGGAGTACAGGTATTTCACAAAAAATGGATATTTAACGTCCGATGTGACTCGCATATATTACGGCAATTGTGATTTAAATAGAAATACACGAAAAAATTAAAAATATATATAACTGAAGTATTCTTCACCAGAAACGTTGTCCAACAAAACTAGAATTTTGCAAATTGGACTGTTCGAATCAGAAATATCAAAGAAAATATGACTTACACCTATACCTCTTGGCGGAAAACTGTGCACTGTTTGTGCATGTAATATGCGGAAATTGTTCCTACAGAGTGGTTTTTGTAAATGACATTGAAGGAAATATTTTTTTTCAATCGGATAGTTGGAAGCAACGATATGGTTGTAAAGCATCCGTGTTTATGCCCTATAGAGGCAGCATTATGCATCGGAAGAAAAGCAAGGATCATCGTTACCGCATGTCATGCTTCTCACTGCTAATAGATGTTCTCAAATCGGGGTGATAGGTACAGAAATATGACGGCGAAAGTTCGGACGGACTGATGGACCGATATGTTGATAACATAAGCACGTTGTGTTTTCCAAAAGACATTTTAAAAATATTTCAATGAAATATTTTCAAATATTTCCTCTCAGTTGCATTATGTTTTTTCACATTTTCCCTATTAATGCCACACACATGGTAACTACAAACAAACATGTTTTATGCTGCTTACGGCAAGCAGAATATTAAACAAAGAAATATTGATATTAATTTTATTTCAATAAGTTTAGGCCATAAACTTGCGCAATGTCATTTCACAGCTTTTTATTCTCGATTCATACATTTGTATGTTGTGCAAGAAAATGACACGAGGTCATTTTTTGGAAAAGCTATGGCACTCCAATTGAAAGAATGATAAAAATCCACATGGATGCCCGTCATAGCGAAGCCGCCAGGATTTACAAAATCCTTCATGACAGATAGACCTCAACAAATAAGCTAGCATCCTATTACTTTCTATCTCGTTGCAATAATGTTAGCATACACAATCCTCAGTACATGGGCACATTTGCCCAATTGGGCAACAACTCCGGACGTCCCTTTCGTATACTATTCTCTTTGCTACAAACCTTTAGGTTCTTCTGAAGTACTGGGAAAATGTCCCTCTTTCCGAGGAATGAGGTTTTTGTTTAAAACGCGTTAATGGACGGGTCAGAATGTTGGGTCACCCCGCTGGGGTAAGCAGTGCATCGGTATTACCTCTGCCTTTAATGGAGGTATGGGATTCTTAAATTACTATGAAACGGCATATGAATGCGACGACGTATTTAATACCATAGGAACACCGGAACATGGACATGGTGATATTTGAAGGGGGGGAGTTACTTCAGCAAGATAATGAATCATGCCAGAAGTCTGGGACCGTCACATAGGTTAATTAAAACTACGGTGAATTCAAAGGGCAGAAATGTACTATATGCACTTCAGGCCTACTTGTCATTTCCCACAAATCATGCCATTGAAAACTAGTTGAATGAGATTGATTGATTCCTAACCAAGACACTGCACCAGCAAAATTTATGCAATTTACATTCCGCCACATCCACTTGTCTGGACATATTTAAAGGACGTTATCAGCACTTCATTGAATCCATGCCACATATAAGTGTGGATGCTTTGAATGCCAATTGAGGTTCAACATATAATTCGAAAAGTGTTTCTAAACATGTTCTAAGCAACTGATGTAAGAAGATACAGAAAGTGAGTCGAAAGTTTTGTAATATTTTCATAAACGAAATTGCAGCAGCCGGCATGTCACGTGCTTAAACTTGTTCAAGTCGCGCACTGCGGTCAGTCGAAATGCACATAAAGTGGTAGTCGTTGCTGTGAATAGCGTTGCATGTCATCGTTCTGTCTGTCGTTGGGACGCCAAAAAATTGAACAGTCACAACCGTCTAATTATGGTAATTTTGTTTTATGAGTTTTAACTCTCCCATAACGCTGTGCAAGCAACACGAATCATTTGTCATGAGAAAGGGGAAAGTTCCGCGGACTAGAGGAACAAGGAAACACTTGGCACCTGAAGCGATGGTGTTTTCGTCTTCTAATTTGGATTGAAATCAAACTATCTCACTTAGAGAGCCAGTAAAGCTGCTCATGTGAAGAAAAAATTGGAATCATGAGCAGCTGTTCTTTAATTCCGAAAAAATAAATTCTTTATGTCATGCTCTATATGAGTACAGGTTAAAATTTTACCTGCTATATATTAAACTATCCAGAATATGTTATTACATATTCTGGATAGTTTACCTTGGCTATTGTCGGTTGAACTATCCAGAATATGGAAACAACACATTGTAACTATGAACTTGAATAACATCTATAATTAACTTTTGGACTTTAACAAATATATATGATCTGTATATTATACACCCTGCTTAATATTTTCTCTCTTAGGTCTAATTTATTTTGTAACTCAACCATGTTGCGCTGACAACAGTGAGATACTGTTGTGCAGAAGCTTCACCCTCCATACGTCACTATATTCTGATGTATATATTGAAGCACTAAAGCAGCTATTACTCTTCTTCATCTGAAAACGTTTGCGACTGTCGTCCCGAAAGTCCTAATGGGTTTTAATTTGTAAATATCTGTCATTTTTTAGCATAAAATCATCGTGCAAAGAAGGTGTGCTTCATTGTATTATATGTGTTTATATGTTTTACATATGGAAGCGCCTTGTCATCTTTAAACTTCAAAACAATATGCTGTTCAAAGAACAAATGTCTCAGCAATATATTTACTTTCAAAAATATTGTCAAAATTGAACAATGTGCTTTATGAAGATTTTTCTTATACTCCTTTCGAAATTTTCTCAAAAGTTCGAACTTCTTGATCAAAGGAAAGGCAATATATCAGATAGGAAATTATCAAAACGTTAAACCTATTACACTGGTCAACAATTGTTTTTATTGCCGATTATTTTTCAACGTAATTTTGGTATTTGAGGCGCATTGAATTCGAAAATGGCATTAATTTTGCCCAATTGGCTCTAGTTTTTGAGATAATGCATACCCCTTAAATTTTGATTGTACCCTAATACTACATGAGGCTGATGACCTATGAAACAGCTTTTGATGTGGCTTTTTACTCTTTAACAGTGTTTTTATCTAATGTAATCTTTGATTTTATCTTCAATATTGTTTTGAAAGATGATCCCTTGCATGTAATATTATATTTATACATTTGTTTTCTTCTTTACCATAGAAATATGAGGTCATCCCAAAGAAGCTGCTTAAACAGTCTATAACGAAGTAAATTTCTCCGTCATTTTTGGTCTACGCCGGGATTCGAACCCGAGTACGCTTATTCCGGAACAAGTTGCTCTACCAACTGAGCTACGCAGACCAGAACAAATGTCCGCGTAGCTTAATTGGTAGAGCAACTTATTCCGGAATGAGTGGACCCGGGTTCGAACCCCGGCGCGGATAAAAATGACGGAGAAATTTAGTTCGTTATAATGGCGCCCGAACTATCCGGATGACCCGACCGTTCAAAATCTCGCATTGGTGTGATGTTATTTCCACACCGCGAGATAGGAAAAATAAGAGAATCCTTTCTCCAGCACTTCGGAAAAAAAAAAAATGAGGGGGAGATGATGTAACGTACCAGGAGATGTGACGTACCTGCCAGAAGGAAGCACACGACATAAAGGCAGATAGGAATCAGAATAAAATGTCTGCGTAGCTCAGTTGGTAGAGCAACTTATTCCGGAATGAGTGGACCCGGGTTCGAATCCCGGCGTAGACCAAAAATGACGGAGAAATGTACTTCGTTATAAGTCCTAATGCATTCTGCTGCATTTCTGGCGAATGCATTCTGAAAAAACAAAGGCAAAACATCACTGACTTTGTAAGACATGCATACCTTGCTTATTTCGGAATTAAGCTTGGACACCAAGATAAGTCTTGTGCTCCCCATAAGGTTTGAAAAACCTGTGTAGAATGCCTACGACGCTGGAAAAATTGAGAAAGGGAATGTTTACACTTTGGTGTGCTGTTGGTGTGGAAATATCCGCAAATCCACAACGATGATTATTATTTTTGTGATGTGAATGTGAAAGTCTTGAATCACTACAAGAATCATAAGTGGGAGTATCCTGATTTGGAATAAGCAAGGTGACCTGCTCTACACTGCGGAGCCGTTTCCATACCAGTTTTACCTCATTGTTTGCCCTTCCGTTGTCAGATGTTGAACAAATGCAGTACTTGGAGTGTACCACAGGTAGTAGCAGTTGAAGCAAATATGAAAGAAGCTTTTCAATACATCAGCAGTTCTTCCAAAAAGAACTCAATGATCTAATACAAGACCTCAGTCGGTCAAAGCAAGCATCTGACGTTTGTGAACTTATCAATGATTCGAATTTTACAAAATTCGTGAATGATGTTGAAACAACTGCGTGGTGCAGTTATGTCTTAGCTGTCAAGAAGACAACTGTCTAAAGCGGAAAGTTAAAATAACAGCTTATTGGACAAGAGAAGAGGAAATTCTTCCTTACTTAATCTTGGTGATTTCAGTGAAGATGAAGAACTTGTATACTGCAATAATATTCCTGGATGTAATCTCCAAATGGGGCTACCAAATTATATATCAGAAAATTGGCGGCTTTTAATAGACAGTTCTACAACAAGCATAAAATGTGTTTTGTCACACAATGGTAATCGCTATGTGTCTCTTCCCTTTGCTCACTTAACAAAACTTAAAGAAGAATATGAAAACATCAAAAAAGTCTTGCACAAGCTCTGCTTTAATGAGCACAAGTATTTTATATGTGTTGATCTAAAGATTATTTACTTCTTGCTCGCTCAGAAAAATGGATACACCAAGTATCCTTGTTAATATGCTTGTGGGATAGTAGGGCAAAGCAAGATCATTGGAAAAAAAGTTACATCATCTTCAAGGGAACACATGACTGTAGATGCAGCTAACATCATTAACTGGGTGTTGGTTAACTGAGAAAAGTTCATTTTCTCACCAGTACATATCAAGACTGGACGAATAAAGCAACTTGCCAAGGCCCTGGGCAAAGATGAAGATTGTTTCAAATATATTTGCAGATCGTTCCTGGGACTGAGTTCTGAAAAACAAAGCAGGGATCTTTGATGGTCTTCAAATTTGTAAACTCATCAACGATTAGAATTTTACCAAATTTATGAATGATGTTTAAACATGTGCGTGCTGCAGGAATGGCTTAATTGTCAATAACTTCTTTCGTAATCGAAAAGTTTACAGCCTGTGGCACAGTAATGTAAGCGACGTCTTGTGATCATTCGTCCGGAATGGGTCCAGGTTCGAATCCTGGTAAGTTATGGATGTTGTGTTTATCTTACGGCACTGGATCTCCCCCTTTCCTGGAATCAGTGTATCTAAATTAGGGACGGGCGACTGTTCATTGAGTATTGAGTTACCACACCGTGATCAACTCAATGAGCATTCAGTGTTGCTCATTGGGTTGGTCACGGTTGTCGCTAAACCTTTAATCAAAAAAGAAAAAAGCCGACAATTCTGAAGAATTTGTGCAAAACATGCTCGCTAACTTTAACAATTGGGATACTAATATGAGCGTAAATGTACACTTTCTTCATAGTCACTTAGGCAGATTTCCGGTTAATCTTTGCGTTTCAGTGAAGAACAAAGGGAGCTGTTCCAGCAGGATATCAAGGTCATGGCGGAAAGACAGCTAAGCAGTTTATACAGACACATGATGGCAGACTACTTCTGAAGCCTCCAAAGTGATTTTCCTGATGACTCACATAAGAAAAAATCGTACAAAAAGCGTTTTCTATGCATTCTTTGTGAATAACAGAATCATCTTAATTTTTTTGTGTTATTGTGCTGAAGACAGCGGCATTTGGTATTTCAGACGTTGCGACAGTTTTAATGTGTTTTGCAGATACGTTACGCCTTACCATTACATTTTTTGCATATCTTCTATTTTTCCATGGGGTCTTCATTATCTCAAAAAGTAGAGCCAATCTAACAAAACCAATGCCATATTCGTAATCAGCACCACATAGTCAGCCTAACACCGTTGAAATATTTTTAGCAATAAACTCACTGTTAACCAGTCTAACAGCACTTTGGCATTGCATGACTGGGAGTTAAATTTCAGTATATGCCAACATGTTTTTCATTATTACGAATTCCCGTAACCTCTAACTACGAGTATTGAGGTTACTTTGGTTTGAATTCATTAGAGCTATTACCACAGCCAAATACTTTAAAAAAGAATTTAGG
The DNA here is from genome assembly GCA_039090855.1 of Macrothele yani. Lineage (NCBI taxonomy): Eukaryota > Metazoa > Arthropoda > Arachnida > Araneae > Macrothelidae > Macrothele > Macrothele yani. The sequence goes on from CM077033.1 coordinate 9,144,807, forward strand.
TGATTTAAAAACTGTATTTTATTTTTCCAATAATGTAGTATCTAGGTTCAGTAAACAAAAAAAGAGTTGCAAAAGAAGAATACTTGTGATATTTTTCTGCTATTAATGCATAAAATGTTTCTAAAACTACGATGGCTATGCACATGTTTAAAATTTTGGTGTTTGATGAAGCGGAGGCAGCTTGCTGTATTCCGTAACATTAGGAACGGGAGAAATTTAAAGAACAAATTGCTGACCGAAACAGAAAACATACCCAAAATCACGACATTGATGGCCGTTCAGAGCTTAAAGTTTGATTGTGATTCGTACAATAACATTTGTTAATTTAAAACGCTTAATTTTTCTTTGAACTTCTAAAAATATGCGGAGCATTTGTCTCAAGTATTCAGACAAAGGTGATTGTTATCTAACAAATATCGGTTATTGACGGTTCAGAATAAATAGCTGAATATGGATTTCCTTCGTGTGCAACAATGGGGTGTATCCTTCACGAGAAATTATATAACTTATTCAGAAATATTTACTGCTGCACGAAATTCTGAGTACATCATAGACTTGAAATTTAATTTCATGCCGGTATTTTTGATCGACGGAGCTGTGGGACGCATCAATTATTAATTCCACATTGGCAGTTTTTTTCAAATTCATGGAAAATTATTATCGATGTAGGGCTCCAATACCAATCGTCACCAAAATTTATCGGTATAGAACTCCAATACCAATCGTTACTATTGGCAATTTTTTGTGGTATTTTTGAGTCGCAAATAAAAATCAATGCCCAAAATCGAAGCGAAAAGCACAAATGTAAATCGCCAAAGGTAAAGAAATACCCAAAATATTGTTACATGTACAAATAAAATTCTTAGACTAATGAATGACGATATTTGTCCATATCTAAAGTGGCTAATAAACTTCTGGCTGTGGTGTCAATCTCTTCATGCAAACTGATCCTTAGCAGATATTCACTTGGATAGAGTTTGGAACAGGGTTTTATTTCCTCCCTCTCTTCGGAAAGGGACTGACATGGAAAAAATGGAATAATGGTTTACCAATTTGTAGTTTGTATTCCATTCCATCATGTTATGTACGCACATAACTTGTATCTGCATGCGTGCGTATTCTAACTTTTTTCATCCTAGAATGTGACATGGTATCTCCTCTAGGTTGTACTACTTTCACCACCTTTTGTTCATTGGTATGTACATTCTTCACTTTCTGGGGTCTGTTTGTGTAATATTGAGCACCAATGTACACGCTCATTTGGGTTATCCATAGTGATGAATTTCATCCTTCTCAAAATAACAGTTTGTAGCGGCACACGTGCAGATGTTACTTTCTTCATATACCCGATTACATATTTTTTTTGTTGTTCATTTTGTGCATCATTTTGTTCTGAGAGACTACCGCCTCTCATGTACACCCGAAGAAAAAAAGCGACGCTTCAGAGCTATACCGAAGGATTTCTCTAAGCCACAAAAATATTTGCATTTCTACCTTGTTCGTTCAAGAAATCATTAATTTACATTAAGATGAACTGTTAGTGAGTTGAGGCTGCTTCTTTACATTACGGTGACTCGCCAGATTGGTGGATCTGGCGACATAATGATCTAAATCAGTTGTTCCCAAAGTGTGCCCGCCGCGCCCTGAGAGCCGCGGCGTCCTCACAAGTTACCGCGAAATATTACAAAATTTTCATAATTTTATTTTCATTTTCAATTCAATGTGATAGGACGCGACATCGCGACCTCTTGCGGACCTGGTGCAAACCAGTAACTCACTTAGTTGTAATAATTGTTTGCAGAAACCTCTACAAATGGTTGCTAGATGGCGCTCTACAATAATGTTACGAGCGTGAGCTTTCCCCCGCACGATTGCTGCCCGACGGGCGCACGTGTGTGTTCCACGCGCCCGCTACCCGAAGTAACGTGAGCTTTCGACCCAGCCACCGTGCTTCTGATGAATATTCCTCCTCGTTCTCCGAGCGTCTAGAAATGACTCTTATTTCCGATTTTTCTAGAAAGTCACCAGATCCTTTAAATATGCTCATCCGTTGTCTTTTCTGACTCATTTGACGGTTAGCAGTCTGTTCTGTTGATGCTATGTCGCTAAGTTTCGTAGTGTGTCAGCTTTCGGCATGTAAACTAAATATTGTTGTAATTAAGTGAAGTAAAGTGAAGTTCTTGAGGTCTTTTTGTATGTATTTTTAAAAATGAATCGGTTTTAACTAAACAGTAATACGCGTTGTGAAAGTGAAAATAAAGACGGCACACCGTCAAAAAGTGGCAAAAGGTGAAGTAGTGTAAATATCGAAAATATGATGACAGTTCTTTGGACTTTGGTTTTTCTTCGACAGAAGTCAATGGTGAAGAGAGGCCGCAGTGTGTATTGTGTATAATAATTCTGGCGCCAGAGTGCAAGTGAGTGGAAAAACCATTTAGAAACCAATTATCCCAGGATGCTTAGTAAATCTCGTGATTGTTTCACGAGAACGTTCCAAGAGTTAAATCAACAAAAAGGTAGTTTTTATTATCAGGCATCAATACCAAGCAATGCTTTGCTAGCATCTTACAAGGCAGCACGTAGAATCGCAAAATGTGAGAAGCCTCATACCATCGCAGAAGAACTCATTCTACCGGCTGCTGTAGATTTGGTGAACATTATGATCGGTGAGTCTGCTGGGAAGCTGCTTTCAAATGTGTCTTTGTCCAATAACACCATCCGTCGCAGAATGCAGCATATAGCGGAAGACCTCAATGATCAATTAATTGAAAAAATGAAAGGTAAGGAATTTCGATTGCAGCTGGTTGAGGCGACAGATAATAATAACGATGCTCAATTGATTTCCTATGTACGGTTTACAGATGGTCATAACATTGTAGAAGACCTCTTTTGTAAAAGCATCACTGGTAGTGCTAAGGCTCAATACTTGGTTGAAATCCTTGATACTTTTACATCCGAAAATAATTTGGAGTGGACCAAATGAGTTGGTGTATGTACTGATGGTGCTCATTCTATATCCGGCTGTTATGGAGGATTGCAGATACTTATTCGAATCAAAAATCCTGATGCACTGTGAACCCATTGCGTTATTCACAGGGAAGCACTCGTCTCAAACACATGTATATATGAGTCCTAAATTGAACCAGGTCTTAGAATATATAGTAAATGTAGTAAACATTATAAAAAACGTGGCTGTTGAAGCCAAGGTTTTTCAAAATCTAAATTAGGATATGGGATCCGAGCGCACGTCTTTGTTGTACTACAGCACTTCGCGATGGCTCTCTCGTGGTAATGTTTTGTCTCGCACGTTTGAACTGCGACAGGAAATTTATAAATTTCTTATAGAGGAAGACCACAAGTATACCGAAAATTTTGTGAAAGAAGATTTTTTGGTAAAACTAGCATACTTATGTAATATTTTTGAAAAGATGAATGATTTGAATCTCTTCCTACAGGGAAGCAACATATACCTTTTAAAGTCGATTGAGAAAATTTTAGCTTTTACAAAAAAACTAAAACTATAGAAACGAAAAATGAATGAAGATGGAGGTAAAGAATGTTTCTCCTTGTTGCAACAGTTCTTGACTTCCAATGGAGTTGATTTATCTCGAGGCATGGAATCCATTTCTGGAGAACACTTATCACAGCTCACACACCTGGTTTGAGAAATATTTTTAAAATGATAATATCGATAAATTTGTATGGATTCAAGATCCATTTCGTGCCATTGCTCCATCTGAATTTACTGCTGCAGAAGAAGAGAATCTTATTGAGTTGTCTTGTGACAATACGTTGAAAACCAAATTTAGCAGTATGGTGTTACTCGAATTTTGGATATCAGTAAAAGATGAATATCCCTTTCTGAGTGGTAAAGCTCAGATAATTCCATTTGCGACTTCTTATTAGTGCGAGGTTGGGTTTTCAGCGGTCGCTGTGATAAAAACTAAGAATCGCGCGAAAATCAATGTGGAGAAGGAAATGAGGGTGGCTGTGCCCAGTTTGATTCCTTAGATTTGAGAAAATGTGCGGTGATCAATAGGCTTATCTATTCCACTAATTATAATTAGTTTCATTTTTTCAATTAAATTTTTTTGTGACCTTCAATACGTGTTTTTTTTATTTTTACCTAAGTGGACTTGTTAAAATTTGACATAGACAAAGTGTACTTGTTAGAATTTGACATAGACAAAGTGTACTGGTTAGAATTTGACACAGACAAAGTGTACTTGTTAGAATTTGACATAGGGCGCCTTGGGAAAACCTGGATTCAGCAAGGGTGCCGATAATCGTAAACGTTTAGCAACCACTGATTTAATGTTTTAAATTAATTTTCATTCAGATATCACCTTAACCAGAAAGAAAAATAAATTCCGGAATTCGAGACATGTCTTTCATCGTTTTCAGGGCGAATGCACGAACATTATTTTTAGTAATATAGTTGTTTTGAATTGCGAGTGCGAAATGAGTGTTTGAGACTATGACAAACAAAATACTGAGCACATGAAATGTAGCTTTGCCCACAAGAAAGCATTACCTTCTGGATAACAGTAATATAACTCTGTTTCATACTATCTCGCCGTTTATTCAGGAGATATACAAATTCGTGAATACTTCAGTTGTGAAACATAGATTAGAGCCGATTTAATCAGATATATTCAAAGTAAACAATGATGTACATAAGTTTGTCTAACAAATTCTTTCCTGTGACAGTCGGCTAAGGCATTTGAAACTAACACTGTAACAGTTTCATAATATAAAATATCCCTTCTCACTCGGACAGAGAGCATCTCCATGTTTCCTGTAAGGAAATACATATCTGATATGCTTTAGCACAACAGAACAGCACGATAGATACAAACTTCAGTTGCGATAAAAAAATTATTAGTTTCTAAATATAGATTATTATTTGAATGATTTATTGCTCCGGATATGAAGCTGGTTAAAATATTGGACAATTCCTGAAATAACATAAATTTCAAATGCGCATGCTTCAGAGTCAAAAGAAATGTTATTGAATATGGTATGCGTAATATACATTGTATGTAGCCGAATAATTCAGTCTCGTTACAGATTCGTTTCCTGAGCTTTTTCTTATGCATTACGATAAAACGTTCTCTTCGTTCCTCGAGAGAAATTGTACGTTGAAGGCTTCTGAACTATTTATATTTTGAAATAGTTGATGTAAAAAAACATCTTTGGAGACTATACTTAAGCTGTGTTTGTGACACAAATGAAATTTAACTCATTATTTATATTTTAACTAGGATGTCTTTAATATGTGAGACATTTCCGTGTTGCTTCTTTATATTGTATTTGGAGACGTTTACAAAAGCTTACACACTGGGAAGCATTTAATCCAAGGGGTCCTCAAGTGCACAAAAAAAAAACCCCTAAAAAAAGCTTTCGTTCTCTGTACGCTGCGAAGAGAACTCCGTGAAAATACTGCTGGTAGAGAGACTTATCGCAGCTCTGCTGATACGAAAATACGAAGTAAAAACGAAATTCTATAAATTATGAATATACCACAGCAGACACATATTTTTAAATTACATTCCAGTAAGTGTATGATAGTAATCAAGAAGAATGCAGATCCTCTTTCCGGCGCACGAAAAAATTGTGCTGAAACACAAATATAGCAAAACATTTTAACACTGAATATTGGCATTCAATGCAAAATTTGGAATTCTTTTTCCTCCTGTTTATTGTACTATATGAAGTAGGACTACAGATTGTTCGAAAAATCCTTTTTTTCTCCTCATAGCATCCATCGAATGCAATATGAAAAGAGGAAATTTAAGCTAAATTTCAAGTATAGCAGATACAACCAGACTAGCTTTTTCCTGATCGGCATTTTAAAGCAAATGTTGCCGGAGAAACTATTCCTGACCATTAGCGATATTACTTATATTATTTTAATTTGGAAGCATACACATTATGCTAATAACAGCAAAACATGTCTTATAAAATGCCTGCGTCCATCAGGATGATTTTTAAGGCTATGCATTTTTTGCAATTGTTCTTTTAGCTTTAAGGTTGTTAATATTAACTGTTTTTCCAAGGTTACAGTCCGCAACGAATATAGAACATCTTCATGAGAGAACAAAGATTATCTATAGTCAAACATGTGTTCAAAACAAAGCTTTCCACATTTGCCGTTTGAAATTAAAACTGTTTCATTTCTTTCTGTCTTTCGGTATAGTATGTATCCCTATTCTTATCAAAAATCAGCTGATTGTAACTGTGCGCATCAAATATTATTTACTGGAAGGTTTTTATTTACATTTGTTTTTGAAGTCCGCGTAATGTGTTTGAAGGAAGCATCTTTTAAGTAAATATTAAACACTCGCTCAGTGTATAGGAAAGTGAAAATTTGAAATTTAAGTTTGGTGTAAGTTCAAAAACGAAGGTCTGTTTGTTTAGGGAATTACCCAAAGTCATATCCCATCATAAAATTCTTTTGAGCGTAAATCATAAAGAGCAATAAAATGCCAAACATTCGTCCTTCTAATCTGCAGGTCTGGAAATGTAAATTAAAAGAACATATACTAAACTGGGCATACATGTTTTATAAACGCGTATTTAGTTTCCTCATTCCTATTAAAGATTGTTACGCCATATTCTACCATTAAATCCGTTTCAATTTAATTGATGGGGAGTAATAAAATGAAAAACTCTCTTTGTAATGATTTACAGCCCTAAAAATGTAAATAAAAAATGTGTTAAACTAAGAATGCATTCTTTATAAACGCGTATTATTTGCTAAATCGCATTTAAGGTTGTTAATCGCCCATTCATACGATAATAATCCTTTTTTCCACGACGTCTGCGCCGTCAAAAAGTAAAAACAACAAAAATGACAGAATATGTTAATCTAATAAGAAAAGCATTCTGTATGTAGTGCTCCGTTAACATAAAATCATATCCCACTTCTGTGACCACGGTAAAATACAGTGTTACGCGGCCACAAGCACATGATAGCAGCCACAAGCATATGGAGCACATGGTTTACACCTATCAGTTAATGTTTTACATCATCCAAAATCTACGGTTTCACGTTACTTTACTGCCACATTTCCCTACGGCAGCAAAAAATGAATTTTGTGTGTGCGCGCGTATTATAGCCCTAATGGAATTGAGTTTTCATTTATTCAGATAATTAAAAAATTAATTGACTGCGTGGTAAAATATTGTTGCAGAACATTAAGGAATTCTGTTAAAATATGGCATCACCTCGTTGGCGGCTTCTGCTGTTACTTCAGGGGAAAGAAGTGTTAAGGTGAGTAAACACAACTACAGTGGCGGAAAGTGAAAAAAGAACACCAAGCAGAAATTGGCGGACAATCATGAAATTTACATATCTTATTGGGGTCGAGTTTACGTAAGTGTGATGTTAATTTCGTGACCAACCGGTGAGCGCTTACGCCACAGCACGGCATAATATGCAAATTATCGTCGGTGGTATTTAAGGAGTACGGCGAAGTGAATGTAATCAGTCGTCCGCGTACGGACACGAGCAAAGACCCTGAAGAAGCTGCAATGCTTGGACAAGGAAGACGTGTAGGATTTCAGTAGTTATCGGACTTTCAGCGAGTTCTTCTCGTCGGACTCTTCGAGGCCGGGTGGTCGTATCGTTGTATTGCGGAGCGAATTGGACGGGAAGTATCGGTGGTGGTACGATGGTGGCGTAGATGGTCCCAGGAACATTCCCACACGAGAAGACGTGGAACCGGGAGTCACAGACGGACTGATGAGCGGACCGATCGACGCATGAGAAGAGCAGCGTTGATAAGCAGAACATCCACTGCGACGCAAATCCGAGCTGCCGTTGCACCTCAGGTGACTGTGCGAAAAATCCGCAACCGTCTACTGGATGCAGGACTACGTGCACGTGTGCATCTGGCATGTGTACCTCTATCTCCAGCCCCCAGTCAGGAACGGCTGCAGTGGTGTCGCCAACGTCTGAACTGGAGAACGCAATGGCGATCTGTCGTGTTCAGCGATAAAAGCAGATTCTGCTTGGGAGCCTCCGATGGCCGTATGCGTGTTCGCAGACGCACAGGGGAGCTTCTCCACCCTTCTTGCATCCGCCAGCGACACACAGGGCCTACGCCTGGTTTCCTGTCGTGAGGAGCGATCAGCTATAACTCCCGTACACAACTAGTTTTTGTACCGGGTACGTTAAACATCACCTCCTACATAAACAACATCATTCAGCCCGTTGTTGTTTCATTTGTAAGGTCGGTCCATCATGGTGTTTTCCAGCAAGATAACGCACGCCCACTCACGGCACGTGCAAGGCAATATGCACTTCAGGGTGTGATACAATTTCCATGGCCAGCACGTTCACCCGATTTGTCCCCCATTGAGCACGTGTGATATTTTATTTTACAACGACTAATACGGTCTCCACGGCCAGCCACGACCATCCCCGATATACGCGCCCAGGTTGAGGATGCTTGAAACTCAATACCCCAAACTTACATCCAACATCTGTACGACAGACTCCATGCCAGAATTGCACAGTGTGAAGCAGTTGATGGCGGTTCAACCTCGTACTAACCATGTTACATGGAAATGTTATTTTCAGTTTACCAGCAAATACAACTGTATTTTTTCATAATGTTTTGATCGCGTTATCCTGTGTATTCCGTTATTATGCTGTATAGATTTCTTTGGTATCAGACGTCTCCTTCTTGGTGTTCTTTTTTCACTTTCCGCCAGTGTACAAATACAGCTATCAACTACCTAACAGAAGAGTTATAAATCCAAATTTTGACTATTTAATCTCTCGCAAACGGCATAATTTAGAAATACATTGATATTCATCTGAAATGATACTACAGTAGTTTCATCTCGAAATGTTTTGTACGGCATTTGAATTGAGTAAAAGAGTATAACGAGAAGGTCGTGGGTAATATCCTTTTCTTCCCTTTGATCATCCAGTCGAACCTATGAACACAATATTTAGCGTCAAACCTGATTAATTGGAACAATTTTAAGAAACGTATGCATATAATTTCACACATTGGCGTCATCGAAAATTTTCTTCGGCTGTAAACAAGGCTTTAGCTCTGTTAACAGTAAGAAAGCTCATAACTGAAATAAAAATGATGTGCTAATCCAAGCAACTTTGAAATCCATTAAGAGATTGTACATTCCGAGATGCATGAAAATATCGGTTTCCAATGAACCAATGAGAATCTACAGAATGCTGTAAAGTGTGAACGCCGTGAATCTCTTGTAATTGTCTGTGTCATTCGCTGCTTCGAGGAAAATGTTTATCAGGTTCAGCAAGTGATGGTATCCCGAGAAGTTAGAGAATGTGAACGCGGTACTTTTGTTCTGTTTGTTTACTACCAAGGATGTTCAATATGCATGTTCCTTTAGTGTATATAGCAAGCCGTCTTTTACACGAAGGTGATAAAGATTGAACCCTGTTCTCAATTATAACAAAGCATTGTTTAATACTTTGATACTAAGTGCAGATATTTATCCTACAAGATATTTCGAAAACGCAGAGCATTGCATTATGAGGACATCTTGCACCAAGGAGAAACATTACTGGAACAGGAACGAAATACCGTAATTTAAAAATATAAACAAAGAATTAGACGCTAATGGCGCGTGGTATTACAAAAGGTTTGGCATAATATACACACGTGCATGTATATTTAGGATTTACGTAGCATGTGCGTGTGCGTTTTTAGCATGTGATTAAAGTCATACTGATTGCACTGTAATTAGATCATATTTTTGGAACAATTTTTGGTTAAAGTTCGAAGATGCACTACTTCTCAAAGAGTGGTAGCCATATTCGATGGATACAAATTGGTGGGTCGTCATTGGAGCACTTAGTTTCGAGAGAGAGAGAATAAGTTGACTTTCGGCGTACAATAGCGATTTTCTTGTGTTCTAGGTTGCTGAGATCTTGCTCTATGCCTAATCTGGATATTGCGTGCCATTATTGACTAGACGGGATAGTGAGGTAGAATTCGAATGGGTCATGATGTTGTATTTATGCTCAGGTAACCTCGTTTTTAAAGTTCGGGAAGTTAAGCTTATGTATATCAAGTCCTCATTTTGTTTGCAGTGTTTACGTGGAATACTGTACACGCCCATGCTTGTCCATAACGCATACAGGGTCCCTGTCTCGTTTTATAAGCAATAATAGGTTAGTGGTTTTGTCACCAAATTGCAGGTTTTGTTTACTGAGTGCATTTTTTAGAACGTTTGCAATTGCTGGGTGGTACGGCATAGAACCAATATATTTGACGTCATTCTGTTCTCTATTGAGGGTGATGGAGTTACTTTGTAAGCATCTTCTTACATGTTTATCTACATCTCGTTTGCTGTAACCACTGTCCTTAGCAGTTTCACGTATTTGTTGTAGTTCTTCGTTTCTGTCCTTGATAACGGTGCTGTGCGTAAATGGGCGTTTAACTAAGAATCTTAAGGCAGCGTGCTTATGCTGTATAGGGTGCGTATAGTTTTTAGGAATGATGATCTGAATAGCCATGGGTTTCCTGTACACTTTCATACTAATTTTGTTGTCTTTGTGACGTTTGATTAGGAAATCCAGGAATGGAAGTTCGCGATTTTCTTCATGTTCAATGGTAAACTTTTTTGTTGGGTATTGGTTTGAAAGTTCTTTTGCAAAATTATTGATGAGGTTCTTTTGGTGAGGCCAAAAAATCAGTATATCGTCAACATATCTTAGATACAGCAATGGTTTGTATTGCCATGTGTTTACGACATGTTCTTCAATTATTTTGTGTGTTCCTTTTGAATAAAATTAGGATCTGTATAAAATGTGAAGTCTCAAACAATTGCATGAGGTAATATAACTACAGGTAATAAGTTTGATCGATTTGAATGTAATAAGACTAATCTGAAGTGTGGAATGGAATGGTTATTCGGAATTGTTTGACCATGGTCTAAGAAAGATGATCCATTTATCGGTATGGCGATGATCCTTATATTGTATTAAACAGAATATTCCTCATAGAAACATCATCACTACTACTGTAACTAAATGCCATTAAAAACCGAAACTGCTGTTAATTAAAACTATATTAGTAATAAGAGATATAAATCACTCCTGCTAATCGTGCATGTGGATCAACATATGAAACGCAGAAAATAATATTCTCTCAGCAAAAACATACCAAAACATAAGCAGCTTGCAAAATAACTCTTAGATTTTGTACATATTTCGTTTATCATATTATCATTCTTCTGCGACGTGAACAAAATTATTTTTATATTGCAGGATGTAGCATCTTTGGGTGGCATTACGGAAAGAAGGGTTTAAAAACTTTCCACAAGAAAAAACTTCTTCCACTAGTGAATAATATTCCCGTACAAACATGAAAACAAATTAAACTGAAATTTTTTGAACGCCCTTTTCACCTGGAAAAAGTTCCCGATTTCTCATGAAAGTGTTCTATAAACCTTCCGCTGTACCCGAGGTAATCCTTTCCAAATCTTTCAATCCAAAATCATACAAAACAACTGCTGACACAGCATGGTTTCGGGGAACGTTTGTTAATTCCTCGATCGTAAAACCGTAAAAGGAAGCAATAAAATGCAGCAAACATGATAGGCAAGGGTTTATTAAACAAACATTCCATTCCGTTTTACGAAGGGTATAAGTGCCTGAACCCAGTACTCTTAATATCCCAAACAACAACTGTTTAAAATATTGTTGGTCCATAACATATTTCTCCAAATTCTCTTTCAGATGCAAAAACCTCATTCAAAATACGGAATAAATATGGGTATTAAATCTCCTGCAACTATATACGACTATCTGTCAACCGCTGAGCATTTTTTTCCACAACAACAAAAAAGAAGAATGCTCAGCGGGAATTTACATCATATCTCTAACATATCCAGATGGCAGTAAAAAACCGTACGTAAGGTTGACGAAGAGATCCTCTCTTTTTTTTATTTTTGAATGGAGGTTTAACGACCACCGTGAGCAACTCAATGGGCTATAAGCAGTCGCCCGTCCCTAATTTAGGGTCACTGGTTCCAGGAAGGGAGAGAGCCAGTGCCGTAAGACAAACACAACATCCATGCCTCACCGGGATTCTAACCCGGACCCCGTTCGGACGAATGATCAGAGGCCATCGCTTAGACCACTGCGCCACCGGGGTGGCAGATCCTCTCTGATAGGGAAAGGTTTATTATTGCTTGTTACTTTTCTCGTTTCATCAAAACTTTCGGTGTTGTACACCCTCCAAAAGCTCCCTTTCCTACAGCTTCGCTTAAGTCATTGCTTTATTTCTCAGATTGATGCAAATTTATAAAACTGCAGTGGAGCTCCAAGATTTTCGAGAAGCGTCGACGATATAAATATTTCACGATCCATTTGAATTTCTAAGAATATTACTTCTATTAAATACTTACATACTGCTAATAAAGATAATACCTTGTTTTCACAAAAAGAAAAATTCCTAAGATGCCAAAGTGTGAAATTGTAATCATACTTTACGTAAAATTGTCTCCAGGTAATCAGTTTTGAAGTTAAACCAAGAGAAATTATTTTTCACTGGAAGAACAAGGGGAAGAAACGCTATTGCGTGCCACCATCTCACTACACACTGTTGCTCAATTCAAATGCTATATATACATTGTGATTTGAAAATTGGTATCATTTCAGATAAATATCAATATATATCATTCTTATGTCATTTGAGAGATAAAAATCTGTCAAAACTCTGGAATGATGGAGTCGTTTTAGAAAGTTGCCTTTGCACTTGAGGTTATTGGATAATTAGCCAGACGTGGTCTTCTCAAGGCTGGAATGTTATGACTGTATGGTCGTTAAAATATCTTCATTCGGTTATACAATATTTTTTGTAATTAAGTAAAAGCCGGAAGTGAAAAAAGTTGCATTAAATCAAACACCATATTTTGTGTTACGTATTAGTAGTGCAGCAACATTCTCACAAATCTATCTCTAGAAATATATATACGCATTTAGAACATGTTCCTAAATAAAATTTACTCAATTGTTTAAGTAACAACTGCTGATATTATGGGAAGAAAAGCATTTCAATTCCAAATGCACACTATGAAACACTTGTGTGCCTGCTGGCGACATATGCGTTCGCCAGCATATGAAGGCCTTTTTATGATCATAGAATTTCAGGAGTTCTTGTGGGTTTCACAAATTCGTGAGCACACTCCTTCTTTCTTTTCTTACTGGAGCGGATATTAATTAAGTTTTTAGGCACTCTTTCACGCAAAATTCCTAGAAAGAAGATTTACCCCTGATATTCTCGAAACTGTATTTCGGATGCAGTGAGGGAATGTGGCATATAATGACAGTTTACTATTCTCGTGTTTGAGGGAAATAAAATCACTCTATATTAATCGCAGCGACTACCAACACACATATACAACTTCCACTTATTTTGAGTTTAATGAGGCAGATAATAATTATGCCCGATTAGAATATTTTTAGTAAACAGGACATGTATTGTATTTAGTTTATGATGTTTAATTTTAAAAATAAAACAACCTAAATATGTTTATTAATACCTTACGTATAATTTTAAATATGTTATTAACGAATTACATTACGCTATTTTGAATTTATGAAATTAAACGGCAGCATTCTATATTTTTGTTTTGTATCGAAAAGGCATTGAGAATAAAGGTTTTCATAATTTATGATTCATATTTTCGAAACTTAGTGTGCATTTCTTTCCTTGAAATGAAGTATTCATTTACACATCCTTATACACCAAGTTTATATGGAAGAGTACTTTTGCAATCTAATTTCTGCACGCTCGTCCAAACATTTTTGCGATTTAAGAAACAACTGTTGCCTACCTAGCGAAGAGTCATTGGAGAACGATGCGTAGTCATGATCTCACTTGATTGGAATCTGCTGAGAAAGTTTTCTCTGTAGGGATGCTTCTGTCTTGTTTGGAGGATTCAATAACACTAAATGTGGGATAGGTGGCTGAAAATTTGGTAGCGCAATAAAAAAATTGAATCAAAGTGTGAAGTATTTATAGAATATTTTCTTGCGATTCTCACTTTAATAATTATCTCATTATGCATCATGGTTTTGTGTCGTCAAATCTTTCTCAGTTTTTCAGTGAACTATGTTTGGAACAGTTTCTTACATGACGACAAGGTATTTTTTTCGACTACTGACAAAGCTCTGACAGGCCGAAACCAAAAACTCATCCTATAAACTACAATTTAACATTTTTTCTTGTTCTCTATGCTAAATTTCTTTATCTCTCCCTTTAGAGAGAGACAGAGAAGACTCGCTGGTGTGTCTTTATTCTTCCCGGCATTACGTATAAGAAATACGGGAGACCAGATCCATCATTCAGTGTATAAATTCCTTAAAATTCACTTTCTCATTAAAGGAATTTATCTGAAAACAAAATGAATGTGGTGATCAAGTCAAGTCACTTACCTCGGGAACAGCTGAGAAAACGAAAGCCGGAATAAAAAATTGAATGTTTTTCGAAATTGATGAAATTTCCATTGGACAACTGCTGCAGCCACACTGTTTATTTATTTATTTATTATATTCAAATGACTAAAACGGAAATATTAATTGGAGGTACTTAAGAAACACGCACCTTAGAGGTATGCCTATCTGATATCATCTGCACAACCATACTGGGTTGTAACTTTCACATCGTCTTACTTTGTAAAACACACAAAACTGATAAGAGTATGGAGTAAGGTAAAAACATACACTGGAAAGGAAAGTCAATAGAAAAATATGCCTTATCTAAAGTCCTTAAGTAGCTGATCGAAAAAGATAAAAGAAAACTATTGGTAAGTAACCAATGATGCGTAAATTAAAGTAGCTGTTTTCATGTGAACCTGCTAGTTTCTAAAACTCTGTGTTTTCAGGAGAAAATGTCTGACTTTTTTAGAAACTCCCAAGTAGTTATTTTTTTGCAATTAGCGAGCAGATGAAGGCGTTTAACAAACAAAAAGATTTACTAAAAAGATTTGATACGCTCAAAATGCTAATAATTCATTTTTTAATAAAGTTACTTTTAACAACGAAACAGTTGGATCTTAAAGACTTTCAGAAGTTTTTATAAATTCCTTTTTGTCTAGAGAATTTATCGCGAAATAAATAAATATAAAAAAAAAACGACTCGCCTCAAAGAGACGTTTATGTGGTTGCTGGACCATGGTTTAGGATGTAAATCATGTCTGCCTAAGATCCATATCTGATCCGGTAGGTAGAAAAACAAGCCGTAGAGAAAGTTTTTCTACAATTGCATGTGACGAATAGAAGAAGTGTACTATTTCAACTGAATGAACATGCAACACCCCACAGGAAGGTACTTATTCCCCGTTTTCAGATTTTGAGTGTGGCATAATCTTTGAATGGCTGGGAGAGGTATTATATTTTCGTGATTTGCGTCAAAATTATTAAAAACCAAATATGCGAACATGGCGTCCGTGGGAAATGGAATCAAGGTCGATTCTATAAGATATGGTGAACGCGCTACGTCACAAAAGTGAAAGGGAATGCAGGCCCCGATCATATGATTTTTATGGGCTTCAATCTCACGACACTAACAATGGCGCTATACTAAAAGTCTGTCATACATCAGAAAATGCCCAAAATTTCTGTTTGCTGCCCGTTGGTGCAGAGAAGACTCGTAGCTCGCTGTCTGTTGCTGCGAACTCGGTTGGCACTAAATCGTTGATAATCTCAAATGCCATGTGTCCTTATTAAAATAATGTTATATGTATGTCGGACAGATTTTAAGAAAAAGCAATATAAGGCTTTACATTTTATCGTCTGTATCTCCCACAGTAAATCAAAGAAAATTTTCGCTTCCAGTTAAGATGTTACTGCATTCTGCAAAGCACAAGCAGTTGTTTTTTCCAGAGCTTTGAATCACTTCAGTGGACCAGATACACCCAAAGGTAGCCATAGTTGCACCATGAAAAAATAAAACCTAGTTTGGTTAAAACGTTTAATAAGATAAAACGCCCACTCTAGTTAAAACTCCATTAGACCGTTCAAGTGTCCTGTCGAGAATTTTCATGTTCGTAAATCTTGGGGAACCTGATCACTTCGCTGGGATTTACGAAAAATAAAAATAATAGAAAATAAATAAATAAAATACACAGAATGAAAATACGCGATAGTCCACGTTTCAAAATTGTGTTTGGAAGAGGCAGTGAGATAGGGGAATAAATCGACATATTCATTTACTTCACAGCCCTGACCAAGCAAAAAAAATTCTTAAAAGAAAGGGAAATAATAGGCATTAAACGTTTTCTTTTTCTTTTGGCCTGATTCATTGTTTTTCTCTTTAGTAAGCAAAAACAGAAAAAAAGGGCGAGCAAAAGGAGAGCATCAACCCCTTTGTGAAAGCAAAATTTCTTGTATTAATCACGGAATGAGGAAAAAGCATTTCTGAAAGGATGTGATAAAAGAAAACCTTTCTTTCAGCTACAGCCATTTTTAGGCAAAGGATTCAGAAGCTCTCAAATGTGTTACCCAAAGGTTCCCCTAATGCTGAATGTTACAGCATTTTTTCCCCTGTGCTTACGTGTGAAGGTCAGAGTGTCACCCCTGGCTTGCGTGGGAGAGAAAAGTTCGTTGGTGGGCCGGCCATGTGTTTTTTCTCAACAGTTTTGGCACGAGGGCACAGATCGAGAGGAGAACAGCTTCTTTGCTGTTGCTAATGCAGATGTTTCGACCAATGAGAGGGGTCAACGGATTTTCAAGCACCCCGGCTTCAAAGGAGCAAAGCGTCACGCTTTCTTTTGTCCTTGCTTTGACTGGCTCTCTGGACTTTGCTCGTGCAGCAAGGCGAAACTTTCTTCTCTAATTTTGGCGGGGAGAGGAAATAAATCTGAAGAAAGGCACCGGGGTCTGTTGGCCCTGTGTTAAAATATTTTTTAAGCCTGGTAAGCAGCAAGAATGACTGACAGCCAGCTGTGTTCCAAATTCAGCAGTGCCTCTAAAATTGGCCTGCTGAAATTTTTTTTTACAAAGGATCCCTTGGCCGGAGAAGTAACAGCACGTGACTTCTTGTTGGGTTTGAATGCCAGCGAGTGGAGCCTCAAGATGGCGGAGACGGACGACCCTTGATGCCCTCCTAAGCATTTTCGTGAGAGCTGGTGACAGTGGCTGCAAACCGCCTGGCAGATGATGGGAAACTTAGGGACAATAGCTTCCTCCCTCAAGTACAGCCGACCCCAGGGCGACGTACTATCAGAACCGGACTTTTGTCTTCATTGAATGATTTTGAAAACACCCGTGTTTGTAGGAGGTAAAATGGCAGTTGGTTGTCAACCTCCTTTACCCTGCCTTGTGGACTAGGGGTAAGTTTTTTTTTATCTTACACTTCGGAGACAAGATCAGGCCGTGATCGCCTAGAAGTGTCAACAAGAACTCGAAAAGTTTTTCTCCAAAATTTGGAACACCCTCGAACCATCTCGTCTAAGTTAGCTGGATTAACCTATTCAACCTGATAAAATAATGATTCTTAAATAATAAGTTTTTTTTAACGATGAAGTTTAAATCGAAATAGTTTCTTTTACCTTTTTGGCATTTTAAGTATCATGTTGTGGCTTCTGTAAAATTATGTAACAAGTGGGCTTTGAAATGGGGGCTGTAGGAAAATATATTGCAAGGGGGAAGATAAGAAAAGGGGGGAAGTGTAAATGCTTTCTTTCATGTTTTATTTTATTTTTGTGTTCTGGTGTGCTTAAGGAATGAAACCACCTGAGTTAATGTTAGGTAGCGAAAAAATAAATTCCATGACATTTTCTGTGAGTAGGTAAAATAAAAAAAAATAATAAATAAAGAAACAACAACGAAACAAAGAAATGGAAGTGAATAATTTTCTGTGTCGTGTAGTGATAGATAAGTATTAAGTTATTTTGGAACCAACACTCCTCAGACCAGTATTTCCATTAAGAGAAGTTTAACTCATTTTGTGCTCAGTGATTTTTGTATTTGTGAAACAGAATTTGTATTAATGAGCTTAGTGTAGTGCCATGTAGTTGAGAATTTTTCTTGTAGGCTGGTTATTATTGTGGTTTGGTGCTTTGGCAAATTTAAGTGCAAAATTACTCTTTAAAATTTAAATTATGTGGTAGTGAGGGCTAATTTCTAGTTTCAGCCCGTAGAAAATAAAAAAACAGATTTTTATGGGAAAAGGAATATAGGAATTGGGCATACAAGCAGATATGAGCATATGCATGGTGTGACTGTTGTGTTTCTTTAAGAGTGATGATTTTTTAGGAAAAGAGTGATTGTGGAAATATGGTGATTTATAGAGTTTTCTGGAAATAAAAAAAGTTTTGGTATAGTGTGTCTAGTATGGTGTTATTGAGCTTTCTGGGAAATGAGTGGTACAGTGTGTTCCTGGGAGACAAAGATAAGTGATTGTCTGGGAAATGAGTGTTTTCCTGGGAAAATAAGGACACGAAGAGTGTTCCTGGGAAAAATAGGATATGAAGTAATTTCCTGGGATAAAAGGTGATGTATTGAATTTTCTGGAAATAAGGATGGTGAGTTAGCTTTCTGGAAAATAGATGATGAGATATTTTGGGGGCAAGTGAACTCTTGGGGGATACTTTACCCTATGTAGACATGCCTCTGGTCTAAAAGGGTGCACGAAACAAATTGGGGGATTTGTTTTCTGCCCGAGTTAGCTCGTTTGGCCCATAGGAGGTGGTACCTACGAGGGAGTGATGTGGGTTGTCCCAAAATCAGAGTGAAGGAACAGTAAAGGGTTAGGTCGCACTTTGCTCCACTACACTGTATAGGCTGGGAATGGATTCACGACCCATTCTCGCATTTAGAGTCAAACTTTGTTGTTCTCCCAGGAAAATCGCGCTTTTTCTAGAGATATGGGTCTCAGTGGTTGGGATGATTGTTTGGGTTTTATGCAGAGTTGGGTACTACAAGGGTGCTAGTTGATTGGAAATCTTATGGTATGGAATTTTGAAAAGTTGGATTTGCAGAATGATAGTGTGAATTAAGATTCTTGTGTCGGTGTAGCAATTTAATGATAATTTTTGAGTAAATAGAATAAGGTATCTAGTGTATTAGGTTTTGTATGGTGTATGAAAAAGGTTGAGTATCCGGTAATGCTAGATATGTTGATTTAAGACAAGGTTATGTTGATTTTAAGACAAATTTTCCTGGAAGTGTAGAATCTAGTAATAAAAATCACTTACCATCATACGTAAATATTTTGGCAGTTGCTATGGTAGTTTAAAATTAAAAGTGGAGTCAGAAGTCTGGTCTCAGAAGATTGGTTCGAGAAAATTAGTAGAACAACATAGTGTACACATATGCATATAATACTTTTTTCGAGAGAGAGAGAGAGAGAGATTTACCTTCCACATACCCAAATTACACACCATGTTAAATCAAGTGTTGGTGCTGTGAAATTCAGTGGAATTCTGGTATATATATATATTTTTTGTACTGTGACTGGTGCAATATTGTCATGCAATACAATATTGATGTTTATATCAATATTGTCAGTCAGATGTTTATATTATTTTTTTGGGGCCCATTGGCCGGGTTTGAAATTGTGTCCAAATTTTAATCTCACCTTTGTTAAGTTTTTAAAATAAATATAGGCCAAGTGGCCTTTCAAAAAACCTAAACCTTAGTGCAGTGAAGTTTTAGATATTTTAAGCGTGAATTTTAATCACATGGTTCAACTGCTTCTCCCTCAGCAATGACTGAGGTAGGAAACGAAATCTGAGTTACTTAAGTGTGGTGTAAAAACAATGTTTTTTGTCCTAACCATTATATTTTACTTCTTTACCTTCAAAAGTTATTACACGTGTACATTGTATACCATTACATTTTAGTGTTTACAAATTTGGTACACATGCAAACAATAGTTACCTTTCTTTCACTTTCAGGTGTATCTACTTGTCTAACGCAAACAACGCAAAAATACAATAGTAACTTTTGGTAGTTTCCAAATTCAGTGGTGCATTTTATTTTTCTATTTTGTTTCATGGCCTTAATCAAAATTTCAGTTTTGTTTCGAAATGCATCCACCTATCTCCCAAATTCTAATTTTCTATAATTTCCATATAAGTTTTAATATTAGCAAAACGTTTTACCATAACACAAGGCTGCACCTTCAAATGAAATTAACAGCGTCGTGAAGCACACATGGTCACATGTAAAAGTAAATCGAAACCTTTGACACTCAAAGAGACACAAAGTGAATTGCAATATTTAAGACCAGAGAGTAAAGTACGAAAGTAAAATTAAACTAAAAATAAAAATAAGGTCTGATGTCGGTAGACTTGTGATAACAACGGTAAATGACCACTATCATTTAGCACTGGTTTCAAAGCTTGATGAACAAAAGCAGGTAGGTCATCATTCAACGGGTATTTGAAAACTGACAAATGTACAGAATCTTGGTAAATAATACAGAGGTATTTTTGGGAGGCCAAGCAAGGATGGTTGCCTAAGTCCAGGAAGGAAAATGTGTGCCCTTATTACTTAGTCGAGACAGTGCTGTGGATTGTGAATCGACTTTTACGTTATACACATTTTCAGAAAGTCTTGCTTTAAGTCTCCTTGATGTTGATCCAATATAAACCAAATCCCTAGTTCCTTCACCCAATGCTTTGAGAGGAACACAATATACCCCATGTTTGTCAGTGATCTCTACTGGGTCACTGGCATTTTGAACGCAACATCATTTTGATTTTGGCATAAAAACCAACCTACAATGTTCTTGGTTTTTATGCCAAAATCTAAATGGTGTTGCCAGATTATGTTTTTTTCATATTAACGCATCGCTCTGAAATAGTACGTTATGACTTGCCCTATTTCGGTGGAAACTATCTGATACCAGATTCCATGCTTACCAATGAACCTAAGTGCCATCCATTTTCGAAATGGCCCATGAACACATTCTGTGCCTATGTTCAGTTGGTATGGAAATAATCTAGCTCACTATGCCCTCTTTATGGTATAAATTTACCGAACGTATACTTGGCTCCACTCAGGGGACAAATTATGATGTCAAATATGCTGTTATATGGCTTTGCACACAACGCTGATGTTTGATCAGTTCACGGGTAAATTTATATAATAAAACTGAAAGTGTGTGACACATCAATTTCAGAAATAACAAATATGATGAATGTAGCAGGTTTTACTACTGTATTTAAGAACAACGGCTACACGAAATGTCATTTCGGAAAGAAAATCACGACTTTCGTGGAGTAATTCATATTCTCGGAATATGTTGATGCCAAAAATAATTTTACATGTGATGCGTACGAGGTATACATCCCACTTAAAAGTTTTAATCTCTTTTGAATTAAAATTAAGAAAAACATATATTTGCACCATTCAGCAAATGATGTTGTGTTTTAAATTCTTGAAATTCTAAAGGAAAATTTTATGACGAATTTTCTTCAAATGCGTCTTTTTTTAATTTTTTTGCTGAATTTTCCGTGTCCTTTGGTATTGATTTAAATAAGGTAAAATGTAAGGACTACTTTCCCGTTAAAACATTATTTCTCCAATTAGCGGCATTTTTTTGTTATGTACATTCAAATTCGCAATGTGTTGCAAACGACTTTTGTTTTCGGAATTAGAAATTTATGGAGAGCTGCTGTTTATAATTTCGATAAGAATGCAGAAGAAATCTGAATAAAACATTTTCCTTCCACATAGGAATTCAAAACCGTAAGGCTTCCAAAAACTAGACGGGTTTTCCTGTTGGCTGTGTGATGACGCAAAAGGACACGGACATATGTGGAACTGTTTATGAGGAACATACATTTTCGTGTCGATGTATTTGGCAACAAATTGAAAGGCGGAACCACTGCGCCTTTGCTTCTGGTAAGACTTAAGCATCTGAGAACTGTGTGTTGTGTTTTTCCACTCGTTGTTTCCTACAATACACAATAAGTAAAGTTTAGTGGGGTTGTAAAATTACAAGCAGTCTGGTGGGTTTTTTCGGACCGTGTTAGAACAGGAGTGCTGGTTTGCTGAGGAAAAGTTCTCTTCACAGGAGAGGACCAGCAATTTATCAAAAATATCGTGTATATGTTTTGTTCTAAATCCTCTCAATGTGCTTAAAGTGATACCAAATGTTTAAAGATTGTTTGCGAGCCAATTACAGGTATATTATAAATTATTTAAGTAAACATCGAAAAAGTACATTATAATACGATATGTCATGATGCACTCCAACACAAGATACTGTTTAAGCGTTCGGCATTCTGAAATAGTACTCTGATAAAGTTATATGGACATTTTTTTCTAATACTCTGTAAAGAGTGAATCAAAGTTTTTGAATTTGCATAAGGAATTGTAGAAATTTTGACTTTTTAATTGTAAATACATTTAAATAAAAATTGCTGTAAAATAATCATATGTACGCGACGTTTGAAGAATTCTTAGGAAGTTGAAGAAGACTTAGGAACGGAGTGTCTGACCGCAGGTCTAAAACTGCCCTTAGAAATAAGAAGTCTGCAGAGCTGAGTAAGAGAACTCAGTAGGAAAGATAAACAGAGAAATGAGTGAAAGGAGAGGAGGCCATATCTTTCGAGTGAACCGCCATACCAGTCCGGGGCGGGATGAGAGAAAGGGGACATTTAGTCGGAACTATGCACCTTAGCACCCATCTCAAGAAACCACAATACTACCCTACATCCGACGCCCCAGAGGGGACCGAAATTCACAGAAACGACATCCGGATGCCGGAGCAGCAATAAGTACTCATCATCTGAACGCCAACCTTAAAAAAGGGTGTCTGGTCTGTATGACACATACTTATGTTCACACGCTTACTCTCCATCCTATCTAGTCCTCCATCTGATCCACGGTCTCCAACCCAGGAAGCAAAGCTCAACAATGCTGCCCTTTGCCAAGTCGTCCCTGTCAGGAAGTGAGACAAAGATCGCCTCCTTGGTTCTGGGATACCTAAGGAACCGCTAACAAGTTCATTAGGGTAGACTTCCGTTTCTTCAAGAACTTCTTGGCGAGTCTACTGGAAAACTCATGCACCCTGGAAACTCCAATTTTGTTCCTCAGGTTCCGAAGTGTGGTCCAAGGGAAGCCCCAGTGATCATTTGAAGGTCTCGGCTCTGCAGCCTCTCGATTCTCTCTGGCTGATTCTTTCTAACACATTTCCAGACGGGGATTATTTAAATATTCCGAACAATGAATGTTAAGAGGGTTACATTTATAAACCACAGACAAAAGAATTCCAAGTAAATTGCATGTTAATATGAAAATCCAATTACTCACCCAAATGTTGTGCTGTTGAAACTATGCAATAGGTTTAGAAGATATTGGAAGATATCATTTATCTATTACACTTAATTTATGATATTACAGTAATAGAAGTTTATGTTAATTCGTCACATTGTTTTTTTTTTTTGTTTTTTTTTTTATTGGAGGTTTAACGACCACCGTGAGCAACTCAATGGGCTATAAGTAGTCGCCCGTCCCTAATTTAGGGTCACTGGTTCCAGGGAAGGGAGAGAGCCAGAGCCGTAAGACAAACACAACATCCATGCCTCACCGGGATTCGAACCCGGACCCCTTACGGACGAATGATCAGAGGCCAACGCCTTAGACCACTGCGCCACCGGGGTGGCGCACATTGTTTTAAATCTTTTGGTCATGGAAAATTTAAAACTATATGCAAAATTTTCTTAACGAAGGACATTATGAAATAAACTGTTTTTTTTAGTCATACGTTTAGAGGTGATCATCATCATCATCATCATTGTCAACCATTATCAATCCACTGCTGGACGAAGGTCTCCCCAAGTTTCCTCCACAACGGTCTGTCTTGTGCCAGTCTCCTCCATGTCACTCCCGCATATTTTCGAATTTCATCCACCCATCTCCCATGTGGTCTTTTTCTGGGTCTTTTCCTGTCCCTTGGAATCCAATCTAAAATTTCGGCTGTCTATCTATGGTCTGTCCTTCTGGCAGTATGTCCAGCCCATTGCCATTTCAGGGATTTAACTCTGATCATGATGTCTTCCACTCTCGTCATTTTTCGGATCCACGAGTTCCTATTCTTATCTCTCCTGGTTATACCAAGCATGCACCTCTCCATGATGCTTTGAGTTGTCTGCAGCCTTTGTATGTCTCTTTTAGTTAAGGTCCACGTCTCTGCACCATACGTAAGCACTGGAAGGATGCATTGATCAAACATTTTTCTTTTAAGACATAATGGCATATTGCTCTTGAAAATTATGCTGTTTCTTCCAAAAGCTCTCCAGGCAAGTTTTGTACGCCGATTAATTTCTTCATCAATGTGACCCTCCTTGTATGATGTCTACAGTAATTTCATCTCATCCTGGAGCTTTTCCCCGCTTCATGTTCTTGATTGCATGTCCAACTTCTGCTGGGAGGACTGAAAGTTCTCCGGTACTGGTACCTTTCATGATGTCTGGAGTACATGTATCATCCCTTTCATATAATGTGGAGTAGAAATCTTTCACTCTTGTCAAAATTTCTCCTATATTTCTTGTTACAAAGCCACCTTCTTTTCTCAGAGCCATAATCTGTTTTCTTCCTTTACTGAGATGTACTTTTGCTCTCTTTAGGCTTTGGTTGTTTTCAATTGCTTTCCTCACTAGTTCACAGTTGAATTTCCTTACGTCTTCAGTGATACTTTTTCGTACTGTCTTGCATAGCTGTATGTATTCCACTTTGGAAGTCGCATCTTCTTTAGTTGTCCTCATCTCTCTTCTTTTTTGTATCAACATTTTGGTTTTTCCTGATAATTTGTTCACATGCAACTTGTTCTTATACCCAGCTAATTATGTTGCTGTTTCCATAAGAGCTTTGCTTACTTTTCTGTAAATTTCAGAAATATCCACTTCTTCCGATGTTAGGCCTTCTAACGCAGAGAATCTGTTCTTCAGTTCCAACTTGAAGGTAATATGTTGTTTTTTAAGGTTGGTTATGTCAATATATTTTGTTTGCCTTACAAGCTTGCCACGTTCGAGTTTAGTGTCGAGGTGGATCTAACATCTCACCAATCTATGGTCACTACCTGTGTTGAACTTGCTTAGCACACTGCAGTTTTCTATGACGAATTTTTTGTTACACATAATAAAATCAATTTCACTTGTCGTCCCATTTGTATGTCTCCATGTCGATTTTCTGTTCGGCTTTTTCTTGAAAAAGGAGTTCAAGATGAAAAACTTTTCTGCCTCTGCAAACTCAACGAGAGTATTTCCACGCTGGTTTCTGTTGCCGTGACCGAATTTACCTCCTGAAGTTTCATTCTGTTGCCGTTGCCCTATTTTTGCATTGAAATCAGTAGTAGTATATGGGGGGTACTATGGCACACACCACAATCACATAAAAACCTCAAAATCAGGCATTTTTTGATTTTTCAGACCTCAATAATCACGAACATTTTAAGGCTTTTTATGATCAAAAACACCATATTTTCATTAAAAATCATTGATTTTTGGGCATAAAATAGTCAAAAACATCAGATTTTTGAAAATTGAAGTTTTTATTCTGTTTTTTCATAAAAACAGACCATAAAAACACGCATTTTTGATGATATTTGACGACTTTTTTGAACAATTGCAATCATTTTGAGCTTTGAATAGCTTTGAATAGCTTTGAATAGCTTTGATTTTAAAAGTGATGAAATGATGGATTTAGTGATCAATAGAAAAGTTGTAAAACAAACTACTTTGCAAAGTTCTTTTTAAAAATGCATTAAAAAAAGGGGTACCCAAAATGGATACCCCTTATAGAAAGATTAAAAATTGTTGAAGATTAAAAAATATTTAAATTTTATGACATATCTTTGCAAGTAAATACACAACAAGTTTTTTATAGTTTACATTTATAAAATCATCAGAGAATTTTCTGTTGATAACAATATCACACCAGTTAATTTTATCTTTATATTTCATAATGAAATCTTCTGTTAATTCTTGGTTTCTTGTAACTTCTTTCCAATCAATAAAATCACTAAGAAAATCTATAGTTTCTTCACTTAATTTTTGTTTTATTGGAATTATTGACATGTCTAAGAATCGAAAGTTTTCTTTTATAAAATCATTACTTAATTTTTGATACATAGAAATTCTTCTCATATCTAATTTATCAATATTCATTAATATAAAACTCTCAGAAAATGTTTGATATTGAGAAATCAAAGACCAGTTTAATTTATTGTTATTCATAAAATATTCAGAAAGAATCTGATATTGAGAAATTTTATCCCAGTTCACTTTATCATGAAATTCTGAAATAAAATCTTCAGACAATTTTTGATATTCTGATATTAAATCCCAATTTACTGCATCTTTTACACTTCTAATTATATCTTCTGAAAGTTCATTATCTTTAGAAAATGAATCCCAATTAATATTGTTCCTAATTAACCTATCCATTTATATAAAATGAATTTTTATAAATGGAATGTTATTTTTTCAATTTCTAACTAAGGTTTAAAAATGTTTAATTCTAAATAAGACATGACTTGTATGCTTAATTCATCATTCTTTTTTCCTGATGCAAAGAGTATTAAAGGTTTATCTGTGTAGGCATCACTATTAAATAATATATTCTCCCCAAGTGTAATTAAAACTTCTGATTTTCTATTAGTATAATTAGGACGTAAATAAAATGTAATTTTCATATCCATATTTTCACTCAGTTTCATATTTCTGTCAAGGAGATTGCTACTAAATTTCATAAAAACGACTGTTTCCCAGTAACGCATAGCACCAAGAGTATTATATGCTTTTTTATCTTCTTGAATTGTTGCATAACATTTTTGATTATCCACGTAATTTTTATTAACTGCGTCATACATATCCTGAGGAGATGGAATATTCACTAGTCTTTTATTTTGAACATCAAACTTTTCATCTTTTAAAATTAAAGCATTGTTTTCTAAATACCTCTTATTCACTGCATTCTTATCTGCTGTAGGATCAGCAACATTTCCTATTCTTTTACCTTTTGCATTAATTACATTCCCATCTTGAATATGTAAATATTTTTGATCCAAATTACTTAATTCACCTTTAAGTACAGCATCTAAATCTCTTATTCTTACAGCAGTTTCTTGAACAAAATCTGAAAAACTACCATTAATATTTTTTTCTATTTCACTTTTAACTTCCAGATTATTCTCTCTCATTTGTTTTAAAACATATTCTCTTGTAGTAACATCATGTTCATCTATAGGTTCTTTACAATTTTTTAAATTTTTTTCTTCCATATCATAATTACCATCATCTGTTAATTTAAATCCATTTCCAGGAGGTCCAGATGGTCCAATTCCAAATTCTTCATAAGACGAACCAAAAGGGTACCAATTCATTTATTTAATCTAAAGTTTTCAAAGTTTTAAATTCCTTATTAGCCATATTAAGTGATCCTCTTTTTGTTTCATTCACGATGAAATAAAATCTATATGGTTTACCTGGATTTGATCCTAATCTCCAGTTAAATTCTAGTCTTAAATTCGAAATATTAGTATACTCTGGATGATTAGATAAATTAAAATAAAAGATTGGATACAATCTCGCATAATTTACATAACTTATAAGACATCCACTTTCAGTATTATGAGTATTTAATCCAGCTGCTAATAATTCAGAATAACATCTATTATAATCTAACTGCCCATCTTTAAAATTCGTTTTATAAATTTCTTCTGGAACTTTTTTATTATTACATAATATCCAGCATTCAAGGAGATCTAAATTATCAAAAACCATATTGTTCTGATTTTGATTGCTTTCTTTTTCTACATACTGTGGAATGACAAGAACACTTATCACCTCATCAGATGTAGTTCTTATATGACATGCACCACTTGATGTTGTTTGCTGATTACTTTTCTCAATCGAAGCAGAACACCAAGTAATTTCAATAGGTGTAGAATTCAAAGCTATACTTTTAAATTCAGCCTCAATGGATGGGTACAACTCTACATAAGGTAACCATAATTGAAAATCAGATATAATAACTTTATAATTAGGATTTGCAACATCTGTGTATAACATATCATTATGACTATTTCTTTGAAATTCAAATGTAACTTTTATATCAGAAATTAATCTTCTAAAATCGTTGAGGAACCCAAACAGTTGTCTTAAAGGAATCCAAAATTTTATTACATTACTCTTTTTTGTTAAAAGCCATCTCTGTCTAAATCCTTTATTATAAGAGGCATTTTCTTTTAATTTGATATCTGATCCTTTCTTTACATCTTTATTAGGATCATCTATTACTATTTTATCTTTATCAGCTGATTCTGATGTATCAACATAATACATCATATTTGTAGCCTCTGAAGTGGAATAATCTTTTGTGAAATTTATAAGTCCATTAATTTGATGAATAAATGAAGCACATTCAATATTAGAATCAGTTTGTTCTTTTCCTATAGTTAATGAAGCGGATCTAAACAGATTCCCACCATTGACAAATGTAACATTATCAGTTCCTATAGTATCATTATTATTTTTTACTATTTTACTTTCAAAGCATATATAACCGTTACTATATAATATAGGTGAATTTGTATCTTTAATAGTAAACTTATATTGATCAGATTCTTTTACATTAGTACTATCTTCATTATGTTTTATATATTCATACTTAGCAATTTTATTACTATAATAATCTGGAATAGCTTTTAAGTCCCAAAGTTTTTCCATTTATTAGGATAAAAAACTCATTTATACCGTTTCAAACCAGATCCATCCTGAATTTTCGTTTTAGCTAATATATCATTAACAGTTACAGGGGGTTTAGATAATATATTTTCAAGTTTATTTTGAATAACTTTTTTAGCTTTATCTTCAATTGCTATTTTTGCTGATTTACCTAAAACTTCTAATATTTTTTTTCCAAAAGTTTTAATTCCTTCAGTGAAGATATTACCACCATATCGTTTTGCATATAATCTATGTTTGTTATAATTCATTTATTAAGCTGAAAAGCTTAAGCTAAAATTAATCTATATAAAACTCTCATATTATTCAAGTCTATCAGTTCATTATCTTGATTCGTGATATACATTCGAATTCTATGAATATAATTTCGTCTATTAATGGGTAAAAATAAAGGATTTATTTCATCAATTTTTATTAAACTACCAGGAGGATTAGATGGCGTAAAGGAATACAAAATATCTGAATTAATATTATTATATAGAGCTCCTGTAATTACATCACAATGAATGTGTATGCCATCAACTCCTCTAGAAATGTTTGCCATATATTTTCCTTCCTGATGATTATCTTCATATATTTCTGATTCAAATCCTAAAATTTCATGTAATTTGCCCTCTCTAAGATCAATTTTATATTCATCTTTTAATTCAATTATAAAGCGCTGTGTAGCGAAATTAGCTTTAAATTTAATTGGTGGTTCATCTCCAAATCGTTTTATTAAAAAGTTATTTAATTCCCTTAATGTGTAATTTCCATTATCTAAAGTTATTTCATGCCATAAACTACCATCAAAATACTTAAATGTATTATTTTCATATTCTTCATCAATATTGTTATATGAAACCCACATAGACATAGATTTTAAAGCTATTTTTGAATTTTCATTAACAGGAATAGGTGGGACATATTCAATTGTAAAATCTTCTGATTTCTCAAAATTTTTTGAATCTAAAATTAACATTTATTAAGCACAAAATCTTCATTATAACCACTTGGTTCTTGGGTAAAAGAATATAAAACTTCAACAGGTGATTTACCTTTATTCCTTTGAGTTATGTATTTCATACAATAAAAACCACATTTAACAGATGTTGGTTCTTGTAAAAAACTCGAATTATATCTAATTCCTTTATTAGATGTTTCAAGATATTTTACAATATTTTTAGGTATGAAAATGTTATTCAATTTAATGTCTTTATATTTATATTCTCCAAATGGATCAAAATATTCCACAAAATTATATTTAGGATCATTATAATAACAGACCCAATGAGTCCCAGGTCCTGTAGATATATCTAAATTAATAATTCCACTTTCAAATTTCTTAATCTTTTTAGGTAATAAATCTGATGTAAATACACCTCTGAATCCTTTTACATCTTTCATATTTTGTTCTATCGTTTTATTGGATATACCTCGTAATTCTGAAGAACTCCCTTTCCAGAATGTTTTTTTTAAGGTGTGAACCTTTCGGTTTACAACCTGATCCAGTTACTTTACTTAAAGCTTTATTCACACCAAAACTAGCAGCACCAGATAAAGCACCAGTACCAAGAGCTGCTAAGATAGGGATCAAAAAGGGTAAAATACCTCCGTTTTTCTTTAATTGTGTCTTACTTATAGTTATTCGTTTACCATTTTTAATTTGATTAATTTGAGTTTTTGTTAAATACATATCATGATTAGCACTTTTAGTTTTATCAATTTGCAATGTAATTTCTTCACCTTTCTTAACTGCTGATTTTAATTTGTTTTTCTGACCTTCACTCAAATAAATTCTTGATACAATATAATTACTCATTTATTAAGATAGAAACTTTGAATAATATTGTTTTACTTGCTCATTAGTCATTTTACCCTCTTTCAATAATAAATCTAGTATTTGAACTACTTGGTTATATACTTTCTTATTTTTAGTTCCCTTACATATTTTATCTGTTAATTTATCTAAAATATTAAGACCCTCACCCATATAGTAATTCCCCATTTTGAGAGCTTCTAATGCTCTAATATATTTTCGCACCTCAGCCATTTTATAATCGAAACGATCAATTTTTTTCTGTAATTTTTTCTTTTTTTCTTTATCTTTAGCATTATTAAGTGCTTTTACTTGAGGACCTTTTAGACGTCCGATTTCACTGATTTTTTCATTTGCTTGTTTTATTTTTTCATCAATCTCTTCATCAGATTTATTAACTAATTCTGAAGGTAAATCAAATCCTAACTTTTTTTTAATAACTGATACATTCAAGTTTTTGTTTAAGTTAATTTTATGAATTCCTGCTTCTCTCTCATACACTTCTTTAGCATCTGAAATAGGTTCTTCAACATCTTCTAAGGCAGGAATTCTTGAAGATTCTGCAATTGGTTGAAATGAAAGTTCTTCAATTGCATCTTGAATAGCTTTTAAATTTTCTTTTCTAGATACATCTTGATATTCTAATTTTTCAACTATAGGTTTATGAAATTTTGTGATTGCCTCTTCATATCCTAAATCTTCTAATTGCTTTTCCTTATTTCGTTTTCTTAGTTCAGCATTTACTTTTGCTAATTTTAATAAATCTTGTATCACTTTACTCATTTATTTAACTGAAAATTTGCTTCCAAGCAAATTATTTTACTTCCAAGCAAATTATTTTACTTCCAAGCAAATTATTTTACTTATATAAATGGAAGATTTTGAACAAATTGAAGAATATTTATCTTTTGCTGAAATGGCATTATATCTAGCTGAATGTTATTTATCTCAAGGAATACCAGCTGAAGACTTATTATTTGAAGCTGAAATGTTTATTGAAGATGCTGAATTTCTATTAAATAAATATGATTAAGCCTTGCAGCATTAAACTAAAAGATTATTCAGAACCAGAAGAATTTATAGATCCAAATCAAAATCCAATATTACCTATTCATCCTTTTAAACTTTTAATAACAGGATCTTCAGAATGTGGAAAAACAAATTTACTATTAAATTTAATATATGATCATTTAAATTTTGATGCATTATTCATATGTGCAAAAGATATTAACGAACCTAAATACTCTAAATTACAAGAAAATTACTCAATGTTTGATGATATAGAAGAGGAAGACATTTTAAAAATAAAGGGAAAGAATAAAAATAAGTTATTAAAATTATTTAAAAAGTTTAAGAAAGAAACATTATTTAGTTCAGACATAAATGAATTTATTACTGTAGATGACTTAGATCCTTCATTAAAAAATCTAGTTATTTTTGATGACTGTGTAAAAGAAAAAGATCAAAACGAAATTGAAAAATCTTTTATAAGAGGAAGGAAGAAAAATGCATCCATTATTTATTTATCACAGACCTATTATTCAACACCTATTGATATAAGAAAAAACTGTGATTACTTTATATTTTTTAAACTTCAGCACAGAGAAATTAAACAAATTATTAGAGAAATTGATGGTGATTTTAATATAGATCCTTATCAAAAAAGTATTAAAAAACCTTATGATTTCTTCATGTTAGATTTGAAAAATCCTCATATGAGATACAGACATAACTTTGATCCTATATAAATGGAAGAATATTTAGAAAAGAAAATGTATGTATACAGAAAAAGTTTTAATTACTATAATAAAATTAGTATATCATTATCAGTAGGCAAATTTATATTTAGTGCTTCAGGTTTATCAGCTTTTGCATTTATTCCTTTAGCAGCACTTTCTTTAGGAGCAGGAGTCATTGAAGTTGTTGATAAAACTCTAAATATTTCAGAAAGAAAAGAAGAATATAAACAAGCTTACAAATTTTATAAA
Organism: Macrothele yani; assembly: GCA_039090855.1. Lineage (NCBI taxonomy): Eukaryota > Metazoa > Arthropoda > Arachnida > Araneae > Macrothelidae > Macrothele > Macrothele yani. The sequence goes on from CM077033.1 coordinate 9,177,303, forward strand.
CAGATATTAAATTTAATAAACGCTAATTCAATTTCAGAACAGGATGCTTACGTTAGAGAAGAGGATTTTATAAAAAATATGAAGTATTTTCCTTTAGAGAAATATGTAAAACAAACGCAACTAAATGGTTATAGATATGTAAAATAGATTTACACTTAAATAAATGGAATTACAAGGAGGTGATATAGTAGGATGGTTACAAGATAAATTAAATCCACCTGAAATGCATATACCAGGGTACCAGTATTGTGGCCCATTTACAAAATTAGAAAAGAGATTAAAAAGAGGTGATCCAGGAATTAACAGAGATGATAAAGCTTGTAAAAAACATGACGTAGCTTATAGTAAAACTAAAGATACTAAACAGAGACATATTGCTGATCAAGAACTCTTAAACGATTTAGATTCAATTGAAAATACTACAAGTGGATTCTATCCATTAGGAGAGAAACAAGCTAGAGCTGTTATAAAACCAATTATAAAAGCAAAGAAAACATTTGGTTTAGGAATTTCATCCTATATAAATATGTATTGCTTAAAGTGCAAACAGAAAACTGAAACTAAAGATATTCAAGAAACAGTAGCTAAAAATGGAAGACCGATGGCAAAAGAAAAGTGTAAAGTTTGTGGACTAAAAAGAGTGTTTTTTTAAAGACGTCGTGAAACACCTTAAAATATTTATTATACACCAGAAACTGGTTATTGTGGTATTAATGAATTACAAAGAAAAACTAAATTACCCAGGAAAGATATAGAAGAGTTTTTACATCAACAAGATGTATATACAAAACATAAACCACTTATTCATAGATTTAAAAGAAGAAGAATTTATGTTTCTCATGTCAATGACCAATTTCAAGCTGACCTTATAGATATGCAAGAATTTAAATCCTTTAATAATGACACAAATTATATTTTATCAGTGATTGATATATTCAGTAAATATGCTTGGACAATTCCGATTAAAAGAAAAACAGGCGAAGAGGTAACTAGAGCATTTAAAAAAATATTTAAAGAAAGAAAACCAGAAAAACTTCAAACAGATAAGGGTACAGAGTTTATAAATAAACAAACTCAAAAGTTATTCAAGGATGAAAATATTCACTGGTTTACAACTGAGAATATTGAGATTAAATGTGCTGTTATTGAAAGATTCAATAGAACTTTAAAGACTAAAATGTGGAAGTATTTCACAGCAAATAATACTAGAATATGGTTTAATGTATTAGATAAATTAATTAAGAATTATAATAATTCTTATCATAGATCCATTAAAATGACACCTATAGAAGCAAGTAAGGAAGAAAATGAATTAAAAGTTTATAATAATTTGTATAAAGAAAAAGAGTAAAAATAAACCAAAATATCAAAAAGGAGATAAAATAAGAATTTCAAAATATAAAAGAGAATTTAAGAAAGGTTATCTTCCAACATTTACAGAAGAAATATTTATAATTTCCGATATATTGACTACAGATCCTCCGACATATAAAATAAAAGATTTAAATAATGAAGAAATTACAGGAACATTTTATGAAAAGGAACTGGTTAAATATGATAAGAAAGATGAGGTTTATAAGATTGAAAAAATTATTAGAAAGAAAGGAAATAAATACTTAGTTAAATGGTTGGGATATCCTGATGAATTTAACAGTTGGGTTGTAATTTGAAAATTTTTTTGCAAAACGTCCTTTCGGTGGAGGGTCTATGCTTCATTTTTTTTTATTTATTTGTACCTGGCCAGCCAGGTGGGCGTTAACTCTTAAGACCCTCCACCACACACAGAACTTTTTAGATGCTCAATCGCTCTACCGTGAACCCAAACTCTGATTTCAAAGTTTGGGACAGGGAGCCATTCTACCGTACCGAGATTCGAACCTGAGACCTTTTGCATGCATTTCTGACTCGCTACCAATCGGCCAACACAGGCCGATAAATTCTTGCTTGAAACATATATTTACGTTTCAAGGAAGAGAAACTTGGCGATGATCCAAAGTTGTTACGTAACGAAGAACTGCTTCTTTCCGAGGACATAATCGCGCGCCGCGGAGAGTATTTTGGCAGCTGTTCAACTCTGGTTATGTAAACATTTTCGCTCGCAGCTTATCAGTAATGACTACATCTAAGCAAGAAAGAGATTTAATTGCTTGTGCTACCATCTATATGTGACAGAAAAAACTGTATTTTAGTATTTAAAGATATAATTTCTTAGGCAGGAATTATTAACGATTTAAAATAAGATATACGTGAAAAAGTATTTAATAACATGATATCTAATAAATGGCTTTATTAAAAGATGTATGTTATGAACAAATCAAAGATAATTACTGGTATGGTCTATTTGGAGATTTTAAAATTATAATAGATAAAAATACTGGATACTTTAATGCTACAAAATTATGCAAACAAGGTGGTAAAAAATGGTTAGAGAATAAACAATCTCAAGAATTAATAAAATATTATAAAAATTGTGGTGGCCCGAATTCGGGCCGCCATAAAAATGATCAAATGTATGAAATAAGAGAAGGAACAGGTAAGAATATTATTAATGGAACATATGTTAAGCAGGAATTAATTTTAAATATATCTTGTTGGGTTTCAAACGATTTTTATGATAAACTTAACAAGATTGTTAAAGACTATTACATTAAAAAATTCAATGATAAATACAAGAATGATAATGAAAAATTAAATAAGAAATTAAATAAGATAAAAAAGAAAATGGAAAAATTAAAACTTGAAAATGAAAAATATAAAGAAGTAGAAGAGGATATAACACCTAAAACTGCTAATTCTAAAAAGCTTCATATGTTTACTATCATACAGAAAAATAAAGAAAACTCTGATTATCCTTATTATGTAATCAGATGTCAAAGAGATAAAATGAATAAAACTATTGGTAATTTAAAAATAAAGTATCCAGATTTAAATACAGTATATCAAATAAAATATAATCCTAATTCTATTAATTTATTTAACAGAGTTAAAGAAAATATATCATACATAGAAACTAAATTTAATCATCTTAATATTATTAATGATCATACTATTGATAATTTAAAAGAGGCTATTAAAAGAATAACTCAGTTCTAAAAGTTTTTAATAAAATGATATCTAATAAATGGATAATGATATTGAAGAAGCGAATTACTTTTCTTATTCAGAAGAAGAACAAATTGAAATTCCTGAAAATTTTAAAAAAGTAATGAAACAAATAAAAAGAATGAAATATGATGAAGAGGAAGACTGTTATTATATAGATTATAATAAATATTTAAAAAGTAGATATGTTAGTAGAATAAGATATTTTAATCAGTTTAAAAGAAAAAATAACCTTAAATTTAATAAGGAAGCAGAAGATTTATTTTTAAAATTATAGGATTTTATGTACTATGAGAAAAATTTAAAATATGTATATTTTATTAAAAAAATTTGTGACTATTATAACATATCAAATGATATTAAAATTAATATAAATCCAAAAAATGAAAAGATCTGGGAAGACTTTAAAGCAGCAAGCTTTTCAGCTTAAAGCAAAGTATTTATAAATTTGTTTCCTAATAAATGGAAGACCAAACATGCACAAGTTGTAAACAAACAAAACCTATTGATGAATTTTACATTCATCGTCGTTATGGTAGAGTTGATCGTCAGCATATTTGCAAATATTGTCAAACTTATACTCTATATAGGAAACTGGTTTGTGATTGTGGAAGAGAATATACTTATGCTCATTATCAAAGACATTTAAGAAGTTCTTTACATAAACGTCTTTTGAAAATCTGTTTATAAAAATACCTGCCTATAAATAGTTACAAATTTTTTTCCTTATAAATGGAAAAGTCTTTGAAGCCTATTATTGTGCATCTTAAAAGTGCTCTGAATGCTATTAGTGTTCAGAAACTTAGAAATGCTTTAAAAAGATTAAATATCAGAAAACGAAATGTAAAAAAAGATGATTTAATTAAATCGTTGATAAAATATATTAGAAAGACAGGTGATTATAAGTCTGTTTTAGTAGATATCCTTGGATTAGATACATCAGAATATTTAGATAGAAAAAGAAAAATATTTATTAATCATCCAGAGAGAAGAAATAGAATTAAAAAATTATTTGATTCTTTTAACTTAAAATTCAAAGATAACAAACTGAAACCAAGAAAAGAAAAGAAAATTAAAACAGATGTAAATCTTGAAAAATTATTTAAACCTGATTATGAAATTATTGAAACAAAAGGAAAATATATTAAAAAATATATGGTACATAGAAAGAATTATAGAGTAGCTGGAGTAAACATTAAACCTGAACAATATTTCAATATTTTGCAACATATATTTAGAAAAGCAATTGGTAAAATTCAAGGTAAAGTAGATATAATTGTATATAATCCTAAACTGAATAAACCATTTCATGATAAAATGATGTATACTAAGGATGCCTATGAGCTATATATTTATAAATTATCTGATCAAATTGAATATAAGGAATTAGAAATAACTGATTGTATATTTGATTTTAATGTAATTGAATTACCTTCAGGAGGTAAACATATAAAGATAATTAATGATGAAACAATAGAAAATAAAAGAAGTATCTGTCAGATAAAAAATGATGATAACATATGTTTAGCTAGATCAATTGTAACTGCTCTATCTATTCAAAATCCTAAGCTATTATGTGATAAATTGAATCATAATGAATTATCAAAAAATGATATTAGATACATCAAAATGGGTAGAGTTTTACAAAAATCATTAGCTGTAAAATTACATGAACTATGCGATATTCCATTAGAAATATGTTGCTTAGAAGAGGTTAAAATATTTGAAGAATTCTTAGATATTCAGATAAATATATTTTGCAGAGAGAATTTTAATGAACGTATATATAGTGGTAAATATAAATCTACATGTATTTACATATTGAAAAATAGAAATCATTTCGATGTAATTACTTCTGTTAAAGGATTTTTAAGAAAAGAGAATTACTGTGATTATTGTCAAATAAGCTATAAAAGATCAGATCAACACAGATGTCCTCTCAAATGTGATAGATGTTTTAAAACAGATAGTAACTGTAATGGTGAAGAGATATTTTGTAAAAAATGTAATCGATTATTTAAAGGTGAGGAGTGTTTTGATAACCACAAAAGAAAAAATAAGAAAGGTGTTAGTGTATGTAAATGTCTATGGAATTGTTTAAAATGTAAAAGAATTATTAATCGATATGAGAGAAAACCCAAAGAGCATGTATGTGGTGAAAAGAGATGTAAAAATTGTTGGAAATATGTATTACATGATCATAAATGCTATATGAAACGTAAAGATGCTAAAGGTGGTAAATGTGAAAATGATTGTCCTAAGTTAACAAGAAATCGAAAAGATTGGTGTGAAAAATGTAGATATGAATATACTGAGAAATATATATTCTTTGATGTTGAAACTAAACAAGAAACAGGAACTCATGAAGTTAATCTAGTTGTATGTCAAATGTATGATGGTAGTGAAAAGATATTTGAAAATGAAAATGATTTTTGTAATTGGTTATTTCAACAAAAACATTTTGGATATACTGTACTAGCTCATTATGGTAAAGGCTTTGATTTTCAATTCTTAGCTAAATACTGTTTTAAAAACAAAATAGAAGTGTTTACTATATATAATGGAAATAAACTCAATTATATGCAGGCATCTGGATATAATATAAGATTCATAGATTCAATCAATTTTACTATGATTCCATTAAGAGATTTTCCAAAAACATTTGGGTTAGAAGAGATGGCAAAAGGTTATTTTCCTCATTATTTTAATAAAGAATGTAATCAAAATTATATAGGTAAATACCCTGAAAAACATTACTATGGATGTGATTCTATGAAATCTGAAGAGAGAAATGAATTCTTAAAATGGTATGAAACTGTTAAAAACGATACGTTTGATTTTCAAAAAGAATTTGTTAAATACTGTAGATCAGATGTAGATATTTTAAGAAGAGGATGTTTAGAATTGAGAAGATTATTCTTAGAAATCGCAAATATCGATCCATTTAAATATGTAACTCTAGCAGGTGTATGCATGAGTATTTATAGAGATAAATTCTTAAAAAAAGGTACAATTGCCATAGATGATGATACAATTCAAAAAGACAAATATAGTAAAAAAAGGTACAATTGCCATAGATGATGATACAATTCAAAAAGACAAATATAGTAAAAAATCAATTGCTTGGTTAGATTATCTGTCTAAAAAGAATAATATCAATATTCAACATGCATTAAATGGTGGAGAGAAAAAATTAAAATTAGGTAAGAAAATTTATAAAGTAGATGGATTTTATGAAAACACAGTGTTTCAATTTCATGGATGTCACTGTCATGGATGTAATAGATGTTATAGAGAATCAACTATAAATGAACAGAATCAGATATGTATGAAAGACTTATATAAAAGAACTAAGAGGATTCAAAAGAAGATTTTAAAAGCTGGATATGAATTAATTGTTATATGGGAATGTGATTTTAATAATAATAAAGAAATTAAAAAATATATAAAAAATGAATGGAATAGAGATTTCGTGGAACCTTTAAATCCTAGAGATGCATTTTATGGGGGTAGGTGTGATCCTACTAAATTGAAATATGAATTTAAAAATAAGGAAAAAGGTAGATATATTGATGTAAGTTCACTGTATCCAACTGTAAATTACTTTGATAATTATCCAATTGGTCATCCTGTTAAGATATTTAATCCTGAAAAATTTGATAAAGAATTTTATGGTTTCATCAAATGTAAGGTCTTACCACCTAGAAATTTATATCATCCAGTGTTGCCAATTAAAGATGAAAAATTGATGTTTGCTCTTTGTAAATCATGTTCTAAAACTATCAAATGTAATCACTTTAAAACTGTTGTAGATAAAAAGAAATGTAAAGAATGCTTTGAAATTAGAAATAAGGAGTGTAATCATAAAAGAGACGAAAGATGTTTCACTAGTACATGGACTACTGATGAAATGAATTTAGCAATCAAAAAAAGATATAAAATTTTAAGAATATATGAGGTTTGGAATTTTGAAAATAAAACTGATGAACTATTTAGAGATTACGTTAAAATGTTTTTGAAAATCAAATTAGAAACAGATGATAAATGGTCTGAAAACTTTAAAAAGTGAAAAAGAATATAAGAAGACAGTTTACAAGAAATTAGATATAAAATTAGAAAAAAATAGAAAAAAATCCAGGAATGAGATTTATAAGTAAGATATGTTTGAACTCATTATGGGGTAAGTTTGGATAGAGAAAAAATATGAAACAGACTAAATACGTAATGGATTTAGATGAATTTTATAAAATTATATTAGATGATAATCTCAAAGAATTAAATATGATATTTATGAATGATGACTGTGTAGAAATGACTTATAAAATGAAAGATGAATATGTTAAAAATAACTTCAATACTAACGTTTATATAGCAGCTTTCACCACTAGTTCTGCTAGAATTAGATTATATAAAATGCTTGATAAATTACGTGAAAAAGTGATTTATAAAGACACAGATAGTGTTGTGTATATAGATGATGGAACTAATAAAATCAAAACAGGATGCATGTTAGGAGAATGGACAGATGAATTGGGAGAGGACAAATCAATGAAATCCTGGATAGCTGGTGCACCAAAAGACTATGGATACATACTAAATGATGGAACTGTAAAAGGTAAAGTTAAAGGATTTAAAATGAGCTATGAGAATGAAAATATTTTGAATTTCAATGATAGAATGAAAGTAATAACAGGTGAAACAGATTACTTAGAAATATCAAATAATCAGTTTAAGATACAAAAAGATAGAAATATAGCTGTAGATACACTGAACAAGAAATACATGTTTGGATTTGATAAAAGAAGAATTCTAGATGATTTGAATACTGTACCTTTTGGATATGTATTTAAAAAAAGTGAGTAAATATAAACAATGAATGATATAATTGTGATTATAAATATTCAAGGATTTGTGCTCCCAAATCGTAAGATAGCAAGAGAGATAAGTTGGGTACACTCAAAACTGAATATTGGTGAAACAATATCAGTGTTCACACCTGACTGCAAATTAGATGAACAAGAATTGAATATCGTACGTAAGTGTGTTTTAGATGTGCATGGACTGAGATTTAAAAGATATCCAAATAGCAAAGAACTATGGATTAATAATTGTGAGGTAAAGAACTATATTAAAAACCTGTACCATATTTACGGTGGTACATTTGCATATAAAGGAGGAGTAATGGAAAAAGAGATGCTTGAAGATATTCCATCTGTTGATTTAGATATACCTAAATGTCCAAGAGTTTTAGGCCCCGGATGCTCTATGTATAGATGTATGCATTATAAGAATTATATTTCAAAAAATGAAAACTTATAAATGGATTTAATGGGTGACCTTAGAGCTCTATACTGTTCTTCAGATAAAAAATATAGTAACGAAATATCTCAATTCGCTCATTTTTGTGATGACTTGATTCATATGTATAGAGATAATTACAAGTTTTCAGATATTCTAACTATAGTTTATAAATATTTAAAAAAGGTAAAAAGAATAATTGATAAAAAAGAAAAAAACGAGGAAATTAAAAACAAAGGGTTAGAAATTTTATATCAGTTTGTAAGTTATTGTAATTTACAGTTCTCATCACATGTATTCAAAAACCTTTAAAAAAATAAAATCTTATAAATGGATGAGTTCAATTGCATCAGATTATTTACAGAAACACAGAAATTAAAAGATTTGAATCCTGGAGATTATAAATTGATGTCACTGAAAAAAATCCAAACGAAATTCGGAGATGCAACTATTGCAAAAATAGAAGTCAATGATGAAGAAAGAGAATATTATCTTAGAAAATGTCACGGAAAACTATCTGACAGTGCAATTAAAAAAACTAATAAAGGTAATTATATATTCAGATTCAGAGGTAAAATTGATGATCTATATTATGATTATGAATTAGTAAAAACTTAAAAAAACGAATTCTATTAAAATGAAAGTTCACTTCGATCCTAATGTTGTTGTCATATATGTAGGAAATGAAAATCGAAAAGGTATATGGGAAACATATGCAGTTGATCGAGAGAGGTTCAAAAGAAGAATTACCGAAACAGAAAATAAAATTGGACATATCTTTAAAGAGAAACATAGAAATGAAGTACTACATAACAAAACCTTATATTATTGAATTCGTTTAAATCTTTGTAATATTTTTAATTAAATCTTGAATTTGTTTAATCTTCAACAATTTTCAATCTTTCTATAAGGGGTATCCATTTTGGGTACCCCTTTTTTTAATGCATTTTTAAAAAGGACTTTGCAAAGTAGTTTGTTTTACAACTTTTCTATTGATCACTAAATCCATCATTTCATCACTTTTAAAATCAAAGCTATTCAAAGCTATTCAAAGCTATTCAAAGCTATTCAAAGCTCAAAATGATTGCAATTGTTCAAAAAAGTCGTCAAATATCATCAAAAATGCGTGTTTTTATGATGTCTGTTTTTATGAAAAAACAGAGTAAAAACTTCAATTTTCAAAAATCTGATGTTTTTGACTATTTTATGCCCAAAAATCAATGATTTTTAATGAAAATATGGTGTTTTTGATCATAAAAAGCCTTAAAATGTTCGTGATTATTGAGGTCTGAAAAATCAAAAAATGCCTGATTTTGAGGTTTTTATGTGATTGTGGTGTGTGCCATAGTACCCCCCATATACTACTGAAATCTCCTATCATTATCTTCAGGTGCTGCTTGCCTTTATTATTTAGATGACGAATTTCCTCATAAAATTCTTCAATTTCTTCTTCAGCATGATTTGTGGTGGGTGCATAAGTTTAAATATTCTGAGCCTGGTTACTTCTCAAGAGTTGGATAACGAGTCGTGCAGCTCTGTCAGATAAACGTTCAACTTGTACAACTTTATCCTTCAGTTTCTTGTTTATTATGAATCCAGCACCACTAGTTCTGTCAGTATCTGTCCCACGATAGTAGAAGAGATGTCCATTTTTCAGTTCAATGGTATCGTCTCCTTTTCTCCTTACCTCACGTTGCCCGACGATATCCCACTTGATCTCTTCCAATTCAAGAAGCCTTGAATCAGAAGATAGGGAGCGTCCGTTATACGTAGCCAAGGTCAGCATCAAATGGCAGCCTAGTCCGGTCCTCCGGGGATTCTTAGCACCCTCTGCCTTCATGTCGCACTGGCCGCTGCCTTGGCCAGGTACATTCCAGCTGCCAGAGACTGAGGGCTACGATTTAAGTTGTGGAGTCATTTTGGAGGGGTTTGGCCATAACTCACCACGCTGGCCAAGCGGGTTGGTGAGTGTGGGAAAGCATTTCCTCTAATCCCGATGGTATAGTTATACCGCTATTGGTGGTCGTCAGAGCCCCTTTAGTGGGAACAGGATGCACCAGGAGAAGGCGGGGTTGACATTTGTCAAGGAGAGGCTGTGATGATTATACCAAGTTATAGTTTATGCACGTGGGAAATATTATTTGTAATTCGGTCCTTAAAAAGATCATTTGATACAATGTACCGTTTTCCATCGCTCCGTTGACTTTCTTTTGATAATGCATTGCATATATTCTTTGCAGGTGGTATCAAGTGGCAGAAGTTACACTCCATTTCGTGTTTCGGCTGTTACACACGGATACTGCGAATCACTTTATGCAATGTCCTTCTCATAAGCATTCATTACACAACTTTGTTCAAAGATTTTTTATCAAATATTTTTTACCAACACCCAACGGAATCCGTAACTTTCGCCTGTATCTTAATTTGAAATCGGATGACCTAATACAAAAAAACATATGAAGTCTTTTTTATTTCCCTGGGAACATTTCTGTTCCTTTTAAATGTGTGACACAAGGTCTCTTGTTAATTTTTTTTTTTTACTATTTTTATAGGGGTTTTTTTTTTTCAGCAAAAATTACTCTGAGACATTAGACGAACGAGATTTACTGTGAATATAAGGAAATTGACTTTTGCAATTATTGCAGACGAAACTGGTAAAGTGAAAAAGAAAAAAATATCTGCAAGATTTTCCTGATTTTTGGAAACTACATATCTTAGAAACCTTAAAACTCTCGTGCACAGAGAAATCCACTGAAAAAGGTAAAGCATAGATATCACAGAGTAGTTTGAGATTAGTGTCCACAGAAAAACACACACAAAGTAACTCAGAGCTTTAAGTCAAACCCTGATTTCATGTCGAATGGTTAAGAAAACCAGATGAGGAATACACTGGGCATAGAATAGTAACACTACTTAAAAAATAACAACTCATATTTTGCCGAGCCAGAATTCGGAAACTTTACACAAAAAGACTCACGTATTCTGTTTTAAGAAACATGATACCACCATCAATGACCACGGCTTTCTCAAAAAACACGTATGCTTTACACGTATTGACAGTGTAGTGCCTGAAGATGTACTGGTGCGATGGCCCTTCAACCCTAAAGCCAACTTATCATTTTGGAATAGAAAATATCTAAATTTTTAATGCATCTGAAATTTCAATTTCTTTGTAAAATTATAGAAAAATGAAACCACAGGTTTTGGTAAAGGTTTTCAAAGGAACTAAAACTTGTTGTAAATTTGGAGATAAATATTTCCGTTCCAGCGTTCAAATAAAAAAAAACTAGAGAATCTGGAACAGAAAAAGGTGAGAGCGCAAGTGAAAGGAGATTTTGATTGATCACGAAAGTGTTTTTTTAGTAATATTTGGTATCACTAGTCACTGGGAGTAGGGAAAGTTACCATATGGGTTAGACTTTAAAGTGTGTATGAGATATTGTGGGAGACCGAGCGAAGGGCGTTCTTCGATTGGACCATAAACAAAAATCAGTAACACATTCCGAACCTGGAAATTTTTCTATTTCATTAACAAATATCAGTAGAGGGGATCAAACTTAATTTCGGAAGATTTTATTCAGTTGTTAGTCTTAAAAAGCATCAAGTTGGTTTCTTCGAAACCCAAACAACTAAAACCCATACAAATAGTGCTGTTAATTTTTAGACGTTCACAGATTTTGGTTTAAAATTTCAGAAGGCGTTTTAAATAGAAAATTAAAAAAAAAATAACCTTGCGATGCCATTAAATAGTAGAACTGCAAATTTATAGTGTATGCGTGTGTGTTCTTCACACATTTTTTCTTTTTTTTTTAGGTCAGGGAACTTTTAGATCTTTTGCTGGCCTAAAAATATATGATGAACCATTCGCGCGTGTACCGTTTAGAAGAAAAGCACTCCGGTTATCGTAAGATTTAGGTTAAGAGTCACCCTTCCCACCTCCCTTTAAAACTTGCTTATAAAGTGATTCTTTCTCACAACTACTCCTACCTAAAAGTGAAATGTAAAAATCAAAGTACTGGAAATCACCGGAAACATGAAAGCTACATATTAATCACATCAAGTTTCCTTTTCAAGTAAAAGATTGAATGCTTTTAAATATCCTTTCTTGCACAGATTATTAGTAAGTTCAGGATATGTATATTTATTATAATCATCGTTCAACATTATTAATATACTGCTAAATGAAAGTCTCTCCAATTTTTTTCCTCAACTGTCATTCTTGATCCAATCTTCTCCATGACGCCCCTGTTCGTCCCATTTTTTACATGGTCATGTGAATTCTTTTCTGTCTTTTGCATCCAGACTAATATTTCAGTAGTTCATCGGTGTTGAGTTTGTCTAGAAATATGTCCAAGCTATTTACATTTCAGATGTTTTACTTTTATAATTAGGTTTTCCAGTCCTGTGATATTCGTAATCCTCCAGTTTATTTTCTTATTTTTCCCGGTAACATCACGCATCCGTGTATCCGCATTTAATAGAATTTTGTGGTCAGCAGCCTCTCTATGCCTTTCTGACTTAAAGAACACGTTTACGATAAATAAGAGTAGCATCTGGAAAAATGTGCTGACACGTAAATTCGGCGATTTGGCTATAGCGGATCTAACTTATATATTTTTATATTACGATTTTTCCTAAAAAAAGGAAAAATCTGCTGCTTGGTTCATTTCGCAACCACTTCAATCCAGAAATTTTGCGCCGAGAAAGTACAGTACAACATTAAATAACGCAGATGACGTAAGCGAATGAACACGATGCAGCTGTGTAAAATATTAGCGATATTAGTATATTCACCGACAGTGAGCTTGTCTAAAGCATTCTGGGTACTTTTGACAAATATTTAAAGAACGTTACCACAAAAAGAGGGAATATTACGTCGAGCAGTGTAGTTCGTTTCTATAATATTACTTTACCTTGCACGACTGTACGTTAGAACTGAACATAACATAGTTATAAAATGTCAAAACTCAGATTGTGCAAATTCAGTGCGTTTACTAAATTACCCTTGAAACTTAAGTGTACAGCAGGAAGCATGGTCTTTCGGTATACAGTCTTTGCAAAGAAAACAATGAAAACGTAAAAAATAAATAAATAAACGAAGCACCGAGAATAAATCATTCAATCGAGAATATAATTAACACGTGCCATATACATGAATTGGAGAGGAAATAATTGCAATTTCGGAGTAATTGGGCCCTTTTTTCGGATAGGACAGCTACACTAATTAGTAAATACACAGTTGACGCGGATTAGGAACATCAAACAGAAGTCATTACTCCTTCCACGTTGATAAGTGAGTCTCGGAAAAATTATCATGGGCCAACACCGGGATTCGAACCCAGCGCTTCCAGTTACGCGCAGAACTTGCTTCTATTGCACCACAGCGGCCACGAAATTCTCCGGACTCACATACGACAACTGCCAAGCCACATGGCAAGTTGCTTCTTTGGAGCCCCACACAATGCTGGGGATTCACCAAAGCTGAACAGCAGCAACTGAGGAAATAACTAGAAGGCGAGTGAATGATCAATACATAGTTGGCGTGGATTAGTAACATCAAAAAGAAGTCATCGTTTTTTCCACGTTTATAAGTGAGTCAGACCATGGGTTCGATTCCTGGTGGCGGTCGATGAGAATTTTTCCGTAACTCACTAGTAAACGAGGAAAGAGCGATGACTTTTTTGATGGACACTAAGTGGATCAAGTTAGTACGCTATAGCGCCATCTGTGGCTCGGACACAAGCTGTTACCTACAGTGGCATATATGCATATAGTTCAGAAATTCTGTTCTGAGGTACAGCATTCTAAATGGTGTGCAAATTGAGGGACAATTCGCCGACATTCTGGGATAGGCGTAGGTGGAGTCCACTGATATCACAAACCTGTTCGATCGGTGTGATGTCGGCGAACGGGCTGGACTTGGAAGTCTGTCGACGTTACGGAAGCAGTACTGAGACAGCCGTTCCGTGTGTAGCCTGGCATTATATTGTTGAATAATAGCTCGATGCTGCTGCGACAGGAATCGCAACATAATAGACTTACAATGTCTTCGGCGTTCCGCTATCGTTACACGCTATCGTTCGAAATGGCTCCCCAGGCAGTCATTACCGTTGTCTGAACCGTATGCAGGCAGTTCCACGGTATACGCAGGATTAGGAGTGTCTTTAGATAACCTACAAAGCGAATTGTTAGTACATCTATTTTCATAGATTCCTATGAAAGCGTTTGAAAAGTAATGTACGTATGTATAGAAAGGAATAAGGTAGTAAACGATGACAATTAGTTATCTTATGTGAGCGTTATTTACACTGAAGTGCCAAAGGTCATGGGATAGCAGTATGCAAAATTTTAACTGGCTCTGCCGTCGTATAAAGTTTTCGACGCACTCCACGATTTTCATCCGTTGTGAGGTGTAATATCATGTGTCAGGCTGATCAACCGCCAGTAGGATTATCGCAAGTGGACGTGGATTATCGCAAGTGGACGTGGATTATCGGAGATCTAAAGATGCATGGTAGTGTGAGCCAGAGAGATGAGAATTTCAATTTTCGAATTTGTGCGAACATTCAACATTCCTAGATCCACGGTGTCACTTATGTACCCATAATACCTCATGGAATGCATTACGACCCACCGTCGACAGCGCAGTTGTTGACTTCGGGTGCTCATTGACCATGACCAGAGGCATAGACCAAGATTGTCCATGCTAACAGACAGGAGACACTGGCTCAAATAACATGCGCATTCAATGCAGGAGGTACCAGAGACATATCTGTCAGGTCAGTGCAGCTTAATGAAGCATCCATGGGGTATGTGAGAAAAATATCAACCAGAGTGCCTTTGTTAGCACCACTTTATTGGACACAGCGCTTCACCAGTAGGGCTCGTGAATAGGGTAATTTTACTCTGGAATGCTGGCAACATGTGGCTTGGTCCGATGAGTCGCGCTACTAATTGTTACGACCTGATGGTTTAGTTCATGGGTGAAGCAGACCCCATGAGGCCATGGACACAGGATATGCACAAGACACTGTGAAAATTGGTGGTGGTTCCATATATGTGAGAATTGTCTTTTCGTGGCAGGGTTTATGTCCTCTGCTCCTCGTAAATAGGTCATTAACCGGTAATTTGTTTGTTGCTCAGCTGGGTGGCCATTTGCAGCCCTTTATGGACTTCATGCATATCAACAGCGATGGAATTTTAGAGGCGGGCAATGCACCATGTCATAGTGTCCATGTTGTCCAAAATTTGTTCGAAGAGCATTTTGGATGGTTCCGGCAGATGGTGTGGCCACTACTTTCGTCCGAGATAAACCCAACAGGGCACTTATGGGACGTGGTGGAAAGGTGCTTTCGCACCCAAGGTCCTACACCTACAAATACCAGGGAACTATCACCGGCTGTTCAGACGGTATGACCCAAAATCTCGCTAGAACTTTTCCGGACACTTTTGGAATCAATGCCACGTCAAGTTGCTCTACGTCGCTGGGCTAGAGGATGCCCTACAAGATACTAAGCACGTAACCAATTACTTTTAGCACTTCAGTGTATTTCAAAATGGAAATGACTGGTTCAGAAGTGAGATGTTAAGAAGCTTTCGTTCCTTTCGTGCAGTAATCGTTCTGGTTTCGAAAACGATTTGTATCTACGTAAATGTCTGCGGGCCAAATCTTTCGTTCGTCGACAGTTGTTAATTGCTCGATTTTTGAATTTAAATTTGATTTCAATTCTCAAAGAAAACTGTTTTTCAGTTTCCTTATAAGTTCGTTTCGGAACGTTTGCCTAATATATTGCGTTTGTACACTTCTGAATAAGGTGGAATTTTCTGAAAATATCGTGAACATCACCGAGACGCCGTGGAGAAATTGTGATGTATAGTAAAGTTTGATTCTACTGATTCATTCAGGTTATCAGCTCTTCTGCTGAATCGACTCTGGTCAGGAAAGATTCGTTTTCCCAGTGACTCAATTTTCTGATTCGTTCTTTTCAAACGACAGATCTCTATGCTTGACTATGGAAGGAATAAAAGAGTTTCCTAACGACACATCTATAAACGCATAACTACCGAAAGGTCGAAAAAAATGGCTTGAAATTTTTTGATTCTTGATTTTTTTGGACGAATTAATTTTTGTTCCTTTTAACTCTCCATCAAGTTTGTACAATCTAATGTAGTTGTACAACCGCAACGTGGTGTCACCTGAATACCTCTTTTAAATTTTCACTATTTTTTTCGAAATATTTTTTAAAATTACCTAAAATATTTCTTTCCGATTTCATTTTGCTAATGTAGTGCATAGTTTCGGTTACAAAGTTGATGAGCTTTATTTATTTGAAACAGGCCGTACAGTGTATGTTTATTGACCATGAACGAGGAACAGGGTGCCACAAAAATATTTTAAGGATTAGGTTTTGCTTCTCCTGGTATTATTACTCCAGCGAATTTCTCCAATACCCTGTAATGCCTGTATTCCTTTCGAAAATGCAAAAGCCTTAATAATTAATGCAGATTTCTTTAATTTTTATTTTCATTCTTCCACTATTTATAAAATCCAATATGAAAGACAAGAGAAGGTAAAAACAATTGCAATACGAAATTGCGATTTGCACTAACTTAACTCGCAAACACATATTTCATGTTTGAGAAACTCTACAATTTTAAATCGCTCCTGTAATTCAGGCGTCTACCTTCGAAAGCAAATCAGATTTTTTGGTGCATTTGCTGTTAAACCTTAACATTTCCTCGTAAATAGCTTTACTTTTGAAATAAAACAACTGCCTGATATTTGGTGATCATCCGAAAACGGTGATTGAAATCCCACGTGGAAATGGGAATAAAACGTCTTTTAATCAGACCACTGTAATAAAATGTTTTTTTTTTTTTTTTGGTATGAATGATGTGGACATTTAAATAAACGGATTAACTATTAAAACTATTATAGTGTATGCTAAAGCTTTTTCTGAAAAACATAAAACTTTAGAATCATTGTGAAAATATGATTAACTATATCACGAAAGAAAAGTTACCATAACATTAATAATAACTGCATCACAGCAGACACAAAAATTTCACGTGTAATGGAAATAGCTTCCACTAAAATTATTCCATATTTTGACTCATTAATGTAGAAATACTAAAATAATATAGATCTGCAAAATTATCTGTTCTTTTCAGATTTGATGGCTGATTGGTATTCATAACCATATTGCGATTTCAAATGTGACCCTTGTAATTTGACTATCGCGACGTTTTTTCTACGTAGTCAAATCTCTAATCATCGGGTTAAGAAAGCGGTGAAGGTTATGGGAAATATAGTTTCCGAAGAATTTCTTACAAGATAATGTTGCTAATGACGGGTGTTGTGTAGCAGTTACGAAAAAGAATCAGACAAATATTGTTTGGGAAGCAAAGGTGTAGTCAGCTACAGGCGATATTCAAGGCAACGAAATGATTTCAGTTGAGAAAGAGGGTTCAAATATGCCCGTACGGGTTCGAAAAAATTTGCATATGAGCGTATCTCCACCTTTACAAAAAGCGGGTGTCTACCAGTTTGACTTCTTTCCCAATAAAGCGCTGTTTTCAATCAGTTTTTAACTACATTTCTGATCTAGTTTTGCAAAGTGTATGTCAACTTTAAAACATTAGTTAAGCAACATCGTGTGAACTCGCAACAACATACACTGAAGAGCAATTGAATTAGAGATACCTGTCTAGTAACGTGTAACAACACCTTTCTTCCTGATGACGGCGGCGATTCGTCTCGGCATGGACTCGAAAAGACTCCGGAGGCGTTGGGAAGCCATACGGATCCATGACCCCTGAACAAGCTCCCACAGTTCACAAAGATTTGATGGAGGGGGTTAGAGCCACGAACGTCTCTCTCGATGGCATCCCAGATGTGCTCGATGGGATTGAGGTCAGGTGACCTAACCGGCCAAGGAAGCGAGGTTACGTCAAGGGAGTGTTCATCCAACCATTCGAATACAATTCGGGAGCGATGGCACGGTGCATTGTCTTGTTGCAGGATGAGGTTCGAAGTGGGATGTTGACGATGCAAATACGGGAGCAAATGGTTTTCCAGGATATCCCGGCAACGTTGACCTCTGAGGGACGATGTCACACGTACCAGGGTTCCCATTTCAGTCCACGTACGCAGTCCCCAGATGAGAATGCCATCCCTACCAGGGCAAGAAGGGTCCGTCGCTTCATGTGGTTTGCGCCGTACTCGTATCCTGCCATCCGCATACACTAACGTGAATCGACTCATCAGTCGAGGCAACATTTTTCCACTTGCCTAGGGTCCAGTGGCGATTTTCCCGCGCCAATGCTAATATTTGCACCCTGTGATGTGCGGTCAGCAGCGGTACCCTCGTCGGACGATGGCTCCTGTAACCTAAAGCGAGCAGATAGTTCTGGCTGCTTACACGTTTTTGTGCACCAGCGTTAAATTGCCGAGTGATTTCTTGCACTGTGGCCAGTCTATCAGCTGTTGCAATGAGAGCTAGCCGATGATGATCCCGCTCATCCACACGCTGTTGTCCACGGAAGTTGACCCTTGCAGGGATGGTTTTACCGGATTCGATGTACTCACGGTGCTCCCGTGTCACAGTGGCTCTTAAAAATCCCAGTGCCTGCACGACTTCCGAGATGGAGTGACCCATTTGTTGGGCCCCGACAATTTGCTCACGATCAAATGAGCTTAGATCCTTCGTCTTACCAATACTGCGTCCGATGCTTTCTGATTCCTTTTGCATCACACTTTTTATTGTCGGATCGCTGCATACGTCATGTCGTTTCCGTTTGCAGGGCCGCCCAAAGCGCCACATTTGAATAACGCCAGCTGTCTCTAATTCAATTGCTCTTCAGTGTATATCTTATATTTTGTTGTAGTTTGTCCTTCAAAGGAAATAGATGAGTTGTTTAGGCGTTGTAAAATGTGGTTATTGTGCATCTCTTAGAGAGAAACTTGTTGATCACAATTACCCGTGTGCTGTATATAAGGTGTGTGCTGCTTGTGCACAAGGATTGAAGCAATGGATAAAGTAAAAAATCAATCATTTGTTTTGGTACACTATTGATTTAGAATGACACGGATGTCTCACAGGGATGACATTTTCATTAATTTCCTAAGTGTGTTCGGAGTGGTTCTTAATCGCAGCTCTCTAACAGTATGTTTTGGGTGGTCACATACGTGTTTTCAAGGTCTTCACGCATTCTGCAGCAGATTATCTGTTCCATCAGGTCAATGCTCGAGGAACACTCATCTCAGTTTGGAACCATCCAGTGTTTCCCAATCATTTAAACATTGTGGAAGTTTTCTGAGATGTCGTGGATAGAAACATGAGATCCATGGATCCCGGACTTACGTCTCGGGAGGAGTTGTGGATAATGCTATAACAGCCATGACTGGCATTACATTCGGCAACCGATCGGTATTTGGTAGATTCGAGGCCGTGGAATTTGAAAGCCGTTATTCGAGCTAGAGAAAGGCTAAGACGCTAATAGGTAGGTGTCTCTGA
This sequence comes from Macrothele yani, assembly GCA_039090855.1. Taxonomy (NCBI): domain Eukaryota; kingdom Metazoa; phylum Arthropoda; class Arachnida; order Araneae; family Macrothelidae; genus Macrothele; species Macrothele yani. Next base: position 9,197,219 of record CM077033.1, read on the forward strand.
TATTTTGTCCTTTGAGTGTATTATAATACAAAATTCTAGAGATGAAACGAAACGGACTCTTTTTCATTTACCGAAATCTAACTCTAAGGATTGCATTTATTAAACTCTGGAAAAGATATTATCTAACTGTGTAAAAAAAACAAAATTGTATGCTGATTAATTTTCTTTCCAAGACTGATTAAAAAATGTTATGAATGTCTTTCTTTTCATTTTTTGATATTTGGCATAAAACTTTATATATGTTGATAGTCTATACTTTAATCAAACCTATTTCGAAATAATGTGTCCATTTTTAAAACAGTGACGCAATCTGATATCTTGTAAATGATGTTTTTTAATTCTCCATTGCAAAAGGAATTGTTATGCATCAAAAACGAGAAAACATCTTTTACTTTTTTATTTGTAAAAAGTATATAAAAATAATATATAATGCTAAAGTTTAGGCCTTGCAAATAACTGTCGTTTAGACAAATGCCTTTCAATAGGTTCAAACAATTATTTTGTCAACGTCATCAGTTTCGACTGAAATGTTTAATATGAAAGGGATGATGGGTCCAAACCCGGATGGTGTCCTTTACTTGTGTCATTTTAAGTTTGAACACCGTGCAACGGAGGCAAAGAAGTACGGCAGATAAGGAACGCGAGAATCAAGTTGGATTCCTTAATTTCTTTACGGTAATGTGATTCACGAAACTCCAAAATGCACAACGCAGTGTACCAGAAGGAATTGCCGGTGATGATGATTTTGAGTGTTTGATTGCAAACTAAATACGTCAACCGTTACTACAGATTGACAAAAAACTCGGAGTACATTTCACAATCATTTCCGCCATTTAACTGTGAAACGAAGAGGACCGATACATGGGCCTCACATGAGATGACGGAAAATCACCAAAACACGACGTTAAAATATCTGCTCGTCTCTGCTTATCTACAACAAAATGAACGAATTTTTGAGAAGCCTCTTTATGTGTGATGAGAAATGGATGTTGAGTAACAATAACTGTTCTTGGGTGGAATTCGTCGGCAGCTCTGAAACTGAAGAACGCGCTGAAATATAATTCTAGGAAGATGATCATCACTCTCGAGTGGTCCGCAGCTGGTGAGACCCATTACTCTTTAATGCAACCCGAAGAACAATTAGGGCGGAAAAAACTTAATCAGGAACTTAATGACATGAAAACAGAACTAACACTGCATCAAAAAGCCGGAATTAGTCAATCAACATGGTTTCGATATTTGATGGTAAATGGTTCGTGTCTTACATCAGACGAGATTCTGTCCTTTTTAGTTCCTGGTTAGACCATTTAGACCGACCGGATTGTCAAAAACGTATATAGTGAATGAAAAACTATCCATCTAACATCCGGCACTATTTAATCCTTATAATTTATTTTTCTCCGTTATTAGTTGAGACCCTACACTGCATACGAGGCAATCAAGAAGATACACAATTCGAGCTATGAAACCTCAGTACATTCGTCTGACTCACCTGATCGTTCATCTACCGATTCGCACTTTTTCAAGCACCAGGATCTCCTTTTTACAAGATAAATGGATTTATATCCAGCATTAGTTAAAACAGCATTTCAAAGGATATTTGGTAGATTCGAGGCCGTGGAATTTGAAAGCCGTTATTCGAGCTAGAGAAAGGCTAAGACGCTAATAGGTAGGTGTCTCTGATATTTTGTCCTTTGAGTGTATTATAATACAAAATTCTAGAGATGAAACGAAACGGACTCTTTTTCATTTACCGAAATCTAACTCTAAGGATTGCATTTATTAAACTCTGGAAAAGATATTATCTAACTGTGTAAAAAAAACAAAATTGTATGCTGATTAATTTTTCTTTCCAAGACTGATTAAAAAATGTTATGAATGTCTTTTCATTTTTTGATATTTGGCATAAAACTTTATATATGTTGATAGTCTATACTTTAATCAAACCTATTTCGAAATAATGTGTCCATTTTTAAAACAGTGACGCAATCTGATATCTTGTAAATGATGTTTTTTAATTCTCCATTGCAAAAGGAATTGTTATGCATCAAAAACGAGAAAACATCTTTTACTTTTTTATTTGTAAAAAAGTATATAAAAATAATATATAATGCTAAAGTTTAGGCCTTGCAAATAACTGTCGTTTAGACAAATGCCTTTCAATAGGTTCAAACAATTATTTTGTCAACGTCATCAGTTTCGACTGAAATGTTTAATATGAAAGGGATGATGGGTCCAAACCCGGATGGTGTCCTTTACTTGTGTCATTTTAAGTTTGAACACCGTGCAACGGAGGCAAAGAAGTACGGCAGATAAGGAACGCGAGAATCAAGTTGGATTCCTTAATTTCTTTACGGTAATATGACTCACGAAACTCCAAAATGCACAACGCAGTGTACCAGAAGGAATTGCCGGTGATGATGATTTTGAGTGTTTGATTGCAAACTAAATACTTCAACCGTTACTACAGATTGACAAAAAACTCGGATTACATTTCACAATCATTTCCGCCATTTAACTGTGAAACGAAGAAGACCGATACATGGGCCTCACATGAGATGACGGAAAATCACCAAAACACGACGTTAAAATATCTGCTCGTCTCTGCTTATCTACAAAAAAATGAACGTATTTTTGAGAAGCCTCTTTATGTGTGATAAGAAATGGATGTTGAGTAACAATAACTGATCTTGGGTGGAATTCGTCGGCAGCTCTGAAACTGAAGAACGCGCTGAAATATAATTCTAGGAAGATGATCATCACTCTCGAGTGGTCCGCAGCTGGTGAGACCCATTACTCTTTAATGCAACCCGAAGAACAATTAGGGCTGAAAGACTTAATCAGGAACTTAATGATATGAAAACAGAACTAACACTGCACCAAAAAGCCGGAATTAGTCAATCAACATGGTTTCGATATTTGATGGTAAATGGTTCGTGTCTTACATCAGACGAGATTCTGTCCTTTTTAGTTCCTGGTTAGACCATTTAGACCGACCGGATTGTCAAAAACGTATATAGTGAAAGAAAAACTATCCATCTAACATCCGGCACTATTTAATCCTTATAATTTATTTTTCTCCGTTATTAGTTGAGACCCTACACTGCATACGAGGCAATCAAGAAGATACACAATTCGAGCTATGAAACCTCAGTACATTCGTCTGACTCACCTGATCGTTCATCTACCGATTCGCACTTTTTCAAGCACCAGGATCTCCTTTTTACAGGATAAATGGATTTATATCCAGCATTAGTTGAAACAGCATTTCAAAGGATTTTGCAAACTGAAATTCGACATGTTTTTATTATGGCATACAGAAGCTTGCGTCTTGTACGCAAAAGTGTGTTGCTGTGGGTGGTCATTTATGGAGTAATAAAGTATATTTTGTTCCGTATTCCAGGTGTATACAGTTTCAATCAACAATCCTACATTTCACCTGCAACAATTTTATGCTTGAGTTTAGGTTTAACTCTTTGACAACCGCAGTCCTGAAATGTTTTGTCGCTCAGAATACTCTAACACCCGAAGCTCTCTCTTCCCAGCAAAAACCGTATTACTGGGCCAGGACTGGGCCATTACTAGTAGCCAGCACTGCTAGCAATGGCCCAGCACTATGTTGCCGCAGCTGAACCATCAATAAATGCCCGGGTGGCTAATAGAAGGGCCAGCAGTTCCGGCCGACAGCTGGCCAACAGTTGGCACCCCATCAGTTGTCAATGCCCTAACAAGGCCATCAGTTATCCATCTCAGGCAGTAGCTGCCACAAGTGGCCCTTCAATGGCACTGCAAGCACGTGCCAGAAATTATGGCTAGCCTAATGTGGTCCGCCAGTTTGCCGGTAGTGGCAAAAGGTAACCACTAGACGTAACTGATGGCGTGCCGAATCTTTCTCGCCAATTTCCCAGTAGTAGCCATAAAAAAAATTCAAGGATAACCGCAGTTTTCCAAAGCTACAACTTATTTTTTCTCCCCTTACGAAACTTGTGAATTACAGGACTGCGCTGCGGAAATTTTCTCAGCAGATCGGGAAAAAAACCCTTTTGCATCTCGGTGGATACGAACCTGGGCTCTCGGCGTGGGAGGCGAGATCTCTACCGACCGGACTAATTTGCCACATCCGAGCGTGTGCTTGAAGCTGCCTCTTTCGTGCCGAATGTATAATCGAATGGTTCTTTCATTTTACAATTTTGCGAGGTATTTTTCATAAAAGTCAGTTTCATATAATTCATAATTTTTTTTGAACGTAACGATATATTTTTTTTTACCTTAAGGGAACTTCACTCATTTTCAAGGAGTGTAACAACGTTCAAGACGACAAGGACAGTACAAAACTTTGGAAAGTCGCTTTTCAAAGTTTTGTATTGTCCTTGTAGTCTTGAATGGCGATTTATGAATTGATATATTTACCCGGGTTCATGTTACATTCTGTTATTTTTTTGACGTTGTATCTTTTGTTTCCGTTGTCTGAAGCTACATTTTGTTTTTAAAGAAGAAAGATATTTTGTTTTACTTCTCGTTATTTTTAGAATGGAATTCCTCTTAGTCTTGGGTATTCAACCGATTGATGAGTATATTATATCCACATAGCGGTTTTTTTTTCTTTGAAATAATTAATAAATTTTGTACGCGTATAATTCTTTTTTTTCCAACAAACGATTTTTTAATGTTTTTCCAGGACACTTGTTTCAAACGGTTTCAAATTTTTTCTGGTCATTCATGGGAATAGAGTTAGTGTATTTCATGGCAGTAATCTAGTATTTCATGGCTTAATCTGATATCTTTTTCTGCGTGGAATTTCATTAGGAAATTAATTCGCCTCTCTACATATGAATTTTTTCCTTAACATCCACTAAAATAACACGATGGCGATAGCGCCGTTTTCCAGTAGACCTTATTGCTGTCTTAAGCATGAAGAACAAGACATAACCCATTTCAACACGAAATAAACCAGGTCCAATCATCGCAAGCTGTGAAAACATTTTTTACTTACGAGAATTCAAAACTTGTTTAAGAGGTTAAAATGATTAAAATAATGTGCGAGATCTTTCGGGTCTGTCTTTACAGACTCATCCTCAGGCACAACAAGAAAACCCTCACGGGCGACGCTGGCTTATATACGCACCTCTGTGCATCAGCAAGATACAACGCATGCGCCGTACTACAAGATCGGCTATGCTTTACACAGAAAGTAACAAATGAAAATATGTACAAATGCATGAAAAGAAATACAAATGACAGTAAAAAAGTAATCAAAACATATTTACAGTAGAAGTGGGATCTTCCAACAGGAACCTCCAGGGAGCAGGTATGTTTCTTCATTACAACATTTTTCGGCAAAGTCATAAATATATAAATTCTCCAAAAAGAGCACTGCGGTTTTAGTTCTGGCCGAGCACAGTAATTCAGCATCATTCCATAGTGGGAAATAATCGCCTTTGTTGACTGTTCTGGATAAAGCCGTTGCGGATAAATGGGTGCGAACATTGTATTTATGTTCGGAGATTCTCACCCCGAGT